>OX465298.1:192619092-193824058 GCA_949987735.1 Leucophora obtusa
TATGACAATATCATATTAGAATTTGGACTTAAGGTAGAAGAATATTCTAACTAAATATATATTAAATTAAATTTTCTAACAGATAGTTTAAATTGTTGTAAACTTACCTTTAGCGTAGTGTTTAATGTTATCCGTAGGTAAGTTTAAATTTTTTTTAGAAAACTACAAAAAAAACTCTGTTTCTTTTAGTTTAGCACAGTATTAAATATTAAGTATGGAGCTTCCCATACACAGAGAAAACAGATTCATGCCTACAACCGAATTTGTTGCCAATCAAATGGTTCGGTTGCCGTAACCGAATATTTCAGTTGAGACAACTGAATATCAATGAAGTGAATAGTCATTTGATATTGGCAACAGAATTTCTATTGCCTCAACAATAATTCGGTAGTCACAACTGAAAAATTCTGTTGTCACAACCGAAGCATTCGATTGGCAATAAATTCGGTTGTAAGCACGAAACTGTTTTCTGGGTGTATAAGCTGCTAAACTTACAGTATTTATTGTCCTATATTATACGAATAAAAGCTTTTCAAATTTTTTTCAAAAAGTTAGCCAAGTAGATGTGGTTTAATATTCGACAATTTAGCGATAATGCAAAAAAATTTATCATACCAATATAAGCTGTGTTTTCGACTTAACTATGTGCGTTAGCTCATAGAAACGTGTTTAAGACGAAAACTAACATTTTTTTTTATATGCACATTAACTTTCAACTTGAATAATTATTGACGTTGAAAACACAATATTTATACATTTCCACATCTAGCGTAATTTGTTCGCGTTACTTGCTAAAGAGCTTTGCAAACGTTTTATATTATATTTATAAAAAAAAATATATATATTTATCGATTCAGAGAATTTTAGCATGTTATTCAATAAAAATTCAAATATTTGGCCTAAAATCTGTTAGGACATCAGTATGTATAATTAACATAATATTAGTTATACGTACTGATGTCCTAATTGATTATAAAGCAAATAGATTTTAATTTTCATTGAATACTTCAGGTAGAAAACCTTCAACTTTCTGAATCGATAGAACCACATCTGAACTTTTTTATCAATTCTATCTCTCTCTCTCTCTTTGATGAATTTCCTGTACAGGATATAAGCGAATCAAAATAAAAAAATAAATTTTGGCCAATTTTTAGATAAATTGATTTAACTATTATAGTGCTTATGCATAATAAGTATATTATTAAAAAAAATTATTTTCTTAATTGTTCATATAAACACTGCTAAGGGGGTATCGACTCTAGGAAAAATTTTGTCTCGGAATTTTTTTTTATATTTTCTTTGAATAGAGCATACTCTTCAGTATATGCTCAGAAAATATCAATTAAAAATTCGAAGAAATAAAATTTCCACACGTTTTTTTTGTAAAATATATTTTAGTCACAAAGTAATATTCTATGCATTAAATTTGTACACAAAAATTTTTTGGGAGCGTTTTTTATTATTGTCTTTATTATAAATCTTAATTCGCATAATACAGCAGAACAAAAAGGAAAAAAACTACATCAAAAGATGCAAAAGTTGCACGCAGTCTTTAAAGAAAAGCCAATGACGATTCATCGATGGTGGGCGAAAGCACGTTATATGAGGCAGATACTGATTACTTTTTATAAGCCATAAAAGTAATCAATGTAAATAAAAAATAAAAAACAAATACAAAACAAATAAAAAATTGTACCAAAAAAAAAAAGATTTTGACCGAAATGAAATGTTTAATAAATTCTCTAACATCGTTTTTAAGAATATTTGGGTTAATATAAAAAAACCTCTTTGTCCAATTCTTCTCAAATTTGGTGCATATGTAGAAAACTGCGAGATAAAAATTTTGTTCATACACGATTATTTGAAATTTTGCAGTTTTCTTAGCGTAAAATTAATTTTAAACTTTAAACGCGTTTTCCCACAACCCTGAGTTCAAAACCGGCTGCCACTGTACAGCCAAGGCGGGTTAACCGATTTCGATCCGAGTTTTTTTTTCATAGGCAACAAAAAAATCTAGTTCTTATCGTGGCCCTTTTTTTGAATTTTTGTCAAATAAATTTTATATCTCCAAGCAAATGTGTTTTTTCTTGCCTTTTTTTGAATTTTTAAGTTTGTGTGGCAACTTTGTTAAAAAAAAATTTTTTTTTAATAAAAATCGGGCCACGATAAGGACTAGAGAATTTGTCTGGGATTAAGAATCACTTTGCATTTTTATTTTCCGATAATTAATGAAGGCTGTACAGTGGCAGCCGATTTTGCCTTTTTTAAAAAAGGCCAATAATTAAGTGGCAATTCTGGCGATTTTGGCTGGGAAAATATAAAACTGATATTTTTTAAAAATACTACAATAACATGATTTTTAAATAAAATATTAAAAATATTGTTAATTGAATTTTTGACAACCGTTCAAATATGCACTTTAAAATGCTGTTGTTACAGTATTTAACACGCTTAATATAATTTGCATTTTCCCGATTCCATTAAATTATAAACAATATACCAAAAACGAGCGCTAAATAGATCAATATTTTACTATACCCACTCAAAAAAGTTAAAAAAGTTGTATAAACTTGTATTCGGAATGTATTAGACTATATACACCGTAAGATTGAAATTGATACGATATACTTTTTTTAGCTAGACAGTTAGTACTGAAAGCCTCATATACGATATAATCCCGGCAATATTTTTTAGGGTCTGAATCTTTTCTAGACCAGGTTCATGGAACAAAGTCTAAAGCAAAAGAAAATAACTTATTTCAAAATGGACAAACTCTATACAAAAAGAACTGTTTTTTAGTTTAAAATGGTGTGCAACCAGTTTTTGGATTCTGCTTTTTTGCTGGGTTACTTTGTTATTGTATTTACCTTTTTTACTACTTATATTTCAGAGGAACTTTTATGTTTTGATATTTATTTCACTTTGTATTGTATAAATTGTAACTACTTGGTTCGTTGATTCTTTGCTCTAGTTTTTTCATACCCTACTTTGTATGGTTTTGAATTAAAAAGAGATTTTATTAGGTTTTCATAGAAGATTTTTTAAAAGATGTTGTTAAGTTAAAGAGTTTTAAGACGATAATTTCTAATATCTAAATTGTGAAAAAAATGGCTAATAACTATTAACATTATGTGTAAATTTATGAATAAATTTATATTTATTAAACTTAAACTTTATATTTTGCATATTATACTTCTTAAGTCTGCTGAAAAGTATTTGACTATGGAATAAACATTTGAGCTAACAAATCCTTTGGTCTTTGATGTTTGTAAAATATTAGAAGAAATTATATATTCTACTTTTTGGTTAGAGCATTAAATGCTTGAATATATTTTCATCCCGATTGATTTATTTACGCGATACTGATACTGAGTACTGACAATTCAGGTAAATTAAAAAATTGTAAAATTAACTGCTTCGTTTCTTAGCCACATTATACAAAGTTCGATACTTAATTCCGATAGTTTTAATTATCATAATATTTAGAAGACAATGAAATTGTCTTTCTAAGGGTTTACGCTTTAAACCTTTCCCCTTAATAACGGCATCGCACTGGTATTCAATCGATCTTTAACAAAATAATGTTTTATGTTTTTGTAAAAAAATTGAAATTTTAATATGAAATATCCCAGCAAGACATGTATCAGTTCTAGAACTAATTCTCCAACTACTTCTTTGAACTTAATTTTTTGTATATTATACACACTGAGAGAATTATCTTCACTTCAGCAATGAATTTCTTCATAGTTTCAATGAAAATTGTCACTGGAACTCGTCCATTGAAACTTTTCATAGAATCTATGAAACAGGTTTCATTAAAGTCAATGTTTATGAAAAGTTCATAAAATTAATGAAACTCTTCATAAAATGAATAGACCACTCCTCCAATTAATAAATCATTCAGCCAATGAAGAGCTTTATAAAATCTATGAAGCAATTTCATTTATTATTATTTATTATAGTTGGTTGTTGTCGTTGCTAAGCTGGAGTGGATAAATAAAAAGTATTCAGCAAATGCAAATGCAAGAATTCATTAAATTAAAAAAATTTTATAATAAGCTTAATTCAATTAATGAAATTTAATATTAATGTTTCGAAAAAATAATATGATTTATAAAAAAAATGTCATAGTCCAAAATTAATAATAAAAAAATAAAAATTATAAAAGATACTAGTAATTCTCTCTGTATGGAAATTAATACACATCACTAAAACTCCGCCTCATGGTTACATAAAACTATTATATTTGAGAATAAAATGTTTAATATAAAATTGTAATTGTATGAAAATTTTTAAAAATTAATGAAAACCCGAGTAAAAATAGTTATATATTGTAACATATAATGTGATTGGGCTATATCTGACAATGAATGGGGTAACATTAAGACACATATATATACAACTACATCTGATATTATTTTTTCAACGAATTTTTTGTATGGTAATTGATATTATTACATATCCCCAAATCTGACTCCATATATAACTACATAAGCCTTATAAAACTAATGAAATTATATGTAGTGATCGATATGATTATATATGATTTGATACTAAGTTTTATAACCACGCATAGAAAAGATATGGTTGCAATATGATCACAGCTACCAAACTATGGTCACTACTGCCATACATGGTTGTTGCATTCAAATTATTAATGTATTAATCATACTTTACAAATGATATGGTCGCCTATAATCATTTTATAGTTAAAATCTCTCTTTTTACGGATATCATATTATTTCTCTCGTCTACAATCATATATTATCTGGACAATCATATTCCTCTCTTCGAATTGTAATCATATTATTATCTGAGTTGTGAGAGATCATATTCACAATCATTAGTATAGTTTCGACAACCATGAGATGATCAGTATATTTTTTTAAGAGCGTCATCTATCAGTTAGCGTCAGTCTTATTTAAGATTTTGTGAAAAGAAAATGTAAGAAGCACTAAAATAAATAATATAATATATATGTATTAAAAAAAAAATACTTAAAAATATCTTATGGGTATTCATTTTAATAGCGACATTGTTTTTGGAATAAAGAACTCGCTCTACCCAAAAAGTCTAGAGATATATAGATTGTCAAGCAATTCTCAAAAAAAATTATTGTTTATTATGCAATAAAGTGTTTAGTGATAGAAATTAAGTGAAAAAAGTAATTAATTTTTTTAATTTTTTGTATTCACGTAGCAAAAAGATTGTTTCAGAGCATCTATAGTAAGAAGTGTGATAGATTTTAGTTTTATACGAAAACAAAATTGAAAAAAGTGCAAATTAAAAAAAAAAAATGTGAGTGCACGACGAAGTGGTCTTAATATTTTCGTGCTGATCATATTATATTCCTGATGATCATAATATGATCCCAAATGATCACAAAATTTTCTTCATTATCATAATATGATCATGAGGAAATACTATGATCATTAGGAATATAATATAATCACTGAGAACATGTTATGGTCATTTCGGATGCATTGTAACAATATTTTTCTACTCCCTGTTATCAGATGTTTACATAATTTATTTTTAGTTATATATAAGTGTTAACTAAAATTTGTTTAAATTATTTAAGTTTGTAATTAGTCAATGAATAAATAAATGTAATATTTTGTATAAAACAAATCGTGCACAGCTTTTTCACTCACCTTCAAGAGAATGCTGGGAAAAAACTATAGGGATCATAGTATGATATACAGGACTATAATATGATAATATTGGGATCAGTTTGGAATCATAATGTAGTAATTAAGGGATCATATTATGATAGAAAAAGGTATTTCATAATATGATTGTCCCAATCATAAACCCAAAAATACATGATGCTCTTCGAATATGGTCATCTCAACCATGTTTTTTCTTTGCGTGACACTGTATGTGTCGTTGTACTAAAAATATATTTTAATTTTATATAACTTTCTATATAATCCCATACAAATTAATATATAGTTCAACATCAAATTTAGTTATCTGCAAATTCAGAGTTAATTACTCCATAGGCAAATAATTTTCACGTGATGTTTTTGCATGTAAAATCATATTAATAAATGATGCGTACGATTTAGAAGACAAAAGTATTCAAATAAATTTTTATTTCATGTTTTAAAATTTGGGTCTTCAAAATTGTTAAAACCATAGACATTTCAATTTCAATTTAATAGCTGGTATGCATAAAAAGTATGCCTACTATCAGACAAAATTTTATAAAATCAGATATTTTTATATTGAATTAGATATAATTTGATGTCCTGGATATGGACAAATCTCGGATCAAACTTTAACAAATTATATCAAATTTGATATAATTAGACACATCTAGATGACCCATTTTTCGGATCAAGTTGTATGTCGTTGTATATGGGGATTTATCAAAAAAGATATAATTATGTATGACACCATATTAAGTTTTTTACCCGGGAAGACAATATTTTACAAAAAAAATAAAAAATTAAATACTATAGAACAATTTTCATATATATAAAGAACATTTTCATTAAATTTATTAAGATCTAATGTATGAAATTCAATGAATTATTTTAATGAAATTATGAAATTTTATGAAAAAAAAGTTATGAAAAATTTCATAATATTAATTAAATATTATATACATAATGAAATTCTTCATTGATTACGAAAAAAATTCAATGAAATTATGTCATTAATATCATGAAGGATAATTTTTTCAGTGCAGTACTAGTTCTACTTTAGCATTTTTACCCATGATTTTTATTTGAAATTGTCACCCTTAGAACTAGTTCTAGGGAATGATTTGAGGAACAGGTACTAGTTCCACGGAACGGTTCAAGAACCTATTCTTGTATCCATGATTTTTGTATGAACTTTTCATGCTTAGAACTAGTTCCAGGAAGCCATCAAGGAGCATTAATCCCTTATGTAGATCGGTTTTAAAACTAATATTTTTAGTCTTACTGGAACAGTTTCAAGAACTATTAGTTTAAACTTTTTGCAAAAATATATTTATTTAAAATGTATTTAACGTATTTCGGAAGTGATACGTTAAGGGTACGGTAGTCAGTTGAAAGGGTTTTGAATCGGTAGTCTTATTTCAGCGGCATTGCCTGTCAACCCTGAATAAACAACAGCGATGTATGGAGAATCAGGTCAAAATGACTAAAAAATTTTAAAACTTTAAAAATAACTGTTCAAAAAAAAGTTTTTTGGAGTTTTAAGAACGCTTTCAACAAATTACCATTTTTGGCCGTATGTAGGAAAGGCCCACGGTATTCACAGACAGCCAAAAATTCATATCTAAATATTTTTGGATTTAGAATACTCAAGACTGCAAGATATGTCTAGAGAATTTAAAAATTCAACAAAAAATATTGTTCTTGGATTTTATAACTAATGGTATTTGACACTTTAATTGCCTGAGGAATTTGTAATAATCTGAATATTTTTTAGACAATTTTTAATTTGTATACCTCTTTGGAAAGACTTTTAAGCATGAATAATGATTCTTTGTTCAATTGTTAAAAATATATAATTCAATAACAACATTTTTTAAAAGACTTAAAAAATACTATAAATTATTTCACTTTTAAACAATTTGTCAAATTTTTAATCAACTTACATGTCGACCTTTTAATTCAATTGCCACCAAATTTGCAAATGAAGATTTTTTTACTTAACTTTATTAAGATCTAAAGAAGATCTCATCATTCAGTTTATTGAAAAAAAAAATTAAATTTTTCTTATGCTACTTTAACTTCCAATAAAATGTACAAAAAAACTTATGAATACAACTGACCTCAGAAAAATTTTGATTAAAATACCTTTCTTCTTTATATACAAACCTTGACCATAAGATTTACGTACACATAATAAATTCCAAAGATTTAATATTTGTACTAGCATATTCCTTTGGTCTCTTAAAACTAATATTATACTTAAAAGTGTTCTATTCCTTCTTTTTTATATAAATCCTAAGAAATATTCTTTTATTATTCAAGAAATAATTTTTAACTTTGTCTTTATACATATTTTATGACATTTCAAAGGACACATACACACACACACACACAGTTCACATAGAAGAAGAGCAAATAACAACATACTGAAATGAACTTTTAACAGAACCCTGTATGAGAATTTTTTTTTTTTAAGATAAGTGTATATTTTTCTACCACAAATTTAAGAGGAAAGTTTTTTTACATTTTTCTATGACTGAAAACACAACCATGAAAATTACATATAAAATAAAAGCTTACTTTATTCACAATTTTCCTGTGTAGTTTTTGAATGAAATATAATATAAAAAATTCTTTGTAACCCACAAATACTCGTGCATAAATGCATATATGTTTGTGTATTTGTATGTATATTAAACATATTATGTATGTATGAATGTGTGTGCAATAATTTTGATAGAATTTTCAATGTTATTTTTTTATGTCCTTTTATTCTTCTTTACTTGTGCATATTTAATATTTTAAGAGCATTTCAAATTGCCAACATATTTATTCTATTCGGGAATAGTAACACAAAAATTATACTGAATAAAAACTCCGCATGATTTGAATACGATAAAGTAACTACAAAATATAAAATAATCCTGTATAATACATAAAAAATAGTTTCATTTTGTATTTAAAGGATTTTAATTTCTGCTGAAAATGTATTGTGAAATATACAAAAATAGTTCTTATTCAAAAAACCTCGACTATACATATATTTGTTGCCTTAGTTTTTTGTATTGTGTTTTTGCTATTGTCATAAAGGGCAGAGTGGGGTGAAGTCTGTAATATGTTTTTCTAACCCCTAGAAGCATAAAATGCCTATTATATTTTCTTCATTTTATAGAAATATAATCTACTTTGATAGTATCACTAAAAAGATTTCGATTAGGCACCAAAGCACTACCGATATGACTGTCTATTTCACTGGAAACAAATTTTACAAGCCAAGGAAGGAATAACGTATAACGAAATCTTTGAACGACAAACAAAATTTAAACTTAAGTGTAGATGTTGCACAGACATACCGAAGCTTTTTTTTTAACCATTTATGGGCTCGGTTATGTATTGGTTGAAATTAATTTAATTAAATTGCTGGTCCGGCTGCAGCCAACGCAGATAACATTAGTTCACGTTTTTTGTAAAACTTTAAAATAAAACAATTTATTATTAAAATATTTTATTTTATACTTCTAAATTTCTTGAGTTTTTTCAAATGCCAAATCTAATACTTTCATTATTATTATAATTTAGTAAATTTAAAAATGTTTAAGTAAAGTTTAAATTTAGCAACAAAAGAAAAAAAACTACGTACAAAATATTTAATTACACATACATATATGTATGTATATAAAATGCCCATTATTATATGTAATATATTTGCATTATTGTATTTGAAAGTGTATATAAAATAATTTTACGCATTTTGTGTATATATTTACTCACCATACGTTATATTAAACAAAAATTTATTCATTTTATAGTACCAAATTCACAATCATTTTTTAGAGTGTAGTTAAAACAGCAGCAGAAATTAAATGTACTCTCTTCCTCAAATTAATGCATTAAACCAGTGGTCGGCACAAAGAGAGAATGTGAATGTATTGTGTTTCTACACTGTGAGAAATTAGTTTATTAAATTTATATTTGTATATTAAGAACATGAATTAATGAAGAAATGTAATAATGAATGCATGAATGAATTAAAGAAAAAAAAAATAATTTATAGTAATTTAATTTTTTTAAATAATTCATAATAAATTTTATTATACACATTATTTAAATAATATGTATTTTTTTTTGTACATAAATTATTTATTCTTAAAAGTATTCCATTAGTTAGTAAATTTTAATGAACTAAAGAAATAAAAATAATTCATAATAAATTTCCTGTTCTTGTAAAATTTTAAGAGTGTAATATTTTTCAAAAATTTCTTAAACAAAGCGACATCAACCTACTTTGTTGAAAGCTACCCAGAGCTTCGAAGAATTAATTCCCTAATTTCCTTTTTTTGAACTGAATTTATATTTTGGGAATGAATTCCCTGACCAAACTTAAGGAATTGAATGCATTTCTTTTTTCATTCGATTTATATTAAAGGAATTCATTCAGTTTTTTCTAATGCCTTCATAAAGTTTTATGAATTCTTTTAACAGGGAATTCATTCAATTCTAGTTAGTTCAACTTTTAGTCAAGGAATTAAATTTATTTCGTTTAATTCCCTAGGAATTGAAACTTAATTCAGGGAATTAAACGAAAAAAATTTAATTCCTAGGGAATTAAACGAAAAAAATTTAATTCCTTAGGGAATTAAACGAAATAAATTTAATTCCTTGACAAAAAGTGGAATTAACTAGAATTGAATGAATTCCCTGACCAAAAGTTGAACTTGAATGAATTCCTTGACCAAAAGTTGATTTAACTAGAATTGAATGAATTCCTTGCCTTCAAATTGAATTAAATAGTGTTGAATGAATTCTTTAATGAATGAATTATTTAATTTTAATACTTTACGCTTTGGTCAGGGAATTCATTCTGTAAATTTGAATTCTTTGAATTCATTCACAGGAATTAATTCCTGCTTATGTCTTATTGATGAATTCATTCCTTGAATTAAAGAATTGAATTAAATTTTTGGGAATTCATTCCAAAAAGGAAATAATTCTTTAAAGCTCTGAAGCTACCACTCTACTAAATAAATTTTACGCTCATATTTGAGAGTTTTGTTGCCATTCGTGTTGTGTACGTGTGAAAATCCGATTATGATCGGCCACTGGTAGCTATGGAAGCCGACCACTGCATTAAACACATAGACGACTGCAGCTACACGACTAGAGCCTGTCAAAAATAAAATACACACGTTTATATGAAAACTATTATTTTGACACCAACACAGCTACACGGCTACACGACTACTTTTGCCACTGTATTCAACTTAGAATAATTTCTATTTTTGTTGGCTACAAAACAAAAATAGTGTTGACAATATAACAAAATATGTAAAACAGGACAATTTTTCCCGCTAGAGGCGAAATAAAATCGCTAGTTCTGACTAGAAAATCACCGTTATGGGAACACTGAAGAAACAGCTGTTTATATTTTACAATTGTTTGAAGGTTTCATTAATTTATATTTGGAAGTAATTTTATTGTGATGTTTTGTAAAAAAATGGATCTTACAAAATTAACAAAATATTCCTTTAGCCATTATTTTAGAAGCACAAACCAAAAAAGATTAATATTTATCAAAACGTCAAATTTTTAGGATCAGCTGTTTACTATGTTGCTGTCGTTTTCAAAAAATTAAGTAAAAATTAAGCCAGCAGGATTTGTAGTCGTGTAGTCGTGTAGCCGCAGTCGTCTATGTGTTTAATGCATAAACGTGAAATAGAAGCAGTTAATCGTTCCTTTTGTGATAAACTTTCACTGCATCCTGTCAAAATTAATTATACTCTTTCAATAATTACCATTCATCGTTCGAAAATAAATAAATAAAATATTTATTTATAAAAAAAAACAAACAGAAAGATCACATTAAAATAGTTTTTTATAGAAACGCTGCTGTGTTCGGGTTTTAAGCTTTTTTAATATTTCTTTAAAAAAAAAAAAAAAAAAGTAATTAAACATTTATACGCTATCTAGAATAATAATAAGTGATATTAATTTATGATCTTGAGTCAAACTAAAATAACATTCATTTACTTAGAATAATAATAGCCAGAAGGCCTAAAATTAATGAATACTGAAAATGCATTAGTTTGAGAAAAAAAACTTCAAATCTTACACTCCAACCCACTGTCCGCTTCACCCCAGCTTCCCCAACTATATAGTATAAACATACTTACTACAGTAAATGTGGAAAATAGTGTAAAGTTAGTATTGTGATAACATAGTGAATTATTAAGTTATACCCAAATGATTGGAAGTTGTCGTGCTAAATTTGGAACCACATTTATTTAAACATTTATATTTCATATAAAAAGAAGACAAATTATTATATTCTGGATATTTGAAGATAGTAGATTTATATTTTTATTTAACTTTAGACATTTTAGATATTAATGTTTTACATTAAAAATATTGTTATGTTTTTACCCTTTAAATAAACCGGGTTCTGTTTTATTGCAAGCAACCACTCCAATTGCTGACAACAATTGTTACGTTTGCCTTTTAAAACGTACGTTTATCTACATTAGACAAACCGGGCTGATGCTCTTTGTAAATAAAAATAACACCATCGCTTTAGTTTGATTCAGCTTGTGCTGAATTTATTATACCCTACACCACTAGGGTGCGGTTTTGGATAATTTTTGAACTACAGCTGTGTAATTTTTTTTTTACTTTTACTGGTGGCAACAGTTGCCGACGTCTGGTATAAAATCAGGCTACAAACAGCAGCGATAGTCAGTTGGCCTATGGCTTTCAAGTGGGTAGATCGGGTTGTCTAACTATTTGAAACCAAATAATGAAACTATAAGAACTGTTAGAGTTGGATTTTCTTATATTTGTCTTTTGTGCGACTGGTACCATCCTGTAGTTAGTCCATCCTGTAGTTAGTCTGTCCCGTAGTTAGTATAAGGACTGTTAGAGTTGAATTTCTTAAAAATATTTCCCATTAATCTGTCCCGTAGTTAGTTTAAGAACTGCTAGAGTTGACTTTCTTAAAAATATTTCCCATAAGTCTGTCCCGTAGTTAGTTTAAGGACTGTTAGAGTTGACTTTCCTTAAAAATATTTCCCATTAGTCTGTCCCGTAGTTAGTTTAAGAACTACTAGAGTTGACTTTCTTTAAAATATTTCCCATAAGTCTGTCCCGTAGTTAGTTTAAGGACTGTTAGAGTTGACTTTCCTTAAAAATATTTCCCATTAGTCTGTCCCGTAGTTAGTTTAAGGACTTTAAGAGTTGACTTTCCTTAAAATTATTTCCCATTAGTCTGTCCCGTAGTTAGTTTAAGGACTGTAAGAGTTGACTTTCCTTAAAATTACTTCCCATTAGTCTGTCCCGTAGTTAGTTTAAGGACTGTAAAATTGACTTTCCTTAAAAATATTTCCCATTATCCTGTCCCGTAGTTAGTTTAAGGACTGTTAGAGTTGACTTTCCTTAAAATTATTTCCCATTAGTCTGTCCCGTAGTTCAAAGAATGTTATAATTGACTTTCCGTAAAAAAAATTCTTTTTAGCCTGTCCCGTAGATATAGGACTGCTGGAGTGGGCTTTCCTTATAGTTGTCGCCAGTAGTCTAGTTGCAGGTATTTCGTTGGGTACCTTATGTTTAATCTGTCATTCTTATTAGGGATTATCGTCATCGTGGTCTGTGGAAACAGTGAATGTCGTGTTGGTCGTCGTACAACGTGTGTCGGAAACTAACCAGAGCCAAAATCGAATAAGAAAGTGTAAATACAAAACTATGAGCAACCTAATTATAAATTGATAAAGTAATTTTAATTTTAAGATAAAATAAAACATTTTTATAAATAAAGTGATACGTTTTAAGAATAAAATCGAGTTGTATGTGTTTTCCTTTGGTCTCTGGATCAAATAAATATTTCTGTAGCAAACACTGGACTTGACTGAGCATACCCCCGGCAACCAGTAAAATACGTCGTTACAGTGTTGAAAAAATATTGAGTCTAAAAATAGATTTCAAAACATTTTTAAAAAATCTAGAAAATTACTTTCTATTTGAAATAATGATAAATATAAGTCATTATCAGTAATTCAATAATGAATCATGTTTTAAAATAATGCAGAAGGTAAGTGGGTGTGATTGCTGTTAGTCCAAAAAATAATATGTCATTATCGTTTCTACACTAGATGACTATACAATGCTAAAACGAATTTAACAAACGCTAGTACGCAATTTAAGATCACAAATGTTAAAGTTCAACTTCACTTCATAAATTTTAATGCGCAGCAACAACAACTTTCTTCGTAACGTTCGGTCTTTTATAGTTTAATGGTCGTAGAACAATCTAGAAGTTTCCAGTTCCTATGATTATAACACTCAACAATATTTATGGCATTTAACCTTATAGCATATGCTGAGGTGTATACTTAAATGTTGTGTTACGTTACCAGATTGACATGTTTAGTAAATCCTTGGGATATTTTATTTATACAATGCGGTTTTTTATACAATGCGGTTTTTTCTCAATCGGTTTACAAATAGCTTCCTCCGCTGTTACGGGGGCATTAACATGCCCCTTTCCAAAAATTAAATTTTAATATTCCATTAACTCTTCTACCAGCAAACTATGAACATAAATTAATATAAATATTTATCTACTCTAACACTCAATCTCAGTTGAATAACTACTGGTTATAAAGACATTATTTCCTTAAATATGTATATGTTTAAACAGGAAACAGACAATAAATTATGATTTTATGTGTCTACCATGCCACATCATGGCACATAAAAATACTTTCCAACTACAATATAAATATTAACATAATTTTTTTTTGTTTTTGCGAACAGTCAAAGGGCCAATACTAATTACGCAGTTTATCTTCATTTTGTTACCACAGAAAAAATAGAAGAATAATAACAGAATAACAACATTATGTACGAGGTTAAACTTAACAAAGCCCCTCTAATAGAAATTAGCAAACAAAGAGAGAATAAACGAAAAAAAAATAATAATTACACAACTGGCTATGTTATTACAAAAGAAAATTATTCCAAAGAGATACTCCCACAAGAAGATACAATACTATAACAACAAGTAATAGAAGTAACATTTCTTATGTAAGACGACGCAAAACGCCAATATCCTTAAATTTGCCTTAATTAGGTTACAAATTTGAACGTTATTTAATTGGTAACACTAAGTGTAATCAATTATACACACACACACACACACACACACAAACAAACATAAACCTAACCATATACTAGCACACATACATATATACGTATATTATTTACAAGTGATGATACTTAAACCGAAAAAACCATAAAAACCAAAGCACAACAAACGAATACCGCCAACAACTACCACAGGACCTTACCAACACAAATACACGTGTATATGTATGTAGTGGCACATATACAAACAACTACATAAAAAAAACTTATTGTTATTGTTGCTGTAAGTATAGTGTTATTGCTAAAACAAGTTCATTAGCATTCTCTCAATGGCAGAGTAGTTAATTGTACCAAACCAAAAAAGTGTTAAGAAAGAACAACTATAGACTATTTTCATAATTAATTAAATTTTTCAAAATTTGCTTCTAATAAAATAAATATTCTTTATAAACAATATGAAAAGAAGTTTTAATTCTTACAGTATTCCTTACACTTTTTTCAATTCAGATATCATCAATTGCAATTCAGAAAATATCAATTAAAATTCGGAAAACATATCTATCTTCATTCATGATTTCTATATTTCAATTGATTGCACAGAATATTTTTAAATGCATTCAGGCAGGCCTTTACTAGTTGCCATATATCAAACAGCAAATAATTTGTACAGTTCACCTTATGTGATAAGTTTCATTTTAATTAAATACTAAAATTACAAGATTAATATAAGAGTTGTCCAAATAATAACAAATTTAGAATTCGCGGTGTCCTTAAAGTCTAAAAACTTTTTATGCCAATCTTCGTCTTAATTCATTAATCTTCAGAGGTCGCAGAATAAGTTTAACTTGATTATTAGCAATTTGTCTCTAGAGATATTTATACAATTAATCAATGCGCAGAAAAGGAATATGAACTGAAAACTTTAAAAATTAAGTAACTTTTAAGCATACTTGGGAATTTTTCATTACCATTGAAATTTCATTACCATTCGTTGATAATAATGTCACGATTCTAATGGTAATGAAATATATTTCATTTGTGGAAAGTAATTTCAAATGAGCATGAGCCTAAATGAGCAATTTCCGCGAGTTTTTCTCAATATTTTACGTTTTTCTGTCAATGGTAATTTTTTTATTTTAGTAGGTTTGAGGTTAAGAAGAAGAATAAACCTTCCTCAAAAGTTATAAACACATTAAATTTGCAAATCAGACTAGATCTAGTTTCTGCCCTTTTATGGACAGGCTTCATCAGTTATCTTCCATTAAATTGTATTATTGTTTATACGAGGGAGACCGCAAAAGTAACTGGCCTGGCACATTTTCTGTTTTACTAGCAACTTTTTTTTTGTTAAAGCAATCTTTTATAAGCCATCTGTCAAAATTTCCGAAATATTTAACGATTATTTTCTTTGTTACAGGTGATTGAAGTAAACAAGTTTTGTAATTTTTGAAAAATGGAAAATAAAGAGTTTCGTGCGGTAATTAAACACTTTTATATGAAAGGTTATACGCCACAATTAATCAAAGATGAATTGGATTCTGTTCATGGTGATAATGCACCATCATACTCCACCGTGAAATCCTGGGTTCAACAATTTAAAATGGGTCGTTCAAGTACGGAAGATTAACAACGCTCTGGAAGACCGAAAACTGCTACTACTATTGAAAACATTAGAAAAATATTTAATGAAGTGACTAAAGATAGACGAATAAAGCTCAGAGAACTTGCTGATATTGTTAAAATACACGAAAACCAAGTTTGAAGTATTTTACATGATCAACTCCACATGAAAAAGCTATCTGTAAGATGGGTGCCGCGTTTGTTGACTTTGCCCCAAAAAATCGTCCGTTGGACCAATTCCGAGGAGCTTTTAGCGAATTATCAGCGTAATCCAATAGAGTTCTTGCGCCGATTCATAACTGTTGATGAAACATGGATCCATCGCTACATCCCAGAATGCAAAGAACAGTCAAAACAATGGATAGAAGCTGGTAAAAGTGGTCCCAAGAAGGCGAAAACTGTTAAGTCAGCAGGAAAAGTAATGGCCACAGTATTTTGGGATGCAAGGGGTATAATATTTATTGATTATCTTGAGAAAGGAAAAACTATAAATAGTGAATATTATTGTGCATTATTGGATCGGTTGAGTGAAGAAATCAAGATAAAACGACCGCATTAAGAAAAAAAAAAAGTCCTTTTTCATCAAGATAATGCTCCTTCACACACTGCATTTTTAACTCAACAAAAACTGGCCGAAATACGATTTGAATTTGCTCCGCATCCACCATATAGTCCAGATTTAGCTCCTTCTGATTATTTCTTGTTTCCAAATTTAAAAAAATTTCTCGGTGGCAAAAAATTTTCGTCCAATAGCGAGGTTATTGCTGAAACTGAGGCATATTTTGAAGGTCTTGAAAAATCTTATTTTTCGGATGGAATTAAAAAACTTGAAAAACGTTTGATAAAGTGTATTGAGTTGGAAGGAGATTATGTTGAAAAATAAATAATAATAATTCCAAAAAAAAACGGTTCTTTTTATGTTAGGCCAGTTACTTTTGCGGTCGCCCTCGTATTTTCATTGTCAGATTGTCTCTATATGAATAATGTCAGAAGTGATCAAACAGACATATACAAACATTCTACTTCAGATTTTCTCTATTTATCTTCTTATATCGTCCGTGTAATTTATTTAATTGATGCATTATCAATGGTAATGTATTTGGAAAACATTGTCATTAATCAATGAAATTAAATTTTAAAATCATTAACATTAATTAAGAAAAATGGTTATGAAAATAATTTCATTACAATTGATATCAATGCAATGGTAATGAAATCATCAATTATTAAGTCCAGCTAATTAATTTCGTTATAATTTGAAAATTTTCTATAAAGTTTTAAGTAAAAAATTTAAATCTTTTACGCCTTTTATGAATAAATTTCTCAATTTTGATCCCAATTCTAATGAAAATTGCGAATCTCTAATTGAAATTTTAAAAACAAATATGTATTGACTTTTACACTAATCAAGATTTTAAGAATTTAAAAATTGTTGATTTTTGTTTTTGTTATATTTTCTGAACTACCTCCGATTCTAAAGAATTTTTCCTACAGAAAAACCCATGACATTCTGAAAACTTTTCTCTATAGAAAAACTTCCAGATTTTCAATACTTTTTCCTATAAAAAACAAAAACCTCGGATTCTGAGGACTTCTTCCTATAGAAAATTCTTCAGATTCTGAGATCCCGAAATTTCAGGATTTTTACTTATAGAAAATCCATCAAATTCGAGGAATTTTCCTTATAGAAAAATCTACAAATTCCAAGAACTTTTTTTTTATTTTATCGGGATATACATTAATTGCATTAAAGAAATTAAATATGCTAACACCCCAAACGTATTTAACAAATTGTGAAAAATAATCCGTTTTAGGCACGTCCCTATCCGGATTTCATTCTTGCCTAAGGAAACCGTCAGGGGACGACGTTTTTAGAATTTCTGGAAATATTTGTTAAGTTAAATTACAAACTCAATGAGAATTCCTTGTTCTCGTCTTGGAGCGTTATTAAACATTTAAAATATCAAAGAAAAAACAAAAGCAAAACAACAGGAAATTTTCCACAATTTGCTTTGTCATCTTCCAATGTACTACTCTGTTGTTTTGACAGATCTAGCAATGTAGTGATATTCTTATAGAAAAACCCATAGATTCTGGGGAACTTTTCCTGTAGAAAAACCTATACGAGGAGGTCTGAAGAATCTGCAAATCCTCAGATTCTGAGCGAATTTTCATACAGAAAACCCATGATAGCCTGAAAACTTTTTGCTATAGAATAACCCAAAGATTCGGAGGATTTTCTATAGTCAAACCCACAGATTTCGATAAATTTTTCCTAAAGAAGTACCGATAGATTCTCCTATAGAAAAACCCTTAAAATCTGGGGAACTTTCCCTATAGAAAATTCCTCAAATTTCGAAGAGATTTTCTTACAAAAACATCCAGATTCTCAAGATTGTTTCCTACAGAAAAACCTCCAGACTCTCAAGATTTTTTCCTGTAGAAATCCTAAAAAAATCCCCTCCAATTTTGTAGATACTTTCCTATAGAAAAACCCACAGCTTCTAAGAGAAATCCCATAAAGAAACCCTTGGATTCTCGGGACTCTCTCCAATAGAGTATCGCCCAATTCTCAAGAATTTTGCGTATAGGAAAAACCTCAGATGCTAAAGAATTTTTTCTCCCGAAAAAAATAGAAAAGCCCACATATTCTGAGAACTTTTTCCAATAGAAATTCCGCAGATTCTATTGACTTTTTCCTGTAGCAAAAACCCTCAGATTCTAAGGACTTTTTCTATAGAAAATTATTATTGCTCTTTTATAGGCAAATTTTGACACAAGTTCATATCGAAATATTGGAATTTTGGATCCAAACATTAACTAACTTTAAATTACGAAGATGTAGGTTATCATATAATCGGAATGACTGTTTTAAAATATTTTTAGCTTTTACAGTCTGCTCCTACAATAGATATAATATTCGATTGGCAACAAATTCAGTTGTCACAATAAATCTGTTTTGTGTGTTTAACTAAAATAAATTTAAATCAACTAAATGTGCAAATTAGTCATTGAGTAAATATGAAAGGTGGTTGCAAACCCGATAGAACTTACGAAAAGGTTAACGGTCAAACGAACTGTCATACTGCCCTCACTTTTTGACATTTATCATCAGTACACTCTGGCAAATCATCTTGAATAGACTGACGCTTGAACAACGCTAACAACTTTGCAAATCAGTCATCAATTCGCGAAACTTATAGGCACAAAATTGGCTTAACGGGTTTATTAATAAACAAAATTGGACCTTATTTCTTTAAAAATTAAGCCGGAGCTCACCTTATGGTCAATGGAGATCATTATCACACCATGATCAATAATTTTTTGTTTAAAAATATGGGTGACATTGACCCGGTCGAGATGTTCTTTAAACAGCATGGCGCTACGTGCGATACGGCGACCACAAACATCGACGTATTGAAATCAAAATTTGGCGATAAGCTGATTTTGAGAAATGAAATCAGCTTACCTCCCAAGTCGTGCCATTTGACACCTCTCGATTATTTTCTGTCGTGCCACATAAAGTCACTGGTTTATGCGGGTTCGAGCCCCAAGCAAGGCAACATCAATTTATAAAAAATATTAATATGTATGAATTTTTTCTATCCCTCATACATATCCCAGCGTCCTCCTTCGGTGTTCCCACATCACTTAACCCCAGCGAAGTAAAATAATATAACAGGGCTATGAAGTAAAAAGCTTCAACAAAGTTCGCCAACTTACCATCAGATGGCACGCAACAACTGTTCTAAAATTCAACATCTCGCGCAATTACAGTGTTGCTTTATTTGAAGCCCCTCATCTTTCACCACCTTTCACTTTTTCTCTATCCGCTTTCCAAAGGAAGCAACACGTTAATTAATAGGAAGAATTTACTGAGTGTTGCTTCTCTTTAAAAAAAAAAAACATTTTTCGTAACATACCGCCAACAATGCTGGAAAAAGTGGACCAAATGTTAATACCATGTACTGATCTTTGGAATAAAAAAAATTTAATTAAAATTAATTTTTTTTTGTTACTTTTTACAATTTAAAATGTAAAATTTGGATAAAACAAAACGTGCATTGCTTCTTAACTAAACTTCAAGAGAATACTGGGAAAATACAATACTGATTATATTATGATATTCAGGACTATAATATAATAATATTGGGATTATTTTGCAATCATAATGTGCTAATTTAATGATCATATTATGATAAAAGGTATTGCCTAATCATAAACCCAAAATTATACGATGCTCTTGGAATATGGTCATCCCAACCATATTGTTTTTTTGCATGTACAATAAAACTCGCTTATGACGAACGCCGGGGGACTAGTTAAATTAGTTCGTTATAAGCGAGATTTGTATTAACAGGGGTGAAATTTATTTAAAATGTTTTAATTATCCATAAAATATTTAAATTTCCTTGAAACAATTTTAAAAATTTTACAATTTTTTTATTTGTTTTCCTTAATATATTGTCTGTGTGTTCGGTTTAAAATTTTGTCAGAAAACAAACAAAAATATAGAAAAAATTTTCGAATGTTGTAAACTTCGTATTAAAAGTAAAAATTTATATGGAAATATATTTGTGGGACCATCACAAACAGTACGTTTTAACCGAGTATTCGTCCTAAACGAGTTCGTATTAACCGATGTGTTTTATATTGAAATTATTGCCAAAACTTTGGTACTTCTAAATTAGTTTGTATTAACCGAGAATTCGTCTTATCCGAGTTCGTATTAAATGAGTTTTACTGCAGTTGGTTTATATGTTGTACAATATTCATTTCTAAGATTTTCATGAAGATATTACAGTTATGAGCAACATCTGTATGAAATTTAATTTTTATGACCGTAGCACAAATAGACAAATAATACTTAAATATATATTGTTTCTTAATGTTTTTTTCAAAAATTTCCTAAGTAAGTAAACACCAGCAACACAACAAACCGCAAGAATCTTGCGGTTATATTATAGTTAGCAGAGCTTCTGAAATGGAATACCAGCATGTGGGATGCTTATAACTTTAAACTACCACAAAATTGGTTGCTTAATGTAAGAAGAACCCTTCACTTCAAATTCATGTCACTGAACTTTAATCTCAAGTTAGGTTATGTGTCCTCTAATTGCGTCCGGTCATAACAAATATTATTATATTATTATCCCCACTTTCATTTTGGGACTTATGATGAAAATTTTTTTGAACATAATCCTCAAATCCGAAATATGTATGATTTCGGTGGAGACTATGAGATATCACCCACCAGCTATCATAATGGATGGATGCCATGAATAAGGGAATTATTAATGGCACAAGGCCATGATAAAATTACAGATCTCCTTCTTATAAACCACCGGTCCTATGGTAGTTGATATCAAATTTAGGAAACTCTGCAAGTGAATTCTAATGAAGGTAATGAGATTTATTTTTATGACCATCTATGTGCTCTAAATGTTTAAGAAAATTTCCATTTAACTAAAAATGTTAATTATATTTTTCTTTTGGTTTTTTTTTTTTACTCTTTGTTTATTTTCACCTCCATTTACTCCAAGTCAGTTTGTGTTCTTTTACAAAGAACAAAAAAAAAAAAAATAGCACTGGCAGAAAATTATTTTAATGTTAGACATTATTAGTGTTTTTTCTGTTCTTTCGCTAAAAATACGTGCAGCTTATAATTGTGGCCATAACTTAAGCTCATTATACACTCTGTATACCAACTACCCTTTTCTGTTTTCTTCCTTTTGATGCTACTAATGCTGGTTGTTTGTATAACCTAAAGTTCATTACGGTATGGTTGATATTGTTTGTTGAATGTACAACAAGTACAAGTTGCTTTCAAGTGTACTTGAAATTTATTTGTTTGTTTGTGATTTGTTGATCAATTTTCTTTGAAAGCATCTAGAGATTGATTGTAATACTTATTGGCCAAAAGGAATTTCAAGTAGTAGGGTGCATCCTATTAACGACACAAAGTATTTATTTAAGGAATTACAGTTTAACAATTTTAACAACGATACGATCATTACGATTTAGAATGTTGGACTTATTAAATTTTTATATGTTCTAACAAGAGTGCTTGAAAATTACTTATTAAAAACGCTATAGGAACCTACCTAATGTTTAGTCAGAGAAGATAGTGGTGATTAACAAATACTAAAGGTAAATTTACTTAACTTGTTTTTTTTCTCCAGCTTAAGTTTATCTATTATATATTTATAAAAGAATAACATGACTGACTGACTCATTGAACATCGCCCAGCCCAAATCATTGCAAGCTTGATCTAGGAAGATAATAATTATTATGTTTCCCAGCAAAACTTTTCGTTTCCAGAAATCAGTTGTAGAATAGCTATTTTTACCTTACAACCCCTTCTACTGTTAATTCTTACACCGATGACTTTTATTTGAAATTGTCCCAAAAGCTTCAAAGCTGGTTCTAGAACTGATTCTCTGGTTCTAGAACTGATTCTCCATGAGTCGAACCTTCCATATGAGATCCGTGGAACTAGTTCCGGAACCAGTTGCAGAGTTGATGCGTTGCAACCGATTGTAAAAACTTTTCCTGGGATGTTCCGCCTCTGGTGTAGTCTATCCTAAGATGGATTTCTTTTCCCATATCGATTTGTCTATAAACCTGAAATTTCATATATTTCTTTCCTGGACTATGTACCAACAAATTTATAAGGTACTTTTTGCAATTTTCGTCAGAAACGTGGTAAAAATGGGGGTCCAAGAAGCAAAAAGTCTCCGTCTTAACGTTTTGTTCAAACCATTTTGGGTAAAATCCTGAAATTTAATATAGGGATTCTTGCAAATTTTCTCCAGGTATGTTTCAAAAATTGAGGTCAATAGGGAATCTCTGAACAATAGGAATTCATTAGGAAAATTCATCCTTACAAGGACCTTTCTTAATATTGTAGTAATTTTCTAACAAATCAAAAAACTTTTTTTTTAAATGGCCAGCTCTTTGGACATTCTAGTGAAGCGCTAATTTACTGCTAAAATACGTCTACGAATATAAAATAGAAAGTAGTTAAATTGGGTTTAAAGGGGAAAAAGAGACCCCGAAACCGCCGCTCCCCTCGAGCGTTGACATTCGATAAAGCCGGGCTTTTGAAATTTTTATCTAATTTGCTATCGACGGATAGGAACCTGAAATATAAAATATGTGTTTCCTGGTAGGTGGAAATATTGTAGCCAAGAACTTAAAATTAAGCACATAGTATGATTGTCTGGTGTACACCTCCACGGACGGGGTTTAGAATATTTTTAAAGTGATGGGCAGAAAATCAGTAATTTAAAATATATGTTTTCTAAAAAACTAATTCACTCCAAATATTATACTTATACAATATTTTTGATAAAACATGGTATAAGGCAGGGGTGACAAGACTTTTTTCGCTGCGTGCCAGAACCGGGCAATTTTTTTTGAAAAATTACTCGCGTGCCACCTTAATTTTAGTTGTCTTTTAAAAGTCCTTTTTTTAAATTTTTTTAAATTTTGGAAATTTCTCTTAACAATATAATCGCAGATGTACATATTTATCAACGCTACGGATAACCCCCATGAAATAACCCCAAAGGGTAAAATTAAATATCATCCAAGAAATAATGTAAAAATGTTTGACTGTAATTTAATTTTTGGGGATTTATTTAATCTTTAAATATTGAGATTATTACATTGTGAAAAAATTCACAATGTGATAAAATTAAAACAGTTTTAACATTATTGCCTTTTCAATTTTTGGGGGGTTATTCCATTTTGTTAAAAAAAAGTTAAATTTTTGGGCGCCATTAATAATTTAAGTACATAAGAAACTAGTTGAAAAATATGCTTCGGGCAAAAATTTGATTTTGTTAGCATAACTCGTGCAGTTCTTATCATCATAATAAAAAATAAAAAGCGCATATTATGGATTTGAACAGAGAAATTTCTATTCCAGATGAAATGGCTCTTCGAAACACGATGAAACCCCAATTTCAAATACCGATAAAGGTGGTTATTTCATTATGAAACTTATTTTCACCTTTTATTTTATTGAGGCTCATTTCGTGAACCCTATTTTCCCTTTAAAAAACCTAATTTTTTAGATCCAATTTTATTACAAGTTGCCTTCCATTTTTGTGCAATTTTCTAGTACTTTTTATTTCTCCAATTATAAGGCATTTTCTCATCGAAATATTTAAACTTCTTTCAATCTAGAATATTAGAAATTTTCCCAGAATTTTCTGATAATCGAATTTGCGAGTTCTTTATTAACCATATTTCTTTAAACAAAATATGATGGCAATACAGAGTTTTATTAATTTTAAAAGACGATTTACAAGCTCTATGAAAATTTTCAACATTTCCATAAGCCACACATTTTTGTAACGAAATTTAACATTTAACTGAATTTTTTGCCGGTCTTCTAATAGTTTAAATTTTTTGAAAATATCCAACAAAACGTCGCGTGCTAACTAAAATCCACTCGCGTGCCACTACTGACACGAGTGTCATAGTTTTGCCAGGAAATAATATCTCTTTCAATGACCTGAAATAGTAAAATAGTGTTCCCTTTAATGACCCTCTTTAATCATGAAATCTATAACTTGAAATTAACACATCCAAGCTGAAGCTGAAATAAATTTACTAAAACAGAAAAATCCTTAGAAGAACAGTTTATGTTTTTCTGCACTAACAGAAAAAAGTGTGTAAAAATTTAGTTAAAACTACTAAAAATAAGTCAAGAATTATGCTGCAGGAAAAAATCTGCTAAAATTAGCAGATTATTTTTGATATATATTAGTAAGATAAAAACAGCTGAAATAAAACTATTAAATATACAGAATTTTAACTATATTCAGGTTAAATTATTGGTTAATAGAAAATAACAAATTAACAGGTTAAATCAGCAAAAAATTTTGCTAAATAATCAGTAGCCTAAAAACTCCGAAAAAATTTAATTTTCGAAGTTTTTTTCGATTCTTTTTTAATTGCAAATAAAAATTGAGCCTTTTGAAAACATCACTTTACAATTTTTTAGCAAATATTTCTGTTAATTTAACAGGATAGACTGCTATTTGCATTCAACTAAGTTTAGCTTAAAAGTAACAAAAATTTTGTAGATATATGTAACAGTTTGTTTTGCTATTTTTAGTCTACTAATATTTAGCAAAATTTTCTGTAGATTTTACAAAACAATTAACCAAAAGTTAACTTAAATATAACAAAAATTCTGTAAGTTTAATAATTTTATTTTTGCTGTTCTTACTTTACTAGTACTAGTACTTACTAACAGTCTTTTCTGCAACATCATTTTTCACAAATTTTTAATTACTTTTTCTGCTATTTTTACAGATTTATTTCTATGAGTATAGATATATATATCCCATTCTGATATTTAAACCTACCGTTAACGAAGTATCGTTCTTTAAAAATAGTTCATAATAAATAGCTGTTAGTCAGTAGGTGGCTGGCTCTTTCTCTTTATCTATTATTCGTCTATAAATTAATAATTAATATTCGTTACGCTTGAGGTATCACTTTGTCTATCAGACACTTAATTTTATTAAACAATAACAAGAAAACACACAAATAAGAACAACAAATCATTGACGGTGTTTTGAGTTATTGCAATAATAACTCCTTTCTATGTGGCACGAATGCCATAAAAAAGACTGGGATATTGTTGAGTAGAATGATAATGTTGTCTTAAAATAAATATTTATCATTTAGATTGTGTTTTTGTATTAGGAGTATTTTAATTATTTTTTGCAAGGGTCCCAACAAAGTTATTTCAATATTGATTTTGTGGTAAAATGTAGATCAAATAAATTAATTTAGAGTGCGTGTGAACTGGCTAGATAAATTATAAACTTAATACAAATTGATAAAAGGGTTGAAAATTTGTTTGGCACTTTTTTGAAAAACTTGTTCAAATACAATAGATATTTGGAAACCTGAATTTAGTTTAGATATTATTTAGCCAATTCGCATACCCTTAGTATGACTTTCGCAATAGGTTTGTTTAACTTGATTTTATAAATTTATAATAAACCAAGTACATAACTTGAAGCTTTAAAATATAAAATATTCTTTTAATTTTGTTTCTGTATGAATTGGGCTACGAATTGATACCTCGTTCAGCATATTCTTTAGAATTTAGCCCCCTGCGACTATTTTCTGTTTCCAAAGCTAAAGAAATTGCTCGGTGGCAATTCTGATCTAAGTTGCTACCACCCAAATGTACAACCGTAATGTCAGAAAATTAAAGCTCGCAAAAAATCATTAAACTCTTGCTAAGGAAGTTTTTCGATAAACCCAGTAGAATTTTTTTTATATATTGTTTGTTTAAGTTTTCAAAAATGTACTCATATGTATGCCAGTGTTATCATTACACTAAATAGGTATTAACTTATCTTTATTCTTCCAGCATGCTCACAAAAATTAAAACAATCTTCTTAACATATTATGTTCAAAGAAATAAACCATGTCTTTAAGTAATTTGAATTTTGGTTTATAATCTTCCATGGAAAAAAAATAAAATAAAATTAAAAGAATAAAATAAAATTTAAACGACAAATGAACAGGAGACACTCGACGCCGTTTCCTACAGAAACTTGATATTGAAATTTAAAACAAAATCTTAGAAATTTAGTATTCCTTGCTCCGTATATAAATGAGTTGTCTTTAAATTTAAACCTTTTTTAAATACACCCTGTATATCACACAAGAAAACAAGGAAATATAGTATGAATATTTAGAAGCGGGAAAAGGAAATGGTATTTTTTGTTGTGTTTTCTAAAGCTGCGTTTTCTTATACTTTGCAACCTTAATAATCCTACTATAAGAACAAGTAAAAACTTCTCGGTTAGATTTTTCAACAACCAACATAACGGCAACATTCAAGATCTCATTTCAGTCAAACATTTTAATACCGCTTTTGCATTTTGGAAAAATGAAACAAGAATCTACCAACAAACAAAAGCTTGTGGTTGGCATAAATTATTGTATGGTTAAGAAAACAACATTAAATATATAAAAGCACTACCACATTGCCATTCAACGTCTTTGTGTGCCACATTACGACAAGTATACCCATCCCAGCAAACAATTTAAATTTACAAAAGGTTTACAAACAGCTTGCAAAAAAAAATTTATAAGTTTACATTTACATTGTAATTGTAGTATAAGTAAAATTGGACAATAAGTTTAAACTTCAGAACTACTCTAACGGAAAGCGTTTTGCAAGTCCATTTATGATCCTATAATTGATGTATTTATTATGTAAGCTTTAAAAAATATAAACGTTAAAAAATATTTAAAAAACCGCAATTTTGAGCTAATAAAGTTTGTATAAATTAAAAAAAATAAAAATTTGTTCTCAAAAATAGTTTAAAATTACCTAAAGAAAAACAAAATAAAATCACAAAGAAGTTAATATATAGTCAGGGGGGTTATTACGTAAGCGGATTCGAAAAATATTGTTCGAATTCGGAAATTTTAAAACTCTTGTAAAAAGATATCCTTTCTGGATAGGCTAATTTTTTATTTATTTTTCTCTTTTATTAGACATTGTCTACAGGTTTTCAACATTTTCCTTCACTAAAAACTATTTTCTGTTACTGAATTTTTAGTGCGAAAATTCTGTTCGAAAGCGTTTTCTTTTCGAATCGAATTACATAATAACCCCTCTACATTTGGAGAAATAGAAGAAACATGGGAGTTTTTATTTTCAGATCTGAAATATAAGTACACTATGTTATCCCTAGTAAAACAAAATTTTATGAGATTTCGTATTATATATAAAATATATCCGAAAAATGAGGACATTTAACATTATGAAATTACACTCTAAAAAGGGCGTGTAAACTTACTGCTATTGAGTGTGTAAACTT
Source organism: Leucophora obtusa (assembly GCA_949987735.1). Classification (NCBI taxonomy): domain Eukaryota; kingdom Metazoa; phylum Arthropoda; class Insecta; order Diptera; family Anthomyiidae; genus Leucophora; species Leucophora obtusa. Next base: position 192,647,370 of record OX465298.1, read on the forward strand.
TTGTCTAAAAAGGCGCAGAATGCTCATTGTTAGGCATAATATGTTTAAAAATTTAATTTACACACTTTTTCTTTATAATTAGGCATATAATGTAGCAAAAAGTATGTTGACAAACATGTTTCCAAATTTATAGACACATATCAAAGTAAATTACACATTTAATATAGTAGATGTTTATATGTACGCATTTGTGTTTAATTTTAAATTTAATGCGTAACTAAGGCATGTCAATATTATTTTCACATTTTTTATTCAAATTGAAAAAACAGGCACATACATTTGGTTAATTTAGAAAAAATTGATAATAACATCAACATTTCGGGGGAAAATGAATCTAATACCGAAGTTTTATTACCATTTGTGAATACGCAAATAATATTAAGGCGGTAAGTATATTTACTTTGTTTGCTAAGAAGTCATTAATATGTGATTTTTCCTCATTAGCTTAATATTTTGGATGAATTATCATAATTCTAATGGGCATTAACCATACAAAGTGTGGTCAACAATGGTTAAGATGGATAAACTTGTTTTTGGATTGAATGCAAAGTAACAAAAAATGAAACATTTTGTGTCAAGCTTAAAGAGATTCTTGGAAATACTTAAGCTGGAGTTGGAATGCATTTATCAGTGTTATAAGTTTGTGCTTATGTTTGTCAAAATGCTGCGCATATGCCCAACTTATGGTATACCTATCGACTCATGTCAGTATGACTTCCTGAGTCGATTTAGCGATATCCTTTCGTCCGTCTGTCCATGTAAATTTTGTAGTCAAACTACAAATATGAAGGTATTGATATGAAATTTTGCCCATGAGTTTATCTTGGCCCAAAGACGAATAGTACTGAAGTTGTTAAGAATTAGTTAAAATTCAGACCTATATACAGAAAAATCCTATCTGAACTAGTTGTTATTTGGATTGTGAATGTTATAAAGAACCATAAAACATACACAAATTTAAAGAAACTCGGAACACATTTGGACTTGATCCTCCTTTAGAAAAAATATCAGATTCTGAACTTCTGAGTTGTTCCTTTTCTAAAAACATATCCTATAGGAACCCCAATTTTTTCTATAGGGAAACCTGTAGATTCTGATAATTTATTCTTATAAAAAACACTAAATCTGAGGATTTCTTTGATAGAAAAACTTTCACATACTCGTATTTCTTTCTATAGAGAAACCCCCAAGTTTTAAGGACCTTTTCTAATAGAAAAACCCTCAGATTTTGAAGTCTTTTTTCTATGGAAAAACATTCCGAAACTGAATATTATTTCAAGTAAAAAAAAAACGTATGAAAGTTTTACAATAAAAAATACTTAGATCCTTAGAATTTTTTTGTAAAGGCTTTTTCTATAGATTTTCTGGTGCATTTCAGGTAAAATTTTTACACAGAAAAAATTTTCAGATTCATGGAAAAAAGCATACAAGTTTGTAGGACTTTTTCTTATATAAAACCCTTAGATTCTGAGGATTTTTCTATAGAAAAGCCCTAAGATTCTGAATAAGCTTTTCTTTAGAAATCCCCCCAATCCTAAGGATGGGTTTCTTTAGAAAAACTCATATTCGGAGGACCTCTTTTCTTTAGAAATAAGCTCAAATCCTATGAAATATTTTTTATAGAAAACTTTTTAGATTATGAGGGCTTTTTATATATAAAAATCTTATAAGCTTTTTCCGCTATAAAATTTCGTAGAATCTGAGAACTAGCTCGAGAAACTCGCAGAATTTCATTTTTTTTCACGTTTAAGTTATATATTGTAACTGAGAATTTTCATCCTAATCGTTATTGTTAATAATACTTGATATGGTTTTTTTTCATGAATTTTCTATTTAATAAAACATTTATATCTATAAAATGCATTTTCTTTTATTTTACAAAATTTTAAGGTGCAGTTATTAATAAAAAAACATTTTCATTGTATATATACTCATTTTTTAGCGTGTTTGTAGACATCCTGAATGTAGGTTCATGCATTTAATATAGTTCTTTTAGACACATATAATTTAATTTTGAACAAAATCGAAATGTTGCTAAACGTTTTTGTTATAATTAAAAACATAATTTTAGACACATTGTGCCTATTATTTTTAAACACATTGTGTCTAATATTTTAATTTTAAACATTGTGCCTATTTTTGCCCAATTTATAGTAGGTATCAAGTTACCTACTTTTAATAGAGTAGATTTCAACAAATATTTATTAGAGTGTAGATCGTGTTATATAATATTGCATCTACTTTGTACCATTAGATCTAATTTAATGGAATGAAATATGTTTCAATACAATTTTACAATTTTTTTCTCATTCAAAAGGTATTATTGTTCGAAGGAATTAATTCTTTAATACCCATTTTTTTTTTATCGTAATTTATATTTTGGGAATAAATTCTCTGACTAAATTAAAAAAATTTAATGAATTGTCTTTTTTTATTCAATTTATCTTGAAGGAATTAATTGATTTTTTTTTAATTCCTGAATAAATTTTAATCCATTCATTCATTAAGGAAATCATTCAATTCTAGTTAAATCGACTTTTGGTCACGGAATTCATTTCCTAAGCAATTAACTTTTTCATTTAATTCCTAAAGGGAATCAAGTTTTCATTTAATTCTAGGGTATTCAATTAATCGGCTTTTTATTTTAATCGATTAATAGTGCAAATAATTATTGGGGTTATTTTCTTAACCGGTTATATATATATATTTGTTCCTTTTACTCCTGCAAGGAGCATAGGGCCGCTTCTTAACCGGTTAATCGAACAAAATTCTAAAATTAATCGATTAATCGAAAAAATTTTCTGTAAAATAATATACATACATTTCCCGTGTAAAAAAGTTTAGATCTGATCAGATCTTTTTGGATCTAAATAGATATGATGGAACCTAATTAGCTCTTGTACCAGATCTCATCAAATATGATCAGATATTGCGTATGTGATCTGGATCTGGACAATTGCGCCAGATATGCCTAGATCTGATCAGATTTAATTAGAACTCATATGTGTCCCCAATTTTGAGATCTAATTAGATCTGGTAAGATCTACTAAGATCTGGTTAGATATGCCTAGATCTGATCAGATCTAATTATATCTAATTAGATCTCATATTTGTCCCCAATTTTGAGATCTAATTAGATCTGGTAAGATCTACTGAGATCTGGCCAGAGCTAATCTTTTTTAAACGGGTTGTTGTGTTTTTAATAAGTTTATTTAAAAAAAGGAACAAAAATAAATTCAGTAACTCTGTTGAAATACATAAAGATAAAAAAATGTTAATTGAGATCAGATTTTGTCAATATTTTTATTTTTCTGTCCCTTCTTTCACATATTAAAATTTTATCCAAATCGGGAACAACCACACAACCAAGAAGAATATAAGACCTCGTACATTAATTTGTGTCTCTTTCGTATGCATTAAATACATAAAAGACGTAAATGTAGAGAGGAATTCTAAAATTTTTATTTTATTAATTCAGAGTGCTCACTTGCTTGTTTACTTTATTATATTAAACATTAATTATAATCAATATTTTTAGTAATCATTAATTACAATAATTATTAATGCTATCATTTAATATCAACGTTTAAAAAGTAGCAAAAAAAAAATTAAAAATTTATTATACGTAAATAGATACCACTAATTTACTAGATAAGTCACAACAACAGGGTAGTAATTTGGAAGATGACAAAGCAAACTGTGATAATTTTATTTTGTTTTTGTTTTTTCTTTGGGATTTAAGATATTTATTAACGCTCCTACTTGAAAACATGAAATTCCCATTGAGTTGAAGCTAACAAATATTTATAGAAGTTCTAAAAGGTCGTCCCTTAATTATTTTTTTAGGCCAGAATGAAATTCGGATAGGTAAAAGCCTACAGCAAATTATTTATCACAATTTTTTAAAAAAATTTTGAGTTTTTAGCACATTTACCTTAATAAAAAATTTTTGTAATTTTCTACCAATTTCGATTAATCGATTAATCGTATGAAATTATTCGAATTAATCGTTATTCGAAATTTGAACATTTTAAATTATTCGAATAATTTTTGAGAAAAATTGTTCGATTAATCGAATAACGATTAATCGATTGAATACCCTATTTAACTTTTCTTTTTATTCCCTGAATTTAAGATTTTCAGTTAATTCAAAGAAGAACATAACTTTCCACCAAAAAAAGTTGGAAGTAATGCTTTAAAAACTACATCTTTCACTGCTTCACAAATTCCTGTTAGTGTATTTTTACTGCTGTTTTAGAAGTAATTTTGAACAACTTCAAAAAATCACTTAAGTATTGCTTTCAAAGCATCCGCTAGCATATTTTTACAGCTCTTTGGGAATTATTTCTAAACAACATCCAAAAAAGCACTGAAGTATTGCTTCTGAAGCATAATTGCTCTAAAAGTGATCCTAAAAGTGATTTTGGTATCATTTGGTATTTGTAAACAGATGATCGCGGGTTCGATTCCTGGAGGAACCAATATTTTTCAATTTTTTTTTAATTTTTTAAAAAGTGATCGTATTTTTTTTCAATTCAGTGAACATTTTTTTTTTTTAATTCAGTGAACGTATTATTTTTTTTTAATTCACTGAACGTAACTTTATTTTTTTTTTTTAATTCACCGAACGAAAATGAAATTGAACGAATTCAGTGGTGAATTAATCCACTTTTTTCCGTTCGATTTATAAAAGTGAACGCGTTCATTTGATTCAATAAAAATAACTACAGCAATTGAATTAATTCGTAACAAAATAAATGGAACGAAAACAAATATGAATTAATTCCATTCAATATATGGTGCTTAGTGAATTAATTTATCGAATTTTTAATTCAGATTTGAAAAATTTAATTAAGGAATTAATTCTTCAAAGCTCTGTGTTGAGTGCGCACAAAAATTCATGGACAGACAGACGGACGCACAGACAGACGGACATTGATAAATCGAAACAAGAAGTGATTCTGAGTCGATCGGTATACTAAAAGGTGGGTATGAGTCCAATATTTTTTGGTGTTACAAATATAAGCACCAACTTATTATACCCTGTCTACGTAGTGGTGTAGGGTAAAAAAAAGTACATCTAGATCATCGATTGTAGTGCTGTTTCCACTGTTTCACCATTTCTTTTAAAATGGTCCTATAAATTTTGGAGTATCGCACGCGCTTAGTTTTTAAATTCCGTTAGTACACTCAGAGAAAAAATTTATTAAAGTTGAATAAAATATTTGTCGATTTCGGAATGGTCTTGGCAGAAAAATTGACAATTGGCGAATATAATTTCCATTAGGTCATTCTAAAAGAAGAATGCTATCATCAAAATATAAATGATATACGTGTTCTCAAAGAATCTCTTAGTCTGGAGGCAGAAGAATCTCGATACCTTCTTAATCAAAAAATTACTTAATTTAAGTTTTATTTTTAATTTTCAATTTTAAAGTCGTGCAATTTGAAGCGTAAAAAAGATATTGCATTAAAGTGTTCCCTTATAAAGTAAAATAGTTAGCTGCAGAAATGACTAAATTAAAAAAAATCGGACTCGATTTTACCAGATTATTGCAAAAATGCTAAAATCTCAATTTTCAAATGCTAATAGCTTTTATATTTTAAGAGATATCCCATATAAAAAAAATTGCTAACTTTCAAAGTTTTCACATGCTCAAGGTACCGTACTTCGGAGTCCAGTGGTACAGTTTCCGATGGGTATGTGTACTCGGTCGCGAAGTTTCATCTCAATCCAACCAATCAATAAGAAACGGCTGAATTATTTCCAAAATATTTTGAAAGCACTCCTCTGTGTACTGAACGGCAGAAAACATTTTTTTGAATTCTTGACTTTTAAATGTTTATTTTTGAGTTTTACAAGGTATTTACAAAAAGTTTACAAATGTTAACATGTCAGTGCGCGCACCTACATTTCGCTTTATGTTTACATTAATTTTGCTGGGATATTACACAATAACATTACGCTATTTTCTTGATATTGGCTTCCACTACTTCTTCTTCATCTCAATCTTTTTTATACAGTTTTTTGGTCTTGACAAAGTGAAGGGATTAACTTGTTACTATGAGTGGTTTGTTATTTTTAATTTTTTTATTTTTTATTTTTGTATTTAAATATTCCTAAAAGTTTTATATTACAACCACTACATGCAGACAAGCAATCTAACACATACACAGAGAAAACAAATTTATTATATTTCATTATATTTAAATTAACCCAGGAATACATTTAATAGTAGCAACCAAATAATTCAGTTACTCAAACTAAATCATTCAGTTGTAAGAAATTCATTTTTTGACAATGAATCTGTTTTCACTGTGTACAACACTTGAAGTACAGCCATAAAATATTTACTAATAAACAAACACATACATAGAGATAACAACAACGCGATCTCATTGTTTCATTAGGGATGGCAAAAGTAATATAAAAGAACATATTTCAAAGGGCTTAACTTGAAAAGTACCATGTACACTAGAGCGTACCACCTTACAGACAAAAAAAAAAGTGCGCCGTACAACCCTCCAATAAGAAGTACACCCTAAAAAATGTTTGTAAATTCACTACTATAAAATGGGTAAAATTTTGTTTAATTTTACAAAAATTCGGTAAATATAAACAAAAAATGCGTAAATTATTTTTGTACACACTTCCATACACAATAATACACACACAAAGTATTTTTAGAGATTATGTATTTACAAATAAACACATTGTGCCTAAAATTACTATTCTTTTGTTAAATAAAATTTTTACGCACAAAGTTGGTAAATATACTAACTTATAATAGTAATAAATAATCTGACATTTTAAATTGTAAAAAATTTAAGAAAAATTTTAAATAATAAAAAGAAAAAGCTAAAATGGATTATTTTTTTTTAATTAGTATCTGGAAATAGCAACAGAAGAATGAAATAATTTTTGGTTTGCAAGCAGCAGGATTCGTCCAAAAGCAAGGAAATGGGTTTGCGACGATTTTGCATGTCGGAAATGCCGCCATAAAAAGAAAGAAATTCTTGAATCTAATCATTACTGGCGATGACAAATGGATCCATTATAATAACCAAAAGCGCAAGAAATCGTATTTAAAGCCTGGGCAACCAGCCAAATCAACGCCAAAGCCGACTATCCATAGCGCCAAGGCAATGATCTGTATTTGGTTGCTCATAATATTCCATCAGAACAACGCTCGGACACATGTTGTAAGAACTAAAAACTATTTATAAAATAGTGAATAAGAAGTTTTGCCTCACTCGCCCTCTAGCCAAGACTTTGCCCCGTCCGACTACCATTTGTTTTGGTCGATGCAGAATGCTCTCACTGGAATACGCTTCACTTCAGAACAGGGTATCTGAAATTGGCTTGATTCGTTCTTGGCCTCAAAAAATGAGCAGCAGTTCTTTTGGCATGGAATCCATCCAGAAAGATGGGAAAAGGTCATAGCTAATGATGGCCAATACTTTCAATAAATTTATATTGTACCAATTTTTCACAATAAATGCCCAAAAATTATACACGACAATGACACTGATATTATTATAAATAAAATACGTACTTAAAATTAGTTTTTTTATTTAAAAAAAATGTTTTTGTGTGGTTTAACTTAAAGCACAGCTGTGGTAAATATACGCATTTTTGGGGGATTTTAACGAACTTTTTGTGGATTTTTGCGCATTTTTTGTGGATTTTTACGCACTTCATGCGTACATTTATACGTGAAACATGCTTTTTTACGCACAAATTCAGTAAATTAGCACACTAATTTCAAAATGTCATTTAATTTTTAAGCACTTTCAATGTAAAATTACAAATTATTTGTGCACGAACTTAAACACAATGTGCGTACTTTTTTTCAGTTACGCACATAGAGTAAATTTACCCAATTTATAGTAGGAGTACAGTTTCCTACTATAAGTTGGGTAAATTTCAACAGATTTTAATTAGAGTGTATTTTTGCAAGGAGGTTTCAAAAAAAGTTTTTTTTTGCCGAACGTAGGGTTCGCCATTTTACATTTTTCGTTATATCTTTGGCATTTACAATCGAATCTTAAAGCATGATACGTCGGTGTTTTTCTCTCGAGGAGACCAGTGTTTTGCTCTAAGGGCCATTGACCTCAAGTATCCTGTTCTAATAGTTACCCACCAGATCTCAGTTGCTACAACCCTAATGTACAACCCTTATATCAGAAAATCAAAGCTCACAAAAAGTTATTAAACTTTTGCTAAGGAAGTTTTTCGATAAACCCAGTAGAAATTTTTATATATTTTGGTTGCCGAACTTAGGGGTCGCCTTTTTAAATTTCTTTTCACTGGATTTTTCCTTTATAGCAAAATACTGGTCTCCTCGAGGCAAAAAAAACCAAATATCACACTTTAAAATCCGACTTTAAATACCGAAGCTATAACGAAAAATTGAAAAAGGCGACCCCTACGTTCGGCAAAAACAAAATAAAATTTTTTTGAAATTGTCCTCATATTGGAGGGTGTACGGCGATCTTTTTTTTGAGGTACGGTCTAATGTACACTAGACCGTACCTCAAAAAAAACAAAAAAAAGTTGCAATAAGAAGATACACGTCAAAATTTGGACCCAGCTTGTTGTGCTGTTGTGTGGTGTAATTTCAATAAAGAAAATATTAGTTTTTATGCCGGGAAAATATATAAAGGCTATAGGCATTTTTCGTGGAAGCAATCTCTAAAAATCTGTTTGTTTTATTAGAAAAAAAAATATGTGAGTGTTTTGTAGTTCTTTTTGTTGATATTCCATACAAAAAAGATATTATAAATGACGATTTTTAACTCCCTTTTTATGCCAATTCCCGAAATGGATTTACGTTCATAATATCAAGATTAAAAAGGAACACAATTTGATATTTTCACTTTTGAGGCATTCAGTAATTAAATTTTATTAGCTTTTTTAATAAAAAGTACTAAAATACTTAAATATTTATCATTCATCTTTCATCTCAGTTGAATAAAGTGGTATTAGTCAAACTTGCATAATACATTATTAAAACATACAAAAGCTTAGAATATAAATTTGCATGGTTTTCGCGTTACATAAAACGCGTTGTTGGTTTTTTGACAATATCATCTTACAAAGAAACCAACAGAAATGAAAAACTTAAGAACAAACACAAATAAGAAAAAAGTCCGATTAATTCCGTTACATTTAACAGTTTCTTCCCTTCTATGCTTATCTAATATTTTACAACCCATTTAAATGGCGATTAGCGTTAAGTGATTCAAGTGATGTTTGCTACTAACATTTTTGTTGTTGTTATTCTTGTTGTTGACGGTGGGGTGGTTGTATTTTTCAAAGAAAATTAGAAAATTAGCTTTTGTAGAACACAAAAAGTTGTGTTGGAAATATTTTTAATTTATCTGCATAAAGTTGGGGATATGAATAAACATAATATTTTAAAGTATACTTTTGAAAAACTATAAATAACTGCTGGTTATAGAACTTTTTATAAATAAAACTTAAATTGTGCTCACTTCTTTTTTTTCTAAATTTAACCCATATTTGTTTAGACAACAAATATAAACTTTACAAATTTTCACATCATTTTATTGTAACAAATAAATACGAACTCACATGATTACATTTGGAAATATTTGCAGAAGTAATAGATATGTAAACATTTGTAGAAAAAAATTTCCGCTGCAAAAATCCATTGTATTAAACTAAATGGAATGAAAAATAAATAATAAAAAAGTTTGAAAATTAATGTAAATTTAATCAGAGGCAGAAGAAGTTTCAAAAAGATCCTTTGTAAATATAAAAGTTTCAAGTGAAAAAAAGAAGGAGGAGAAAAATTATAAAAAAAAAATATTCATACACAACACTTATTCGAACAGAACTACCAACAGCAGCAACAACAACATGTATGCAAACAAACAGAAATAAGATCACAAACAACAAGCAAATAAAAAGCAATTGGAAATGAAGAAGTTTGATGAGAAAAAAATATAAAATCAAATACAAGAACTTTTCAATTTGTGTATGTACTTTTCCATCTTCTCCTTCATGCAGAATCATCCAGTACAACACACATATTTTCGTGTGCTAACGTATATTTGTATGGATAAGTTGTTTATGTACACTAGAGTGGGCCGAAGTTAAAGAAATTTTTGATTCTAAAGTTGTACTATAGTGGAAGAAATCTGAAATTTTTAAACTAACAATGTAAACCAAATTGCTGTTGTTTTATGTGCGAGGTTTTATTGAATTTGGAAACACTATGTTAAGTCGGTGAAATTGATAAAATATAGAGCTCACGAAAAATATATACGATCATATGAATAAGCACTTTTTAAATTACTAATTGCTTATAAAACAAATTTTTCATACAAAATTCATTCTATAATTTTTTTTTAATTTTATAAGATTTTCAAATTATTGTACATGCTTTATAGTATTTAAATTCAAACTGTAACAGAAATATTACTTTAAATTCTATAAAAAAAAAATAATGATGATTGGAACATACAAACATTACATAAAGTACAAAAATCCTACGAGCGAGAATTTTGTACTTTCGTATATGAACTGTCTTATTTCGTAAAACCAGTCATACACAGAAAGAATTTACGAAATTCTAATTAAATTTTTAAACACATTTCTCATACCAATTTTGTAAATACAAAAAAAAAACTTTTTAAAAAGGCACCAACAAAGAAATTTGTAAATCCAAAAAAAATGTTCTTATTTTTTTTTTTTGTAACTTTGAATTTTTATTTTTAAGCAATTTTTATATGAAAGGTAACAATTTACAAACGGGTTACAAATATTTCAAACAAAAAAATTGTTGGGAATAAAATTTCAATTTAAAAAAAAATGTGATTACTTTTACAAATCCCCATTGTTGGTGCCTACTGTTTTTTCTGTGTTTCAACAATTTTTGAAAAGCAACAAAGGGTACTTTTATGTAAAATGTTGTTGTTAGATCAGCTATCAACTAAAAGTATTCCAAATTTCATTACAATCGGGCTAAATTTATTTGGAAATTTTTTTTTTTTTAAATATCCACTGTGCAAGGTTACAAAATTAACTCCAATCACTTTTATCATTCACACGATATTCGAAATTTTTCTCAACTTCGGTCTACTCTAATGTACACAAATATACTCGTAAAATATACCAGTTTCTGTTGCAGAAATTTTTAATATTAAAAAAAGTCTAAAGTAAAAGCTTTTAAGATTTTGTTAGCAATAACATTAGCGATATACGATAGTACAAATTTGTACAACTAGTAGTGGCCACCAACAAAAAAAAAAAAAAAAGGAAACAAATTCAAATCCAAATCCAAAAATCAACTCAGCATCTAACATACACATACATACTCTGTTTACTCAAGTGTAATTTCTTAAGTAAAAAGTAAACACTTTTAGCGTATACGAGTACTTATGGATAGAATGTTTAAGTATTGGTTCGTTTATACCAATAATATGCAGGCTTCTTCATATTTTACTTTTTTAACTTTTTAAGCTTTTAACTTTAGTTTACTCTGAAAAAATACCCCCTATTGCTTGGGTCTTTAAAATCTAGTTTGTGTCATTTAATAAAACTTAAGTATTATATTTGTATTTCCTTTAAATTAAAACATAAATGTTAATTATTAAAAAAAAAAATTGCCGGTTATCAGAAAGCAATTTTAAATATCAGGCTAGGGATTTCGTTAGGAAAATACTACGGGTATTTTTAAATAAGTGATCTGATCTCCAGAGGTTTATATTTTATAGAAAAGATTAAAGCCTTGAGTTTGTACTTACGACTTATATACCGTTTTAAGGGTATTTACCATTTATATGATACCCAATATTATATGATACTCAAATATGAGATTGAATAGAAAATCATCTTATTTAGGACGAAAAATAATTATAACATCAGAAAAATTGCATCAACGATATTACTGGGTTTGTTATTTAAATAATTTTATTCATTCAGAGTAGAAAAAGCCCATATAATGAATACATTTATTTATATATTTTATGTTGGAAGCCAATTCAGAATACTTAACTCGTTTCAATGTAAATTCTGTATCTGAATTTATTGTTTTCTGTCATTTTATAAACATAATTGGAAAAAAAAAATTGTTGACTTATTTCCTAACATGTACACTAGACTGGCCCTAATTTGAAAAGTTGCTCCCAATCCCAAGGCTTATTTTCTGAGGTTACTGGAAAAATAATCCACAAAAAAATTTTGCAATACGATTTAAAAGGGGAAAAATTACAATTTTCGGAGCCTTTTGAAAATACTGGCTCTTAAATAACTGTATTTCTGGAAAATATCAATAGAACCGCAATCTAGACTGAAATACCTTTCTAGCAGGGTATACAAATGCAAAATCGGTTGGAAAATATTTAAGTAATTGCAATTCGCTGAGACCCTTGATTGAGACCACAGCTACTTAAAAAAAGCTCATAATAAGCGTTTTGAAAATTTACCAAAAAAATCCCATATTCGACCATACCTGGGACTAGGTTAGCAAAATCCAAGACAAACAAAAAATTATATCTGAACATTTATAGATCTTAGAAATAAAACTAAAGTATAGCGTTGTAAGTTTTAAAAAAAAAAATATTTAATTATTTTACTATTTTTATAACTTATTCCATTTCAACCCTACACTCATACAAATAAGTCCGTAAAAATAGCAGAAAAAGTTACTAAAAATTAGTTAAAAATGATGCTGCAGAAAAAACTGCTAATATTAGCAGAATCAGTTTGCTAAATATTAATAAAATGAAAACAGCAAAAAAACTGTTAAATTTACAGAATTTTAGTAATATTTGAGCTAAATTTTTGTTAATTGCAAATAACAATTTAACTTGCTGAAATCAGCAAAAAAATTGCTAAATAATAGTAGAATGAAAATAGCAAAAAAAAACTGTTAAATCTACAAAATTTTTGCTAAAATTTTCTGAAATCAACAAAACTTTTGCAGATTACTAGTGGACTGGAAAAAGGTAAAAAAGGAGCAAATGAAATGAAAATTAAGAAATGAAAATTATAAAATAAAAAATAAATGTGTATTTAAAAATATACTTGGGACCAGTTTATTGAATGTGTCAATTAATTGAAATTTTTCAATTGGCATTGTTCAATGCCTAGATGCCCATTTATAATTGATGAAAGAAGTATTTGTTTTCATGTCTTAATAAAAGAATAAATTAAGAAAAAAATTAAAAGTTCGCGTATTTCTTATATTTTTTTTATATTACAATGTTTTTCTTCAATTATGTGTACATTTCATTACCATTGTTTTCATCAATGCAAATTGAAAAAAAATTTCATTGGCATTGAATGGTGATGAAATTTGTTGGCACTGACATTGAGATAAAGTAATGCCAATTATATTTCAATGCCAATGAAAATTTCCCAAGAATGTTTTTTTGTAAAAGTGGTAATATTTATAGACAATAATATGTTAACCATAACAAAAGAAGGGTCTCTTTCTTTTGATTTTATTGTTTGCTGATCGGATATGTACTTCCGAATTTATTTGAGTTTCCATTTTCACCTCTAAAGCTCCACCCACAGGAAAGAAGGTGTGGCCGATTAAAAATATCGTATTCTTTAAATAAGTTTAAAAACTACAATATTGGGGGGAAAAATTAGGGTCATCCCCGTAAACTCCACTTGTTCCCTAGAGATTCTTTTAATCACAATTTTCATACTAAAATGGTTCGTCCAAAATAAACCTTGATCTTTTAAAATTAATGCATTACGATAAATAGAAACTTTTCTCATAAATTTTAATAATTTAGATATTTTATCAGTAGGACAAATTTTCAACCATTTCAATTTAGCTTTATTTAAAAACTTTTTGCATTATTTTTGGCGAGTTAAAATATGCAGCAATTTTTATGAGTCATTTAGCATTCTGTTTATAAGCGCTCCAAAATTGGTGGTTTAGTTTACAAAAAATTTGTAAAATTAGCAAATCTTCTGTTAAAAATTAGTAACTAAAATTCAGCAAAATACTGTAAAGTTAGCAAATTTATTGTTAAAAATTAGTAACTAAATTCAGCAAAAAAAAATAGCAACAAAATTTGTAAGTTAGTAATGTGGAGGTAGCAAAAAAATTAACTAAAAATTAAATTTTAACTAAAAATTTGTTAAAAATTTGTTAAGTTTAAGTACTAACAGTTTTACTAACTTTTCTACAAACTTTTTTCTATGAGTGTACAATGGTCTGGGCGAATCGCAATTAATTAAATAATTGCAGTTTTGAAGTTTTGTGCCTTGCTTGAAAACTATTTCAGTCTAGATTACGATTCTATTGACATTTTTCAGAAAAACAGTAATTTAAGTGACAATATTTGCAAAAAACGACATAATAGTAATTTATTTCCTTGCAAAACATATTGCAAAACTTTAAAGGGCCAGGGACCCTATAGTGAAAAAAAAATTTTTTTTTTTCAAGGGAGCATATGGGCCTCAACAGCTCTTAAGCACTATTGGACCTCTATTTTGCTCTAATTTAGATGCTTGAATTACTTGTTCTTATACTGTGTACATTCCAGTTCAAAACATATGGAATTTAAAAAAAATAGGAAAAAAACTTGCCTAGAAGCTAAATAAGTGCCAAAAATCGCTGTTTTCCAGAAAATTTGCTGAAATAAAATCTCTTTCCTAGCCAAATAAAAAAAGGAATTTCTACAGTTTTTTTAGTTTATAATCTCCAATCTTTTCTAAATAAAATCTTAAAGTCCAATCGTTGCGTTTTTAAAATTTCTTTAAAAAAAATTTTAAAAAATTTAAATTTGTAGATTTGACAACAGTTGTAATTTAAAAAGAGTTAACAAAACACAATATAACAAAATATTTGAGTTGCATGGAACTTATATAATAAAAAAATGTTTCTGTAGTAGATTAGTTCAATAAATTATAAAATTTGGACCCGAATTTCTTTATTAAGTGGTCTGTGACACATCAGTTTCCGGAGGAAATTGTAATAACTCGGCTGTTTTTTAAACGATTTAAGTCGTTATTGCTTTATTATAAATACATTTCACTCTGAATCACGATTTTTTAATGTTTCTAATTCGAATTAGTTTCAAAATATTAATCTTTTTCAGAAAATATACAAAGGGTCATATTTTCCCCTTGTAACCCGTTTTTCAAACTTCAGGGTCCGATATCCAATTATTCTCATGTTTTACACCCAAATAAATATTTATAGGTGGTAGCACGGTCACTAACTCATAATTTATTTTCCTCCACACAAGCTTGGAGAACCCTAGTGTATAATCAATAAATGCCAACTCAAAAAAGCGAACTTCTCAGGAGAGCTAAAAAACTAATTATTTCGCTTATTGTTGTAAAAATAAGCAACCCGATCAAAAAAATGTATATATAGTAATATCTTGTTTTATCTTAAAATATGTGAGTATATATATTGTCATGAATAGCCATATATAATTATATGTTGCTTATGTGGTACCTTATATAACCATATATTTTTATATATTTTCCTTTATAAGATTAGATATAACTATACATAATGAGATATGACATATCTGTTGTCATATACAATTCTAAATTATCATATATAACATAATATATGATCACATATGGTGGCATTTAAGCCATATATTTTGGGATATAATAATCAGAGAAGACAAAATTGCTTTTTTGCTTTTTATGCTTTTTATTGCTTGTTTTACTCATATTTGCTTCTTTTAGCTTTTTTGGTTTTTCCATTTTTTTAGCTTTAAAATAGCTTTTTCTTAAGATTTTTGAGTCTTGAATTGCTTTTTTTAAGACTTTTTGCCCAAAAATACTTTTTTTGCCCACAAAAAATATTTTTTCTCTTAACTTTATTTTTTTAAAATTATTTTCTGCTTGGTGATGAAATGATGATAATGATGTTGATGACAACAAGGAGAAAATAATATTACTTATATACTTTTACCTCTAGTTGCCACATTTTTTATCCGATTTTCATAAGTAATACCTTTCTGGAAAGGCTGTAATGTTATATTGTTTACAACTTTATTAGTTGTTTCAAAAAGCCATCTCAAGATGGCGCTAATCTAGATTTATTAGAAAATTGCAAAAAATTTAAATTTGGGAGCCTCGAAAATTATTTTTTTGATATGTCGTAGTGGAACTTTTTTTTCCCCATGCTAAAAGCTTTCGAAAAATCGAGTACGCAATATCAAAAAATTTTTATCCATACAATTTGACCCGCCCTAATATATATATATATATATATATAAATTTATATAATTAAATATAACTCAGTAACACGAACAATGTTGTCTCATATAGTCAGTCATTTTGTATAGCAGTGTGTGGCTGAGTGTGTTAAGTGACCGACTACAACGCCAGCAATATTGGTTCAAATCCTGCCGACGGTTTTTGTTTTTTAATGAAATAAATATTTTTTTAAATAATAAATATTTTTTTTACATTTTTGTGCTATTTTTTAAATTTTATTAAAATTTAAATAATTCCAAATACATCATAGGATAAACTTTCATCTCAAATTATCCAATTCGATCTGACAAAATTAGCTTATCCGTTTGTATCTAATTGGATCAAAATTAATTCCATAGGATATTTTGGGATCTATCAGGATCTCAATTTTATATTTTTGGATATTATTGGATCTCCCAATTTTGAGATATATTTGGAACTAATTTAATCCTGTAATATATTTGAGGGATCTGATTGGATATTACTGGATACCGCAATTTTGAGATGAAATTGGATAAGATTAAATGTCGATCTATATCAAATGAGATATGACTACATATGCTAGATATAGTGTTTTTTTATCGGGAATGTACCTTCCATAAGATGGTTTAAATTACTAATATACATATACATATGCAAAAAATTTCATATTTTGCACTTTTTTGCGTATTTTTTTTGAGATAGCATATTTTAGTATATCACAACACAAATATTTTTTCAGAGTTAGCCTATTTTGCCGGAAAATAAAAACACGATTTTTTTTGAAAAATTTAAATTAAGTATTTTATGAGATGTTTTATTACATATTTTAAAACTAATCGAGGTGGTCAACTTCGGCGCTCTCTAACTCACGCTGCATTGTAACAGGGTCACTCCAAATGTGCTATTTTGGAAGCTTTTATCATTGTTTATAATCGCCCACACATCATATTTCAATCCCATAAATATTTTAAAAGTTACATATATAAGTATTACCAATTTGTTTTTGTTTGGAACCACTATTTACTAATATCATAAAAATTACCATATCTTGAAAACTAGCCATTGGATATCAAAATCTTTTCCAGATTCGTATTCAGCATACCAAATGCAATAAGATGTGAGGAAAGTTTATAATAATTTTTTTTTTTTAAAGTTGGAAATTTACTATGGGAGTAAGCATTTATTTTCACAAAAAAAAATGTACTTTGAGATAGTATAATTACAAAAGTTGATATAAAATGAGAACTTATTATATTTTTGCTTTAAAATTTATGTCACAGATGGGTATTGCATAGGGGAGCTATTTGCGATCGGAAACTCATTTTGACCAAATTTAAGTTGACATATTTTGAATATAGGCTCTCGCTATAAAAAATACCAAGTGGGACCTTCAGTGCGTATGAGTGTTATTTAAATGTATCAATATCACTCATACGTAGTGCTGTCTATACAAAATTGACAATGATTGCAATGAACATAAGCAAAATAACAAAAATTTAGTTTTGGTTACCGTACCTTTGCGACGAGAGTAATTGTCAATTGTTAGTGTTTAGGCCAGTGGTCACCAACCTTTATGGCCCGCGTACGAGTAAATTCAGGACAAACAATTCGACTTTTTTAACAAAAAAAAATTTATGTAATCTTAGCTATTTTTTTTTTATATCAAAATTCTTCCAAATTTCTACACACGCTCAAATACTATAGTAAATACTCTTTCTAGTTAATTTTCTTCTATTAGCTTTTCATTTGGTATCACAATCACCAAGACTAGAACCTGAAGCCTTGTGCTTTGTAATTTATCGCCTTCCCTATTCACCAAAACCATTATAATACAAATAGTTTTAAAAAAGTTTCCTACACACAGGAAAAAAAATTGCCAACCAAATTCCTAAGCCTATTTTGGTTGCTACAACCAATAAATTCGTTTGGTAAAACCATATTGGAATGTGATTCCTGAATATTTTGGGTATTGCAACTAAAATTCAGTTGTATAAACCGAATTTTGTTGTGATAACCAATATTCAGTTGCACCAACTTATTTTAGTAGATGTAACCGAATTTCAGTTGGAAAATGGCATATTTTTTCTCTGTGTGTACATATATATTCCATTTTTCAAATTGAAATCTTTAAGTTTTATTTGAATCTTACTATATTCAAATTCAAAATATAGTAATTTTATTTGAATGTTTATTTTAAATTAGATTTTTTTTTTATTAAAATTAAGTACATACGAATCTTAAATCGATTATGTGTATATGCCTAGCCACTCATACATCGAAATTTTTTTAGTTTTGATTTATTAAGATGTGATAGTAACAAAGCGACAGTTATTCAGCGCGTACGAAGAAGAAATTATTGTGGTGATAACAAATAGGCTGTTAATCAGCCCGAGTTAAAAATAAATTTTTGTGATGATGACAAATAAGTTGCTTATCAGTGCAATTTTAGAAAAAGAACAAAATTCCACATATATGTATCTTCAAGACGTCTTTGATATGAGTCTGCACCTGCTGACTTGTCACCTAAATAGCGCTGCTGGCATTGTCTTTAAATCACATTTTCCAGCTGGGTATAAATTTTAAATAAAAATTGTTAAAATTCATAAAAAATAAAAAACCAAAAACCTATTTAGAGTAAATAAACATATTTTGAAAGAAAAATCGTGATCTTAACCCACAGGACAACGTAAGCTTGCTATTTTTAAATATATATTTTACAAACGCATATTCGCTTTTTTCATCAAAAAAAGTCTAGACTTTGCATAAAGTTTTTTAAATTGTCAAATAGTTGTTATTTTAAGTAAAATGTCTTTATAAATATTTAAGAATTTTTTCATACAATATATTGTACATAGTACATAGTAGGCCTACAAAAATATTCAATTAAAATTTATCAAAAAAATCTCAACAACATTATACATACAGCTAAAGGAAATACATACACAAGTGAAAATCTCATTAAAATTTTGTTATAATTAAATGTCAACATATGCAAATATAACTTAAAACAATTACGAGCAGTATATTGTAGTACACATACATATATACGAGTACATATACAAATTGACACACCTATGTGGCATTCCATACCAACTGGCCCGCCCCAGGTAAACATACATTATATTAATGTCAAAGTCATAGCATAGCATATTTAATTCCTTTAATGCAATACATTATAATAATGTAAAGTACTGTAACTTATATTTCTATACGATACGAATAAAATAATGCAACAGCTTTTTAAATTTTCCCAAAAAGTGTACAAAGTAGGCGCTGGTAAATATCGACCAATTTACCGCTCATTTTATTCATAAAATTAAATGAAATTTGAAAAAAGGTTTTGGGGACTTTTTGATTTTTTTTTTTTTGCAAATATCAAATTTTACATTCCCTAGCCAAAAAAAGCCATAAAAAACATTTAGAAACGCAATCTTACATCTTCGCTGCTGTCAAAGAAGTTCCCGCACCCGCACGGTTGAAATTTGGTCTATATCGTTTTAGTTTAATTGAAATATTTCTCGGAAGTTCTAAAAAAATAAGGCTCAAACGATGCTTATTACACAGTACAACAGCCAATCTGGGGGGTGAGAAATTCCAAGTCAGGGTGATGGTACTAGGTCAGTATAGTAAAACCCTCAAAGGGTTTGGCGTTCGTATGTGTCATTTAAATGTATGAAGAAAAAAATATTTTTTGCCTAAAATATTAAAAAAAAGTAATAAACAAAAGGTTATTGATTTTTATGGTAGCGGTAACAAACAATTATTTTTACCGGCAAAACTGTTGAGTATATAGAAAAACGTTATATGAACAGATTAAAGGAATTGTAATTTTTAATTTTTTTAAATTGTTTGAGCAAAATCGGACTAGTGGTTCTCGAGTTATGTCAAAAAAAGATATATCTCGATTCCTAGGGGTGACCCAGCGAAACGCCGGGACACGTATAACTTGTTTTTGACCGATATAACATTTCCCGTTGGTTTCATCCCATCCCGATTTTGACTGTCGCATAGTGTTATTAATTTAGTATTGCCTATCACGTGGTGATAGGTAAAACTTTTGTTAAAAATGAGTCGTAACCCTAATGTCCATAAAAAATTTTTGTAGGAAATTTGAAAAAAATTTCAATTTTAAAAAATATAGAACTACACCATTTTCAATTTTATTTCGAAAATTACAAATATATTTGAAAATTTTTTAAAATTGTCCAAAAATGTTTTCAAATTGTCCAAATATATTTTAAAATTTTCTAAAAATTAATGGCGGAAATGTTCTAGTCGATCTGTTATTCAAGTAAATGAATGTTATTTTAGTTTGACTCTAGATCATAAATTAATATCACTTTTTGTTTAAATTATTTTCAGATCAAGAAAAGATGATACAATTTTTACAAGTAAATTACAAAGAATAAAAATTTTGAAAGAATTCCACAAGACCAGCAAGGCAGAATGCGCATTTTCGGCTTTCGCTACAAAGCTATCATCAGTGCCTTTCGCCTTTGAGTGGGTTAATATTTTCATAATCGTCTACTTATGTGACTGTTGAAGCAAATCGAAATTGTTATCAACAACTCAACTTCGACTAACATAAACGAAATTTAACAATGCTATTTTTATCCTTTTGTTATTATTACTCTTTTTTATCGAATTCTTTCAAAAAATTTTATTCTTTGTAATTTACTTGTAAAAATTGTATCATCTTTCTTTGATTTGAAAATAATTTCAACAGAAAGTGATATTAATTTATGATCTAAAGTCAAACTAAAATAACATTCATTGTGTAAAAATGTTTTAAAATTGCCTAAAATGTTTCAAAATTATCCAAAATTTTTTTTAAATTCTCCAAAAATATTTCAAAATTGTCCAAAAATCATTCAAAATTGTGCAAAAATGTTTTAGAATTGTCCAAAAATCTTTCAAAATTGTCCAAATATTGTTTAAAATTGTCTAAAAACCTTTGATATTTGTCCAATTGCATTTCAATATTGTCCAAAATTAATTTTAAAATTTTCAAAATATATTTCAAAATTATATAAATATATTTTAAAATATTACAAATATATATTAAAATATTTTATTTGTATTTAAGAAAATTCCATTTGTATTTTAAAATTGTCCAAATATATTTCAAAATTATTCATTTGTATTTAAAAATTTTAAATCTTTATTTCAAAATTGTCCAAATGCATTTCAAATAATTCCATTTGTATTTCAAAATTCTACAAATGTTTTTGAGAAAATTCTAAATGTATTAAAAAAAACTATATTTGTATTCCAGAATAGAGTTTTATTTAAATACATTTGGAATTTTCTCAAATACATTTAAAGAATTTTCAAATACAAATGGAATTATTTGATATGCATTTGGACAATTTGGAAATACAGATTTAAAATTTTTAAATACACATGAATAATTTTGAAATATATTTGGACAATTTTAAAATACAAATGGAATTTTCTTAAATACAAATAAAACATTTTAAAATATATTTTTAATATTTTAAAATATATTTGTATAATTTTGAAAATTTGAAAATATATTTTGGACAATTTTGAAATGCAATTGGACAAATATCAAAGGTTTTTAGACAATTTTAAACAATATTTGGACAATTTTGAAAGATTTTGCACAATTCGAAAACATTTTTGGAAAATTTTGAATAATTTTTGGACAATTTTAAAACATTTTTGGATAATTTTGAAATATTTTAGGATAATTTTGAAATATTTTAGACAATTTTGAAATATTTTTAGACAATTTTAAAATAAATTTGGACAATTCTAAAACATTTTTAAACACTTCTTAAACATTTTTGGATAATTTTAAAATATTTTTGGACGATTTTCAAATATATTTGGAATTTTCTGAAATAAAATAGAAAATGGTGTAGTTGGCACTAGTTTTCACTGTAATATATAACTGAAGTTTTCCATTTATGTTTTTTTTTTGTTATTTATACAAAAAAGTTTAGATGTTTTTCTATCTATGACTTCCTGCTTATGGAAGATATAAATGAATTTTTATTGAATATTTAAGGTAGAGAATATTCCTAGAATATGTTTACAAAACCAGGCCGGGTAGCATTCTAAAATTAAAAAAATTTATATTAATGCGAAATACCTTCTTTGGCTGGACAGTTAATGTGAAAAGCCTTGTATATAAATACACACACTTTTATAAGGACGTTTACTGACAATTTCATTTTCATGTTATAGTTTTAAGCAAACCATTTTTCACAAAAAAAAAAAAAAAACAAAAACTAAATTAAAATAAAATAAAAAAAAGTTTATTTAATTTAAATTTGCATGAAATACTTTTCTTATCAAAATACATACACCTACATAAGGATGTCCTTAAATTACGATTTTTCGATTTTAATTCAGTTAGTTTAAAACGAAAGAATTCGACTTTTTGAAAAACGTTAACATGTGCAGAATCGCTGCTGAAAATGGCTCATTTTTGGAAAAAGAGCATTTTTACTAAAAATTTTCAAAATTATAAATTTTGGAAAATTGCCGTTTTATTTCTTTTATTCATGAAATATACTCACAGTTGTGCAGATACGAAATTTTGTTTTCGTTGTATATCATTAACCTACTTTAAACCGGAACCGAAAATAATCCATAAATGTAACTCTTTCATACTTGTACACTACAGTGCACTGTGGGCCAGTATCGCCGTTTTTTTGGCCAAAAGTACAATTCAGATAAAGGGAAAATATGTTTATATATTCAAAATCTAGGATTGTTGAATATTTTTGTTTGAAATATTGTATCATTTTACTTACTCGTGGTTAGTTGGCGAGAGTTCAAAGTCAAAGTTTTATAATTTTGTGACATTTTTTATTTTACAATAAAAAAAATCATAAATAAAGGATAATTTGTTCCAAGAACAATCTAAAATTATAAAACTGAAACTAGTTCTCAAAAAATATCCTAAATTTTCAAAAAAAAAAAGCTACAAAATCTTCCAAGAGATATTTGAAAAACTTGAATGCCAATGTGTTCCATAAGATGTCTTCTATCTAGGTTTTGCGACCGTTTGCGACCGTTCATAAACTTTCGAGATTTTGCCCTTTAACTGAAAAAGTACCTTCAGGTCTCGTTGACTTCCAGTATTCCAGAGTTTTAGTAAAAACTAAATAATAGCGCTTAAAATTATCTTAAATGAAGATTCTGGTTTTCTCACACAGACTAGCTCCCTAAAGTCCAGGTTTGTGGGACATTTGAGTGCCAATTCTGAAAAAAGTACCAAATTAACCCTTAAACACATTTTAAGTTTTGACTTATTTCTGGCATTGAAGTTAAATTGTCAACTTTGATGTCTTCAGACACTTATAGTAGAATTTCATGATAAATATTTTTGCGAAACATTTTAACCCTCGAACTCTTCAACTTGTGGGTCTTTTTTGACACTTTTTGAAAAGCGCCAAAAGAGACTCTTTAATTGCAGAGTTATAGGGTTAAAATGTTCCACAAAAATGTCCCTCGTAGTGTTTTACATAAGTTTGCTGAACATTTGCTATACCTAAAATGGAAGATTCACATGGTTTCCTATGCCGATTCATAATAAACATTTTCAAAAGAGCGGAAATTTCAACCCACCAAAAACATAGGGCCAGACGAAAATTTTTAAAATGCCGATACACTTATATTTTTCTTTGGTCCCTCTGCCAGAATTAGTTGTCATCAGAACCTTTTTTTTTTGTACAGTGTAAATTATTTTCCAACACATAGCAATTTTAAATTTATGGCCGCCATAAATAAAGCGACATAAGAAATTTAATGAAAAAATTGTTTCTCGCCATATTGAATCCGCCATTTTGAATTTCAAAATTTTAATTTCAGATTTTTAGTTAGCGGATCCTAGACCTATATAATTGATTATTTTAAGTCCCATATAATAAAAACTAAAAATTAATGGCCTCCATCTTGGATCCGCCATTTTGAATTTTATATTTTTTTCAGATTCGTGATCAGCAACAACCCTTTGTGATATCTTTTAGTCTCATATACTCAATATTAGAGTTTTGGCCAAAATTCGATGATGCTGGCCCACTGTGCAGTGTACACTAGACCGCACCTCAAAAAAAAAGTTCGCCGTACACCGTCCAATCTAAATTATTTTTACCAGGAGGTTTCAAAAAAAAGTTTTTTTTTGCAGAACGTAGGGGTCGCCATTTTACATTTTTCTTTTCATCTTCGGCATTTATAGTCGGATCTTAAAGTATGATACATCGATGTTTTTCTCTCGAGGGCACCAATATTTTGCTCTAAGTACCATTGACCTCAAGTATCCCGTTCTAGTATTTACCCAACAGATCTCAGTTAATACCATCCTAATGTACAACTCTAATGTCAGAAAATGAAAGCTCGTAAAAAATCATTAAACTTTTGCTAAGGAAGTTTTTGGATAAACCCAGCGGAATTTTTTTAAATTTTTTGGTTGCCGAACATAAAGGTGGCTTTTTACATTTTTTTTCGTTGGATTTTTCCTTTAAAGTAACCGACTTTAATTTTTTTAGTCGTTTAAATCGTAAATTTTTGACCAAACAGAACGAAACTGAGAATATTATCATTATAACTCTGTAGTTTGTAACACAAAAGACATTTTTAAAACAAAAATTATAATCTAGTAATACTTAGTTCATATTTTTTTTGGAGCTTTTGTAAATTTTTTACAATTTTTGACAAAATAATCATTTTCGATAAAAATGTTCTTCCATTTCTAAACAACTAATACAATACTGGGGGAGGGTGTAAAGAAGTAAATTCGACAAATCGTATTTTAAGGGACAGCCTAATCTATATACAAATGCTGAATTCTCTTAAACACATACACATATGCCAAATTAGTAGATGCATATTTTGGATTATGACTGACAAGAAAAGAAATAATAGATCTTAAAATATATTTTAAGTGCAATTTTATGTTTTAATCTTTAAAATGTATGAATTCAAATACATGTACTTATGCAAATAAAACAGAGGTGATTCAGTTACAACAAATGTACAGTGTTTGGTACATTTGAAAATATAATAATTTAAAAATTTTATAACACGCTTATAACATTAATTTTGTATGAAGAAATTGTTTTATAAGCCATTTAAAGGGTTCTTCAATAAGAGCGCTACAAATGTTTTTTTAAATAAAACAAAAACAGTTTTGGATATCAATGAAATTCTTTATTCCTGTGAAAGTACGTTCGATGCCATTATGTATGGAAATCGATCTCTTTTGCATGGCCACCACGGGCACGTCCAGACGCTGAACCCAATTTTCGACGGTTTTCAAGCATAAATCGGCCGATATTCGTACGAAGTTCATCAATCGTCGCTGGCTTGTTGGCATAGACCATAGATTTGACGTAGCCCCACAGGAAAAAGGCCAACGGCGTCAAATCGCACGACCGAGGCGGCCAATCGACTGGACCATTTCGTGAGATAACACGTTCCCCAAACTTAGTTTGCAATAAATTGATTTTGACATTCGCTGTGTGGCTTGTGGCGCAGTCCTTTTGGAACCACATGTCCTCCAAGTCCATATCATTAAATTGGGGCCAAAAACATTCGGTTATCATTAAACGGTAGCGATTCCCATTCACAGTAACGTGCCGGTCTTGATCATCACGGAAGAAGTACGGCCCAATGACACCGCCGGCCCATAAAACGCACCAAACCGTAATTTTTTCGGGATGCAATGATGACTCATGGAGTACGTGTGGATTGCTGTCTGACCAATAACGCATATTTTGTTTATTGACGAAGCCCTTCATTATGACGACCATAAATTGGACGTAGCGCTCTTAACGTTGAGGCCACTGACTCCGAGTGTCGGTAGTAAATTTTAATAATTTCGACTCGTTGTTGGCTCGTATATCTTTCCATCATAAAATGGCAAACCTTACTGAAGAGAAATGTCAAAAGAGCGGCAATAAATATGGCGTCGCTTGCTGTCCCTGTCTTTCTACTTTTGTAGCGTCCCTGTTGAAGAACCCTTTATAAATTAAAAAAGTAATTATGCATATGACCTTAAAAGTTTAATTCAAATTTATTATTATTAGGATTAAAATAATAAACGTGCTAAAATCCTAAAGCTTGTTTAACAAATTATGAAAATTAATCTTTTGTAATCCAGTCCCACACCCGGATTTCATTATTGCCTAAGGAAATCGTCAGGAGACAATTACATATTGTGTTTAAATGTTAAAATTGGCGCTGAATGGAAATATTGGAATTAAGTTTTTGCCATAATGACTGATATTGGATAAAATTCTATATCACTATGTGAAATTTAAACCATTTAGTTTGCTTACTTATACCGTGGTGTTGTCAAAGTTAGCCAATTATTGTTTTTCATTTCATAATATATAATTTATTGCATTTGAAGACACCGGATTATATGCTGCAGATTGACTGTTAAGATCCGTTACGTTACAACAAAAACCCACGAAAAGCAAAATCGAAACAACACAGGAAGTCTTATGCCGCTGAACTTTTTTATCCCTCTAGGTCTTCAACTTACGGATCTTTTTTGTCTCTTTTTAAAATGGAATATTACACATATGGTATCGTGGGAATCACCCCAACTCATCAGTTGTCCATAATAAGAAAATGATGATTGGAAGACACTTTTTAAAGTCCTTACAGGGTGTCTTTTTCCGACTCGATTATACTCACATGAAGGCTAAATTTTGTACAGCTCAAACCCATAAAAAATAAAAGGTTTGGCGGTAGCCAAAAACAAGGACCCCAATTCGGAAAGGACATTAAAATTTTCTTATTTAATTCCATGTATGGTAGCAGTACATTCTTATATCGAATTTCACTTATAAAATTTATCGAAAAAACTATAACTTTAATTGCCAAGTTTTTGGTACCATTTGATGAAATTACTTAAAAGAAATAAATAGTACCGAATTGGGAATTTTCTTTTCGACAACACTCAATAGTAATCTCACATAAACAATTCCATATATCTTGGACACTACATCAAATTTTATATAAGATTAAGTTTTAATATTAAAGTTTTTATCTCTTTGGATACTTTGTTCTTTAAATTTAATTGTTTTATTTCAATCTACATGTTTCATATAAATTAAGTCCTATATTTTATTGTGTTATTCGTATTTGAGATTAATTCCTAAGTATTTATTTTGTATTTATCAATTTATTTTGATCCTAGTATTAGAAGAAACATTATTACTATATCCTTTATTAAATGTGGTTAATGAAATGTGTATTATGTTTAAAAAACCATTTAAACACTATTGTTTATCATGATAATGATAACAAATAAAATGCCAGCTTCTTCACTTAATCGTCTGTAAATATATTTTAAATGTGGTGCTGTTAAAATCACATTAGTTTCTTATTAATTTTGAAAAAAGAAAGAAAAAAACGTAATCCTTTACTGTTATTTTTATTTCTTTCAAGACAATTTAAAAGTCAGGACTAACCATTAATAATCTCAAAAAACATTAACTCTTGATGATAATAAAAGAAAAGAAAATTAATAAAATTAATTTAAAAAAAATAAAGTAACAATGCCGTTAAATAAGTTTGTAATTATTTAGATAACAAAAAATACAATTCTCTAAAAAGTTCTAAAAGTTTAACTGTTTTCCTAAAAAAATTCATTTACTTCCATTGTGAAAAATTTGGAAAATGCCAATTTACTTGAATTCTTAACCAACTAGTATTTCATTATACTAATTTAATTAAACTGACCTTATTTTTGCCGCTGAATTAATTTAACAGATAAAAAATATTTTGTTCATATTATGTCGATTAATAATCAAGTTGAAATAATTTAAATTGCATACTAATTCCTTTTAAATCACCATTAAATAGTCAGTGACAGTATAATGACACTTTGTTAATATAATTTGTTTGTGTTTTCCTTTTCAAAGGAGAGATTTGTATTGAATACATTATGATAAAACCAATAATTATTAAATTGATTAATAAATTGACACTTTTTGGTTGAAAAACCAACAACTATACTCAATATAAATTTTTTTTATAAGCGAATGGTTATTAATACTTAAACTGATAAGGATTAATTTGTAAAAAACAAACAGAAAAAGTATTCACAATTTAATGAGGTCACAGCGATTGATATAAGAGAAAGCAAAGAGGATAACAAATTAATTATTTTAAAATTAAAAAAAATATATAAAAATTGTCACATTACAGAGAAGGATTATAGTAATTATCAAGGAGAAAATAAATAATCTATTTTGTTGGGATTTAATTATTACAGTATCAGGAAAGTGTATTATAATTAAACAAGTAAAATTATTAAATTCGATCTTACCGAATTTGTTATACATTTCACAGTAAATTTAGCTGTACTTTCGACTTAACTATTTCCGTTAAAGGGGGTTTCGACTTTAGTAAAAATTAATTTTTCGAATTTTTTTTATATTTTATTTCGATAGGGCATAGTCTTCAGCATATGCTCCGGAATTAAAATTTTCACATGTTTTTTTGTAAAATATATTTTAGTCTCAAAGTAATATTCTAGGCGTGAAATTTATACACAAAAATTTTTGGGAGCGTTTTTTATCATTTAGCGTGTTTTTTAATCACCTGGATTTAGAATTTTTCATACAAAAAGTGGATTTATTAAATCCATAAACAAAAGCTGGATTTAATAAATCCACAATAAAAGCACAAATATATGAAACAGCCTATTAATTTAATGT
Source organism: Leucophora obtusa (assembly GCA_949987735.1). Taxonomy (NCBI): domain Eukaryota; kingdom Metazoa; phylum Arthropoda; class Insecta; order Diptera; family Anthomyiidae; genus Leucophora; species Leucophora obtusa. The sequence goes on from OX465298.1 coordinate 192,676,275, forward strand.
CAGAAAAAAATACGAATGAAAATTAAAAGAGAAACAAAAAAATTGAAAAACTAACAATTAAAAGGTTTTTCTTAAATTCTTTTTTTTATGAAATATGTTTAGAAAAAAAAACTACACCTCACCGAATACATATTTTTCATCTTGGACATGGAGAAATAGTGAATATTAAATATTGCAATGGAATTTTTCAATTGTGTAAAAATATAAATTGAAGTGATAAAACTGAAAAGGCAGACTGTTTATCGCTGTTATATGTAAAATATAATTACAAATTAAAAGTTATAGTAGAATCCTTCATCATCGAATTCGGTATTAAAAATTAGGGTGAAAGAAGTGTCGGACAGAAAATTTTTTTAAAATAGGAAAAATCTAACCCCATCTGTTGAGCACTTTTAGAAATACTTTTTGGATTTATTAAATCCAAGTGATTAGAAAAAACGGCTATTGTCTTTATTATAAATCTTATTTTGCATAATACAGCAGAACAAAAAGAAAAAAACTACATGCAAAGCTGCAAGAATTGCACGCAGTCTTTAAAGAAAATCCAATGACGATTCCTCGATAGTGGGCGAAGGTACGTTATATTAGGCAGTTACTGATGGCTTTTTATAAGACATAAAAGCAGGGTTGGCAGGCAATACCGCTAAAATAACATTATCGATTCAAAACCCTTTCAACTGACTACCCTTCACCCCTAAAATACCGTCACCGAAATACCCGGAATACCGTTATCGAATTTTGTGCCAACAAAGCATCATTTGCGGGAAGTTTTGCTTTCCTTTCTCAATTTGAAAAAAGTGCAGCTGGAGCACATCGATTGCTCACCGAAGCTTATCCTGAATATGTTACATCCATTTCAAAGTGCGAGAGAAATGGTTTGTGTTCAGAAATGGTGATTTTGACACGGAAGACCAAGACAGCCCAGGTCGGCCAAAAAAGTTCGAAGATGATGATTTGGAGGCATTACTAAAAATTGTTGTTAATCAACGAAATTGGTTACCACACGAGTTCAAGTCGAGAGACATTAAACACGATTTTGCATGTCCGAGGAAAAATGGATCCATTACGAAGACCGTCCAACCATGCAAATCAAAGCCATGGTGCCAAAGTAACCAGAAGGGGTGCTGAAATCGGGACACATGATCACAGGGGACCAGTACCGAACACAATTGATTCGTCCGAAGCCAGCATTGACCGAAAAAATCCCGGAATATGCGACCAGACTTAAAGCTGCAATAATCGATTATAACAACGCTCGGCCACAAATAGTGGTTGAGAAGTTTTGCCTCACCCGCCTTATAGCCCAGACCTTTCCGCTTCCGCCAACCATTTATTTCGATCGATGCAGAACACTCTCACTGAAATACGCTTCAATTCAAAACAATGTATCCGAAATTGGCTTGATTGATTCTTGGCCTCAAAAATGAGCGTCTCTTTGGCGCGGAATCCATATGTTGCCAGAGAGATGGGAAAAGGTCATAGCTAACATAACTATGACCAATACTTTGAGTAAATTTATATTGTACAAATTTCCAAAATAAACGCGCAAAATTTACCAAAAGTCCCGCATTTTTAATTTATACACCCAATAGTTTCGAAAAGTTATTTCAGACAATGTTTCTGATATCTCAGGATCATCTTTGAAGAAAAAGTAAAAGGAGCGTTTTTTTTTTAAGTCGATTTGAAGTTTTCTTTAAAAACATTTTATTGCCACATAAAAAGAGTTTATATATTGTTAAATATTACTTGATATAACCAGATATAATTATATACAGTGGTGGAAAGTATAATAGATACGATTCAAGTTTTCCTAATTTTATTCTCGTTGCCTTTATTTTTAAACATCAAAATAGTGGCTAAATTTGCGCCGAAAGGCGAAAAGATGGGTCAGAAAATTGTACAAAATTTTAACGTCCCAGCAAAAAAAATTGCAAGTAGTGCTTTACAAACTACTTCTTTTAATGCTTCACAAGTATCCGTTAGTTTATTTTTACTGCTTTTTTAGAAGTTATTCTGAACAACTTCAAAAAATCACTTCTTTCATTGCTTCCCAAGTATTCGTTATTACATTTTTACAGCTTTTATAGAATTACTTTTGAACAACTTCAAAAAATCACATCTTGCATAGCTTCCCAAGTATCCGTTATTACATTTTTACAGCTTTTTTAGAATTACTTCTGAACCACATCCAAAAAATCACTTAAGTATTGCTTCTAAAGAGTAATTGCTCTAAAAGTGATCCTAAAAAGTGATTTTGGTTTCATTTGGCATTTCCAAACAGAGGGTTCCGGGTTCGATTCCCGGCGGCACCAATATTTTTTTATTTTTTTTTTTATTTTTTTTTATATTATTAATTTTTTTTTTAATATTTATAAATAATTTGTTTAAATTCAATATTTTTTTAATTTTAAATTTTCTAAAAATATGTATATATAAAAAAAATGGTGAGAAATTGATATTTATGTACCTGTAAAAATAGTACTGAAAACAGTATTGAATTGGAGGTGCACCTTTTACACTTGTTTAATAATTACTTTTATTGAAGAGAATATGGAACAATATCTCGCATTAACAAAGTGGTGTTTTTATGGCAGTCAACTTTCATATCACAGAATAGCTCAGTGGTAGGGCGCTAGACTAGTAATCGTGAGGTCGCAAGTTCGATCCCCGGTGGCGTCAATAAAAAAACTTTAGTAAAATAAAAAAAATATAATTTTTTTTTGTAAAGATTTTTTTTAACTTTTAATTGGTGAAAAAGAGCTTCCTTTGCACTCGTTCAAAAAGTACTGAAAAAATGTTGAAGTAGGAGTACTGCTCTCCTATGACAACTCAATGTTAAAATCATTAGTGTTTATGTTAAAAAAGAAGTAGATCTAGTTCATAAATTGTAGTGCTTTTTCTACTCCTTCGGCATCTCTTTTTTTGCTGGGGTAGTGTTTGTTTTTTTACTTTGTCACTTATTTTAAGTGGGCTGTTAACGAAAAATTAGCAATATCGACCTTTTATCAAATTACGTAGAAAAATTTATCTGTATATTTTTGGAAATTTTATTAAATTTCTTTAAGTCTTGCATTATGTTGATCTACAAATAGTCGCCAGATTTAAAATAGAAGTACCTTAAACATGACCAAATTTTTCTTTATTTTTAGCAATTTTAAATAAATTTAACAACACTGAAAGTTTAAAGTGAATAGTTTTATGCTTTTCTTACCACAATATAACAAATCAGTCAAGATTTGTTTTACGTTATAGTAAAAAGTATTTCATGTTAAAATTTCTTTTAAAATCGCTAAAAACAAAGAAAAATTTGGTCATGTTTAAAGTTCTGCCATCTTAAGTGTGGCGACTATATATAGATGGAAATAATGCAAGACTTAAGGAAATTTTATAGGATTTGCAAAAATATACAGTTTGTACAGAACCGATCAGCACTCTCTAAATTTTACTATGTAATTTGATGAAAGGTCGATACGTATAATTTTTCGTTAAAAGCCACGCCCACTTAATATAAGTGACAAAATAAAAAAAAATTAAGGAAAAATTTAGCCACTATTTTGATCTTTAAAAATAAAAGCAACGAGTATAAAATTAGAAAAAACTTGAATCGTTTCTATTATATTTTCCACCACTGTATATTTATCATATATTTATTAGTGATAGCAACAGCAGAAATAAAACTGTTAAATATACAGAATTTTATTTATATTTGAGTTAAATTTTTTTTAATAGAAGCTAAAAAATTAACCTGCTGAAATCAGCAAAACATTTTGCTAAATAATAGGTAGCCTAAAACATCGCAAAAGAATTTAAAATTTTCGAAGTTTTCTTTCGATTTTTTTAATGCAAATAAAAATCGAGCCTTTTGAAAACAACAGTTTACAATTTTTTCAGCAAATATTTCTGCTGATTTTAGCAGGATTGACTGCTATTTGCATTCAACGAAATTTAGCTTAAAAATAAGAAAAATTTTTAAATATAACAGTTTGTTTTTGCTATTTTTAGTCTACTAATAATTAGCAAAATTTAATTTAACTAAAACTTAACTCAAATATAACGGAAATTCAGTAAATTTAACAGTTTTATTGTTGCTGATATTATTTTTAACTAATTTTTAGCTTCTTTTTCTGCTATTTTTACAGATTTATTTTTATGAGTGTACAAAGATATTTATATTTGACTGTGTATTTCTTAGCAATGAAGAAATTTTTTTAACTTGATGTATTATATTATTATTTTTGACTTTTTTTTTAACTTAATACAAATAATTATGCGTATACCCAGTGTAGAAACGGTAATGACATATCATTATTTTTTGGACTACCAGTAATGACACCCACATACCTTCTGCATTATTTTAAAATATATAATAATGAGTTACTGATAACGACTTATTTATTTCAAATAGAAAATAATTTTCTAGATTTTTTCGAAAATTTTTTGAAATCTATTTTTAGACTCAATATTTTTTAAACACTGGTAAGGATACATGTAAACACATATTTTTTGATTTTTTGTATGTTGGCGAGTAAGCTTACTTGTGTACAGCAGGTCAATTATATTTTTATCTATTAAATATTACATGTCGATATAGCTCAGATGGTAGAGCTATTGACTGTCAATCTGTAGACCCAGGTTTATAACCACATATCTGGTAATGATTTTCTACACTGGGTAGATTTTAATTTAGCCATTTTTTTTTTAATTTTATGGTTGTCTATTAGAATTAAACATTAGTTAATAGCGTTTGTAAACCAATGATTTAAACACATTTCAAAGCTTTAAATTGAATTTAAAATGTAAACACTATTTGTATTGTGCAGTGTTTGCTTTTAAATACGGTCACTAATACAGCGAAAAAGAAAACTTAGCGTCATACAATAATATTAAGTCCGAATTTCCTATATAAAATAAAAGAAAAACTCTCACATTATGTTGTTGTTTGTTTACCTTCGGGATAATGTGTAAAATAAAAGGATTAGATAATTGGTAATAATATATTGTTTGTTAGATTAGAAAAAGAAAATCTCAAATGTTTTATGATTATGTTTTTCTCTTAGGGATTCAAATGTTATTTTTAATCTTCTTTTATAAATGTCATAACACATTAAGCTGAGGGTTGGGAAAAGAAATGTGTATGTTTATAAAAATAAACTCAATTAAAACTTAAGTAGCATATTAACCCTCTTTTTGGTTTTCCAAAATCAGCCACAAGAAGGCTTAAACTCTGTTTTTCAACACAACAGGGATTTGATTTCAGTATTCTATGTTTTTTGTTTAGAAATTTATGGTGCGTTATTATTTTCCTTAACAAAACAAAAAATTATTTTTTTTTTTTTTTGCTAAAGGGCTTATTTAAAAAAACCACATTATGCAGTATTCCCTATTTTTTCTTATTTAACCATAGAATTAGAAACCACCACAAAAAAAATTAAAGTACCAACCAGGAACCACACACAACAAAATAATAATTGTTTTTAGACCCAAACCATTAACACGAAGAATGAAAACAAAAAACCAACACTTTAACATAAATAAACCCTATTTACTTTCAAATAAACTGTAATTTTTATCAAATTATTTTAAAACCAAATCATACTATGATTGTATTGTATAAAAAAATAATCATTGTAACTACTTAATAAAAACAAATACCAGCAATAATGAATTTCATATACTCTACAAGTTTCTAAAAAGTTGAACACAATTTCTAAAAAAATTTTTGATTTCGTGAAAAAATATGTAGAACTTGGCAGATATTTTTACGATGCATTGAAATAAAAAGATTTACCATAATGCAGATAAAAGCATGGTTGGACATGATTGGGGATATAAAATAATCCTGGCATGATCTGATTTCGCGAAAAACTATCCAGAACTTGGCAGATGTTTTCATATCCTTCAGCGGTATAAAAGCTTAACCATCGAGTAGAGAATAAATATGGTTGAAAGGAATTGTGTTTGGAGTGTTATTAGGAATATGAAATGATATCGATATGATCCCAATGAACAAAAATGCGTACGATTGTACCATCACTTATGATCACATTAGCAGCAGCAGAATCATATTATGGTCATCATGCAATTCACATGCCGCTTCTTTTCTTGATTTTAATAAAAACCTTTATCTATATTCAAACCAAATATTATTTTTAAAATGCCACTACGACTTTTTCATAGTGGAATTTTTTCTCTAGGAAGTTGAACTAAATCAAAAAAAAATCAACAACATAATGTCAAGTGATTTAAATTAATGTATTTTTACACTACGTTTAAAATTTAAATAATTTTTAACAAACGTTCAGACCAATTTAAATATCGCAATCATTTGCTTAAATATTCAAATAAGAGTAAAAAAATCAAACAAACAAACAAAATCTATATTCAAACTCCATGGTACTTCAAAACAAAAAAAATAAATGTTAAACACCCAGATTAGTGCAAAAGCTTTGGACTAAATCCTCATTGTATTTTATTACACAAAAGTCACTTAATGCTTGTTCAATTTTTAACCTATTTAATGGCATTTTAAATTGTTATTATTCCTTTTTTTGTTTTATTCTTTCGCCTGTGGAGATTATGCTGGAGATTTTAATAATGGAGATAATTTCAGCTTTTTTGTTAAAATTATTTTTGTATCTTTTTGTTTGTGGATATTGAAGGCACAAAATTTTTATTTTTAACTTGAGTTGCATGACAATTTGTTAAATTATGTAATTTGAGTATTACAAACGTCCAAAAAATAACAGTGAATTTTAAGAGCTCTCATTAGGCTATTTTTTTTTTTTTTTTTGTGTGCATATATAGAAATTACCAGGGTTGGCGTACAATACCAGTAAAAATAAAACTGTTAAATATACAGAATTTTAATTATATTTGAGTTAAATTTTTGTAAAAAGAAAATAAGAAATTCACATGCTAAAATCAGCAAAAATTTTACTAAATAGTTAGTACTCTAAAAAAATCATAAAAAAAAATAAAATTGAGCCTTTTGAAAACAGCAATCTACAATTTTCTAATTTAGCATTCTTTCTGCAGCATCATTTTTAACTAATTTTGAGTTGCTTTTTCTGCTATTTTTACAGATTTGTTTCTATGAGTGTACTTAAAATACCCATACCGAAATAGCTGAAACTGGTATCCTTAACCCGTTATATAACTTATAAAAGTTATAACCTATAACTTTTGATAGGAAGGCGATATTACAATGGCGTAGAAAGCACATGATACTTACTTTAAGGCCTTGCCTATAAACGATATTTAAAAAAGTACAAAAATTTAACTTGCAGGGTTGCCATATAATGAATTGAAGAAAACTATTTTTGACTTTTTTCAAAGCCCTTTTTTAAAAAAATATTTAAAAATACAAGAAAGACTGGCGTAATAAAAGTGATATATTGATTTCGATAAAGATATGTAAGAAAATATTTAAGGGACAAAAAATTCTGAGTTTAGTTCGCAATTAAAAAAATGAATTGAGTGATCTCATTTTACGCATTTGTAAAATTATAAGTATGTAGAAAATCAACGCTATTTTCTCTTAACTGCCAAAGAAGCATACAAATCTAACAATTTTGAAAATTGTATTGCAAAATAACAATTTTTAAAAACGTCTAAAAATACCAATTTTTTTATAAAAAAAAGTTCTCAAAAATATTCCAAAAGAAATAATTTAAATGTCTTGCAATTTTTTCACAGAAATTTGTATTGTTAAAATATAAAAATTTAATTTTTGAAAAAATAAATGCATTTAGAGCGTCAAAGTTTCAATTTTAATTACTTGTGCCACCACTAGAGGGCACGACTTAGAAACCACACCATGACGCGTCATTGATACGTCAAAAATGTGTATGAGAAAAATGCTAGCCAGATATGCTTATTTTATATTCCTCTGTGAAACTTTTACTTTAGGAGTTATAGCGCTAATATGCTTTGAACTAATTTTAGTCCATTTTTAGGGCTAAAAGCCGCGGGTGACTGGCCTGTTTTAATTCGAGAGGATCAATTTTCGCCGGAATATTTTTTTTAACACCCATATTCTACCGGAAATTGCGTGGGAGGTGAAAAAAAATAATTTTGCAAACATGGGTATTCTATTGTGCGCCAATTCTGAATAAGCACGAAATTAACCCTTAAACACATTTTAAGTTTTGACTTATTTCTGGCATTTAACCTCAATTTTAATCTATGATGTCTTCAGAGATTTATAGTAGAATTTCATGACGAATATTTTTCGGAAACATTTTAGCCCTCTAACTATTCAACTGACGCGTCGTTTGTGACCCTTTTTAAAAAGGGCAAACACTCCCTTTAATTGAAGAGTTAGAATTTATCATGAAATTCTACTATAAGTCTCTGAAGACATCAAAGTTGCAAATTTAAGTTCAATGCCAGTAATAAGTCAAAACTTAAAATGTGTTTAAGGGTTAATTTCGCACTTATTCAGAATTGGTGCTCAAATGTCCCACAAACCTGGATTTTAGGAGGAAACCATGTGAATCTTCCATTTCATGTAAAACCCTATTAGGAACATTTCCGTGGATAATTTTTACCCTCTAACTCTTTAACTTACGGGTCTTTTTGTCCCTTTTTAAAACGGGTCCTAAAAAAAACGCCTTAATTGAAGAGTTAGAGGGTTAAATAGCTCCACAAAACTGTACTGGTAATGTTTTACATAAGTTCGCTGAACACATCCTATACCCAAAATGGAAGATTTACATGGTTTTCTAGTGCACATATGTAATAAATCTATAACTCAGAATCAGTTTTTGGGCTTTCTTTCATGGAATGGAGTAAATTAAGGGTTCTTCAATAAGAGGGCTACAAAAGTTTTTTTAAATAAAACAAAAACGGTTTTGGATATCAATGAAATTCTTTATTCCTGTGAAAGTACGTTCGATGCCATTATGTATGTAAATCGATCTCTTTTGCATGGCCACGCTTGCAGAAGTCCAGACGCTGAACCCAATTTTCGACGGTTTTCAAGCATAAATCGGCCGATATTCGTACGAAGTTCATTAATCGTCGCTGGCTTTTTGGCATAGACCATAGATTTGACGTAGCCCCACAGGAAATAGTCCAACGGCGTCAAATCGCACGACCGAGACGGTCAATCGACTGGACCATTTCGTGAGATAACACGTTCTCCAAACTTAGTTTGCAATAAATTGATTGTGACATTCGCTGTGTGGCTTGTGGCGCCGTCCTGTTGGAACCACATGTCCTTCAATTCCATATCATCCAATTGGGGCCAAAAATATTCGGTTATCATTGAACGGTAGCGATTCCCATTCACAGTAACGTGCCGGTCTTGATCATCACGGAAGAAGTACGGCTCAATGACGACGCCGGCCCATAAACCGCACCAAACCGTAATTTTTTCGGGATGCAATGATGACTCATGGAGTACGTGTGGATTGCTGTCTGACCAATAACGCATATTTTGTTTATTGACGAAGCCATTCATTATGACGACCATAAATTGGACGTAGCGCTCTTAACGTTGAGGCCACTGACTCCGAATGTAGGTAGTAAATTTTAATAATTTCGACTCGTTGTTGGCTCGTATATCTTTCCATCATAAAATGGCAAACCTTACTGAAGAGAAATGTCAAAAGAGCGGCAAGAAATATGGCGTTGTTTGCTGTCCCTGTCTTTCTACTTTTGTAGCGTCCCTGTTGAAGAACCCTTTATTTAAAAAAAAACTTATTTGTTTTTAATCTATGCTAAATTTCCTATTATATGATGAAGATTAGAGAAGATCTCAAAAATTAAATAAAGTTTAGTTTTGGCACAAATTTTTAAGTTTACCGCTTAAAACACCACTAACGGTCATCAGAGGGTTAATAGTTTGTATAAAGAAAATGTTTGCCTTTTCATCGTGTAAAAAACAGCTATATAACTTAATCACCAGAAGCTTCTAGTTTAAGAGTTATAGAGGGATAAATCCATGAACCTTTTTTAGGGTAATTTTGGGGACATAAATGTAAACGCCCTGGCCGATTTACATCGCAGAAACCCAATTTTTGCACAGATCTTATGGTTTACTCTCAATCTATCCGAAAATGAGAGGGTAGCTGGAAAAATAACACTTTTGCACATATGGGGGCTCTAATGCACACTTGCCTAGAGATAATCCCCACCAAAAATCGAAATAAATCAGTGGCCGAAAATTTTCACGTGATAATTACATTTTTTTTTTCTGACACACTACTTTCGGTTTTTTTAAAAACCCAAATAATGATCAAATTTCAAAAAGTTCTAAGCAAGGTTATGGTCAAAAATGTTCAACTTTCTAGTGGAAATATCAGTTGGCGCCCAACAAGTGTTAAAGTGGTCTAAAACAGGTTCTAGAACAAACTAGAACAGGTTCTGGGACAGTGAAACCTTATATTTTAATTTTTGGGAACTTTTCTAGAACCTGTTCCATGGAACCGGTAGTAAAAGCACCTATTCTGAAATAGATTCAGAGGGAGCCTGTTCTAAAAAATTGTTATGGTTACTTAATTTTTTAAATTTAAAAAAATTAATTTTTATTGAAATATAATAATTTTCAAAGATAAAAGTAAAGGGAAAATTCAAAACACTGCCCAGGAAAATTTTTTACAATCGGTAGCCAATCACACCAATTCTGCAACTGGTTCCAATGCAATCGATTCCATGGAACTGCTTCCAATTCCACGGATCTCATATGGAAGGTATGACTGACGTAGAATCAGCTCTAGAACTAGTTCCAGAACTGATTCTAGGGCAACCGGTTCCACTTTGGAGCTATCGAAGTGATTGCTTTTGGGAGAATTTCAAACAAAAATAATCGGTGTTACAGTAGAAGGGGTTGTACCGATTCTTTGGAACAGAAAATTTTCCTGTGTGGTTGCAAAACACCTTATAGGAGCACTGCATTAGCATAGGTTCTCATTTATATTCCACAATCGATTCTTTTATATGGAGTTTGACCTATAAGCAATGGGTTCTTTTTCGTGGGCTTGGAACTGATTGTAGAGAATTGGTTATAGAACTGATTCTGGGTCAGTGAAAGCTTATATTTTGACTTTTATGTCTCAGTTCTATAAACAGTTCCATGGAACCGGTGGTAAACGAACATGTTCTGAAGTAGATTCAAATTATATATTGCGGCTAGGGATGTGCGATTAATCGATTAATGAAACAGTATGATTAATCAGAACTTTGATTAATCAATTAATTGATTAATGGAAAATTTGATTAATCAGAATTATGATTAATCGATTAATTTGAATTTTGATTAATCAAAATTTGAATAATTTTGGTTAATATTGAAAAAATTTAAAAAAATAAAAAAATACGGAAAATTTATCCTTGTTTTATGCCGATACTTTATACAGCTCCAAATAAAGAGAATTGCAAAGATTGTTTGCTCTCTTGTCAGACTTGGCCAACTCCATTCCTAAATTTCATGTTTCTATATTGAACTGCCGTTAAAAGGCGTCGTCAACGGATAAAAACAAGATATTATTCAATTATTCATAAATTTGATTAATCAAAATCATGATTAATCAATTAATCATTATTTTGAATACCCGTGTAAAAAAGTTTAGATCTGACCAGATCTTTTTGGTTCTCAATAGATATGATTCAATCTAATTAGATCCTGTACCAGATCACATCAAATATGATCAGATATGGCAAATGTGATAATACCTTATGGCAAGATCTGATAAGATCTAGTGCCAAATTTGTTCAAATCTAAAGTGATCTGGACAAATGCGCAAGATATGCCTAGATCTGATCAGATCTAATTAGATCTCAAATTTGTCCCCAATTTTGAGATCTAATTAGATCTGGTAAGATGTGCTGAGATCTGGCCAGATCTGATCTTTTTTACACGGGTAATCGAAATAACTGATTAATCGATTAATCATGTTTTTGATTAATCAAAATTGTTGAATAATCGATTAATTGATTAATCAGAATTTTGATTAATTAGGAAGTTTGATTAATCGATTAATCGCACATCCCTAATTGCGGCAGATCAATTTTTTTTACTCGGGCTTTAAAAAAGTAGTTAATACATTTATCCTTAGGCGTTTTTCTACTTATTACAGTTTTTCACATTTTTGTTTTTTAAATTATTATTATATCTTATTTCAAAATTGACATTATTTTATATACATACACACTTTCATGTCTTATCACACTTTTTTTAATTATATCAAACAAAAGTGCTGTTTAACATCATATTACTAGCAGCATATAATAGTAGTTAGTTGTAGCTCATACTCATTAAAAATAATAGCATAAAATTTTATGTTTTTTTTTTTTTTGAGAACTACAAAACTTCAAACGGGAAAAAGTTAAAATTATTCTATACAAAACTAGTTAAAATCCCAGTCAAGCGTTAAGTTAGTTGTTGCCTTGTTATCTCTCTATATGTGATTTTTTATACGTTGAACGTAAATTAGTTAAAATGAAAACGAAGTTTTTAACTTTTATATCTTTCCTTGAGGCTGTTAAAGTGTATGACTTTACATGAATATATTAGGATGGGATTTAGTTTTGAAGAATCAAAATATTTTAATATAAAAATCATTTTAACATAACATATAACAGAAAATCTGCATTTTTACATATAATCGATATATGTAGATTTATAAAGAAGGCATATCCGGGAATTAAATATTTTCTCTAGTAATTGTATAATTTTGTAATTAGTTTTAATTCGGTGTGCTCTACCATGATTTCACACTCTCCCAAGTGAGCTTCAGTAGAATTTCAATATAATTGTTTGTTTAGTTAATGGACAAACCGATATGTATGTATATATTAGAGCTACTCACCTTATATGGACAGAAAAAAAGTAAAAAAAAGTGCTCCCCGCAAAATACCCCTTGGTTTGTTTTATGATGATTCCCAAAATCTTTCGGGTCTACAAATGAGATTTCACAAGCTGGACCATTTTTAAAAAAGGTATTTTTTTTAGTTTTTGTAAGAATTTTTCATTTTATCTGAAGACAACTTACTCAATATGGGCATGTACAGAGCTACAAATTCTAACTAAGCCTTAAATAAAAGCTTAATATCGTCACTATAAATATTTTTTTGGAATTTATATAATTACATACGGTTTTTTTTCTTAAAAAAAAGTAAAAAAAAACGAAAACTCCTCCGCCAGGCCGTAATGGGTTAATAATAACAAAAAAATGTCATCTTAAAGATATTTTAATTAACTTTCCAATGATGTTTATATTGTTCCAATCGGACAATAAAAGTCAACTTCTTCCCAAAATTTTATTAAATTTACTAATATTTTGTAGAACTTTTTGCTAAATTCATCAGTTTTATTTTGATTTTCATTTTGCATAAATTTTACTAACATTTAGTAATTAGTCTGATTTTAGCAAATCGATTTCCAATATGAGTTTACTAAAACTTTACTAAACTTTAGTAACCATTACAAATTTTTTCTACTACTTTTACTTTACTAATAATTATAGACACGTTTTGCTAAAATTAGCTAAACGGTCTGTGGCCTAATATTGGTTAATTTTTCTGTAAAATGACAGTTTCTTTTGTAACTTTTACAGACTTTTTTATTTGAGTGTATCATCATCATATTACTTATTTTGATCAGCTAAAGGAAAAACCCCTTACAATTAATTTTACCCCTAATGAATATGAAATTGTATAATAACCCTATGTCACTAACACAATGTTGCCATAGTTAAATTGCATGTGTTTTAGTTCTGTTTGTGTTTCTGTTGGTGTTGGTGTTTATGTTTGTATTCTTTTGGTATAGTGTGTGTGTCGTGTGTTATCTTACAAAACATATGTATTGGCTAAACTAATTTAATAAAGTTTTATCTTTTTAGTGTTTGTTTTTTTTTTTTGTATAAACCACAAAATTTTAAGATACCTACAGTGTTTTTTTAATATGTTACTAAATGTGTATATTAATAAATACTTGGGAGTTTATTTTATTTTAAGCATGTTTATTTATCTATTGAATTGTTCTACAAATCCCTCAAGGATTTTTGCAGTTTAAATGTATGTTTTAAGATTAAATGATAAAAAAGTAACAAAAAATTACTTTCAAGATAAGTGAAGGGGATAATATAAAGAGAGTGAAATTATATTTAAATTTTCAAAATTTAGTTATAATCTAATTTATCGCTGGAATTGCCTGTTTTTATAAAATAAAATTCAATAACTATTCGTAATGAATGAATTATTGCGACAATTGCTTCTCATTTTTATAAAAACAAAAGTCGATCTACATAATGAGACATCCCAGCCATAGGTTTTGTATTTGTACCCAGTTCTTACAGAAAAAACACCAGCATGTTTTACTTAAGGGGTTTACTATCTTTAAAACTCTATTAAAAAAACAAAATTTAAACAATTAGAAAGACACATTATTTTATATATATTTTTAAATTAAAATTTATAATTTATAAATGACAACTCTGGTAAAAATTTTTTTTTTTTTTTTGTAAAGCAAAATCGAGTTACAGTGTGCAGTAGGGTGAGGTGAACCTTCGTTATATGGAGGAAAAACAGTGGTTACCAGTGACCCGTACCCCCTTGCAAAAAATTAAACTTTTTGTTAATTTAATTGTTATTTCCTGAAGATGCTACACAATGGAGTAGCGAAATATTGAAAATAAAAAACTTTTTATATATAAAAACAAACCTTAATCTCAAGGAAATTGTGAAATTAAAAATTACACTTTTCTATAAAATTTTCAAATCTAAAATGCCGTCACTGCAATAAACCTCTATGCATTGACCACTTTTTTATAAAGGGTTGTTCAACAGGGACGCTACAAAAGCAGAAAGACAGGGACAAACGACGCCATATTTCTTGCCGCTCTTTTGACATTTCTCTTCAGTAAGGTTTGCCATTTTATGATGGAAAGATATACGAGTCGAAATTATTAAAATTTACTACCGAAATTCGGAGTCAGTGGCCTCAACGTTAAGAGCTCTTCGTCCAATTTATGGTCGTCATAATCGTCCTAGCTGATCAACAATTGAGCGTGGGGCTACGTCAAATCTATGGTATATGCCAACAAGCCAGCGACGATTGATGAACTTCGTACGAATATCGAACGTGAAATTGCAGCAATATCGGCCGATTTATGCTTGACAACCGTCGAAAATTGGGTTCATCGTCTGGACTTCTGCAAGCGTGCCCGTGGTGGCCATGCAAAAGAGATCGATTTCCATACATAATGGCATCGAACGTTCTTTCACAGGAATAAAGAATTTCATTGATATCCAAAACCGTTTTTGTTTAATTTAAACTTTTTTACTTTTGTAGCGCTCTTATTGAAAAACCCTTTATTTTGTTGAACAAAATTTTAAAAAACCCAGAACTAGAGTTTTGCAAATTTATAAAAAAAAAATCCCATTTTTGTCCATATCTGGGACTAGATTCTCATAACCCAAGCGAGACAAACATTTATATCTGAATATTCGTGAATCTTAAGGCACATCTACACGGGATAGAAATCTCGCAGAGTTTGCCATCTCTACTATAGTTGGCACTAATTTTTATAGTAAAAATATCGTCTCTAGTTGTTAAGTATTTGTTTTTATTAAAATTGTTGTATTTTAAAGAATAATTTCTTCTCAAAATACTAAAAGGCGCATTTAATAAATTGAAATGTTCAATAATATTACAAGACTTCTTAAAAATTGTTACTAATTAAATAAATTATGTATGATAGCAATTATCAATGACCTAGAAATTACATTTCGTACACTCAAAAAAAAAGTCAGTAAAGTCAGCAAAAAATGTTGCTGCGTCAGCAAATTTTTAGTCAGGAGCATGCTTGCAAAAAAGTTGGTAATTTCAGCAAAAGGTTTGCTGAAAATCAGCGAGCTGATTTTAACCAAAAAAGTAGTAATCTTCAGCAAAAGTTTTGCTAACTCTTAGTCGATTGCAAATGAAAATAATCCTTGCTAAAATCCCAAAGTTTTTGCTGAATATTAGTAGACTGAAAAAAAACTTAAAAAACTTGTAGCAAAATTTTACTTTAGTTAATTTATTTGCTGAAAATTTAAATACAGAAATTGTGTAGAGTTGATTTCCTTTTTTATCATTTCCGTCATCATTTTATCAGACAAGCTGCGACTTCTATATCTTGTCTATCTGGTTGTCGTCCACGCTATAAATGCGTTTATCAGCACAATTTTTGCAGCAAAATAAATTAGTAAAACATTAGTTCAAAATTAGTTAAGTGCTAAAAAATATAACTAAAACTTTTGCTGAAAACGGAATTTCAGCAAAAAAAATTGCTGAAAACTATACACTTGATATACAAGACGTTTTACTAATTTTTCTACTAACTTATTTTTTTGAGTGTAGACTTAAACAGAGCTGCATTTTCATAAAGTTTGGCGAGTTTTCTATTCCATGTAGATGTGGCTTTAGAAATAAAACTAGAGTATAAAATTGTAAATTTTAATACAAAAAATTTATTTTATACGATTTTCATGATTTATCTCATTTTAACCCTACAATGGTCCGAGGATTTTGCAATTACTTAAATATTTTCCAACCGACTTTGGATTTTTATACATTCAGTCAAGATTATGATTCCGTTTACATTTTGCAAAAAATACAGTTATTTAAGAGCCATTGTTTTCAAAAAAGCCAAAAAAAAGTCATTTTTTCGCCTTGTAAATCGTATTTCAAACTTCAGGGCCGATGCGGTACGTGTCATAATTTTTTGCATGGTGTATTTTTATACCCAAAGACATATTTCTAGGGTGGCGGGTCAAAGGTCGCCATTTTTTTCGTCCATATAACGAAAGTAAAACCTAGTGGGCATACATTTAACTATGCATGGACGTATATGACTATGTATGCCCATGCATGATCACATGCAAGGCACTGTATGAGCATGAATGCCCGTGTAAAAAGATCAGATCTGGCCAGAACTCAGTAGATCTTACCAGATCTAATTAAATCTCAAAATTGGGGATAAATTTGAGATCTACCCAGCAAAAACATGGTAACGGCAGGTCATTACCATACGGATTTCCAAGTAATGACAGGTCATTACCATTTCCATTACTTTAAAATAGAAAATAATGACTTACTGATAATAAGTTATGGAAGTACTTATATATTCCTGCAAAGTAATCACTTACTGGTAATTGATTAAATAAGTACTGATTTAGTCCTTTTTTAAATTTAGTATTTTATTTACTAAATTTTTTCGAACATTTTTCCACCTGAATAGAAAATTTTCCGAAGTAAAAAGTTTTTTTCTCCAATATGACCAACTATTTCACAATGTATGGTAACCACTTATTTCCTAACTTCTGAGTAACCACTTATTCTATCTTTGTGAGTAACTACTTATTCTTTCACTATGGGTAACTCGTTATTCGCACTTTTTTTTGTAAGCCAGAGGGTAATGACCACCCATGAATTTTTGGACATCGCGAACAAAAGTAATGTTGCGAGTAAATAGCTTGGTAAGTAGTGAAACCCTATGTGTGCTACTTACTCGCTTAATTACTCGGTAGTGTCTGTTTTTGGTGGGTAATTAGATCTGATCAGATCTAGGCATATCTGGCCAGATCGCAGTAGATCTTACCAGATCTAATTAGATCTCAAAATTGGGGACAAATTTGAGATCTAATTAGATCTAGGCATATCTGGCGCAATTGTTCAGATCACTTTAGATTTGAACAGATTTGGTACTAGATCTGATCAGATCTTGCCATAAGGAATTATCAAATATGCCATATCTGAACATATTTGATGAGATCTGGTACAGGATCTAATTAAATTTAATCATATCTATTTAGATCCAAAAAGATCTGATCAGATCTAAATTTTTTTACACGGGTGTTCATATATATTTCGATTTGCAATATACGATCATATACAAAATATATACGAACATATATGAAATTTTTTAACCGGGTCAATCACTGTTGTAGTTCTTGGGCTTTTATTGACTTTTTTAATTTTTTTTTTAATTTTTCTTGGATGATCTACTCAAGGTAAAATTTTTTTTTAACAAAATTCAAATATTTTGGCAACCCGTGTAAAAAAGATCAGATCTATTCAGATCTCAGTAGAACTTATTGTATCAGATCTAATTAAATCTCAAAATTGGGGACAAATTTGAGATCTAATTCGATCTAATCAGATCTAGGCAGATCTGACGAAGCATCCCAGTGTAGAAAATCATTACCAGATATGTGGTTATGTAACTACATACTTGGTAATGGTAACTACTTACTTTTGTTATTACATTTCTTATTACCTTTATATGGCGATGTCGCGAAAAATAATGAGTTGTCGTTACACACCAGCATACGAAAAATCAAAAAATATATCGTTACCTATGTGCTTACCAGTACTGACAAAACAAATGAGTCTAAGAATAGATTTTCTAAAAAATAATGTCATTTGCTGGTGCGGGAATCGAACCTGGGTCTACAGATTGCCAGTCAACAGCTCTACCATCTGAGCTATATCGACATGTAATATTTAATAGATAAAAACACAATTGACCTGCTGCACACAAGTAAGCTTACTCGCCAACATACAAAAAATCAAAAAATATGTGGTTACATATATCCTTACCAGTGTTTAAAAAATATTGAGTTTAAAAATAGATTTCAAAAAATTTTCAAAAAAATCTAAAAAATTATTTTCTATTTGAAATAATGATAAAAATAAGTAATTATCAGTAACTCATTATTATATGTTTTAAAATAATACAGAAGGTAAGTGGGTGTCATTACTGGTAGTCCAAAAAATAATGATATGTCATTACCGTTTCTACACTGGGATATATAATCAGATTCAATTTGGTTTTGACTTTTAACTAAAATTAAAGAATTCATACCTATAAACTGGACTTCTTACCGAGTTATTCTTCAAAGTAAATTTGTTTGAACCTTTTTATTTTCGTACCAGCTCAATGGATAAGATCTGATACCAGATTTGGTACCAAATCTGAGCAGATCTGCGCACATCTGGTCATGGAAATCACCCAGGTTTGAAATCACTTTAGATATGAACATATCTGGAACTAGATCTGATCAGATCTGGCTATAAATTGTATCACATATGCACATCTGATCATATATATTCAGATGTGGCACCAAATCTAATTAGATTCAATAATATATATTTAGATATAAATAGATCTGATCAGATCTAATCTTTTTTACACGGGAAGACAGAAATTTTTTTTCAAACAACAAATCAAAGACACAGGTCTAAAGTGGTCTATCGACATGAACCAAACAAAGGTAAGTATAGGGTTCTTCAACAGGGACGCTACAAAAGTAGAAAGACAGGGACAGCAAACGACGCCATATTTCTTGCCGCTCTTTTGACATTTCTCTTCAGTAAGGTTTGCCATTTCATGATGGAAAGATATACGAGCCAACAACGAGTCGAAATTATTAAAATTTACTACCGACATTCGGAGTCAGTGGCGTCAACGTTAAGAGCGCTGCGTCCAATTTATGGTCGTCATAATGAATGGCTTTGTCAACAAACAAAATATGCGTTATTGGGCAGACAGCAATCCACACGTACTCCATGAGTCATCATTGCATCCCGAAAAAATTACGGTTTGGTGCAGTTTATGGGCCGGCGGCGTCATTGGGCCATACTTCTTCCGTGATGATCAAGACCGGCACGTTACTGTGAATGGGAATCGCTACCGTTCAATGATAACCGAATATTTTTGGCCCCAATTGGATAATACGGACTTGGAGGATATGTGGTTCCAACAGGACGGCGCCACAAGCCACACAGCGAATGTCACAATAAATTTATTGCAAACCAAGTTTGGAGAACGTGTTATCTCACGAAATGGTCCAGTCGATTGGCGGCCTCGGTCGTGCGATTTGACGCCGTTGGACTATTTCCTGTGGGGCTACGTCAAATCTATGGTCTATGCCAACAAGTTAGCGACGATTAATGAACTTCGTACGAAAATCGGCCGATTTATGCTTGAAAACCGTCGAAAATTGGGTTGAGCGTCTGGACTTCTGCAAGCGTGCTCGTGGTGGCCATGCAAAAGAGATCGATTTCCATACATAATGGCATCGAACGTACTTTCACAGGAATAAAGAATTTCATTGATATCCAAAACCGTTTTTGTTTTATTTAAAAAAAAGCGCTCTTATTAGAGAACCCTTTATATAAAAACCATGACAAATCTTCTTCCACAAAAACTTTTTAAGACCCTTCCTTAGGCAGTCCACTTAAGGTGACATTATCCCATACCTAAATCTCATTAAAATCTAAGAAAACCCATTTGGAGAACTTCTTAGTGAGATATGGCTACTCAAATTTAGGCAATTGTTTTTGACTCAATTGACTTCGGAAAGAAAAGAAATGAATGTTTGAAGTACAAAACTAAATTGACTTTTAGTGTATCTAAGACAATAATATAAAAATAGAAATTAAAAAATATATACTCATAATTGTCCGGTTTTCGGACTATTTTCCCAAAAAGCTGTTTTACCTATGTTATAAACAATTCAGCTGAAAATCTTTATCCAAGTTGTATTTAATATGGGTATCCAAATTAAAATTTTGTCGAGTGCATTAATACTTTTTCCAGAGAAAAAAATTGTTTTTATTTGCTTCTGACAGAGCTTTGAAGAATTAATTCCTTAATTCAATTTTTCAATTCTGAATTAAAAATTCGATGAATTAATTCACTAAGCACCATATATTGAATGGAATTAATACATAATTGCTTTCGTTCGATTTATTTTGTTACGAATTAATTCATTTGCAATAGTTCTTTTTATTAAATCAAATGAATTAATTCACTGGTGAACATGTTCAATTTTATAAATCGAACGGAAAAAAATTGAATTAATTCCTTACTGAATTAATTCACTTACTGAATTAATTCACTACTGAATTCGTTCAATTTCATTTTCGTTCAGTGAATTAAAAAAAATAAAATTACGTTCAGTGAATTAAAAAAAAATAATAAGTTCACTGAATTGAAAAAAAATAAAATAATTTCACTGAATTCAAAGCCTGTTTTCTGCCGTTCAGTAGAAGAAAATAATAATGTACAAATAAGATTTTTAAATAAGCAATTTTACAGCGTGTGCTAGTAAAAATAAACAAATTAGAAACCGGATGCTGTTTATCAACCTACGTGATTCAAAAATAAAGCCTTTTACTATTAAAAAAATCTTTACAGATATAGATAAATTTGGAAAAAAATATAAATATTAATTTTTCAAACTATTTAAATATAATTAAGAAAAGGAATTCATTCAATTCTAGAGAAAATTGAATTCGATTGGTAGTGAATTCATTCAAAAAGGAATTAATTCTTCAAAGCTCTGGTTTCTGATAATTTTTGCGATATTTAAAAAAATATATCAGAATTTGACCTTATTTAAATTACTTTTATTTACCTTTTCCTTTATTTATCCACCCGATTGTTATAAATCACAGCATTTTAAATGCGTTTTATAAAAACAATAAATTTAATTTATTTCACATTGTGTAATAAAAACAAAGTATTCTCTACTAGGAGGGCAAAAAATGTATTAAAATAAATATATCAATTTCCATCCGTACAACATTTTGTAAAAAAAAAAAAAATAACCGTACAGCTTGCTTGCTTTCGTTTTTGTTTTTGGGATAATACTTATTTGAGGCAATATAAAACAATATTGTTTTAAACAAAAAGATGAAAACATCAGTTGCACATTACTTAACAAAAAACACATACATACTCAAACAAATGTTGTATACAAAGGACTGTTTGAGAAATTTTAACAACGGAAATAATTTTAAAAATCTCAATTAAATAAAAAGACGAGAGTTACCACGAAATCATTTTTGATATAACATTGACCTTAAGACTTTTGAATTTACCCATGTATATTTACCTACATTTTATTGTATATGTATGAAGTATACGTGGGTGTATAGGTATACAGAACAAAAAAGCGAGTATGTGATAAATATTCACATTTCAATTATTCACAATTGTTGAAGTATATTGTTGCAACAAGTGCGTTGTGGCAGTTATTATTGTTTGCATAATTGCTAGTCGATTAAAAAAAAAAAGTGTTTTTTCCTTTATTTGTTTTACCCGTACTCAACAAAAATGCATTGTGCCACATTTGATCCTGATGCTGACTCATTTTTATGTTATTGTTTAAGTGTGTGTATGTGTAAATGTGGTAATTGTATATTTGTGTGAGTTTTTTATGTAAAATATTGTTTTTTACTTATTATTGCTATTTCATCATTTTATTTTATTTTTTATAATTTTTCCTTTTTCCCCATATTTATGTACCATGTTCATGCATTAATATTGGAATTCTGTATTGCATTCAAATCACGTTTGTTGAGAGCTTTTTTCTTCTATTTTTTTCCTTTTTATATATTTATTGTATGAGTTTTTCTTTTTTTTTAAATTTTCCATTAACACCTTAAGTTCTTTTTCCTCCAATCATTTATGAGAAATTACATTAAACCATATGCTACAAAGGAAATGATGAAATGTATTATTTTATAGTAAAAATATGGGATTTTTATTTATTTTTTCCTTTTTTTTATAAAAAAAATAATACTTTGGTTTAATTAGCACCATGCTACCCTCACATCTTTGAGTACCCCTATACGTATGAGTGATATTTTTAGATAAGAAATATTTAATACGTAGACGCCACAGAGTGTAATTAGAATTGGTTTAACCTAGTGTCTTGACATGCAATAAAATGATAGCAAGCAATTGTCAAAATGCTCTCATCTCAAGTGAAGACACTCAATTTCAATTTTATTGCAATATCAAGATATCGCTGACATGCCATCGGCTCTTGCAATGATGCCGGAGCTCAAATGTCACTTTTAGTTTTCATTTTAATTTTGTAATAGAAAAACAACAAAAAATTTGGTAAAATAGAATGGAAAAGAGTTTAGTTTTTTATTATTTGTCGGTAAACATTAATGTTTCATAAAATTTAATGTTTTTCGAAGAAAAATCTATGATATTTCTTATCCATGAAATGGTCAAGTGTTCTCCACCACTTTGCAATTGATATCATTTTGACTTTTCGCTGCAATGGTTTTGACATTTCATATCATATAATTTATTGCATTTGAAGACACCGGATAACTAACGAAAACATAACGACATATTTAATTTAAATAAAGCTACAATCAAAGCTTCTAAAGACTTCAATCCTTTACCCTATTTTCAATTCTAATTCTAAAGACTTTATTCACATTTTTCGATTTCATTTATTTCACAGAGAAAACAGAATCGTGCTTAGAACCGAATTTGTTGTCAATCGATTGTGACAACTAAATATCAGTACAGTCAAGAGTCATTTGACAATGGCAACAAAATTTCCATGGCCTTATCAATAATTCGGTAGTTATAACTGAATAAGTCTATTGTAAATTCGGTTATAAGCACGAAACTGTTTTCTGGGCGTGGATTTTAAAATTTTTAAAATACACAACTTCGTTTTTGGTAAAGAAATTTAAATTTTTTTTTATAAATACAGGAAAACAAAAAATAATATTCAAATTAACAGTTAAGTCATATTAAAAAAAAAATAAAAATAATGCCCTAAACCTTTTCCATACAGTGGTAAAGTACGAAATCGTAAATCTTACTCTCGTAAAATTGTTAATTTTCATATATTTCGTTTGAATTTTTTCAAGTCCAAAATGTAATATCTTATTGTCATATTAGACTTTACTTGTTGCTTTTAATACAGACTGTAAGGAATCTCCGGCTATCCGGGTTAACGCTGGGATAGCTCAGTGGCGTCCAGGGTTTTACATTAAATTTTTCTTTCTCCCAAATAAGTGAGAACACCGTTTTGTATATATTTTTCACTATTCCACTTTTATTTTTTGCTATATTTGATAAATTTCTAATTAATATATTAGATAAATTCTATACAATGTTGTTGCTTTATTTTATACTAGCCACTTCTGCCACACCCGCTTCATCCGGCTTCATCCTTATTGGTTGATTATGCTCCCTCTAACGCTGCTAGGTGAGTTTTACCCTGGGTTAACCGAATACGGCAATTAGTTTCTCCTGGCTTGACCTTGCAGAAGATGTAATCCGCACTAGTATCCTTGGATGTAATCCAGCGCCTGTAGCTACTATGTTGCAGATGTAATACGCACTTCTCTTCCTGGCGATAATCCAGAGCCCTGCCACTACGATCCCCTAGACTTAAGTTTTGTGCACTACTTACCTGGTTGCACCGAGATTTTCCCCTCCTCTTTACTTTAACCAAAAGCTTTCACTTGACTTAGTACACCCTCAAAAATGCAAAATGAGCGGTGCACTTTACCTTCACACCTTGCGCTCGACTCTTCCAAAATCACAAAAAAAATTGTTCACTTGACTGTTGATAAATCCCTAGAGAGGCGGTTCACTTGAGTGTTGGTAAATTACAAAGAAAAACACAGTTCAGTTGACTGTTTCTAAATCGGAAAACCCCTGTTCACTTGACTGTTGACAAATCACAAAACATCCTGTTCACTTGACGACAGGTAACGCACCAAAAGAAAATTTTTCACCTTCCAAACTCAATGCCTTAATGCTGCCTCCTTTTCTACCTGTGGTTGTTGCAGCTATACCATTTTGTCGCAGCTACAAACTCTCATATATTTGGTGACCTAACGACATCGCACAATTAGCTCGTAACCACCTTGTTTAGTTCGTAAACTTTTTGCTTTTTCTCTCTCTTTGGTTTTTCTCCTGTCTATCTCTCTGCGTTTCCTTTGTCTGCCTGTCTTACTAGGTGCCAGATGTAATCCAACACCGTTATACTGAATATAATTTAGAAAGTACCCTACGCTACGGCATTAAGTGTGTGACCAAATTTGACCCACAAATTTGGGTTCTCACAAGACAATACCATTGTTTCGTGGGCATCACCCCAACTCATTAGTTGTCCACAATAAGAAAATTATGATTGGAACACACAAACCCAAACATTATATAACATAAAACAATTCAACCGGACGAGAATTGTGTACCTTTGTATATGAACTGTCTGATTTGGTAAAACTCAAGTCATAAATCAACACTTTCTAAAAAGCAACAATTTTACATGATATGTGTGTTCGTTTTAAATAATATTGGTACAAAAATAACAAACATTGGAACAAAAAATTATTTATATGGGACTAGCCGTGGTACGGTTAAAAAATCTAAGTCGCCTTAGGAAAAATTTTCAAGAGTTTTGTAGTCAAAAATACTTTTAAACCTGCTTAGATAAGGTAAATCTACAAGAAGTACGACTTCTATGTATATGTTATGAAAGGTAGAATAATGTTATCTGGGCAGGGCTAAATGCGCTTATATCTGTCTGATCCTGACAGACCCACACCATTTACACGAAACGATATATTACTTTATTTCTAATACAAAACACAAAATTTTCAAATGAAACTAAGAAATTGGAAAAATTTTCTACAAATAGTTCCATAAAACGATAAAGGTGCTTTTAGCTCTTCTAAGTATGTGTTTTTCAAATAAGTGGTTTTGTTAAAAGTCCACAAAAATTTATATATAATATTGAAAATTAAGCTTATAAATTTAATAAATTCCGTCATTCTATATCGTATTTATAAATGAATTCAAAGATATATTAGTGTGTGTATGTATAAGTATGTGCTCCCATGTTATATGAGTCTTGGATGGATGGTATAACACTTATTTCAATGTATCATCAACGACAACGACAAATAGCAATAAGAAATAACAAGCAATAGTAAATTTTATCTAGATGTTATATCAATCTACTAAACAGGGAGACACATAAATATTCAAACCAAAATAATTTTCCATTGCATAACATATCCCGTCACGTCGGAATAAACTATTTTAATTGAAAGGTGTGTCCACGAGAAATCTTTTTCTTGCTTATGGATGTCTTAGAACAATATTTCGATAAAACTCAAAATCTTCTATTAAACCGTTTTTGGAAAAATCTCTTTTGAAATTGCAAAAATTTTAAATTTTGAAAATATACGAAAACTATCTGAGATAAAACTACTATTGTATGCAACGCTGCTTTTTGTTATAATAACAGTTGGCAACACTACAAAACATACACACACACTAAGTCAGATAAAAATTAAGTCGCGATGTCGCAAAAATATTTTGGCGCTGTCGATACAATTTTATTTTTTTGAAGTTCACGTTTTGTAGATTACACTGTTCAACAAATTTTAAATTTTTGAAGAACCTCCACCTGCAATGCATCCCAGCAAAAAAAGCGATGCCAAGTCAGTCGAAAAAGCACTACAATTAATGATATAGATATACTTCTTTTTTAACAGAAACACTTATGATTTTAACACTAAGTTATTATAGGAGAGGAGTACTCCCACTTCAACATTTTTTCCGTACTTTTTGAATCGAACTTGCAATTCAAGTTATTTTTGATATGAAAGTTGACTGGCATAAAAACTTCACTTTGTCATTGCGAGATATTGTGTCTCGTTCTCATTAATAAAAATATTTACTAAATAATTGCAAAAGCTGCACTGCAATTCAGTATTTTTTCAGTACTATTTTTACAGGTGCATAAAAAAAGCAATTTTTCATAATTTATATTACTGTGTATATGTATTTCTAAAAATTTTTAAATTAAAAAAATATTGAATTTTTAACAAATTAGTTATAAATATTAAAAAGAAATATTAAAAAAATTACAAAAATTTTAAAAAATACTGGTCCAGCTAGGAATCAACCCACGATCATCCGTTTATCACTTTTCAAGATCACTTTTAGAGCAACTACGTTTTGGAAGTAATACTTAAGTGTTTTTTTTTGCGTGTTGCTTAGAACTAAATACTTCTTAAAAAAGCTGTAAAAATACACTAACGGATACTTTGGAAGCAATAATTGCAAAAGCTGCACTGCAATTCAGTATTTTTTCAGTACTATTTTTACAGGTGCATAAAAAAGCAATTTTTCATAATTTATATTACTGTGTATATGTATTTCTAAAAATTTTTAAATTAAAAAAATATTGAATTTTTAACAAATTAGTTATAAATATTAAAAAGAAATATTAAAAAAATTACAAAAATTTTAAAAAATACTGGTCCAGCTAGGAATCAACCCACGATCATCCGTTTATCACTTTTCAAGATCACTTTTAGAGCAACTACGTTTTGGAAGTAATACTTAAGTGTTTTTTTTTGCGTGTTGCTTAGAACTAAATACTTCTTAAAAAAGCTGTAAAAATACACTAACGGATACTTTGGAAGCAATAACAGAAGTAATTTTTTTGGAGTTGTTCAAAATTACTTCCAAAAATGCAGTAAAAACACATTAATTGATAATTTGAAGCAATTAAAGAAGTGGCTTTTAAAGCATGACCCCAAATTTTTTTCCTGATTCTAAATCTGGAAAGAAATAATAATATAGTTCCCGTTTTGTATGAGTTTCTGGTCTCTGAATGGCAATTTTATACAGAATCTATTCGTCTTTGGAACTCGCTACCGCCAAACATAAAATTTTTAAGCAACGCAGGGCAGTTTAAGAAATCAATTTACGAATTTTACAGTTAACATATAAATTTTGTTTAATTAAGTGTAAACATTTATAAACTTTGCTCTGTTTAACTTTGATCAATTTCAATTGTAATAATTTCTAATTTTTAATGTTAAATCTTAATTCTAATGATGTACTTTTTTATTTTTTTTTTTTCTTTTTTCTAAAAATTTCAATGTTGTACTTTCTATTTATTTATATATATGTTCTTTTTTTTTTTATTGTACATATATTCTAATAATTACATATAATAATCCTGTATTTTAACTATAAGACTTTTTGTCTTGTTGTACAGGACATGAAATAAATAAATTAAATTCAAATTCAAATTCAAGAAAACATTTTCTTAATGGACTGTTTTTTAGAAATTACTGTATAAAAATTTTAGCAGTTTTTAACAAAGTTTTCAAAGTTGGACCATAAAATCGTACTGCTTATTTTAAAATTGATAATCTACATAAGATTACCTTTTGTTTAAATATAATCGTGTCGGTAGGTGTTCAAGGATACTTGACTTATATTTACTTCAGCGATGTTAAAATGTTTCCTTTCTTTTGCTTGTCCTTAGTAATATAACCGTTCTTATTTAATGTTTTCGCTCTCTAAATTTTCATTAACTAGTCACCCTAATTAACACAAATTGGCTTCAACTCCGCGGAGTAGTTTCGAAAATACTTGAAAAAATATATATCAAAATTCAGATCTAGATTTTTTTTTATTAAATTTTACTTTTGGCATATCATGATGCCCTTTCCCCTGCTTGTGGTAAATTGATTAAAAAAATTGCTTTTAATTAACCCATTTCATACCATATATAGAATCCGTGATCAGATTTCAATTAAATTTTTATTTTTTGCAATTTGTTTTACCAATATCACCTCACGAAAGATAAAAACGAAATTTCCATTTCCTTAGAACATGATGATTTTAAAGTTACATTGGTAAATAGAATACAACAATCGGAAAGATCTTTAAAAAAAAATCTTCTACCTCCTTCATAGACAAGAAATATCTTTCGTCATATTTGTTAATATAATTTACTTTTTATTTAACTTGTTTAAAAAAATTAATATCCTAGTTTGCAAACAAGCCCAAAAATGAATCAAAAAAAAGCTCAAAAAATATTATTAAAAATTCAAATTTTTGTATGAAAGCGCCTTCTTTTTTAATTGAAAAATGACTCAAAAAAATTTTAAAAAATTCGAAAGGCTCAAAAATTAATAATTTTTTTTTTTTTTTTTTGTTAATTTTGTTTTATCGGGATATACATTAATTGCATCAAAGGAATTAAATATGCTAAAAATTCCAAACCTATTTAACAAATTGTGAAAAATTAATCCGCTGCAGGCATGTCCCTATCTGGATTTCATTCTTGCCTAAGGAAATCGTCAGGGGACGACGTTTTTAGAATTTCTGGAAATATTTGTTAAGTTAAATTACAAACTCAATGAGAATTTTTTGTTCTCGTCTAGAACGTTATTAAACACTTAAAATATCAAAGAAAAAACAAAAACAACAACAGAAAATTTTCCACAATTTGCTTTGTCATCTTCCAATGTACTACTCTGTTGTTTTGACAGATCTAGCAATGTAGTGACATCCATTCATGTAGAAACAACAATAGAGATTAATGTTTTCTAAAGTGTCAGTAACATTTAAATTTGCACAAGCACTTGCATATTAGTTATTTTAATTTTATTTTATCGGGATATACATTAATTGCATCAAAATATGAGCAATTTTTGACAAAAAATTTGAAAATTTCAAAAGAATGTGTTTTATTTGGGTAAGTTTTGAATCACAGAATAAGAACCCAAGAATCAAGAAATAAAACTATCAAAATTTTGCTGGCTGGGATATCTTTTTATTTTCATAAATACATTTTGAATTATTTCGAAATGCATTCAGCTATTTAAGAACTCGTATTCAGCTTAAGAGACATAAATTTATAATTTCTCTTTCCCCAAATAGCAAATAATTATTCAATAATAGATAATTTGTAGAAAAATTTTATTACAACAAACACTTCTGCGTAAGTGTAGGCCCAGAATAATACCGCAGAAGCCAGCGGTTATCGCTCTGAGAAAAAACGCGCCCAAACTAACGACATAATTGAGCATGTATTATATATAACAAGGGGACCTTATGCCACTCATATGTCTCTTAGTTTCCTACAAACATAATATACAATACGAAACGATGAACTAACGAGCAAATAATGTTCATTTTTTTGGCAAAAAAAAATAGAAAAAGAGCCAGAAGAGCCATTGATTGCCTTTGTTAACTATACTCTTTGATATAACAAAATGTAGTGAACACCATCAAAGATAGCAATAGAGTTGACAACATTGGTGAGAGTATGAGCAAGAAAAATGGGAGAAAAAGAAAAACCGCCATTAAAATAAAATTGATTCTATCTCACGACAGCAGCGCTGAGCGATTTTTAAATGTCCAAATGTATGGAAAAAAAATCGCTGCACTCTTATTCTGGGGCTACACTAACAATAAAATAATTATAAAAGAAAAGAGAAAGATGTGAAAGACGTCTTTCGATAAGGATAAGAACATTTTTCGTTATTTGTTTTGCGCTCTATGAGTAAAAAATAATGGTGTAAAATCTTTTCTTATAATTTTGAAAATGCAAATATATAGAAAAAATTTCAAATTTCTAAATCAAAAAAACCGTTCCATGATATCTTTAAATTTAAGAATTTTGACAATTTTTTAAAGTAAATGTAACTTTAAAGTTACATTGGTAAGAAATGGTTTGTGTATATTTAAAGATATAAAATTTAGTGCACAATATTGATATATCATCCTAGTGTAGAAATGGTAATAACTACAGCAAGGAATTATATGTTTTTTCTCGATAGTCCAAAATTGATATGGAGTAAATATTTATCTGAATCATCAGATTTAGATCAAAATTGCATCGATTTGTAGTTGCATATTTTTGTATATTTTTACAAAAAAAGCTTTATTTTTGCATATTTTTACTTCAGATAAATATTTTTTTTCTTTTTAATGCATATTTTGTAATTTTTGATATACATTTGTGCACATTTTTAATTTTTAGCAGCATTTTTTTAATTTACTAATAAAAAACATAAAAATGCATAAATTTTTATATCTTGATTCAAACTATTTATTTTTATTTTTTTTTTTGTTATTCTGAAAAATAAATTTCTTAAAAATTTTGTTGACCTAAATAGCTCTATTGTGAATGATTTAAGCTATTTAGGGGTGTACTTTTCGCTATCTCTACCAACTTCCTCTCGCGTGCAAATGTACCTTAAGAAAAAGCTTTAAATTTTTTTATGTTTTAATGTGCTTTATTTTCAGAATGAAAAAGGTTTTTAGTGCATAATTTTCATGTTTTTATTTCATAAATTTCTTTTTTAGATGCATTTTGTAGGCACATATTTTTGATTTTTAAGTGCAAGAATTCCTTGCCCTAGTAATAACATTTCAAAAAATTTTCGACTACCAGTAATGACAACGAATTACTCTGTGCATTATTTCAAAACGAAATATAATGCGTTACCAATAATGACATATTTTTATTATTATTTGAAATATAAAGTAATCTTCTGGTCTTTTGCAAATTGTTTTGAAATCTATTTTTAGACTCAATATTTTTTCAACAGTGGCAAGGGTATATGAATGTATGTAACCATATATTTTTAGATTTTTTGTTAGGTTAAGCGCAGCAGGTCAATTATGTTTTTATCTATCAAATATAACAAGTCGGGGTAGCGTTGATGGTCGAGCTATCGAGTAGTAATAAAGTCTCAGGTCTCAGGTTTTATTTTAAAAAAATGAACAATAAAAAATTATTTTTATAAAATTTATTTTTTGAAACTCAATTTTTTTACCCAATGCACTGTGGGCCAGCATCATAGGATTTTGGCCAAAACTAGTATATTGACTCATTGAAACTAAAGGATATCACAAAGGGGGGTTTGGTTGTTGCTGATCACGAATCTGAAATAAAAAATATAAAATTCAAAATAGCGGATCCAAGATGGCGGCCATTAACTTTTAGTTTTTATTATATTGGACTTAAAATAATCAATTATAGAGGTCTAGAATCAGCTTATTAAACATCTGAAATTAAAATTTTGAAATTCAAAATAGCGGATCCAATATGAAGACAAACAATTTTTTCATTGAATTTCTTATGTCGCCTAATTTACTTCAAATTTCCACCAGCGGAAGTTTATGGATAACAGATTACGAATCTAAAATCAAGTTTTAAAAATTCAACATGGCGGATCCAATATGGCGGCCATAAATTTAAAATAGTTATATGTGCGAAAATAAATTACACTGTACAAAAAAAAGGGTTCTGATGACAACTAATTCTGGCAGAGAGACAAAAGAAAAATATAAGTGTATCGGCGTTTAAAATGGTTTAGTCTGGCCCTATGTTTTTGGGAGGTTAAAATTTCCCCTCTTTTAAAAATGTTTACTGTGAATCGGCATAGGAAACCATGGGAATCTTTCATTCAAGGTATAGGATATGTTCAGCGAACTTATGTAAAACACTACGAGGGACATTTTTGTAGAATATTTTAACCCTCTAACTCTGCAATTAAAGGGTCTCTTTTGACCCTTTTTAAAAAGTGTCAAAAAAAGACCTATAAGTTGAAGAGTTAGAGGATTAAAATGTTCCGCAAAAATATTTACCATGAAATTCTACTATAAATCTCTGAAGACATCAAAGTTGACAATTTAACTTCAATGCCAGAAATAAGTCAAAACTTAAAATGTGTTTAAGGGTTAATTTCGTACTTATTCAGAATTGACACTCAAATGTCCCACAAACCTGGACTTTAGGGAGCTAGTCTGTGTGAGAAAACCAGAACCTTCATTTAAGGTAATTTTTAGTGCTATTTTTTTTTTACTAAAACTCTTGAATGCTGGAAATCGTGGGATCTGAAGGTACTTTTTCAGTTAAAGGGCAAAATCTCGAAAGTTTATGAACGGTCGCAAACGGTCGAAAAACCTAGGTAGAAGCCATCTTATGGAACACATTGGCACTCAAGTTTTTCAAATATCTCTTGGAACATTTTAAAGCTTTTTTTTGAAAATTTAGGATTTTCAAAAAACCCCACAGTTTTGAGGTAAAATTAATAATTTTGTTACTTTTTCGTTAATACTTAACAGGTTTCTATTTTTTTTTTTTTTAGAATTAATATATGTATGTAAATTTGACCCTTAATCCTGTATGCATCGCCATAGCAAACCATCTAAAATTCTGATGTTTTGTGTTATGCCATAAACAAATAATCATGCTTAAAAATGATTTATACACTGGTAAATAGGACTGTCAAATACCTTTGGTTTCTCAAAAAATCTTCCTATAGATACTTTGGAACAAACATGAAATAAATCGAAAAAATTAAAAACGAAAAATTGGCCCATTTTTTACCGCATTTTCTAACCCTTAAATATGAGATTGAGCAGTTAAAAAAATATGAATCCTTTATATGTAGAGGAGAAACTCTACAACATATCCGAAGCTCATTAAGATTCGCGGGCCGCATCGGTAGACTTCCCTTATAAACTAGTTTTTTAAGAATGAATGCTTAATTGTCAACCTGTACGTAATAAAAATATATAGTCTTCAACGTGTTTATATTAATATTTAGTTGTAGATATGCGAAAACTAAATATTTTCTACAAAACATACCGCACCTTACCTTACCTTTTACATGCATACACTAAAGAAAAAAGTTTTTGAATTTACAGAAAATTGTTTACTCATAAAAATAAGTAAGAAAATTAAAGTCGATTATGTCGACTATATATGATACCGAGAAGCTTATCAAATCCAGGGAAGGGATGTAATACATACAGTGCAATTAGGTATAATAAAATGTGCGATTAAGAATTTTTGGTGATCAATATAAATAGTCAAAAAATACAATCGGCAAATCGTAAGAAATTTTCCATACAGAGAAAAGTTTAATTTTAAATAAAAATATTAATTATAAATTCTTATCGTTTATTTAACCTTCTTTTTCTATTTTTAATTTCACAATTTCCTTGAGCTTAAGTTTTTTTATTTTCAATATTTTGCTACTCCATCTTCAACAAATTTTTTTTTTTTTTCCTGAAGATGCTACACAATGGAATAGCGAAATATTGAAAATAAAAAATTTTGTATATATCAAAACCAAATTTCAGCTGAAGTAAATTGTGAAGTTAAAAATGTTAATTATAATTACTGTAAATAAAACATAGACGGGCTGCGACTTCAATTCGGACCGTCAGATTACCAGATACTCGCATGTACACTAGAGCGTACCAACTTACAGGCAAAAAAAAAAAAAAGTGCGCCGTACACCCTCCAATATGAAGTATTTTTGCAAGGAGGTTTGAAAAAAATTTTTTTTATTTTTTTTTTGCCGAACGTAAGAGTCGCCATTTTTACATTTTTCGTTATATCTTTGGCATTTACAGTCGGATCTTAAAGTATGGTATTTTGCTCTAAGAGCATTTTGAGCTCAAGTATCCCGTTCTAGTAGTTACCCACCAGATCTCATTTGCTACCACCCTAATATCAGAAAATTAAAGCTCGCAAAAAATCATTAAACTTTTGCTAAGGAAGTTTTTCGCTAAACCCAGTAGAATTTTTTTTCATATATTGGTTGCCGAACGTAGGGGTCGCCTTTTTAAATTTTTTTTAATTGGCTTTTTACTATATAGCAAAACACTGGTCTCCTCGAGGCAAAAAAATCGATATATCACACTTTAAAATCCGCTTTTAAATGCCAAAGCTATAACAAAAAATTAAAAAGGCGACCCCTACTTTCGGCAAAAAAAAAAATTTTTTGAAATCGCCTTCCATTACATTTTAGAGGGTGTACGGCGAACTTTTTTTTTGAGGTACGGTCTACTATACACACTAAGCTAACGGCATTTCAAAATAGCTTAAATAATAAATGAATAATAAAAATGGCAACATGTAAAAAAAGATTTATAAAAAACAATTAAATTTAATAAAAAAAATTTTAATTTTATAAAAATAAAAAATATAATATAAAAAAAATTATATAAGCGCAGGAATTTTAATAAAATCAGTGCTCTGCCCGTGTATTATTTTTAGTGCAGTTGGCAATTTCTGTCTGGGTATTTATGAAACAAAAAAATATAGCACATTCCAAAAGTTTATTATAATATTTAAAATTTCTGTTCGTAATCTCAGTATGTTATTATAGTTACCAAAATAATGAAAATTAATAGCTGATTGTGCTGAATTTGACAAAAACATTTTTATTTTATCGGGATATACATTAATTGCATTAAAGGAATTAAATGTGCTAAAATCCCAAACGTATTTAACAAATTGTGAAAAATAATCCGCTGTAGGCATGTCCCTATACGGATTTCATTCTTGAAATCGTCAAGGGACAACGTTTTTAGAATTTCTGTAAATATTTGTTTAGTTAAATTACTCAATGTGAATTTCTTTTTCTCGTCTAGGAGCGTTATTAAATATTTAAAACAAAACAAAAACAAAAACGACAACAGAAAATTTTCCACAATTTGCTTTGTCATCTTCCAATGTACTACTCTGTTGTTTTGACAGATCTAGCAATGTAGTGACATCCATTCATGTAGAAACATCAAGAAAGTGTCAGTAACATTTAAATTTGCACAAGCACTTGCATATTAGTTTTTTCAATTTTATTTTATCGGGATACACATTAATTGCATTAAAGGAATTAAATATGCTAAAATCCCAAACGTATTTAACAAATTGTGAAAAACATGTTTAATTGATTTGAAAAACTAATATTTTGTATAGAGTGGTAGATTTTATTGAACAGAACTGATACTAGATATTTACTGCCGATATTTTATGCAAATAACCAAATCTTCGATAAATTGGTGCCTGTTAGTATTGCAGGTAATGTAGAAGTTAGGTAGTATTTTTTCAATATTGATTAGAAAAATCAATATTTTGTATAATATGACAGAGTTTTGATTAATCTTATACATTATCTGTTCATAATTAAATTTAACTTTTGTGATGGTGATTTTTAAGTAATTGCAATTAAAATTATTAAATAAGGAAAAAACTCCATTGATTCCGATAGAATTCCAATCAATTAATTTTCTGTGTGTATATGTAAATGATTTTACTTAAAACCGAAAATAATAACCAATTTTTGTTAAATTTTATTTTGAGTGTACATTGTTTCTTAATGTTGTTAAGTTACTTTCACATAGATATTGTATTTGTATGTATAGATATTGTATGAAAATAATGTACAGAATGCATAATTTTAGTAGCATTATATATGTGTGTATATATGAATGTATTAGTATAGTATTGCATATGTAATGTTAGCAATTTGTATGCAATTGATGTAAGGCTATAACATTGTACACATACACATACGTATACAATGTGTATTATACCTATACATTTAAAGTAGAACTTCAGTATTATATTACTTACTTACATACATTCATATGTATATATGTATGTACACTAGGGTGGCCCTTAAAAAAAATTGTTAAATCTTAAGGTCTCACCCCCCAGAAATATGCGAATGGCCAAAAAAGTGATAAATACGAAGTTTTGGGCCAATCGAAAAATGTTTAGAGGTCGCTCAAAGCGATTGAAAATTGCAAGTGCGTTTATATGGGGAAAAAATGACTTTTTTCGAGACTTATGTAAATTTTTCAATTATGGGAAAAAATTTTATTCTACATGTTAAATTATTTGATATCAAGAGATAATTATCTATTCAAAAAGGTATAAAAATTCAAATTCGGTTAAGAACCAGCCCAGTAATAAATAATGCCCCAGACCAAAAAAGGTTAAATTATTACTTCATTGAGAAATTCGACCACACGTCATAAATATTTTTGAAATCGATTACTAAGTTATAATTTTTTTACTTAAAAGACCCAAGGCTATGAGATATGGAACAAGATTTTTTTATTGGATGTCGTTAACCTGTCGTAAGATGACGTCATACGCGGACAAAATTTTTGGGACGTTTTTGAAATCTCTAATTTCAAATTTAAAAATTTTTTCTTCATCGAAACCGAAAAAATTGAGGTTTGGAGTCCAGTAGCTTGTTTAGAACACCTTAGAGAATGAAAATAAAAAAATTTCAAAATATCCACTGGCACACTTGGGTAGGGCAACGATTTGATTTTTGCGGATTTCGAGGAAATTGCGTTTTTTGGTAATAACACGGCTTATTTGCCTACCAGTTTTTTTTTGTGAGTGTAATTCACTTAATTTTTATTTTTTTACTTAATAATACAAACATTTTTTTTTTTTTTTTTGGAAATATAATATTCTATTTTTAATATTTTGTTAAACTAATGAGCCTTGTCATGACCAAAAACAACATTTTCCTCGAAATCCGCAAAAATCGAATCGGCAAGGTAAGGGTTAACGTTAATTATTTCGTCCAAAAATTTTACCGTAGTAACTTCAAACATTATGTTATAATATTTCAAATCACATTTCCTAAAATTAATTGGTAGTAAGCAAAAAATTTACTTCTTTTGTAAATTAAAAAAAAAAAATCTGGGGTCATTTTGGGCACCAGGTCCACATGAGTTAATGATGTCTAAAAATTTTGTTTGTCAACCTTGGGTAGCGATGATAGAAAAAACAACTAACATTACAGAAGTAGCTAATTTTTAATTTTAAATATTTTATGAACGAAATCCGCAAAAATCAAATCGTTGCCCTACCCTACTCTACCTAGTGGATATTTTTAAATTTTTTTACTTTCATTCTCTAAGGTGTTCTAAACAAGATTCTGGACTCCAAACCTCAATTTTTTCGGTTTCGTTGAAGAAAAAATTTTG
Source organism: Leucophora obtusa (assembly GCA_949987735.1). Classification (NCBI taxonomy): domain Eukaryota; kingdom Metazoa; phylum Arthropoda; class Insecta; order Diptera; family Anthomyiidae; genus Leucophora; species Leucophora obtusa. The sequence continues at coordinate 192,713,669 of OX465298.1, forward strand.
AAATTTGAAATTAGAGATTTCAAAAACGTCTCAAAAATTTTGTCTGCGTATGACGTCATCTTACGACAGGTTTACGACATCCAATAAAAAAATCTTGTTCCATATCTCATAGCGTTGAGTCTTTTAAGTAAAAAAACTATAACTTAGTAATCGATTTCAAAAATATTTATGACGTGTGGTCGAATTTCTCAATGAAGAAATAATTTAACCTTTTTTGGTCTGGGTCATTATTTATTAGTGGGCTGGTTCTTAACCGAATTTGAATTTTTATAATTGAAAAATTTACATAAGTCTCGAAAAAAGTTATTTTTTTCCCATATAAACGCATTTGCCATTTTCAATCGCTTTGAGCGACCTCTAAACATTTTTTCGATTGGCCCAAAACTTCGTATTTATCACTTTTTTGGTCATTCGCATATTTCTGGGGGGTGAGACCTAAAATTTGAACACTTTTTTTTTGCCCATATAACGAAGGGCTACCCTAAGGTACACTGATAGAATTTTGTGCATAGTATTAATGAATTTGTTCATTAATCCAATGATTTTTTTCATTGAAAAGTTCCCAAAGAACGCGTTCATTAAATCAATGAAACGTATTCATTAAATGAAAACTAATTGAAAAGAAATATATTTTTTTTTGTGTTACTTTTTTATTATTTATTTTAATTTTATTAATTTTTATTTATACATATATTTCTTTTTTGTTTTTATAACATTTTTTACATCTCCCTGAACTCGACTTGAACCCGCAATCACCAGAATGTAAACATTACCGCGTTACCGATTGATCTAAATAGCCAAAACAAAATCATTATTTGGACTTTTATATTTAAATAATTTCAGTTTGCAACCCTAGCGTTCATTACTGGAACATATATCTATTTTAGTAATTAGCAAATTCAAAACCCTTGTAAAAATTATAGCATATCTTACGGGTTAGTTGAAAATATACATATAATGAAAAAATTCATGTAGTTAATGAATTTTTCATTAATTCAATGAACATCTTTCATTAACTCAATGAATTCAGATTAATGAAATCGATTCATTAATAGTATGAACGAAAATTCTATCAGTGTATGCATGTGGAGTTAAGGCAAGTAAAGCAAAGACTACTACTGGTATGTTAAAGTTACATACAACTGCGAATTTATCTATTTATATATCCATCTAACGTATACATTCAAATATTCACATATGCACATTAATAGGACATTTATTTTTACATATTATATTTTCATATTAACATTAAATTCGTAGACATTTATAGAATGTGTACTTTTAAAGCCCAAAATAGATACTCGCAAAACAAACAGTGTTTCACCTCAGCGCTGCAGTTTGTCTATAAAACAGGTTTTTATTACCTTTATTTCTCACTGTCGAGAAATTTAAAAAATTTCAAAATAAATTTTATGAAATTTTTCTGTCTTAAAAATAAAATAAAAAATATTAACGTATATGTAATTGCCACCTTAATTAACATGTGTATTTCTTTACATTTACGTTGCAATGCATAAAATATAAATTTATTATAAACGAGAAATATCAACATATAAAAATTTGTATGTTTATACAGCACATGTTTTAAAACCCATATTCGTGCATATTTTTCGTTGCCCTTCTACATTTTGCAAGTTTGTTCACATTTTTTTTTTTTTATCTTAGCATAACTTGGCAGATTTTATGGATTTTTGAGGGGATAAATTTAATTTTTAGGGTTATTTTGATACCCTCCCCTACATTTCATTGATAAAAACAAAATGAAAATTTGCGGTCTCAACAGCAAGTAATTTCAACTTGCTCCTTAGATTTTGTCCCATCAAATATTTTGTTTTTCTCTCGTTTTTACACTTTTAGTAAAAAAGTCCAATTCGGAAAAAAAAATTTTCTTTGTTTGAAATATTTAAATTTTCAAAAGAAAAGCTTAAGCTGTTCAGATTTATTTTAAACTTTTTAAAAATATTTTTTATATACCCCAATATCCAAATCCGAATTCGATTCACCCTAGCATATATTAATGATCTATGATGTGATTTCAAATTCGCTCAGTGATGACCGTTTGTCTGTAGACGACACAAATATGCATATTTTGCTAAAAATATTTATCATCAGTTTGGTATCGAAAACTAACAAAATCGCTTCAAAAGTTATGAGTAAGATAAAAATATATTGACCTTACAAAACTTTTTTTTTTTTTGATCAGCTATTAGCAATGGAAATTTATAAACTACCAAATTAAATATCACTTGTAGTTGCCGAGAATCCTAAACTAAAAATCAAATTGTTGGTCACATTTTCACTTATCAACTTTATGCAAGTTTGTTTATTTTTGTATAAATTTTTTACGAATTATTTTGTATCAATGTGTGTGTGTTTTTTGTTATTTCGTTATACTCATCCTCTACTGTCATGTTGCATTTTTGTCAAGTTGTCAGCTGGTGTGCAAAGCGCGTTTTCAACATTATTCCCCATAACATGCATTTTTTTAAATTTACTCTCATCGTCATTGATGTCATATATCGTATTGAAAAAGTAGATATTGTTAAATATTACACATATACACAACACATAGACACAACACATACACACAACAACAACATGCAAATATACAAATACATATTTATTTCAATAATAGGTCCATTCCTTTGTGATATTGCTGCAACCAAAAAGCGTTCCCGTACTCCAAAATTAGGTAAATGACAGCGCTCATGAGAGGGTATTTGGTATCCCATTTAACCCTTAAATGCCTAATCTCTTAAATTTTAACCATTTTTTTAAATATGATTTCTAAAAGAAAAATACCAAAAAAAAATTATTTTAAAAAAAGGTGATTTTTATTGAAAAATATGGTTTTTTGCCAAATAGCTAAATTTTCAATATTTAAAAAAAATATATAAACTATGAACTATACATTTATTTACGCCAAAATTAATTTTATTGCGAGAAATATTTAAACAAAAATTTTCGAATATTACACTTTTTGTAAAAAAACGCGTGTTTTAGATTTTTCACAAACATACGAAGCAAAACCAAAATTTGTCCTCTAACTGTTTAAAAAATCTGAAACTATAAGAGGACTTTGTACAGAAGGGTCCCCAATGCCCAAGAATGCAGTTTTGTGCATCAAGTGGGTTTTTTATATTAAAAAACTGGTATGTTGCCAAATGGCTACACCATGCATTTAAGGGTTAACCGAAAATTCCGAAAACTAGCAACAAACATTTAGTGAATTTTCTATTTTCACGGAAATATGTTTGGTTACGATAGCCAAATTCAGTTGTCGCAATAAATCTGTTTTTTTTTATTTTTTTGTAATAGACAAAATCAACAGAACTTTCAAATACAAATATATTTGTATATTTATGCAATTTCTCAGACTAAAATAATGCGAATTTTATTACTTTTTCACTGAAATATTCTGGGTAATTTTCATATTTAGTGAGAGTTTTCAGCTTACACTCATTTTACAGAACTCTACCCAAAGAGTAAAGGAACACAGTTACTGTATACATATATGAAGCATTCCTTACCAACTGCCCAGCTACAGGAAAGTGATATCGGATCAATGTGAAACTTATAGTATTTATTTTTTTATAATTTACAATATAATCATAATTATAATTACAATTAAGAGCAGTTTAGCAATTGATTTAAATTTGCCTATGTCAAAGTCAAAAAATGCCGAAAGAAATTTGTAACACTATGCGACAGTCAAAATCGGGATGGGATGAAACCAACGGGAAATGTTATATCGGTCAAAAACAAGTTATACGTGTCCCGGCGTTTCGCTGGGTCACCCCTAGGAATCGAAATATATCTTTTTTTTGACATAACTCGAGAACCACTAGTCCGATTTTGCTCAAACAATAAATAAAAAAATTATAAATTACAATTCCTTTAATCTGTTCATATAACGTTTTTCTATATGCTCAACAGTTTTGCCGGTAAAAATAAATGTTTGTTACCGCTACCATAAAAATCAATAACCTTTTGTTTATTACTTTTTTTTAATATTTTAGGCAAAAAATATTTTTTTCTTCATACATTTATTTTTACCTGCAAAACTGTTGAGTATATAGAAAAACTTTATATGAACAGATTAAAGGAATTGTAATTTTTAATTTTTTTAAAATTGTTTGAGCAAAATCGGACAAGTGGTTCTCGAGTTATGTCAAAAAAAAACCACCAAAGGTCAAATCAATATATCTCGATTCCTAGGGTTGACCCAGCGAAACGCCGGGACACGTATAACTTCTTTTTTACCGATATAACTTTCCCCGGTAGTTTGAACCCTTCCCGATCACTGACCCCTACCATTTGTCTCACAGTGTAATTAAAGTTGCTTTTTATTTATACTTTTTGAGATGTCGCACGACTAACGCAAAAGAATAGGACACAGAACTTACGCAAAAGGACACGTCATAAGACTCATCGCAAGAGATGCTGACATGTCCTTGGGATGAATTCTGTATTTACCAGTTTTAAAATAAACAATACCAAAGTGCTGTGTAATTTATACTTCAAAATTCAATTTATATTTTTAATTTTAATAAAAGGTGGTCCAACCAAAACGCACGATGTTAATTGTAAACGAGTAAAAAGGTTAAAGTCGGGCATGTCGACTATACAATACCCTACACCAGTCTGGTTAAAAGCCAACTAATGTTTGGATCCGAAATTCGAATGGGTTAAAATGAGGCTTGTGTCAAAATGTGAGTCAGCGCACCAAATTTCATTAAAATATCTTAATATTTGCGACCTGCAGTTTGTAACCAAGCCAATTTTGGGGGGACCCTTATATGGGCACTAGTTCTAAACATGGACCGATGTTCACTAAAATCAATAGGCTTCGTCCTTGGGCCAACATAGGTATATGTACCAAATTTCATCAAAATATCTTAATATTTGCGACCTGCAGCGTATAAACAATATAATTTTGGTGGGACCCTTTTATGGGCACTAGGTCTAAACATGGACCGATGTTCACCAAAATCAATAGGCTACGTTATTGGGCCAACATAGGTCTGTGTACCAAATTTCATCAAAATATCTTAATATTTGCGACCTGCAGCGTATAAACAGTATAATTTTGGTAGGACCCTTATATGGGCACTAGGTCTAAACATGGACCGATGTTCGATTGTTCCGATTGTTCGTCCTTGGGCTAACATAGGTCTGCGTACCAAATTTCATCAAAATATCTTAATATTTGCGACCTGTAGAGTGCGCACAAGATTGCATGGACAGACAGACGGACGGACGGACGGACAGACGGACATCGTTAAATCGAAATAAAAAAAAATTCTGAGCCGATCGGTATACTATAAGGTGGGTCTACGACCAATATTTTTTGGTGTTACAAACATCAGCACAAACTTATAATACCCTGACCACATAGTGGTGTAGGGTATAATAAAACAACCCAGTGTAGAAACGGTAATGACATATCATTATTTTTTGGAGTACCAGTAATGACACCCACTTACCTTCTGCATTATTTTAAAACATATAATAATGAGTTACTGATAATGACTTATTTTTATCATTATTTCAAATAGAAAATAAATTTTTAGATTTTTTTGAAAATTTTTTGAAATCCATTTTTAGACTCAATATTTTTTAAACACTGGTAAGGATATATGTAACCACAAATTTTTTGATTTTTTGTATGTTGGCGAGTAAGCTTACTTGTGTGCAGCAGGTCAATTATGTTTTTATCTATTAAATATTACATGTCGATATAGCTCAGATGGTAGAGCAGTTGACTGGCAATCTGTAGACCCAGGTTCGATTCCCACACCAGCAAATTTTATTTAAAAAAAAATACAATAAAAAATATTATTTTTTTTTATATAATTTATTTTTTTGAAAATCTATTTTTAGACTCATTATTTTTGTCAGTCCTGGTAAGCACATTGGTAACGATATATTTTTTGATTTTTCGTATGCTGGTGTGTAACGACAACTCATTATTTTTCGCGACATCGCCATATAAAGGTAATAAGAACTGTAATAACAAAAGTAACTAGTTACCATTACCAAGTATGTAGTTACATAACCACATATCTGGTAATGATTTTCTACACTGGGAAACAGTTTTCAGAGAATTATCTTAATATTTTTTATTATGATAGAAGGATCTATGACAATTATGTGTGAAATAAAATATCGGCCAAATGCTCGCCAAGGCTTCGGTGGCATACCTCTATTTGATGGTCCATATTTTCAATGACTCTTAGATATAATTAAGGTCCAATGTCGTTAATGTGCCGAATTATCTCATCCTTTAGCTCTTGAATTGTTCTTGGCTTATCGACGTACACTTTTTCTTTTAAATATCCCCAAAGAAAGAAGTCCAACGGAATCAAATCACATGATCGTGGCGGCCAATTAACATCGCCACGACGTGAGATAACAAAAGAGCCATTGTTTCGTTGGCTGTGTGGCAAGTGGCACCATTCTGTTGGAAGCACATATCGTCCAGGTCCACATCCTCAATTTCTGGCCACAAGAAGTCCGTTATTATCTTGCGATAGTGAACACCATTCACTGTAACTACTTGGCCGACCTCATTTTCAAAGAAGTACGGCTCCACGACGCACAGCGCTTTGTGCCAAAGACAAAAATAAAAAAAAAATTGTGTCTCCGATTTCGACGAAAATGTTCTTTTTGTATATATACTAAAATTACTTAATAATGTAAATATTATCCTTTCTGTCTACACTAGAGGTCGCTAAAGTCGCTAAATTTTTAATATAGAATGTAATGGAAAAAGATGAATTTTTTCGATTTTACAAAAAAAATTGGTAAAAATTAATTTTTAGAGGTATCTTTAAAAAAATTTTTTTTTTCAATATTTGAATATATTTGAATCAATAAAAAATAATAAAATTGTAAAAAAAATCTACAATTATCAAATTAATTTTTGAATTTTTACAATATTTTTGCTGCGAGCCTAAAAATATCAAAAGTTAAATGGAACTTTAAAAAAAATTATGTTAATTGATTTTAAAAATTTTTAATTCTTTGTTATGCTCTTATTATTTAATATAAGAGAAAATAAAATAAAGAAACAATTGCTTAATTTAACTATAAAAAAATTTTTTTTCCAAGTGTCAAAAAATGTATTTTTGTAATTTCATCTTTTGTGGGTTACGAAAAAGTTTCCAACTTTCTTAAGGCACATCTACACGGAATAGAAAATTCGCGAGATTTTATGAAAATGCAGCTCTGTATAAGTCTACGAAATGCAATCTCTAAACCATTGACAACTGCTGTCATACACAATTTTTTTTAATTATTAACAATTTTGAAAATGTTTTGTAACATTATTGAATATTTCAGTTGATTAAATGCACTTTTTGCTATTTGAAGAAAAAATTATTCTTTAAAATACAAAAATTTTAATAAAAATAAATTCTTGACAACTAGATATGATACTTTCACGATAAAAATTAGTGCCAAAAATATTAGAGGTGACAAATTTAAAGCAAACTCTACGAGATTTCTATCCCGTGCAGATGTGCCTGTAGATTTTAATAAAATATTTTTTTAATTTTTTTTCGAAAAATTGAGGTAATATTATTGTTTTAAAAAAAGTATAAAATTTGGCAAAAGCACATCATCTATTTCATTAATAAATCCTTAAATATACCTAACTTTTGGTTAAAATCCTAAAAATTACCAAAGTTTGATAATACAGGGTGGCGCAAAAATAACCTTCCGATGTTTTTGGCTGTAATTTAAAAAAAAAATGAAAAACTTTGATTCTTCTTGTTGATTATTTTTTTTGGTCTTTTAATTTTTTTTACATCAAGTCGAGAATATGATGTCATGTAAATGGCCGCCGCCACAGTTGATTGTCATTTGAGCCCTTTTTATGGCATTTTCGAAGCAAAAAGGTCCGATGACTCCTCCAGCGAAAACAGCACACCATACAGTGACTTTGAGCGGGTGTAATGGCTCTTCGTGGGTTACACGCGAATTTTCAGTGCCCCAGAAGCGTAAATTTTGCTTATTTACGTACCCGCTAAGATGGAAATGGGCCTCATCACTCATGATTGGTGATGAATGAAAAAATGGGCTCAAATGACAATCAACTGTGGCGGCGGCCATTTACATGACATCATATTCTCGACTTGATGTAAAAAAAATTAAAAGACCAAATAAAAATAATCCACAAGAAGAATCAAAGTTTTTCATTTTTTTTAAATTACAGCCAAAAAACATCGGAAGGTTATTTTTGCGCCACCCTGTAGTATATTAAAAAAAATTATGTTAATTGATTTTCATATTATTGTTTTTTGGTAGGAACAGACCTTTGCTTATTATATTTAATATTAATATCTACCAATTTTTTTATAAAAATCAAAAAAGAAATGTTTTTTAAGACTCTTTTTATATCTCATTCACATAATAAAAGCTACATATATTTAATTTTTTAATTAAATTACCAGCTGATAAAAAAAAAACAAAATCTATTTTTGAACTTCGGGTGCAAATTCAGTTTAGTATTACCGCTAAAAATACTACCAGGAACATTTTTGTGGAACATTCTAACCCTCTAACTCTTCAATGAAAAGGAATTTCTTGGCTCCTTTTTAAAAAGGGACAAAAACGACCCATAAGTTTCAGAGTTAGAGGGTTAAGATGTTCCACAAAAATGTTCCTCGTAATGTTTTACATAATTTCGCTGAACACATCCTATAGATTCCCATGGTGTCTCCCTAAAATCTAGGTTTGTGGGACATTTGAGCGCCAATTCTGAATAAGTAAGAAATTAGCCCTTAAACACATTTATTACTGGCACGAAGTTAAATTTTCAATACTGATGTCTTAAAAGATTGATAGTAGAATTTCATGACAAATATTTTTGCGGAACATTTTAACCCTCTAAGTCTTCAACTTACGGGTCGTTTTTGTCCGTTTTTAAAAGGGGGCCAAAAAAGTCCCTTTAATTGAAGAGTAAGAAGGTTAAAATGTTCCACAAAAATATTCTTCGTAGTGTTTTATACCAACTGAAATGGAGGATTCACATACCTAAAATACCTAAAATGGAGGATTCACATGGTTTCCTATTTTAATCCTATTTAATTTTTTTTTTGTTTTAGAAAAATCATTTAAAGCGTTTAAAACGCATTTTTTATGAGAGGCATTTTTTATGAATCGATTTTACCCAAATATGGCTTGACCTTGTGTCAATTCACGTTCAGAATTTCATGGCAATCGGATAATTTTTGCAGGTTTTATACAGATTTTAAGACAAAGGATATATGGCAGGACTAAGAGTCCCTGCTTCGATTTTGATAAAAATTGATGCAAAATTTGGGTTATGGTGTTTTAAGTTTCATATGACAATATTTGATATTATCAGTGTGTTCGTTTACTTACTACAAGTTACTACTTTTACTACAGCTGGAAAACTTCAATACAAAAAGTAAACAAAACATTCCAATTGTAGTAAAAGTAGTAAGAATTTCGAGTAAACGAACACACTATATAGTTATAAATAAATTTTAAATTTAAATTTAATTAAATTCATGTCAATTTTTCAAATCCCTTCAATTTGCTTTTATAAGTTTTACTTCATTTAATGTAACAAAATTAACTGAAAAAACTAAACGCATTTCTTTTTAGAACGATGCTATAAAGAACATGTTATGGACATGTAGTACAAGTTAACTATTAGTGCAATAACCTGGAAGAAAGAGGTAATCAGTAGCAACCATTTCATATGTGACAATAGAATTGTACAATATAATGATACTCAAGATTTTGTCAGGGTTTAAAACTAACTAATAAAATGTATGCATTTAGGAAAATTATTATCATACATTTTGCTTTGCTACCTTTTTTCAGTAATTATAATGAACAAAAGGGTTCGTTAACAATTTTAATGTTAAAAGTTGCTTTTATATTGTGCAATTATCTCAATCCCTGATATTTTACTTATAACGACTAAAACTACAAACAAGATGCTTTCTTTGTTGTTTATTATTCTGACGATAAACTAAACAATACAATAACACAATATACATTTAAACAAACATTCATACGAGCAGTTGTATACGTTATATGAACAATGATGTTCAATAACAATACATGACTATTATTAACAAACTAGAAAAGAAAAATAGAGAAATATACAAAATAAAGACCACAAATGATCATGTGCATGTAGAAACAAACACATACTCTTACATATACATACAAACGTTTGAAATGTCAATGAAGAGTAAAAATAACAAACAAACTTACACTTAAATGGACACATGCCACACAATAAAAGTTAAAATAAAAAATTCGAACAAAAAACAAACGAACAACAAGAAAATAATGAACAAACAATATAAAAGCGTTCGAATAAACATTTCCTTTCATTTCAAAAAAGTGCTTAAATGTGAATGTTAGAATGTGCAGTACAGGCTTGCCAGATGCTTTATAAGTTATTCCCAAACAAATCTAAAAATATCCGCAACTAGAAAAAATGTTGCAAATGGTAATAGCAGGGGTATGGTAACACTAGATGACACTTTGTTCAAAAAATTTACAATTTTCTTTTTTTATTGAAATAAATTTAAATAATAACAAATAACAAAGCAAAAAAACAAACGGATATCTCAAATTTTATTATTTGAATATATTCCGCGCTTGGTTTTCCTTATTTTGAGCAGCTTTCATAAGTTTTGAGCAGCTTTCATAATGGTTAGCGCATTGGACTGTTACACGTGAGGTTGCGGGTTCGAGCCCCAACCAAAGCAATATCAATTTATGAAAAATAGTAATATGTATGAGTTTTTTCTATCCCTCATACATATCGCAGCGTCCTCCTTCGGTGTTCCCATAGCACTTAACCCCACCGAAGAAAAATAATATAACAGTGCTATGAACTAAAAAGCTTCAACTAAGTTCGCCAACTCACCATCAGATGGCGCGCAACAACTGTTCTAAAATTCAATATCTCGCGCAATTACAGTGTTGCCATATTTGAAGCCCTTCATTTTTCACCACCTTTCACTTCTTCTCTATCCCCTTTCCAAAGGAAGCAACACGTTAATTAATAGGAAGAACTTCCTGAGTGATGCTTCTCTTAAAAAAAAAAAAAATAAAGTTTGGATTTTCTATCTCTATAATTACACTATGCGACAGTCAAAATCGGGATGGGATGAAACCAATGTGAAATGTTATATCGGTCAAAAACAAGTTATACGTGTCCCGGCGTTTCGCTGGGTCACGTCTAGGAATCGAGATATATCTTTTTTTTGACATAACTCGAGAACCACTAGTTTGATTTTGCTCAAACAATTTTAAAAAAATTAAAAATTACAATTCCTTTAATCTGTTCATATAACGTTTTTCTATATACTCAACAGTTTTTCCGGTAAAAATAAATGTTTGTTACCGCTACCATAAAAATCAATAACCTTTTGTTTATTACTTTTTTTTAATATTTTAGGCAAAAAATATTTTTTCTTCATACATTTATTTTTACCGGCAAAACTGTTGAGTATATAGAAAAACATTATATGAACATATTAAAGGAATTGTAATTTTTAATTTTTTTTAAATTGTTTGAGCAAAATCGGACTAGTGGTTCTCGAGTTATGTCAAAAGAAAGACCACCAAAGGTCAAATCGATATATCTCGATTCCTAGAGGTGACCCAGCGAAACGCCGGGACACGTATAACTTCTTTTTTACCGATATAACTTTCCCCGGTAGTTTGAACCCTTCCCGATCACTGACCCCTACCATTTGTCTCACAGTGTTAATAGTCTCTGGGTAATAGAGTTCATTTAATTTGCTTTAATTAACACTATCAGCATAACTATACAATTAAATAAAAAAATAACACTAACAGTAAGAGCAAATTTTAAGAATTCGAAGATTGCTTTCACCCAAATATTTATAGACGTTAAAACAACACCGTATTAAAAAAATCCCAAATTTGCCGACAAAACGCCAAGTCTGGCCAGCCGGTATGCATAAGACAATGCATGCATGTGTATCAGTGGTACCATTTCAGTGCTTTTCGGGTATTTTTTGGTGCTTTTTTCCTTCCCGTACCCGGTGATTTTTTACAAATACCCGTTTATAAAAAGCGGCTATTTACAGTGCTTTTTTAGATTTCTGGCAGTGCTTTTTGTACAGTTTATATTTTTGGTATTTGTTCTCCTTTTGTCAATTTTTCTTGAATTTTCTGTCAAAGTTGAAAAACTAATACCAAATATACAAAAATACACTTTTTCACAATGTTTGTAGTACAATTTTAAATAGCAACTTCGTTATATTTAAACTTCAAAACTTTTAAATATTAGTTTGGGGCTTTTTTGCCCCTTTTTTTGGTAATTTTTTAAACCTTTTTTACACGATTTTACAAAGCTAAAATGTGTTTTTAAAATGTTGACTTAAATTTTTCAAAAATTTATTACGAGCTTTTTTACCCCATTTTTGGTAAATTTTTAACCTTTTTACCCGTTTTCAAAATGCTCACGGTGCTTTCCTGCCTTCAGGAGTTGGCAACACTGATGTGTTTGTTTTATATGTTGGTATCCAAATTAATATGTGTTTGTGGGTGAGCAACTGTATATTTGAGTATGTAATTGTCTCTTTGTTTATAAGCATAATTGTAAGCAAAGTAGTCAATTTTCTTTCTTCTCTTTCATTCTTTCTTGATAGCGTTCATTTTTTTCAGCTTACTTTATTACTGACATTTTTTTAATGGCATCAAACTTTAATTGCTTTATATGTAAGTGAATCAGTTCTGGATTGTGTAAATGTTCATTTATGTAAAGTATGAGTTTGTCTGTTCTATGTATAGCTTAATGCAAATTTGTTGCAGTGGTACACTAAAAATAAAAAATTTGAAAAACTAATATGTATGTGCTTGTGCAAATTTAAATGTTACTAGCGCTTTAGAAAACATTGTTTTCTATTGTTGTTTCTACATGAATGGATATCACTACATTGCTTGATCTGTCAAAACAACAGAGTAGTACATTGGAAGATGACAAAACAAATTGTGGAAAAGTTTTTGTTATTGTTTTTGTTTTTTCTTTGATATTTTAAATGTTTAATAACGCTCCTAGACTAGAACAAGAAATTCTCATTGAGTTTGTAATTTAACTTAACAAATTCCAGAAATTCTAAAAACCTCGTCCCCTGACGATTTCCTTAGGCAAGAATGAAATCCGGATAGGGACATGCCTACAATGGATTATTTTTCACAATTTGTTAAATACGTTTGGGATTTTAGCATGTTTAATTACTTTAATCACATCGGTTAGTTTTAGGAAATAGTTATAATAATTCTTACAAAATTAAATATGCTTAAATTAATAAATCCTCAGTTAAAGAATTAGTAAACATACAAATATTTAAGCATAATTTTTATTATTTTAACGGAACGTTTTTGTAGATCTATTTATTTTTAATCTGAAGCCTCATAAGTTTAACAAATTTTCTTTATGGTGAAAATTAAAATCATATCGAATTTATTTTGAGTAAAAAAGAAATTTACACACAAACCGAAACGTCAACACGAACAAATACACAGCTCAGTGGAGTATTTTTAAAATGTTTTGATAATAATGTATCCATTTCTTAGCGGATAGTCGGATTTCCATGAAACATATGGGTTGAAATATCTCAATTCAACTTTAAACACTGCTGTTTTTGACTTCGCTGTTTTCAAATTTGTTAACTTTTTGTAGGTATAATGTATACGACAGAACTAAGAAAAATATAAAGTTTGAGGGCATACAGAAATATGAGGTATTGAAAACCGAAAAAAACTATAAAAATGTACAATTTTACTTAACTACTTAATTGTTATTTTCTTGCAAAGTGTTGAAGGTATTCAACTCATCAAGGTCGAATTTGAGAGGTTATTAAATTGCCTTTTATTTGATATACAATAATTTTTTTTTTTTTTTGGAAATGTCAAAGGTCATTTTTCTTGACCTATAAGTCGAGAGGCTAAATCTCTCAAAGCGGCATTTTTAAAAATTTAAAAAAAAAATGTATTAAAAACGGTTTCCTTTCTACGGTTGTGCCAAATTTCAAAGTGGAAATACTACTGGATCCAAAAATATAAATCAAAGTGTAAAGAATTATATTTTCCGTGAAAATTAAAACGAAAATTAGACCAATCTTAAATGAGACTGGCGGCGAACGAAAGAAGATAGATAACTAAAATCTCTGTGGCACATGAATTACATATATTTTTATAAAAATACACAATCTAAGCTGAATGAGGGGAATGTTGAGCTGCTCTCTTATTTTGGTAAATGAATGATTTTAGTTTGACTATAGATCTATATATCATCATAGATTATCAATTATTAACCCAATCAAGGCAAATGACACTGATGATGGCTTTGTAGCTAAAGCCGAAAATACGTATTCTGTCTAGCTGGCCTTATCGAATTCTTTCAAAAATGTTTATTCTTTGTAATTTACTTGTGAAAAATGCAGCAACTTTCTTTAATTTGAAAATAATTTAAACAGAAAGTGATATTAATTTATGTAGTCAAACTAAAAAATATTCATTTAATTTTTAAAAATTTTAAACCATGGTTGCCATATAACAGTTTTATTAAGTAATCAATGTTTATTTAAATATAAAAAAATTAGAATGTTTTTATTTATATCTATATTTTAATTTGATATATTATTATCTAGTTTTATTATAAATGTTTTAATTACAAATTTGCTATCAGCAGAGTAAATTTTAGCTTGTAATTGTGTTTTAGAAATATGAAGTATGAAATCCCTATTCTTTAAATATGAAAAGTTACAATTCTGAAGATTTTGTTGACACCAAACATACAGGTGGCGCGGTCTTCGAATGGACGTTGTAATAACACGAACGATGTTGGCCTCCAAGGCGTCACTTGTTGCTGGTTTATCAGAATAAACCAGTGACTTCACGTGGCCCCACAGCAAATAATCGAGAGGTGTCAAATCGTACAACCTTGGATACCAATTGACAGTTCCATTTATCGAAATCAAACTTTGATTTTAATAAGTCAGGGTTTGCAATCGCCGTATGTCAAGTAACGCCATACTGTTGAAACCACATCTAGCCCGGATCAATGTCATCCATATTTTCAAAATTCATTGATCATGGTATTGTAACGATCTCCATTGACCGTAATGTGAGCGCCGGCTTTATTCCTATGATGCCACCAGCGTTCAAGCCGCACCAAACGGTGAATTTTTCTGGGTGTAACGGAATCTGTAGGGTCTGTTGTTGATTGGTTTCACTCCATATGCGTCAATTTTATTTATTAGCAAAACCTTTAAGCCAAAAATGAGCCTCATCGCTGAACACAATTTTGGGTCTATAACTTTCGCGAATTTATGACTGATTTTCAAAGTAAATCTGAATAAATTGGTAGCGTTGTTTAAGCGTCAATCTATTCATGATGATTTGCCAGAATATACCCAGCAGAAATTACTGCTTGCTTGGAAGCAGTTTTGTCAGGGAAAGTTGAGCAGTGAAGCGATTGCATTATTGATGATATCATGCCTGATTTTTGTTCGAGATAGCTCGCGTGAAAGCACTGGTTTCGGGTTCCGAAAAGGCATGAATTCACCGCTTTTATTAAGTGCTCCTGTTTTTCTTTTAAAATGTCGATAATTCATGCCTTCTCGGAAGTGCATATTATAAAACTTTTCAACTATTTAAAATCATGCCTTCTCAAAAGCACAATATTCTTGCATATTTTTCCGTGAAGAGAAAATGCCTCTTATATTCGGTATAACTTCTTATTTTCATTAAAATAATTTTTCCGCATTTTAAAAAATGTTGATAAAAGAACCGCAAAAATATTTAAGGAATTAAAATGTATTGCTCATTTCATGCCTTTTTGAAAAGCAAAAAGCGATGTAAACAATTAATCAACTTAGGCCTTTCATTAGCGCTGTTTACGAAGCTATACATTTTTAGAAGCGGTAAAAATAGCATTATTGCTGGATACTGTTCATAAATGTCAAAAGTTGAATCTCGAACTAAAATAATTGTTGAACAAATCATACCACGGCTAAGTCTATTACAAATGTTCTTGGCAATGAATATACAAACCTAAATAAAATATGACCCAAAGGGTACTTTTATGTAAAATATTTCTTTCCAAAAAGTGTTGATTTATGACTGGTTTTACCAAATCAGTCTGTTCATATACGAAAGCACAAAATTCTCGTCTCGTTGAATTTTTGTACCTTATGTAATGTCTCAGTTTGTGTATTCCAATCATCATTTTCTTATTTGCGGACAACTCATAAGTTGGTACCCACGAAACAACTGTTGTATTGTATATCATGAAAATAATCAACCTTTTTAAAACAACAAATAAAATCGAATATGAAAATATCATATTAGAATTTGGACTTGAGATAGAACAATATTTTAACTAAATTTCTTAAAAATATTATTTTAGATAGGTTTAGATTTTAACGAATTTTTACACTTCTAAAGAATATATTTTTAATGTAAAGTGTTTTAATTTTTAATTTCTTTTCTTCATGCCAAATTCAAATTTCACACAAAGGAGAGTTTATATTAGTTTATATTAGAATAATTTCGTTGCAAGTGTAATTATAAAAATTGTTTTCCTTTTACTGACATACATACATACACTAATAGAAATAAATCTGAAAAAATAGCAAAATCAGTTACTAAAATTAGTAAAAAACGAGTAAAAAGGGTAAAGTCGGACATGCCGACTATACAATACTCTACACCAGTCTGGGTAAAAGCCAACTAATGTTTGGATCCGAAATTCGAATGTGTTAAAATGGGGCTTGTGTCAAAATTTTCTATAATGTGAGTCAGCGCACCAAATTTCATTAAAATATCTTAATATTTGCGATCTGAAGTTTGTAACCAAGCCAATTTTGGCGGACCCTTATATGGGCACTAGGTCTAAACATGGACCGGTGTTCACCAAAATCAATAGGCTTCGTCCTTGGGCCAACATAGGTCTGTGTACCAAATTTCATCAAAATATCTTAATATTTGCGACCTGCAGCGTATAAACAAAATAATTTTGGTAGGACCCTTATATGGGCACTAGGTCTAAACATAGACCGATGTTCACCAAAATCAATAGGCTTCGTCCTGGGGCCAACATAGGTCTGTGTACCAAGTTTCATCAAAATATCTTAATATTTGCGACCTGTAGAATGCGCACAAGAATGCATGTAAAGACAGACAGACGGACGGAGGGACAGACGGACATCGTTAAATCGAAATAAAAAAAAATTCTGAGTTGATCGGTATACTATAAGGTAGGTCTGGGACCAATATTTTTTGGTGTTACAAACATCAGCACAAACTTATAATACCCTGACCACATAGTGGTGTAGGGTATAATGATGCTGCAGAAAAAACTGCTGAAATTAGCAAACTTTTTTTTTAAATACTAGTAAAATAAGACCAGCAAAATTAAAACTGTTAAATATACAGAATTTTAGTTACCCAGCTAAAAAAGATATGCCGAAGTAGTAGAAAAAGCACTACAACTGATGATCTATACTCATAAAAAAAAAGTCCGTACAAATAGTTAAAAATTCTGCTAAAATAACAGGAAATAGTACCTAAATTTGCGCCAGCAGAAATTTCAATGATGTTGAGAATCTTGGTCTGCTAAATTTAAGTGACCTAAATTTTAGGTAAAAAAGTTAGTTCAAATACAGTAAGAAATTTATAAGAAATGTTGTTTAATGAAAATGAGAATTACTGAGTTGAAATCAGCACATATTTTCTGGTAAATTTTAGTTGGTTATAAACAGGTAAAAAATTCAGTTAGCGTTCCAAAATTTAGAAGAATGTTCGTTTAATAGAAATGATAGTGGGCCAGTTGAAATCTGCAAAACATGCCGCTAAAATGACAATAACTTTTTGTTATTAATTGAATAAAAACAAATTAATGTAAATATTGTTAATTTTATTTTCGAAAAACTTACACAATTCGTCTACCTGCAGGTAGAATTTAGATGAAAATGTTAAAGGGATGAAATAAAAGAAAAACAATAACATATTTAATAGTATTCCGGTAAATAAAAAAAACCTCATTATTTTATTTTTTTAATACAATTTTAACTGCGAAATGTTAATGTCCAGTATACCTCCGTTTTCTTTTGCGTTCCTTTCATATTATTTTATTTACTAGAACTTTCTTAACAAGCGCCATATTATTTTTATTTTTATTGGTAGAAAAACTCACCACCACACTTAAAAAAGAAGCGTCATCAGTGATGACTCATCACACATATTAAAATGCACTTACTATAAATTTTCTAATTTGTATTGGTGGGCAAACTCACCAAAACACACTTTACCATCAAGCATCATCAATCACTATACACTACCGCCCCTATCGTTTTCTTTTGAAAACACAAATATTAAAAAAGTTGCAAACAAATTTATATATACTAGCTGATACTTTGTCAAAATCATTTATAAAAAATAGCTAAATATCAGGAAGAAAAATTAGTTCAACTTAATTAGAACGCGTTTAACAGACTTTTGTACTTCTTTTTTAACATAAACACTAATGATTTTAACATTGAGTTGTCATAGGAGAGGAGTACTACTACTTCAACATTTTTTCAGTACCTTTTGAACGAGTGCAAAGGAAGCTCTTTTTCAAAAAGTTAGAAATGAATTCTTCGCAAAAATATGTATTTTTTTACTTTAAAAAAGTTTTTTAATTGCCGCCACCGGATATCGAACTTGCGACCTCACGATTGCTAGTCTAGCGCTGTACCACTGAGCTATTCTTTGATATGAAAGTTGACTGGCATAAAAACATCACTTTGATACTGGGAGATATTGTTCCTTATTCTCTTCAATAAAAGTACTTATTAAACAAGTGTAAAATGTGCACTCCAATTCAATATTGTTTTCAGTATTATTTTTACAGGTGTATAAAAAGCAATTTTTCACCATTTTTTTATATATGGATGAAATAAAAAAATGTGATTAATTATTGGGCCAAATTTGTGAAAAGCAAAAAGTGTTAATATTTCGGTTTTTTCTTAATGGAATCAGTAAGTTTAGTCATTATAAATCTAATTGCAAAAAATCTCTTCTACAAGTTGTCGCAATAACTTTTTTTGCACAATTTTAATTTTTTTTTTTGGGGTAACGGAGTTTACATTTTCACAAGCAAAAGATATAACAAAAAAAAATGCGTACGAATTTTCTTCAATTTATTAGTTTTTCGAATTTGGGTTTTCAACTTGCTTTCCAATGATATATAATTTGTGTTTATCAAATTGGCGGTTTCGCGAATAAAAATACAATTCATTCCGCCAAAAATTTTTTTATTTTTTTTTTAATTTTGTATTTTTGCTCCTTTTAAATGCTTTTCAAAAATATAAATTTTTTTAAAATCCAAACAGCGGTTGCGCAGTTACAAAATAATATATTAAAAACATAACATTTCACGATCAAAAAATTCTTAAATTGTGTGAAACAAATTTAACTTGTCAAACTAATGTCAGCAATGACTCCAAATATCGATTCCAAACCAATGAAATGCAAAATCCATCGTTTTTCTCTCCAGCAGCTTAGGGTAAAAAACTGATAACTTTTTTTGATTTGATGCAAAATTATTAGTTGAATCGTCTTTTGACGTATAAATATTAGTTGAATCACCTCTGTTCATGGTTATTTTAAAATATTTTAAACATTTATCTACATTTATTTGAATGAAACGTGATGCAAACAATTGTGGTTACGGAGTTTACAGTTACGGAGTTTACATTTGGTTACTTTTTTCGTTTTCTTTCAGAAACGCCTTGTCAGAATTTTTTTTCCGAAACCAAATCGCATGATGCCTACAAGGTGAATCCAAATATGACATTGTTTTTCTTACTCGTTAAATAGTTTGGTGTAAAAATTAGGAACGGAGTTTACAACATTTTTTCAAATCTTATTAAAGACATCATTTTTCATCTCGAGAATGTTACATGCTGTAGAAAAGCTTCAAGTGTGTTATACTGGATGATTACTTACAGTCCAATGATCATTTGAGTATAAATAACATTATACTTTTCGCAATATAAATAATAGATAACTCCAAAATTCTGGTATATGCATTTTTATCAAAAATTATGACGAAAAATCGTTACAAAGTTGAAGTCGTGATAGCTAAGATATACGAAAAAGTTTGTAAAATGTATTAATTTTTATTAAAAACAGCATTTTTCCTCTTCATAAAAATTCTTACAGTTAGTGTTTAGCTTTATTGGTTATTAAAATATCAGCTATTAAAGCTAAAAAACCTTATGAGTTACTTGTTACGGAGTTTACATTTGGCCTATAAAACTGGTCACAAATTTTATGTAGGTATTAACCAAAAATTGGTCAGATTGTTATAAATTTTGTAAAATAGGTGACAATGCGCTGATATATATCGAAATATGTAACTCAAATGTAATCCATGCATTAGAAATTCGGTGGTTACACGGTTTTTATCACATTTTTTGATATCACCCATATACATATTTTTAAAAAATAAAAAATATTGAATTTAAAAAATATATTTATAATTAAATATTAAAAAAAATTAAAAGAAAAAAAAATTTTTAAAAATTCCCGCCGGGAATCGAACCGAGCGACCCTCTGTTTGGAAATGCAAAATGATACCAAAATCACTTTTAGAGCAATTACTCTTTAAAAGCAATAATTAGGTGATTTTTTGAATGTTCTCCAGAAGTAATTCTAAAAAAGCTGTAAAAATATACTAACGTATATTTTGGAAGCAATGAAAGAAGTGATTTTTTGAAGTTATTCAGAATAACTTCTAAAAAAGCAGTAAAAGTACACTAAGAGATAGTTGTGAAGCAGTGAAAAAAGTAGATTGTATAGCATTAATTCCAATTTTTTGTTAATGGAAAAGAGCAAATCAACCTGCTAAAATAAGCAAAAAATTTTGCTAATTAATTTGCAGCCTAAAAAATTATAAAAAATTAAAAATTTTCAAATTTTTTTTTCGATTTCTTTTAATGCAAATAAAAATCGAGCCATTCGAAAACAGCAGTTTACAAATTTTTAAGCAAATATTTTTGCGGAAAAAATCTGCAATTGCAGCAGCTTTTCTGCATTATTTTTAACAAATTTTTAGTAAATTTTTCTGGTTTTTACAGATTTATTTCTATGAGTGTAACACTGTTCTTTTAAGTTTTACATCCATCAATAGATATGAATATGTGCCATAGAATATGTTTTATACTACAAGAGTGGTCTATGCTTTAATGGTTTGGCCTTTTTTTTTTACTAACCAAAGCATAAGAGAACAATGTCTCAAAATAGAATAAAAATTTTAGAAAAGAAAAATCTGTCTATAAAAACTTCCCTTTGAAGTATATAAAACATCTACATACAGTATCTTTAGGAAGATAAGATATAAAACCAATGTGAGGTATTTTTTAAAGCTACAAGTATCGTATTAAACTATTTTTTGTTGATTTTTTTTTTTTTTTCTTAACAAATACGAATAAAAATGCTTTACTTACTCTACACATACCCAATTTTTTTTTAGTTAATTTCTTTAAAAAAAAACATTTAAAAAAAATATAACTCTATATGCGTTTATGTGTAATTGTAGTTTATTTCCTTGGCCTGACCTATTTGTAATGCTTGAATACATATTGAAGCTAAGAGTTTGAAAACACTTGTTATTATTCAATTAAGGGCACCATAGCTTATTTCGATTTTTATATATATTTTCTGTTAACAAAAAACTACATTATTTCAAAATAGTTTTTAAGGTTTTTAAAGAAATTGCATACGAGAAAAGAAAATAAAATACTTATGTCCAGTTTTATACTCAGAACTTAGAACTTAAGAAATATTGAAGACAAACATCTTAAATATTTTTTAAGTTAACAACTTAGTTTGAAAATTTTTGACTTAAGTAAACTTTTGAAAAAACAAAAAACGTTCTTAATGCTGACTATAATACGGGTTCTTAGTACCTTTAAAACAATTTTGTTTAGTGTTTTAAATATATATGTAATATGTAGTATATCCATTCATTTCATTTACTTGTGCACTCATTTATTTATTCATTCCTTTATTTCTTTATTTGCACTCAAGCATACAATTGCCAAAAGAGGAAAAGAGTGTATAGTATACCATACATGTTCTTGATTATTTGATTGTATGTTTTCTACGTGTAAGTACCCTGGTAGGAAAATACAAACAGCACAGTATTGGCAGGATGCTAGAGACAGAATGTACTAGCAATTTGTGGGATTTTTTAATTTTACAATGCTTTAATTTTGTCGAAATGACAACAATAATAATATACGCTTGGCCATATTTAAATGCCAACATTGGCACAACGTTGGGATTTAGTAATTTGTCAGTATTTGAAATAAAGCTATAATTTTAACACTCTAATGCCCAATTCCGCCAGATCTCAAGTAGTTTTGGCTAAATAAAAGCTTTTTATATAAGCAATTGTATTATAACGATAGAAACACAATTTACTATTTTTTGCATTCGAACTTCTGGTGTGCAATATGAAGTCAAATTTTCGTAAATTTGAATAAAATTATTCCTTTTACTCCTGCAAGGAGCATATAACTTTATAAAACAGAAAAAAATATTTAAAAAATCGTCAAAAGTATCTTTTGTCCTGGCATACATCACTGATAATAACAAAACTATTTCAGGGTTTCTACACTGAGGGAATTATCCTTTATGATATTAATGATATAATTTCATAGAATTTTTTTCGTAAATTATGTATATAATATTTAATTAATATTATGAAATTTTTCATAACTTTTCTTTTATAAAATTTCATAATTTCATTAAAAAAATTAATTGAATTTCATAAATTAGATCTCCATAAATTTAATGAAAAATGTTCTTTATATATATGAAATTGTTCAATAGTATTTACTTTTTCTTATAAAATATCGTCATTTCCTGAGAGAATAATCTTTTATAATTTTTATTTTTTTTTTAATTATTTTTTATTATTAATTTTGGACTATGAAATTTTTTTATAAAACATATTAATTTTTTCTAAATTTTTTTTATGACCCTTTTTTATTTAATGAATTATTTCTTTAAATATATTTTGTACATCCGTAAAATATGCTACGATTTTATTTTAAGCCTTTTGCATTTGCTAAGTACTTTTTATTTATCCACTCCAGCTTATCAACGACAACAACCAACTATAATAAATAATAGTAAATGAAATTGCTTCATAGATTTTATGAAGCTCTTCATTGGCTGAATGATTTATTCATTAGACGAGTGGCCTATTAATTTAATGAAGAGTTTCATTAATTTTATGAACTTTCATAAACATTGACTTTAATTGACTTTCATAGATTCTATGAAAAGTTTCAATGGACGAGTTCCAGTGACAATTTTCATTGAAACTATGAAGAAATTCATTACTGAAGTGATGATAATTCTCTTAGTGTACTTCTGAAATGAGCTATTTTTTCAGGATTGACAGAATACCGCCAGGATACATTTTACCGATATCTTTCTAAATCAAAAACTAGCAAACAGGTTTCTTTTAATTAAGCACTGCTAACATACTCAGAATTAGTAGATAGAAAAACTTCTTTTGTGAAAATGTATTGCGGTTTACTTTAAATTTTGCCAAATTTCGCAATTTTCAGAAAGAGAAAATAGCCACAACTTCTAAAATAACAACACTAGATCAGCACACTTAGAGATTTATCATCACTTCAGTAATTAATTTTTTTCATAGTTTCAATGAAAATTGTAACTGGAACTTGCCCATTGAAACTTTTCATAGAATCTATGAAATAGGTTTCATTAAAGTCAATGTTTATTTAAAGTTCATAAAATTAATGAAACTCTTCATAAAGTAAATAGGCCACTCATCCAATGAATAAATCATTTAGCCAATGAAGAACTTCATAAAATCTATGAAGCAATTTCATTTATTACACTGTGAGACAAATGGTAGGGGTCAGTGATCGGGAAGAGTTCAAACTACCGGGGATAGTTATATCGGTAAAAAAGAAGTTATACGTGTCCCGGCGTTTCGCTGGGTCACCCTAGGAATCGAGATATATCGATTTGACCTTTGGTGGTCTTTTTTTGACATAACTCGAGAACCACTAGTCCGATTTCAAACAATTTTAAAAAAATTAAAAATTACTATTCCTTTAATCTGTTCATATAACGTTTTTCTATATACTCAACAGTTTTGCCGGTAAAAATAAATGTATGAAGAAAAAAATATTTTTTGCCTAAAATATTAAAAAAAAGTAATAAACAAAAGGTTATTGATTTTTATGGTAGCGGTAACAAATTTTTTTAATATTGTTTGAGCAAAATCGGACTAGTGGTTCTCGAGTTATGTCAAAAAAAAGACCACCAAAGGTCAAATCGATAAATCTCGATTCCTAGGGGTGACCCAGCGAAACGCCGGGACACGTATAACTTGTTTTTGACCGATATAACATTTCCCGTCGCATAGTGTTATTATTTATTATAGTTGGTTGTTGTCGTTGCTAAGCTGGAGTAGATAAATAAAAAGAACTTAGAAAATACAAAAAGCGCAATAAAATTGTAGCATATTTTGCGGATGTACAAAATATATCTAATGAAAGAATTCATTAAATTAAAAAGTTTTATAAAATTTTATAATAAGCTTAATTCAGTTAATGAAATTCCTTATAAATGTTTCGAAAAAATTAATATGATTTATAAAAAAATTTCACAGCCCAAAATTAATAACAAAAAATTATTTTAAAAAAAATAAAAATTATAAAAGATAATTCTCACAGTATGGAAATTAATGCTCATCACTAAAGCTCGGACTTATGGTTACATAAAACTATTGTATTTGAGAATTAAATGTTTAATATAAAATTCTAATTGTATGAAAATTTTTAAAAATTAATGAAATGACGATATATTATAAAAAAGATTTTAAAAAAATCAATGCTATTGAACATTTTCATATATATAAAGAACATTTTCATTAAATTGATGAAGATCTAATTTATGAAATTTTATAAAAGAAAAGTTATGAAAAATTCCATACTATTAATTAAATATTATATATATAATGAAATTTTGCATTGATTCTATGAAAAAAATACTATGAAATTACATCATTAATATCATGAAGGATAATTCTTTCAGTGTATTTGAGAAATAAATGTTTAATATAAAATTCTAATTGTATGAAAATTTTTAAAAATTAATGAAATGACGATATTTTATAAAAAAAATTTAAAAAATTTTTTTTTTTAAAATCAATACTATTGAACAATTTCATATATGTAAATAACATTTTCATTAAATTTATGAAAATCTAATTTATGAAATTCCATGAATTTTTTAACAAAATTATGAAATTTTATGAAAGAAATGTTATGAGAAATTTCATAATATTAATTAAATATTATATAAATAATGAAATTCTTCATTGATTCTACGAAAAAAAATGATATAATTAATATCATGAAGGATAATTCCTTCAGTGTAGGCACAGACGTATTGAAAATAAACATAGTTCTCTCAGTAATATTTTTGTACCATCGGCTATTTCTACTTGGGTATATTTGCAATTGTATGTCCTTACTTGTATTAAGTATATTTGCAAAAAAAGTATGTATGTATTTCATTGATAATGTTTAACATCCGTTAACTCTCTCATGTCTTTCTTATTGCTGTCAAACATAAAAGACATCTTGATATTGAAGATTCTTCAATAAGTAATAGTAAGAATACATATAACAAGATAATTTTCTGGTTTATTTTATTTACAATATAATGAAATGTTTTTATATAAAATGTGTATAACGATATCTAAAACTGTAATATGTCCAACAATTTTGTAATAATGGGCTCAACTCTAAAAGTTATGTGGTGTTAATTTAAAAAAATAATCGTATAACTTAATCCTTGGCGCCCTGTTAACAAATTTTTTGATTTCTGAAAAATATTTTAAATTGCTTTAACAAAAATATGTCTTGCAACACATCATTCCTAAATACTTGTTGCATGCCGAATGAGATGTTTAAATGAGAATAGATGATTTCGATATATTGCCACTTGATTTTTACTAAAAATGGAGCTATAGAAGAAATTCTATAAATTTGTTTAATATGACCTAAAAAATTTAAAAATTTTAAAATTTAAAAAACAATTCAAAATAGAACACTTTGATTGCAGTTCGCCAAATATTAAGTTTTCCGATTTTCCTCACATTTGTACCATAAAAGTCTTAGACCTAATGCTGTAATAATCCGTAAAAAAATAGAAAATTTTGAATTTTGTTTGTCAAAATTACTAATTTTGGGAATGTTTCAAGTTGCGTTTGCGAGTTATTCTTTAACCAATAGCGACACAAAAATTTACTCGTAACTAAATGCCTATGCATAATAATTTTAAAACTTTATAACACATTTATAAAATGAATTTTGTATGGAAAATTTGTTTTATAAGTCACTTATAAATTCTAAAACTGAATATGCATATGACCCATAGTATATAATGAAAGTTCGTTTTTGTATTTTAAGATGCACGAATAAAACATCCTTAGATTTAAAATTCATTAAGATTATTATTGAAAAATTTCTAGTATTAGGGAAAAAGACGCAATTTTTAGTAAAACTCAAGATACGAGTATTCGTGTGCAGCATGCCAAAATTAATTATAAATAATGTGCCAATCTCTGTATTTTTGTTAAAAGAAATTTAGAAGAAAATTTCCAAAATTCGTATCTATGATTGCAGGTCGCCAAGGTTCAGCTTTCTGATTTTTCTGATCCAAACAATAATTGATAGAAATCTAAAGTTTGTAACTGGGGATATTTGGTGATTTGTTGAGATCTGAAAAATGGTAGATCGAAGTAGATCCATCTTTTGCAGATCTAATCATGTCCAGCTGTTTATTGTCAGATAAACTTATAAGTCAATTCTTCCGAAGAGTGAATAAATCCAATAATATCTAATATTGAGTCTAGTATATTAAAAAAAAAATATTAAAAAATAAAACTATTAAATTAAAAATTTAAGAAAAAATTTCCATTCTAGTCAACCGCTTAACTCACTCAGCTTGTGTACTTCTGCTATTATGGGTGAAATCAAAAAGTGGCAGGTTTTTTGGGCCAATTTTGTGAGATCCAAAAAATAATCCAGTTTTTCTTTCTGAAACCAATCGCCCTTACTATCAAAATTTTCAAAATGTATATTTTTGTTAAAATTGACTTTAGTCAGTGTTGCCATTTCAGTGCTTTTCGGGTATTTTTTGGTGCTTTTTTCCTTCACGTACCCGGTGATTTTTTACAAATACCTGTTTATAAAAAGCGGGTATTTACAGTGCTTTTTCTTTCTGGCAGTGCTTTTAGTGCTTTTTGTACAGTTTATATTTTTGGTATTTGTTCTCCTTTTTTAAATTTTTCTTGAATTTTCTGTCAAAGTTGAAAAAATAATACGAAATATACAAAAAATACTTTTTTTCACAATGTTTGTAGTACAATTTTAAATAGCAACTTCGTTATATTTAAACTTCAAAATTTTGAAATATTAGTTTGGTGCTTTTTTTACCCCTTTTTTGGTTATTTTTTGATCCTTTTTTACACTATTTTACAAGGCTAAAATGTGTTTTTAAAATCTTGACTTAAATTTTTCAAAAAATTATTATCGTGCTTTTTTACCCCATTTTTGGTAAATTTTTACCTTTTTTACCCGTTTTCACAATGCTTGCGGTGCTTTCCTGCCTTCAAGAGTTGGCAACACTGACTTTAGTTAAAATTTTGGTTTATTTCTGGAGCATTCTGATTGGTTAATTTATTTTTAACCAAACAAAATGTTTGAAAATAAAAATTTTTTTGTAGGATTTTCATACATAAAATAATCAAACCTGTATGTTTAAAAATAAAGTTGACTTTAATATCAAAATAATCTTATAGAATAAGGACCAATATGTCTAGTCATTATAAACCTATTTCAAAAAATCCTTTCTATAAATTTAGTATTTTTTGTGGTAACTGAATTTATGGTACATTTGCACAAGGAAAATCATCACAAAAAATTAAATAAGAATTTTTTTAATTTAAATATTAATTATACCTTACACCACTATGTGGAGAGGGTATTATAAGTTTGTAACACCAAAAAATATTGGTCCTACACCCACCTTATAGTATACCGATCGGCTCAGAATCACTTTTAATTTAGATTTAACGATGTCCGTCTGTCCGTCCGTCCGTCTGTCTGTCTGTCCATGCATTCTTGTGAACACTCTACAGGTCGCAAATATTAAGACTTACGTCGGCCCAAGGACGACGCCTACTGATTTTTGTTGAAATCGGTCCATGTTTAGACCTAGTGCCCATATAAGAGACCTTAATGAAATTTGGTACACAGACCTATATCGGCCCAAGAACGGAGCCTATTAATTTTGGTTGCAATCGGTCCATGTTTAGACCTAGTGCCCATATAAGGGTACCCCCTAAAATTTTCTCTTTTTACACACTGCAGGTTGCAAATACGAATATATTTTAATGAAATTTGGTACACACGCCTATGTCGGCCCAAGAACGGAGCCTAGTTATGTTGGTTGCAATCGGTCCTAGTGCCCATATAAGGGTACCCCCCAAAATTGGCTTGTTTACATGCTGCAGGTCGCAAATACGAAGATATTTCAATGAAATTTGGTTCGTTGACTCACATGGTCCCAAGGAAAAAGCCCATTGATCCTAAATAGGATCGGTCTATATTTGGACCTATCGCCCATATGGGCTATATTTTCGATTTTCTCTTCTTTTATGATTTTATAGGAAATTTTGACACAAGTCTGTTTTAACCCATTCAAATTTTGGATCCAAACATTAGTTAGCTTTAAATCAGACTAGTGTAGGGTATTATATAGTCGGCATGCCCGTCTTTAACTTTTTACTCATTTTTTATATGAAATTGGGTATTTAACAAGCTTCTTAATAACATACGATTACTATTTGGATCTGTTATGTTGTTCTAGTAAAGTATTTTTTAAGCTAATAATTTTTCGGATAAAAGACAGGGTAAATATGTCCAAAGATGATTTATAGAAAAGCGTTGGGGCAACAAAAATGGCAGTAAGTCCTAATCAGGATCATCAACCCTCCAAATTGGTCAGAAACATTCTTTATTCAAGGAACACAAACAACTATTAACCTTTTTCATATTTCGCATTAAATTGTAATTTCTGAACTAAGCGATCGCAAGCTGTAAAATTCTTAGTTCTTCGAAATCTATTGTCTTACTTTTTGTTGAGTTTTAGTAAAAGAACAATTCAAAAAATTTTCTTTTTATTTTTGTAGGTTTTTTTCGATATAAATTCAAAAACTAAATTCTCCTTCAATACCCCCTCAATTGGTTTAAATCAATATTATCAAAACACAAATTCAATTTTTGTGGTTAAGCCACAAATTGAATTTAAAAACAATAATAACAACAAAGTAATAACATCAACAATAATCCATACAACATATTTTGTGTTATCAAAATCATTTTATGGGATTAAAGTCGAAACACCAGAAATGGCAGCAGTAGCAGCAACAACAACTGTAACAATATTATTTAACGTACCAGCACTACAAGCAAGCAAACAGCAAACAAAAAGTAAAACAATTGAAAAGGAAATTGTTGGAAAAATATCAAAAAAACAACTTAAGGTATAACAATATTCTGACCAAATATTCTTACATTTAAAATTCTTTGATATATATTTTTTTTTTTTTGTTCTTTTTTAATAACTTTTTCCTGTACTTATGTATTTTATAAATTCAGTTTTTTTCTTACTTTTTTACACATGAGGTGCTTAATTTTACTTTAAACGTTTCGGCCTTTTTTAACTTTCCTTCAAACTTGTAAAGTCCACTATAAAGTAATTATAAATTTTTTTTAATATTTTTATTTTAATTATGCCAAGCTGGTTTTGCAAAATTCTGTACAAAAAAAAAAGCATCTTAAAGCTTGAAGTGGCTATATAAAATGAAATGTTGTTTAAAAAAATTTTTCACAACCACAATTTGCTGCCTTTTTCTTTTTTCTTTGGGTTGGTAATGAGGACCAGAAAAAGCCTTTGTTTAATACACGACTGAAACGTAGAAAAAAAAATTTAAATAAAAACTTATAATTTAGTGCTTAACTTTTAATGCCACAATAATGCTTAGGAGCAAAAATTCTAAAAAAAAACTTAAACTTAAAAGAAAGGAAAGAAAATGAAATTATGAAAAGCAAAAGTTAGATGTTTTACGAAAAAAAAAAATTGTTTTGCACTTCCGGCTCTCATTCTTTTGTTTAACCGTAAGGCGGATTCAATTTATTAAGATCAACACAGCGAAAAAAAATGGGAAAAGAAAACTTACGACATTTAAAACACTTCATAAAATTGTATATAAACTAATTATACTTGACAATAATATTAAATATGTGTCCAAGAAAAACCGGGTATGGACAGGGTTGTAATTAGTTCTTAGAATTGTGAACAAATTTTTATCTAATTAGATATGTTCAGATCTGGCACACCATACATATTTCGATCCAATTTGTTGCCAAACGAATTTAACTTTTCTATAGACTTTATATATTCTAAAATTTAAAAAAAATCATACCTATAAAGTACGAGGGTAATTATTTATATGTTGATCCTAACAATCAGAATTTTTTATTGAAAATATCTTTGTTGTTTTTCAAAATATTCTCCTTTGTGATCTGTACACTTTTGCATGCATTAGAACCACTTGTACATCTAAGATTTTTTCTGCTGACGAAAATCGTTGGCTACGTTTGATGTGAGGAAACAATAAAAAATTATACGGTGCTAAATCAGGGCTGCACGGCGGATGACCAATCAATTCGATCTTCGAGTGCTCAAAAAGTCTTTTGTTTGAGCCGATGTGTAAAAGCCCGCGTTGTCATGGTGAAGAAATATTTGTTTTTGGGGCTTGGTTTTTCTCATTTCTCCGAACACTTCTGCCAAACAAGTGGTGGTGTACAATTCATTTTTTTTTTTTTTTGCTGACACACAATTTTCACTTCTTTGTTAACAACACAAATAATGCCAAAATGACAAAAAGTTCTGAACAAGGTTATAGTCAAAAATGTTAAACTTTTTGTGGAAATATCAGCTGGCACTTAACAAGTGGTAAAGTGGCCAAGGCCCTCTAATTAAATAGTTACTCTCGTATTTCTGAGTTTTCAGTTAGTTTTGATTGCTATTAAATAGCCAAACTTTGTTAATTGTTGGTCACTTTATTGTTGTAATACTCTATACAAATAAATATTTACAACATTTTACTCCTGTCCTAATCTTTCAGATCAGTGTATTTTATCTAGTGTTTAATTTGATATTCATAGAAAAAAAAATTAAATTACTTTAAGCTAAAAGGTCATGTACATTAAGTTTCTGTACTTCTTTTATTCTCACAAATTTAAAGTGTTGTATATATTTTATACAAAACAAAAAAAAAAAACAGGAAAAACTCCTCTGTAGGTGTATAAACACCTACAAAGTTTTTTCATTTTCTGCAAACACATGAAAGATTAATGAAATATACGAAATTACACGTAAACTACAAAGTAATTTGAGACAAATTAAGTTCTTAAATTTTTGTAATTATAAACTTTTTCGCACACTTTTTATTTTTTTGTACAAAGAAACTGCTGTTGCTGCTACTTTTATGGAACAAGTTTTCCTTTATAATGTTCTTTAATAAAACAAAAAGAATCACTTCATATACACATAGAAAGTAAGTACAATAAAATGAAAATTTTTTGTTAAAAAATATGAACACTTTTTTTTAAGTATATTAACAAATAGGAAAATTATTTGTCAACAGTATGACGATGGTGGTTATATTGTGCAAAATATTAAAAAATAATTATAAGGGCTCCTACCCAGCGAAACCTTGGCAGTAACTGGTGGTCATTACTACATGCATTACTTAGATCTGATATCTGCTTACCTTTAATATACTGTTACTTAATTTAATGTAATGAGTTACCGATAATTGTACACTACACACTACTATTTCATTAATAAATTTATACACTGAGAGAATTATCATCACTTCAGTAATAAATTTCTTTATAGTTTCAATGAAAATTGTCACTGGAACTTGTCCAATGAAACTTTTCATAGAATCTATGAAACAGGTTTCATTAAAGTCAATGTTTATGAAAAGTTCATAAAATTAATGAAACTCTTAATAAAGTAAATAGGCCACTCCTCCAATGAATAAATCATTTAGCCAATGAAGAGCTTCATAAAATCTATGAAGCAATTTCATTTACTATTATTTATTATAGTTGGTTGTTGTCGTTGCTAAGCTGGAGTGGATAAATAAAAAGTACCTACTTAGCACATGCAAAAGGCGTAATAAAATCGTAGCATATTTTACGGATGTACAAAATATATCTAAGAAAGAATTCATTAAATTAAAAAGTTTCACAAAAATAAACATTCGAAAAAATTAATATGATTTAAAAAAAAATTCCATAGTCCAAAATTAATAATAAAAATTTAATTTAAAAAAAATAAAAATAATGAAAGATTATTCTCTCAGGAAATGATGATATTTTATAAAAAAATTTAAAAAAAAAAGTTAATACTATTAAACAATTTCATATATATAAAGAACATTTTCATTAAATTTTTAAAAATTTCCATACAATTAGAATTTTATATTCAACATTTAATTCTCAAATACAATAGTTTTATGTACCCATACTATGAAAATTATCTTTTATAATTTTTATTTTTTTAGATTAATTTTTTATTGTTAATTTTGGACTATGAAAAAATTTTTTTAATCATATTAATTTCATTAATTGAATTAAGCTTATTATAAAATTTTATGAAACTTTTTAATTTATTGATATATTTTGTACATCCGTAAAATATGCTACAATTTTATTACGCTTTTTGCATTTGCTAAATAATTTTTATTTATCCACTCCAGCTTAGCAACGACAACAACCAATAATAAATAAATAATAAAATAAATTGCTTCATAGATTTTTTGAAGCTCTTCATTGGCTGAATGATTTATTCATTGGAAGAGTGGCCTATTAATTTTATGAAGAGTTTCATTAATTTTATGAACTTTCATAAACATTGACTTTAATGAAACATGGTTTAATAGATTCTAGGAAAAGTTTCAATGGACGAGTTCCAGTGACAATTCTCATTGAAACCATTAAGAAATTTATTACTAAAGTGACGATAATTCTCTCAGTGTAGACGTTAAAACAAGATATTTTTATAAGAAGAATGTTTGCAACGATATTTGGCTGGACTACTTGTATATCTATATATAAAGGAATAACGTGACTGTCTCAACACCGATCAGCTCAAACCGCTGTATCTAGGAAATTGGAATTTGGTATTCCTTCTCCTGCTTGAACGTTCGTTAAGATAGTGTTTTTAAAATTTCTTGACTCCCCGCCTAAGTTCATTTACCTAGAAATTTTAAATTCAAAATATGTCTTCCAAGGAGTATGATAAGGTGCTTTCAAAAAGTTTCATCAGTAACGTAACTAAAATGGGGCTGCAAAGTCTCCAAATCACTGGAGCCAGGAAAAGGAAATTTGGTATGAAGGTTCTTACTCCGGCATAGGCATCCGCTCATATGGAATTTTGAATATTCCTATAGGAAGGGGCAATAAGTCCCCCCTGGACGGCCTGCCCAAATTGTTGAAGCCATGAAGTTGATATTTGGTATGAAGATTCCACCACCGACTTAGACATTAGCTAAGAGAGAATTTTTGGAAGTTTCTGCTGGGAGGTGTAAGAAGGCTAAAAATCTCCCAATCTTCAAAATCCCTTTGGCTAGATAACTGAAATTCAAAATATATGTTCCCTGGAGTATGTGATAATCTACAATAGGTTACCTATTAGAATTTTTGCCAGGAACGTTGTAAAAATGAGGGTTCAAAAAGAGCCCCCTGAACGTCCTGCTCCAACCTATTTAGCTAGAAACCTGAAATCTAAAGAACGAGTTGACAATGAAAACAATAATGAGAAGATAGAATAGAATAGAACGAGTTATTAAATGGAAGAGGGAAAGAGACGAATTGGAAATCTAGAATTGAGAAATGAAACAGAATGGAATGTGGAACGAGTGGAAATAAAATACTAGACAAGTGGAACGAAATGTATTGTTCCGAGCAGTTAAAATCCAAAAAAAAAACAAATAAAATTGGGGAACAAAATGGATGGAACGGAGAACTAATGGAATTGACACACTAAACAAAAGAAAAACGTGGAACGAGTTGGATTGTAACGGGGAACGAGTGAAATTGGAACACTAAAATTGGAAAACGAAATATAATGGAATGCGTATCAAATCGAAGCACAAGAATTAACACTACGCAAATTAAACGAAATGACATGGAATGAGGAATAATTAGAAATTAAACGCTGAACAAATGGAACGAAATGAAGTGGAACAAGGAACGAATGGAATGGAATTTTAAATGAGGCAAATTAAAACAATACACGAAATGAATTGGAATGGAACAAGCCTAGATTTTTATTTTTCTATTTGAACATGTTTTTACTGTTTTGGCATTGATCAATGAAATCAAATTACACTATGCGACAGTCAAAATCGGGATGGGATGAAACCAACGGGAAATGTTATATCGGTCAAAAACAAGTTATACGTGTCCCGGCGTTTCGCTGGGTCACCCCTAGGAATCGAGATATATCTTTTTTTTGACATAACTCGAGAACCACTAGTCCGATTTTGCTCAAACAATTTTAAAAAAATTAAAAATTACAATTCCTTTAATCTCTATATATAAAAGAATAACGTGACTGACTGACTGATTGACTGACTGACTGACTGACTCAACATCGCCCAGCCCAAACCGCTGAAGCTAGGAAGTTGAAATTTGGTATGTAGGTTCCTCTTTCGGGGTAGACGTCCGCTAAGACGGGATTTTTGTAAATTCCTACCGGAACGGGCAAAAAGGGGGAAAGTCTCCCCCTTGACGGCCTGCCAAAACCCCTTTGGCTAGAAAGCTGAAATTTGAGATATGTGTTCCTTGGAGTAGGGGCTAACTTTTCTGGAAAGTACTTTCTAGAATTTTGGACAGGGACGTTGTAAAAATGGGGGTTAAAAAGGGGAAAAAGGCCCCCCTTGACGGCCTGCCCAAATCGCTGGAGGTAGGAAGTTGAAATTTGGTATAAAGGTTCCTCCACTATCGTAGACATCCACCAAGACGGGAGTTTTGGAAATTTTTACAGGGACGGGCAAAAAAGGGAAAAAGTCTCCCCCTTGACGGCCTGCTCAAACTGCTGGAGCTATGAAGTTGAAATTTGGTATGTAGGTTCCTCGACCGGTATAGACGTCCGTTGAGACGGCATTTTTGGAAATTCTTATCGGGAGGGGCAAAAAGGGGACAAAAAAAGTACCTTTTTCCAAAAAAGAACCTTTTCCCAAAAAAAGTACCTTTTCCCAAAAAAAGTACCTTTTTCCCAAAAAAGTACCTTTTTCCCAAAAAAAAGTACCTTTTTCCAAAAAAAAGTACCTTTTTCCAAAAAAAGTACCTTTTTCCAAAAAAAAGTACCTTTTTCCAAAAAAAGTACCCTTTTCCAAAAAAAAGTACCTTTTTCCAAAAAAAAGTACCTTTTTCCAAAAAAAAGTACCTTTTTCCAAAAAAAGTACCTTTTTCCAAAAAGAGTACCTTTTTCCAAAAAAAGTACCTTTTTTCAAAAAAAGTACCTTTTCCCGAAAAAAGTACCTTTTTCCAAAAAAAAGGACCTTTTTCCAAAAAAAGTACCTTTTTCCAAAAAAAAGTACCTTTTTCCAAAAAAAGTACCTTTTTCCAAAAAAAGTACCTTTTTCCGAAACAAGTACCTTTTTCCGAAAAAAGTACCTTTTTCCAAAAAAAAGTACCTTTTTCCAAAAAAAGTACCTTTTCCAAAAAAAAGTACCTTTTCCCAAAAAAAGTACCTTTTTTTAAAAAAATGTTCCTTTTCCCAAAAAACATACACTTTTTCAAAAAAAAGTACCTTTTCCAAAAAAAAGTACCTTTTCCCAAAAAAAAAGTACCTTTTTCTAAAAAAATTTTCCTTTTCCAAAAAAAGTACATTTTTCCAAAAAACATACATTTTTCCAAAAAAACACCTTTTTTAAAAAAAATACCTTTTCCAAAAAAAGTACAAATAAAGTACTTTGTAAAAACAAAGTATCTTTTTCCAAAAAATTTCGTTTTTCCAAAAAGTACCATTTAAAATAATATATAATTTCAAAAAAACTACTTTTTTTCCTCCCCCCACGGATATCTGCACTAAAACAAGGTTTCTTGATATTCGGCATAGACGTGCGCTAAGACGGGATTTTTGGAAATTCCTACAGTTTCACAAATTGGAAAAGTGCCTGCCCAAACCACTGGAGGTAAGAAGTTGAAATTTGGTATAAAGGTTCCTCCACTGTAGTAGACATCGACTAAGTTTGTATTTTTGGAATTCCCTACAGTATATCCCAAAAGGAAACTCGGTATGTGAGTTCCTCCTTCTGTGTAGGCGTCCGCTTAGACGGAATTTTTGAAATTCCTATCGGGAGGGGAAATAAGGTAAAAGTCTCCTCCTGACGGCTTGCCCAATCCCTTTTGGCCAACCTAAAATTTTAAATATATATTCCTTGGAGTAGGACTAACTCACCGGCAACGTAATTTTTCTATTTTGGAACAGGAACATAGTAAAAATGGTGGTTGAAAGGGAAAAATGTCCCCACTAACGGCCTGCCCAAACCGCTTAGGCAATGCAGTTGAAATTTGGTATGAATGTTCCTCATCCATCGCAGATAGCCGCGAAGATGGAATTTTTGTAAATTCCTAAAGGGAGGGGCAAAAAGAAGAAAAGCCTCACCTTGGGGGCCTGTAAAAACCCCTTCGGCTAGAAACCTGAAGCTTAAAATGTGGGTCCCTGGAGTAAGGGCTAACTTATTAGAAAGATACTTTTTTGAATTTTGGACAGGGTCGTTATAAAATGGGGGCTCAAAAAGGGAAAGTTGCCCCTTAACGACCTGTCCAAACTGCTGGAATTAGGAAGCTGAAATTCGGTACTTAGGTTCCTCTTCCAGCCTAATTCCAACCGGGAGGGACAAAAAAAGAAAAAGTGTCCCCCTTGACAGTCTGCTCAAACTGCTGGAACTAGGAATCTGAAATTCCCTATCGATGGATTTTCGGAAATTCCTACCGAGAGGGGCACAAATAGTAAAAGTTGGTTAGAAACCTGAAATGTAAAACATATGTTACTTGGAGTATGGGCTCACTTACCGGGAAGGTGCTTTTTGGACAGGGACATTGCAAAAATGGGGATTAATGAAGCGAAAAGTGCCGCTTAAAGGCCTGCCCAAACCGCTGGAGGTAGGAAGTTGAAATTTGGCATTAAAGTTCCTCCTCTATTGTAGACATCCGCTAAGATGAGATATTTGGAAATTTCTACAGGTAGGGTCAAAAACAGGAAAAGTCTCCCCCTTAACGGCCTGGCCAAACTGCTGGAACCAGGGAGCTTAAATTCGGTATTTGGGTTCCTTCTCCAACGTTGACGTCCCCTAAGATGGTATTTTTGGAAATTCATACCGGGAGGGATAAAAAGGGAAAAAACTTCCCCCTTGACGGCCTGGCCAAACTGCTGGATATAGAGACCTAAAATTATGTATGTAGTAGGTTCCTCCTCCAACGCAGACGTCCTCGTAAGACGGAATTTTTGGAAATTCCTACCGGGAGGGGTAAAAACGGAATAATTCTCCCCCTTGATGGCCTAACCGAAACCTTGGGCTAGAAACCTGTAATCTATAATATATTTTCCTTGGAGTATGTGCTAACTTATCGACAAGGCATTTCTAGGACTTTGGACAGGAACGTGGTTAAAATGGTGGCTCAAAAGGGGAAAATTGCCCCCCCCCCCCGCTTAACGTCTGCGTCTTTAGCTAGAAACCTAAAACTTAAAGAACAAGTGCATATGAAACACTAAAATTAAGAAACTAAATAGGAAACGAGTGGAATTGAAACACTACACAAGTGGAATGAAATGGATATAAACGTTGAACGAGTGGAATTGAAATTATAGACAATGCAAATGGATTGGAAGAGGGAATTACCTGTTCAAACACTATCCACGGAATATAAAACTTATGTAGCATAGAAACATACTCTCCAAAAAGTTAAACAAATTTTCTAAAAGAGAAAAAACCTTAGAAAAGGAGTGGAACTTATATATTCCGATATTTAAACTTCATGTAACGAAGCACCGGTGGAAGAAACCGACGCAGTAAATTTTCCAACTGAATTTGTGAATTTACTTGAATTGCCAGGTCTACCTTTACATAAACTGGAATTAAAAAAAAAACTTTAAGACACGCTAAGACAACGCAGTGGCCTTTGCCCGCTATTTTTAATATTATGAAATGCTTTCCAACCCTGCTGCGCCCCCCCCCCCCCCTAAACTTTAAGGCACGCTAACAACGTAGCGGGCTGCGCCGGCTAGTCTGTTCATATAACGTTTTTCTATATACTCAACAGTTTTGCCGGTAAAAATAAATGTTTCTTACCGCTACCATAAAAATCAAATAACCTTTTGTTTATTACTTTTTTTTAATATTTTAGGCAAAAAATATTTTTTTCTTCATACATTTATTTTTACCGGCAAAACTGTTGAGTATATAGAAAAACGTTATATGAACAGATTAAAGGAATGGTAATTTTTAATTTTTTTAAAATTGTTTGAGCAAAATCGGACTAGTGGTTCTCGAGTTATGTCAAAAAAAAGACCACCAAAGGTCAAATAGATATATCTCGATTCCTAGGGTTGACCCTGCGAAACGCCGGGACACGTATAACTTCTTTTTTACCGATATAACTTTCCCCGGTAGTTTGAATCCTTCCCGATCACTGACCCCTACCATTTGTCTCACAGTGTTAGTAATCATTTAGCGGGTTTTTTAATCACCTGGATTTAGAATTTTTCATACAAAAAATGGACTTATTAAATCCACAATAAAAGCACAAATATATGATTATTAATTTAATGTCAGAAAATAATACGAATGAAAATTAAAAGAGAAACAAAAAAATTTAAAAACTAACAAATATGTTTTTATTAAATTTTTTTTAATGAAATATGTTTAGAAAAAAAAACTACACCTCACCAAATACATATTTTTCATCTTGGACATGGAGAAATAGCTCAAATAGAAATGGCAATTTTTCACTCTACAGTAAGTAGTTTAATTAAATCCAATTATTGAATATTAAATATTGCAATGGAATTTTTCAATTGTGTAAAAATATAAATTGAAGTGATAAAACTGAAAAGGCAGACTATTTATCTCTGTTTTATGTAAAATATAATTATAAATTAAAAGCTAAAGTAAAATCCTTCATCATCGAATTCGGTATTATAAATTAGGGTGAAAGAAGTGTCGGACAGAAAATTTTTTTTAAAATAGGAAGAATCTAACCCCATCTGTTCAGCACTTTTAGAAATACTTTTTGGATTTTTTAAATCCACGTGATTAGAAAAAACGGGTATTATCATTAAATTAAAAATAATAATAAAATAAAGAAATAAAAAGAATTTTGTTGTTGTTGTTGTTTTTTCTTATTAACGCTCCTCTAAAGCTCTTTCTTCTGATTACGATAATATTTAAATTATATAGTTGGTGTTGAAAATCTACTATGGAACTAATATTAAAATTTTAATTTGTCGCTTTATTTTTCTTATTTCATTTCATTTATTTATTCAGTCTATGGAAATAAAAATTCCTTACAGACTATGATTAAATTAAAAATATAATATAAATATACTAATTATATACATATATTAAATAATAGAGCGCTTCATTATTTTAAAACTGTATTCAGAAATAACTTGAATTTATTCTTAGACGTGCAAAACTCTATATATGATTTAGGGGGTCATTTTGTAATACGCAACGCCTTGCGTTGCGTTGCGTTGTTTTCCATACAAATTGTTTTTGTAACAATAACAATTTACACACAAATCAACGCAACGCAAGGCGTTGCGTTTTACAAAATAACCTACTTAGATTCCCGATTTTGTTGTAGCTTAAAATTGATTTCATTATTTAGGCGATATAGCACAACAAAAGTTGAAGACGTATCTAGAAACCCAGTATTGAAATAATTTCGATTTTTCCTATAACTAACAGTATCACTAAAATAAAATTACGTACCGAAAATTGTTGATCAATTGTTATTTCAGAAATTATGGCGATATTCGCTTTTTGAAAATAACGAAATTTAGCGAATTTAGCACTTAACATTAATAAAATTGACGGAATTGATTGTGGTTACTACTACCTCTAAGTATATAATCTGTGTTTAATTTTAAAAAAATCTGTTGGCTAATTTTTAAGTTAGAGAGACATTCGTAAGACGTATCCTGGCGTTATCCTGTGAATCCTGGAGAAAATTTTTTTAACTGATTTTACAATAAGAGACTCTAAACTATATTTGTTGTTATCGACAATGTACGCCAGATCTGTACATTCTGTTTTAAAAAGTTAATTTTTTCAAATTTACTAAATTTTCATTTTACATGCTTCTCGCTTGAAAACCGTTCCTTATACAAAAAAAGCTTGAAGGTAAAAAAGTAGGTACTTAAGTTTTCTATCATAATAATACAACTTGTTTAATGAAATAATGTTATTTAGCCAAAAACTATTTAAAATCGTTATTGTATATTTTAAAATAATGCAGAAAGTAAATCGTTATGATTTATGGGAGTCCAAAAAATACTGATATTGTGTTATCGTTTCTACACTGGGTGCATATTAGGGCGGGTCGATTTAATAATCGCCCATGGCTCAGTGAAAATCGTATTCTAGGGATCAAAATAAGAAACTTTGCCGAAGGAACCATACCTCTAAAACGAATTCTACTACCCCCAACTGTTGACTTTTGTCCCGTAGGGTCAAGTTTTGAAAAATCCCACTTTGACCCATTTAGAGTGCCCCAATCGAGTCCAAATGTATAACCGACCCCCACTAACTTTGGAGGGCCGATCCACCCATGCCAGTGGCACACCCCCTGGAACTCCCCTGGGGGGTTCCCCATACAAACATTTTAAAAAATCACCATTTTTGGCACTTTATTTTATTATTTTTTATTTATTTTATTTATTTTTATTATTTTATTTATTTTTTCTCTTTAGAAATTTATTTAGTCAGAACATATGTAAATGAAAAAATTAATTTAACTTAGTAATAGAAAAGAAAATAAAAAAAATTACTGTTTGAAGTCTTTTTTGCTTTCAAGTCTGGGCATTTTTTCTTTTCTATTACTAAGTTAAATTAATTTTTTCATTTACATATGTTCTGACTAAATAAATTTCTAAGGAGAAAAAATAAATAAAATAATAAAAATAAATAAAATAAATAAAAAATAATAAAATAAAGTGCCAAAAATGGTGATTTTTTAAAATGTTTGTATGGGGAACCCCCCAGGGGAGTTCCAGGGGGTGTACCACTGGCATGGGTGGATCGGCCCTCCAAAGTTAGTGGGGGTCGGTCATACATTTGGACTCGATTGGGGCACTCTAAATGGGTCAAAGTGGGATTTTTCAAAACTTGACCCTACGGGACAAAAGTCAACAGTTAGGGGTAGTAGAATTCGTTTTAGAGGTATGGTTCCTTCGGCAAAGTTTCTTATTTTGATCCCTAGAATACGATTTTCCCTGAGCCATGGGCGATTTTTTTGCCTCCCCACAAATCGACCCAGCCTAGTGCATATAAAAACATAATATTTTAAAAATTTAATTTTTTAAAATAATTTGTTTTTTCTACTTAATTTTTAATTGTTTTTAAGCAGCTTTTACCCTTGTTAATGTATTATAAATTGTTTCTTATAGTTTGTTAGTTTTTAATATTGAAAAGAAATAAAAATAAATGTTATTGTAGGTGCTACAAAATGTTACAAAATGCTGGGGGGGAGAAATTATAAAAAGAGGCTTAAGCAAATAGTTTCTATAATAGTTCTTATACAATTCTGTTTTCTTTTTTGTTGCTTTTGTTTCTTTATTTTTATGATTTATAGAAACACTTAGTGGGTAGCAATGTTAACACCCCATTAATCATTTACCCTCTAAGCCCCAAAGTAAACAAAACACTTTGCTGTTCTTATATGTTCTTTTAGATTTTTTGTTCTACTTCTTCTTCTTTTTTGCACAAAGGCTCATTTGCTGCTTACTTGCATAAAAAAGTATAAAACACAAAAAAAAATTAAAAATAATATATGGTAAAATTATGCATGCTAGTGTAGAAAAGTGTAGTGAAAAAAAATTAAAAAAAAACACACACAAACTTAATAAAGCAGCAAAATATAAAGCACAGCTACTACTTTTTTTTTATAACAACAACAGCAACAACATTCATTCGTACCGCTACACACCAACATAGCATACCAATTCAAGAGTATTTAAAAATCTATTTTTGCCTTTCTTTTTTGCGTTATTATATTATGCATTGCTATTTTTACAGGCACTTTGGTAAAAGCCAACAACAACAACAGAAACAGAAGCAGTAGCAGTAAAAAGTAGTAGTTACTTCTTTCTTAAACGAATGGATTGATTTCCCAGCAACTAATTTAATGTCATTGAATTAGAAAAAATTATTAACAACTAGTGGTAAAAATCTTAATTATAATTGATTAGAAATCCATTTTTTAAAACTTATTTGTGATAAAAAAAATTGTCAGAATGTGAGTAAATATGATTAAATGCCTAAAAATCAATAAAAATAAAAATCACAAATTCGGTTTAACTGGAACAAATGCACGTACCTCAAAAACTAGAATACGAGTTTTGGCCAAGGAGTTCATAATAAACCCACTGTTAAAAGATATAAAAGTCGTTTTGATCAAACTTAATTTCTCCATAACTGGAAAATTAAATTAACTAAAGAAACAAAAATTTATTATAATATTTTTAGCTGCCCAATCTTATATTTAAGGCTTAAAAAATTGGATAAAAAATTACCCAATTTTACACTTTTTTGCTTTGTTTTATATTTGTTCCAAAGTAACTATGGGAAAATTTTGGTGTAAAATTTGATAGGCCTATTTACCGGCGTATAAAACATACTTAAACATATTTATTTTTTTATGACATAACAGAAAATAGCAACGTTTTTGATGATATTCGAATCAATTTAAAAAAATGCTGCAATACCTCATAATTTTTCATATGGCAAAAAATAACAATCTTAAGCACTGTATCCCTAAATCCCACTGTACCTAGCAGTACCACCAGTGTTATTAAATGCAAATGAGTTAACATTTTTTTTATTCATATAATTTTTCCCACACATTTTGCAAATATGCTAAATTTTCTCAGAGGTATTAATTTTTCATTTTGCAGTTAGTAATAAAAAAAATTGTTATTTTTCTTATATTAAAAATGTTAAAGTTCTTTTTTTTTTTAACAGACTTCTCTATAAATATTCGGTTAATTTTTCTCAACTAAAGTTATGCGTTTTTTTTTAATAGTAATATTTAACATAAATAGTAAGTTTTTATGCTACAGTTGAATTCTGTATTGAAAGTTTTTGATTAAATGATAATTAAATATTTTTAAATGTATTTAATATTTTTAAGATGGATGAATAAAATTAATTCTTATTTTAACTCTGGCTTTGTTACAGATCTTATTTGGATTTTTTTATTTTAATCGCATAATATTGATTGTAGTGTACCTACTCCATATTTTATCCAGAAACAATGTGAGAACTCATTACTTTAGTTTATAATTATTTTTTTAAGTTTTATCAATATTTTAAAAAAATTTTTTTTTTTTTTTG
Organism: Leucophora obtusa; assembly: GCA_949987735.1. Lineage (NCBI taxonomy): Eukaryota > Metazoa > Arthropoda > Insecta > Diptera > Anthomyiidae > Leucophora > Leucophora obtusa. The sequence continues at coordinate 192,757,515 of OX465298.1, forward strand.
CTTGTTTATGTGTGAGTTTTTGTGCTTATTGGGAAAACTAATATTATTGTTATTATGGTTAGTTTATTGTTATGTGTTTCTTTTGAATTTTTAGTTAAATTTTATTTTAGGAAAAATACCATTTTTTAAAAGTATGCCAATATGCCCTATATATGAGCAATAACTAGAAATTTTTAGTATCGTTTTTTTTTTTAATTTATCAATTATTTCCTGTATACGGATTGGAAATAGTAAATGCTAATTAACAGCCGTTAGTAATACTGTAGATATCCAACGTAAAAAATAAAGTTTGTGAATATTTTCGTTCAGTAGAAAGTCTCCAAAAACCCATATTATCGCAAGGCACACTAATACTATTATCTCAAATGGGTCAGTGTATCCAACTATTTTTCCGTTTCACAGAGTCAAATCGATGGCACCCCTTACAATAGTAAATTGAAAAAATGTTATGTAATTTTTGAAAAAAATGCAAAATTTAAATTTTTTTTAGTAGGTTTGAGGTTAAGAAGAAGAATACACCTTTTTCTCTAAAAATTATAAACACATTGAGTGCGTTTACCAGACGCTCAACTGTTGCTAATCCGATTTGATTAGCTACTGCTAAGTCAAAATTTTACGCTACTTGTGAGCAGTTAATGATACATCAGCTATTGTTTGTTTGTTTTTTTATTTTTTTTAAAGAATAATAAACATATACAAATATAATTATAAAGGAATAAAAAAATCAAAGAAACCTCTACAATTATTATTATTTTAAAACAAAAAATTAAGGTAATCATAAAGCGCTACATATTAATTGTAGCGGTAGCGGGTTTTTCTGGTAAACCTGCCCATTCATTTCCAAATCAAACTAGATCTTGGGTCTGCCTTCTTTCTGTGGATAGGCTTCATAAGTGATTTTCCATTAAATTGTATTCTTGTTTTTATTTTATTGTCAGATTGAATTTATATGATAATTTTTCAACAACCCGTCGCACATAGGAGTATTGAACCCAAAAAGCTGGCCAAAAAGGCAAAAATGAATTTAAAGAAATTTAAAAAAAAAGTACGCAGCTCAATATCCAATTAAATTCTGCATTATGTTGCAAATTCTCAAGATTTTAAGTTGAGATTTTTTGTTCCGGAAAGTTAAGAAAAGTTCATCCGTTTTTATTGATTTTTTACAGTTTTAAGAGGTTTATATGATATGTTTTATGGCTAAACGAATGAAGATTTTAAATTGATTTTTTTTTTTTTTTTGTCAATAAAATACTTGATTCAACATATTTTCAGCAATTTTTAAAAAAAAATTATCTTAAATGTTGGAATACTTCGTTCAAAAATTAAAAAAAACGTTAAAACGGGGCTGAGAAATTTCAAAAAATCGATTTTCAAACGTAATTTTTGTGGATAGAAGGGGGAGGCGGCTAAATAAATTACATATTTTTTTCTAATTTGAGGATTCTTAATAAGAACCTGAAGTCAAAATAACGTTACACCAGCAAACAAAAAGTCGGTAGTGAAAGGGTTAACTTGTCAAAACGCATACAAAAAAACAACCAAAAACTAGTTTTGTACAAGTATAAATGTAGTATTATGCACAATGTACGTATGAGTAATATTAATTTTGTTTAATAACACTCATACGCCACATGTAGTGTAACCAGTGTTACCATATATTTTTTTAGAAAAACTGTAAAAAAAACTGTTTTTGTATAGAAAAACTGTTTTTCGAAAAAAATTTTAAAAATCAGAAGAAATTCTGGGATCTCGAAGTATCCTGAGACTAAAATATTACCCCAGGGTCTCAATTTTCAAAATATCGAGATTTAAATAATTTAATTGCGTTTGGTATTTATAGTTAACGACTTTTTGCACAGCCTTCTAATAAAACTTTTTTTTAAGAATTTTTGTCTCCTAGGCACGAATCTGAATATAAAAAGTTCATCGAATCACCCTTCCGAGATGTCAACCTTTTTCTATTAAACCCTGACTTAGAATAGAATACTTTACTCGCCAAATATTGTACTTCAAAATAATCTTTATTTGGTAGCCTGTGCCTTAAGACTACAGTCTTATAATTATTAGCACAGGGGTTTACAATAGTATAATCAGTACATTCCCAGTAGCAAATGGTCGAACTAGTTCTAAAACATACTAGTTTCTTGTCTAGTAATTACATAACTAGTTCTCAAAATAATCATTTTGAAACAGTTGTGTACTAGTTAAATACGATCTATGTAGAGACTGTTTAAAAAAATTACCTGAATTAAAATATGAGATTTGAAATTATTTTTTTGCATTTATATTTAATTCAAAAATCAGAGTTTGTAAATAAACACTTAAATTTTTTTTATTGTGAATTGAATTGAGGTGTAAATCAACTGGTACAGTACTGGTGCCAAAGAGTCAATCCAGAACTAGTTTTGTAAATTTCTTATAAGAACCAGTACAGCTTCTTGTTTTTCTTCCAAAAACAATAATCTTTAAGAATTTGTATACCTAATAGTTTCATTGAGACTGTGCAGAGATTTCAAAAGATTGAATTTAAATACGAGTTTTGAAATACTTAGCGTTTTTTTTTAATCACCTGGATTTAGAATTTTTCATACAAAAAGTCGATTTATTAAATCCAAAAAAAAAGCTGGATTTAATAAATCCATAATAAAAGCACAAATATATGAAACAGCCTATTAATTTAATGACAGAAAAAAATACGAACGAAAATTAAAAGAGAAACAAAAAAATTGAAAAACTAACAAATAAAAGGTTTTTATTAATTTTTTTTTATGAAATATGTTTAGAAAAAAAACTACACCGCACTAAATACATATTTTCGATCTTGGACATGGAGAAATAGCTCTAATAGAAATGGCAATTTTTCACTCTACAGTAAGTAATTTAATTAAATCCAATTAGTGAATATTAAATATTGCATTGGAATTTTAAAATTGTGTAAAAATATAAATTGAAGTGATAAAACTGAAAAGGCAGACTGTTTATCGCTGTTTTATATAAAATATAATTAAAAATTAAAAGTTAAAGTAAAATCCTTCATCATCGAATTCGTTATTAAAAATTAGGGTGAAGGAAGTGTCGGACAGAAATTTTTTTTAAAATAGGGAGAATCTAACCCCATCTGTTGAGCACTTTTAGAAATACTTTTTGGATTTATTAAATCCAAGTGATTAAAAAAAACGGCTACTACCTTTGTTTGTAATACGTGATACATTTTGAGTTTGCAAAAAAACACTAAAATTTTTTATTGTCATTAGAAATCATAAACACAAAATATTTGAAATTTCATTTGGTAAATGGATATAATTATCTCAGTAAGAGGAAACTATCGGTCTAATCTGCGTTTTATCAAAGGAAAAACCTATGTTTTTTATCTATATAATTCAGATACAACCTACTGGTGCAGTACTATTTCCAAAGAGTCACTTCGGAACTAGTTCCGCGATTGTCACATTAGCATCAGTTTCGCTTCATATTTTTCGTCCTTAAATTGAAATTTTCAAACTAGTTATACAACTAGTACCAAAGTGGGAGTTTGGCGACAATTGCCCCCATCCCTATGACATCTCCATGTTAAATTCTACAGTTGTTTATATGGAGAGGCGGTAGAACTCGTACTAGTTGCCTGGTTTAAATAAACTAGTACATAACTGGTTCTGAACTAGTATTTTTTGCAACTGGGTTGTTATGGATTTGCATTTCACATAAAATTACCTTTCATTAGATTGAGTATTGTTATGTCGGGAATTGTTTGACGGTGTGTAAAAACCCCGTAAAAAATACGTTTTTTAGAATTGTCCTTGATCATAATTGAAAAAATAGTAATAAATTGTTATCCCGAATTAGCAAATATTTACTTAAAAAATAAAAAATCTATTTCGGCCTTTGTTGATGAGAAATTGTTTTAAAAAACATACACAGAGAAAACAGATTCGTGCTTACAACCGAATTTGTTGCCAATCGAATGATTCGGTTGCCGTAACCGAATTTTTCAGTTGAGACAACTGAATATCAATGAAGTAAATATACATTTGATAATGGCAACAGAATTTATATTGCCTCAACAATAATTCGGTAGTCACAATTGAAAAATTTTGTTATCACAACCGAAACATTCGATTGGCAATAAATTCGGTTGTAAGCACGAATCTGTTTTCTGGGTTTAAAAATTTATAAATTATCCTTCATTTAGAAATGATCTGAAAAGTTTGGCTAACAAATGTCGTTCGGATCTATGGCGTGTCAGATAGGGTTTAGCCAATTTTATTCCATGCTAATTTTTGATGAAATTTGTTATAAAAATGTTTCGTTTTTCCAGTAAGCACATTTAGTAGTATTATATTGCCAATTTCAAATTTATTTATGTTTCGATTTGTACCTAATTTTTTACAATATTTAAAGTTTTATTTTAATTTTTGTGTCATATGCATAATCACTTTCTAAGTTTATAAATGGCTTATAAAACAAATATTTTATACAAACTTCATTTTATAAACGTGTTATAAGGTTTTCAAATTATTTTGCATAAGCATAATTCTTGAATTTTAGTTAAAAAAATAAAAAAAATTGTAAATGAAACAAATGTGCCGATTTAATATGAAAAAACTGTAAAAAAAATGCATGATTTTAAAAAAACTGTTTTTTACAAGAAAAAACTGGAAACCTGTTAGGCATCCCAAAAAACTGGCTATATGGCAACACTGAGTGTAACAGACATTTTTCTTATTAACTTTTTTCACTTTTAGCCCATTTTTCGCCGACCGCTGATTATAATCAACAGCACTTTTACTATTCAAAACTTTTTTTATTTAATCTATGGCGCTTACTATAAAAGAGTGTTTTAAATTTAAAGTCGACTTTATTTTTAATCATACGGTTTTGTTAATTTTGTGTATGAAAACCCTACAAAAATATTTGTATTTTCAAACATTTTGATTGGTTGAAAATAAATTTACCAATCAGAATGCTCCACAAATAAAGCAAGTCAAGGCATACTGCCACCCAATATTTTAACAAAAGTCGACTTTAACTAAAATATACATTTGGAAAATATTGATAGTAATGCTGTATGTTTTGTATCAATGGGTCCTGTTTCTTTTATGAAATACTCAGTATAAAAACGCTTTTTATTTATACTTAAAAAATATCAGTCAAAAACTTCAAAATTTAGAATTTTCTTTATTAAATAAATTTTTATCAAAATATGTCGACATGAACTGGTAGCGGTGAAAAATTGGTTAATTAATATTTATTAATCAAAATATGTATCTTTGAGAAATATTCAAATTTTCAAATACACCGGCTTGTTCGAGTAGGATAGAGGAGAGATCCTTCGCCAATGGGGCACATACACTAATCCAATTTTCCTCCGATGTTAAGAGAGATAAGAAATTGGAAAAAATATATTTTGTGCAGTTTTCAATTACTTTTCCTTGACATTCACTTTGACGAATTTACATTACATGTGGTTGCAGACAGACGTGTTTTGTGTTTTTTGGGGTGTCAAAAAAATAATACGAAGCAACTACATTTTGCAATAACTTCCTCAAATCGTGTGATAAAAAATAGTAAAATAATTTGAATTTTATAAATGCTTGAAAAATGTGAAAAAATGTTAATTTTATATTAGTGGTTGGATATGGGGCACAATCACCAGATGGCCACTGGAGTTACAAAAAGTTGGTGTATTACGGCTTAAAATGTTCTATAAGACTTTTCTATATCCATAAAATCAGAGACTATTAATTATAGAGATAAGAAATCAAAGCTTACACTACTCACCGGTAGAGGGCGCTGAAATTTAGTATTACCTGAGCAACTATTTAGGATCAGTTTAGTATCAGCTGAGCCTATATTTAAAAACTCAAAACCTGCTGCAAACTACCCAAAATAAGGAAAAAAACAATATATATATTCCTCTAACTCCCACTGGAGCATAGGGCGCCAAAAGGAAAAAACAAGCGCGGAATATATTCAAATAATAAAATTTGATATATTCATTTGTTTTTTTTTTGCTTTGTTATTTGTTATTATTTAAATTTAAAATAAAATTGTCAATTTTTTGAACAAAGTGCCATCTAGTGATAACGATTTTTCTATAATTTATTTTTTTGCTGATGCCATGCCCCTGCATAAAATATGTTTAATGGTAAATTAGGACAATCGTATTCATTTTTAAATTTATACACTCATAGAAATAAATCCGTAAAAATAGCAGAAAAAGTTACTAAAAATTAGTTAAAAATGATGCTGCAGAAAAAACTGCTAAAATTAGCAGATTTTTTTACTAAATACTAGTAAAATGAGAACAGCAAAATTAAAACTGCTAAATTTACAGAATTTTAGTTATATTTAGGCTAACTTTTAGTTAATTGAAAATAGCAAATTGTACTGTAAAATCTGCAGAAAATTTTGCTAAATATTTGTAGACTAAAAATAGCAAAAATAAACTGTTAAATCTACAAAATTTTTGCTATTTTTAAGCTAAATTTAGTTGAATGCAAATAGCAGTCTATTCTGCTAAAATCAGCAGAAATATTTGCTAAAAAATTGTAAACTGCTGTTTTTAAAAGGCTCGATTTTTATTTGCATTTAAAAAAAAATCGAAAAAAAAACTTCGAAAATTTTAAATTTTTTGGTGATTTTTTAGGCTACTAATTATTTAGCAAAATTTTTTGCTGATTTTAGCAGGTTAATTTGCTAATCTCCATTTACAAAAATTTAGCTCATATATAACTAAAATTCTGTATATTTAACAGTTTTAGTTTTGCTGTTCCTATATTACTAATATATAGCAAAAATAATCTGCTAATTTAGCAGTTTTTTTCTGCAGCATCATTTTTAACTAATTTTTAGTAGTTTTTACTAAATTTTTTACGGACTTTTTTCTATTAGTGTACTAATATTTCAAATTTTTAGAAATTTGAAGAGTCATTTTATTATAAATTTAAATTATTTTTTTTTAATATAGCGAAGATTTATTAATTAAAAAGAATCACATATCTTAAAGAACTTACTTTACATTATTTATTTCAATCGTTAAAATATTGACTTTACAGTATTAACAAATTTTTTTGTGGAAATTGTTTCTAACTCTTTTGACGAAGGGCCAGATTCGCCGATTTGGGTTACTTTGAAAATCATTTAAAAAAATAATAGAAGATACGTAAATATTTTAAAATAAAAAAACATAAACATTAAAGCTAAGATATGTAGATCTTCAATTTGAAAGTAATATTTGAAAAATAACTAATGGTTAAGAAATGATAGTGCTTTGAAAAAAATGGCGAAGGATCCCTCCTTTACCCTAGTTTATTAGTTAATAATGGAGAATCAAAGGAAAGTGTACAAAAAAATACAGAAGAACGTGTGACCGGGTAATGTGTTTCCATGGTGGTCAAAAAGTTCAACAAGGACCTAATAATTGAAAGAAATTATTGAACGGTTGTAACGACGTGTTTTCACTGTTCCGGGGCATACTCAGTCGTGCCCAGGGTTCGTTAGCAGAAATTTAGTTCTGATCCGGGACAGTTAAATAAAACACGAGAGTTTATTTTCTGAAACGTTATAATACTTAAATCGCTTTATTCTATCAGTCTATTTAGTCCATTACAATGTTCAATTCACGGAGACGACACAGATTATGGCATACAACCAACACGAAATTTTGGCATACAACCAGCACGCAATTACGACATACAACAATAGCCCGATGGCATACGACCAACACGAATTATAGCATACAACCATTAGTTTTATGGCATACAACCAATTATATTATGGTATACAACCAACACGAATTATGGCATCCAACCAATAGTATTGTGGCATACAACCAACTGTTTTATGGCATACAACCAATAGTTTTGTGGCATACAACCAACTGTTTTATGGCATACAACCAATAGTTTTGTGGCATACAACCAACTGTTTTATGGCATACAACCAATAGTTTTGTGGCATACAACCAACTGTTTTATGGCATACAACCAACTGATTTATGGCATACAACCAATACGAACGATGGCATACAACCAACCCGAATACTTAGTCAATCCAACTAAGTCGACTTACTTTGGCAAGACCACCAAACTAACTGACTCGAATTTTCTTGTACATCTACTTTTATACATTTAAATTGAACATCCATAAACACACATACCTACACACATACATATTGTCTTTCTTGTTTATTTTCTGCATCTGTTGTCAACATCAACAGCTGTAACACACTCAGTGTTGTAGTTAACAAAACAGGGTTGTTATTCAAAATTATAATGTTTGACAACAGCTGACGTTACCCACATTTGAATTAACGGACACAATACGTAAAACAAATATTATATTAATTATTTCAACCAAACATTATTTCATAATTTATATAAAACAAAATTTAATACTTCAATGGTGGCATATTAATTACATCTAATAACTAAGATTGTTGAGGGCAAAACGACGTCAGGACTTTGTGCCTCACACGGTTATTGCAAAAAGACCCAGGATCGAAATCAAAGTCGAAAATATGGAGAAGCTATTGAGGACGATTCCAAATATTTCTGGCCTCAAAGTGGCAGTTGAGAAAGTTCCGGACATAAATAATACGATGAACTTTGATGCCAAAAAAGGAACAAAACTTCTCAAAAAAGATTTTTTCAAAGTATTGTGTAGTGTACAACGAAACTTACCTTTTAGCAGTGTTTTCGCAGCATCGTGGTGGGAAATTTTATGTGATATTTATTAGATTGTCCCTTATAATAGCGATATGTCGATTTTCGTTCATTACACCACCAAGTTTTATTGGAAATGGTCCCAAATCGAAGAAATAGATTTTTTTTTTAAATTCCCAAAATTCGAAATTTTGAAAAAAAAATATTTTTTATTCCATTTATTTATTTATTTAATATAGTCAAAATGATTCAGATATGGAATTTTGAATTCATCGGATATCATTAACCCACTTTAGCCTGGAATCCAAAATGACCCACGAATTTGACCAAAATGCCAAAACATGATTTTTTTTAAATAATTTTAAAAATTTTATAAAATGCCTAATTTTTTTTTTTTTTTTTTTTTTATAAAGAGAAGCAACACTCAGGAAATTCTTCCTATTAATTAACGTGTTGCTTCCTTTGGAAAGGGGATAGAGAAGAAGTGAAAGGTGGTGAAAGATGAAGGGCTTCAAATATGGCAGAGATGGATTGGAGATGTCCATAGCTATTTGTACCACATAATAGTTGATATTAAAGAAAAAAATAAATTGGAAAAATGATAATTCGAGTTTGTGTTTGGAGCGACTGCTTTCCAGAACATTTTACAAAAATTGCTCATTTTGTCAAAAATTAAACAAAATTTTAATTTTTTCAACAAATTTTACACAGTTTTCGGAAAAACATCACTTAAATTTGTTTAGACTATAATTATCTTTACATTTGGTTAAAAAATATTGAACCCTTAGTGGCCTGGGATCAGAAAAGACCCATGAAACTTAATATTAATTATGACTACAAGATTGTAAAGCCATTAAATTGATAAAAAAAAAAAAATCTCATCTGGATAAAAATAATTATTTTATGTAACGTGATCCATATGGGGTTAGCTTTTATACTTCTGGCCAAAAACGCCCCACTAGGAAATTTACAGAATAACACCTTTCATAATTTTCGGAAAAATAAAAAAAAAATATTTCCACTTGATAAAAGTTATTATTTTGAATAACTTGATTCATATAGGGTTAATGTTTTCACTTTTCGGCAAAAAAAAGACCACTTGCAAATTTTCAGAATTCTGTAAATTTCCTAGTGGGTATTTTTTTGTGAAAAGTGAGAACATTAACCCTATATGGAACAAGTTATTCAAAATAATAGTTTTTATCAAGTGGAAATAATTTTTTTTTTTTTATTCATTCAAATTGATATTTTTCCGAAAATTATGAAAGGTGTTATTCTGCAAATTTCCTAGTGGGACGTTTTTGGCCAGAAGTATAAAAATTAACCCCATATGGTTCACGTTACATAAAATAATTATTTTTATCCAGTTGAGATTTTTTTATCAATTTAATGGCTTGACAATCTTGTAGTCATAATTAATATTAAGTTTCATGGGTCTTTTCTGACCCCAGGCCTCTAAGGGTTAAATATTTGTTAATCAAATGTATAGATAATTATAGTCTAACCAAATTTAAGTGATGTTTTTCCGAAAACTGTGTAAAATTTGTTTAATTTTTGACAAAATGAGAAATTTTTGTAAAATGTCCTGGAAAGCAGTCGCTCCAAACACAAACTCGAATTATCATTTTTCCAATTTATTTTTCTTTTCTTTAATATCAAATATTACGTGGTACAAATAGCAATCGACATCTCCAAATTAGGTATTTTAAAAAATTTTTAAAATTAATTTAAGAAAAAAACACGTTTTGCATATTTATCAAATTCGTGGGTATTTTGGATTCCAGGCTAAAGTGGGTTAATGATATCCGATGAAGTCCAAATTCCATGAATGAATCATTTTGACTATATTAAATGAATAAATAGAATAAAAAATATTTTTTTTCGAAATTTCGAATTTTGGTAATTTTTTAATAGTAATACACTTTTTTTCCAAAATGGGCCATTTTCGTCCAACTTTCGGCACGGGTTAACGTTTTCCAAAAAAAAAAAAAAAAATGGATTACTACCATTTAGGCCCATTTCTAATAAAACTGGGGGTGTAATGACAAATGTATTTTTAAGGGACACTCTAATATTTATACAACCAGAAAACAGATTCTTACCAATCGAATAGTTCAGTTGCATCAAATGAATTTTTCGGTTGTGGCTACCGAATTATTCTTGATACAACTGAAAGTCCGTTGCCATAGTCAAATCAGTCCTGTCTCAATTGGTTTTTTGTTGCCACAACTGAAAAATTCGGCTACCACAACCGAACCATGCGATTGGCTACAAATGCGGTTATCAGAACTGAATCTGTTTTCTGGGTGTACATAATTAGAGAGTGTCTTGAAAATAGATTACTTCGATTTCTAAAACAACACATTGTATTTACATTTTTTTGGTCAGATTTGACATCTTGAATTTACAGCAAAACCACAATGGAATGGTATAATCAAAATAATGTTATTTTTGTACCAAAAGAGGGCAGTGTACCAAACTGCCCAGAACTGCGGCCCATTGAAAGGTAATGGGTTCTGGTCAAAAGGGAACTAAGAAAAGGGAAACAAATGGACAGATGATACCAAAAAAGTCGACGAAGGCACTGTAAAATTGCTTATGGGCATATTAAATAAAATGAAAAAAATTATATCATGAGATTAAAATATTGTAGAAAATAACACAGAATATATTTCCTTAAATGCTTTTTATTTAGCATTTTTTAATGGCGAACTCTTTATTTACAAAATTTTATATAAATTTTATTTCACAATTACACTGGGCTGAGGCTGAGTTGAAAGCCTGAAAAAGCGGGGCACCCCGTGCCGTCATGGTGCATGGCGTTATTCTGGATAAGCTTTTAAAAAACAATAAAAAAATATTTTAATTTAAAAATTATGGATCCAAGATCCTCCCCAAAAGCCTCCGTATACCCCGCGTTTCGGAAAACGGTCTCCAATTTGAGAACAGTACATATATTCGAACAAATTTTTAAATATAAACCTTACAAAAGTTGCTACATTCTTTTGATATAAGATACTTTCCGCTTAGCTCACATGAATGTGTGTTTGCTTGAAATTTCATTTTATTATGTTGTCTTGCATAAAAATTTCACTCCTTTTGTTGTTTACCTTTCTCAAATCAAAAAGTAAATAAAGGAGGTATGGAAGCATAAGATATTTAAGATTTTTCTTTTCTTTTTATAACACAACAATAAAAATATAAACGCCCCTCTATAATTTGCTTAGTATTTGTCGTCATTTAAGATAATCAGAACCAAACCCAATTCGTGTAACTTTGTCTTCTTAAGCATAATGAAGAAAATGAATAAAACCGAGCAAAGAATGATTGTATTATATGAAGATAGTGGTAGATGTAGTGGTAATACAATTTGTTTTCTTTACAGTTAAGTTTTAACGTTTTCTTCACTGCAGAGCATTAATATTATAATAGTAAATCTGAAGATATAAACTGTTAGGGATGATTGATTTTAAGATCTCAGTGATATTTGATGCAGGGGAATTTGTAAGACTTATAAGTGGATATGCAATTTTTTTTTTAATGCTCAAGCCAGATAAAAAATCTTTTGGTTCCGCTTTTCACTTTAAATGAATTTAGGTTTTTCGAAATTTAAAACAAAAATGTTTAAGAAAAATTCATAACTTCCTTTTTATTAAAAATATTTTCTTCAATTTTTTTTTCCTCTGAGTCACTTATTAATTTTAAGAGTGATTATGCATATGACCCTAAGAATCTAATATACCTTTCCCTGTTTTATGGGGGGAGGCCCCAGTATTGCTCAATATTCCAAAAAAAAAGCGCAAAAACGATTCCCCCTTATACCGCACACATATTTGCGCATACATATATCCACATTTACGTTTATAACTTAAGTTTTGTTTTATTTTTATTCCTTTTTTGTTTTGTTAAAATCTCTGTATCAATATTGTGTTGTATACGAATGGGTTTGTATGTACACTTATAAAAAAAAGTTAGTCTGTTATTTTCTCTAAAAAAAAGTCCGTACAAATAGGTCAAAATTTTGCTAAAATAACAGGAAATAGTACATGTATTTGCGCCAGCACAATTTTGACCTATTTGTACGTACTTTTTTTCTATGAGTGTATATATATTTATACTCATACATACATATGCGTATTTATTTGCTAAATGTGGTTGCCAATGTGTTTGTTTTTGAAGTTTCCACCTTTTTGTTGTTTTTTTGTCTTTCAAATGTTACTGTATTTGTTTCTTAACATTTTATACTTTTCTTCTTAAGGTATAAACTTATCATTCGCAATAACCTGTAAAAAACTTTTCTTGCATTTTTCATTTAATGGCATTTCTATGTATTGTGTATCTGTGTATGGAGTATATAAAGTTTTTTCGTTATATCTTAAAATAGTTGGTAAATGTGCTTAAATACAAAGCAATAAACTTGATAATATCAGTTTTTATAAAAAAAAAAAAAATAGGATAGAATGTATGAATATATACAATACAAAGTATTAAAATATTGCTTTTAATATTGAAACTTTAATTTTGCAAATATTGTTGATTTAACAAAATACAAACCGGCCACTGCATGAACGATTGGTAAAAAAAAAACTGCATCCAGAAAACAGATTCGTTGCAGTAACCCACTCGAATTTATGCAATCACATGAACTACCTTATAATTCTATAGCAATTTCTTTTCTTAGGGCCGAATTTGAATAAGTTCAACTATTGCTAAGTATAAGTTTTGGTCAATATTACTTAAATATTAGTTGAAGCTCTAGAAAAATAAAAGCGGTTTTGGATACAGGTATCGGCATAAAAGATACATCCACCTATTTTTTTATTCAACATTCCTAACAGCAAATTTATTAAGAAACGAAAATTTTAAAAATTAACCGTATTTATTATTTATTTTCTTCTAAAGTTAAAATATTACAATCAATTTTAACACTAATTATTTAGTCTAATATACAAATAATTTCAGTTTTTTTTTCAAATTAATCTTAATTGTAATCTACGACCAGAACAATTGTTTCATCATAGTATTAAACGATTAGTATTATAAGAATATAGGAAAAACTGAAGATTAACAATACCCAACAAAAAAAATGTTTAGTATTTTGGAAGCAGTAAAAATACGAAACGCTTAAAAACGCGCTACAAATTCTGCTTTACAGAGTTGCGCCACTTAATGCGTATACAATACACAAAAAATTTTGCAATTTGATTGCATACCCTGCAAAACTGCCTTAAACGAAGTAAATCGTAAGCAAGTTATTTAAAAAATTATAGTGCTACGATATTCCCTTACGACGAAGCAGGTTGTAAGGGAGTAAAATAAAATGTAAGTCAGTTTGCATTTTGAAGTCGGCAAATGAATGTATTTATTTTCATTTTTTCAGCAGCAAATAAAGCACTTTTTCTCACAAAAAAGTGCATGCATTTATTCGCGGTTAAATTCAATTTCTAAAAGCATGAATTTGCTGCAATTTTTCAGCAGCGAATAATGCGCTTTTTCTCACAAAAAAACGTGCTTCCAAGCGGCCCCTTTGTATTGAAAAATCATGCCTTCCGTAAGCAGCTTTATAAGGGATTAATTTTATTTATTTCCTTACAAATCAGGTTTTTTGCTTGCTGGGATAAAGTCGAATAGGGCATAAAAAACTATGAAGAAATATGTTTTTACTTTTTCGCTGGCCTCAAAAAAGTTCATCCACCAACTGCGATGAAGTGTTAAACATAGTATAATATAGTAGCTTTACTCATTTTCTGTCATTTGAAAAAATGAAGCAGTGTTTGTAATTTTACTTGTACATATGGTTCTTAATACCACTACAACTACATGAGATAGGGACAAGCTCTCAATTTTTCAATGAGTGGGGCTACTATAGTATACTATGGTTTTAAAGTTGTATTTTTTTAAATTTTTAATAAAACATATCATATTTTAATTATACCCTACACCACTATGTGGTCAGGGTAATATAAGTTTGTGCTGATGTTTGTAACACCAAAAAATATTGGTCCTAGACCCACCTTATAATATACCGATCGGCTCAGAATTTTTTTCTATTTCGATTTAACGATGTCCGTCTGTCCGTCTGTCCGTCCGTCCGTCTGTCTGTCTGTCCATGCATTCTTGTGCGCACTCTACAGGTCGCAAATATTAAGATAAACTTGGTAGACCGACTTATGTCGGCCCAAGGACGACGCCTATTGATTTTGGTTAAAATCGGTCCAAGTTTAGACCTAGTGCCCATATAAGGGTCCTACCAAAATTATATTTTTTATACGCTGCAGGTCGTAAATATTAAGATATTTTGATCAAATTTGGTGCACAGACCTATATTAGCCCAATAACGCAGTCTATTGATTTTGGTGAACATCGGTTCATGTTTAGACGTAGTGCTCATATAAGGGTCCTACCAAAATTATACTGTTTATATGCTGGAGGTCGCAAATATTAAGATATTTTGATGAAATTTGGTACACAGATCTATATTGGCCCAGTAACGCAGCCTATTGATTTTGGTGAATATCGGTCCATGTTTAGACCTAGTGCCCATATAAGGGTCCTACCAAAATTATACTGTTTATACGCTGCAGGTCGTAAATATTAAGATATTTTGATGAAATTTGGTACACAGACCTATGTTAGCCCAATAACGCAGTCTGTTGATTTTGGTGAACATCGGTCCATGTTTAGACCTAGTGCCCATATAAGGGTCCCCCCAAAATTATATTGTTTATACCCTGCAGGTCGCAAATATTAAGATATTTTGATGAAATTTGGTAAACAGACCTATGTTGGCCCAAGGACGAAGCCTATTGGTTTTGTTGAACATCGGTCCATGGTTAGACCTAGTGCCCATATAAGGGTCCCCCCAAAATTGGCTTGGTTACAAACTGCAGGTCGCAAATATTAAGATATTTTAATGAAATTTGGTGCGCTGACTCACATTATAGAAAATTTTGACACGAGCCCCATTTTAACCCATTCGAATTTCGGATCCAAACATTAGTTGGCTTTTACCCAGACTGGTGTAGGGTATTGTATAGTCGGCATACCCGACTTTAACCTTTTTACTCGTTCGTTATAGCTTCGGCATTTAAAGTTGGATTTTAAAGTGTGATATATCGATTTTTTTGCCTCGAGAAGACCAGTGTTTTGATATAAAGGAAAAATCCAATGAAAAAAAATTTAAAAAGGCGACCCCTACGTTCGGCAACCAATATATAAAAAAAGTCTACTGGGTTTATCGAAAAACTTCATTAGCAAAAGTTTAATGATTTTTTTCGAGCTTTAATTTTCTGACATTAGGGATGTACATTAGGGTTGTAGCAACTGATATCTGGTGGCTAACTACTAGAACGGGATACTTGAGGTCAATGGCCCACGAGAGGAAAATACTCGATGTATCATACTTTAAGATCCGACTGTAAATGCCAAAGATATAACGAAAAATGTAAAATGGCGACCCCTACGTTCGGCAAAAAAGAATAAAGAAATTTTTTTGAAGCCTCCTTGCAAAAATACTTCATATTGGAGGGTGTACGGCTAACTTTTTTTTTCCTGTAAGGTGGTACGCTGTAATATACACCTTATTTGGTGGGTGAAGTTCTTTTTTGCAAAATGACAGAAACTAATATTTTCCGTTAATAATTATTAAAGAAAACCATTAGTTTCCCAGCAAAAAAAATTGGATGTAATGTTTTACAAACTACTTCTTTCACTGTTTTACAAGTAGATAGTGTACTTTTAATGCCTTTTTAGAAGTTATTCTGAACAACTTCAAAAAATCACCTCTTTCATTGTCCCTAAGTATCCCTTAACATATTTTTACAGCTTTTTTAGAATTACTTCTAAACAACAATCAAATAATCACTTAAGTATTACTTCTAAAGACTAATTGCTCTAAAAGTGATCGTAAAAAGTGATTTTGATATCACTTGGCATTTCCAAACTAAACACGTGCACAGATAGAACTGCTGGTACAAGTTTCGGTATGTCTACTGATTTGAATACGTATTAATAAGTAGTTTAGTGTTTCTGGTATAGTTGATATTGTTATTCTTTCTAGTAGATTGTGTGTAAATGAATAAAGAGAGAATGAGCGTAATATATTTGTTTTACTATAGTATGCTCAAACAAATAAAACAGATAATGAAGATTGTACAATAGATACTTATTGTACGCTGCCAATAAATATATTGTGAAAATTTCGACCAAATCAACCCCATGTCTTCTTTCGACCTCTTTTTCACTAATTTTATTTAAATTAAATACAATTTTTTGTTTTAATTGAATTTTATTAATTTTTAAATACAAATTTCACAACAAATTTAATCTTTAGTCACTTGATTATTTGTTTCCACAACAATTACTTGAAAATATTTGTGGTACAATAAGTATTTGAGAACAAGAAACAAATAAATGCTTCACTCAATGCAAAACAAGAAATAACTGGTATTGTGTTTATGAATAAAGTGAGTGCGTTGAAACAAAACATAACAATATCAGTTACACTTCTTCTCTTATTTATACCAATAGTAACAGTTATGTATATGGTATATTTGTTTTGGAAATACTTTAAGATATACAAGTGCACGTCTTTATTCCAAACAGGGGGGTCGCGAGTTCGATTCCCAGCGGGACCAATATTTTTTATTTTTTTTTTTATTTTTTTTATTCTATTAATTTTTTTAATATTTATAATTAATTTGTTTTTATACAATATTTTCTTTAATATTTAAAAATATACATATATAAAAAAAAAATGGTGAGAAATTGCTTTTTATGCACCTGCGAAAATAGCACTGAAAACAATATTGAGTTGGAGTGAGCCTTTTACACTTGTTTAATAAGTACTTTTATTAAAGGGAATAAGGAACAATATCTCGTAGTAACAAAGTTGTGTTTTTATGCCAGTGAACTTTCATATCAAAGAATAGCTCAGTGGTAGAGCGTTAGACTAGCAATCGTGAGGTCGCACGTTTGATACCCTCTGGCGTCAATAAAAAAAACTTTTGTAAAAAAAAAAATAATTTTTTTGTGAAAAAAAAAATGTTTAACTTTTAATTTGTGAAAAAGAGCTTCCTTTGCACTCGACAACTCAATGTTAAAATCATTAATGTTTATGTTAAAAAAGAAGTACATCTAGGGCATCAATTGTAGTGCTTTTTCTACTGCTTTGGCATCTATTTTTTTGTTGGGTTGTATTATAATACAACATTGCCCACCTGGTGGTAATATGCGAAAAATTTGGTTATAGCCCTAATTCACATACATCAAATTAAAGGAAACTTCTTCATCTTAAAACAAAAACACAGAGGTGAGGTCACCGAAAAATGTTGGCACATTTTTTTTTTTTTGTGTTCTGTCTAAAAAATCTCTTGTAAAATGTAACTATACTGGCAAAAAACTCATAGATCTGGCTAAAACATTTTTACATCAACAAATAAATAGAAATTTATTTATAGTGAAACCTGGGCTACTTTAAAACTAAACTCGGTTAGCGGTGCAGCATTTCGGTGCTATATTACAAATTTAACCCTCTAATGCTCTTTCTTCTGATAGCGATAATATTTGAACTATGAGTTTGGAAGACTTACTATTGGACAAATATTAAAATTTTTATTTATTGCTTTATTTAGGCGATATACACAGAAAGAATTTTGCTGGACGAGTTTTAATGAAAACTAATGAAGTTTTCTTCACAAAATAAATGAAAAATTTCATAAATATGATGAAAAAACTGCACATATTTAATGAATCTAGTTTTAATGAAACTTTTTCATTGAGTGTATGAAAGTTTTAATAAATGAAATGAAATTTTTTACAACATTTTATGAAAAATTCCATTAATTAAATGAAAAGTTTCAATGGACGAGTTCCAGTGCAACTTCGTTATTTTTATGCAAAAATTCATTAATACCATGCAGATAATTCTCTCAGTGTAGGTAGTACAATAAAATCTGAAAAGGAACAAGAAATCCAATAATCAAATAACTTAAATCTTTTTGGAAAAAATAATATCAGTAAAATAAAATTAAAAACAGAAAATTGTTGATCCAGTATTTTATTTCAAAAATTGCAAAATTTGACGAATTTGGTACTAAACATCTATAAATTTTTACGAAATTAATTTCTTAATTATTAATTTGGACTTTAAGGATATCTTGGAAAGCTATGCTGCCATACAAAATTTTTTAAAAGTCGCGATGAATACATTTTTTTTTTTTTTTGTTGAAATATTTTCCTTTTAATTGCTTCTTAACTAAGCCATGTCATTTATTAAGGCCGATTTTGATTGCAGTGATTCAATTGGCTAAAACCTTAGAAAACCATAAAAATCCATCTAAAATGCGAACAGTGGTTTTAATATCAAGTTTTATACATCAAATTTTAAGCCTAAGCCCTGATTTATGTATTACGAAAATACTCTAAACGAAAGCAAAGTAACGAAAATTTGTTTTTGTTTCCCATGTATTTTTGACGAAAGTGATTGTCAATTTCTTTCGTTAAGACTATTTTCGTAATAGACAAACAGGCCCTAAATATGAATACAGGTGCTGTGCCTACATTTCACTATAAAAAATTTATTTTCATGGCATTTCAAAATTTTTATATATAAAAACCTAAATGGAAAACCGCAAAACTCTAAAGATATTAAGCCAAAAATATGTACCATTGATCGAAAAATAAAGTACGCCATTATAATCAGCATGTCCGAAATATATAGAATTGATGGTCAGAGCTGTATTAATTTTTAAAAGTCAAGATTTTGTCATGCAGTGTTTTTTAGGAAAAATTTTTTTTCTGATTTTAGCAGGTTAATTTGCTATTTTCCATTAACAAAAATTTAACTCAAATATAACTAAAACTCTATATATTTAACAGTTTTAATTTTGCTCTTCTTATTTTACTAGTATTTAGCAAAAATATCTGCTAATTTCAGCAGTTTTTTCTGCAGCATCATTTTTAACTAATTTTTAGTAACTGTTTACTGGTATTTTTCTAGATTTATTTCTATTAGTGTAGATAAGTCCTATTTTAATCGGTTTCGCGTAGTTGTAATCAAATTAATTGACAAATCATTCGATATAAAGGAAAGTTTATATGATAAAAAAAAAAATTAAGCAAACTAATTTCAATTCATATGTTTCCTTGAAACATTTGAGAAACAGAATATTTCTTTAAAAAAAAAATCCATTATAAATTTCACAAACAAGGTACCACTCGTATATTAGCTCAAGTTGTTATTACTAATAATGATGATCAATATTGCTATTCATAAATCTGCACTTTTGTATTGACTAAGAACACTTTAGACTCAATTCAAACAGTTTACTATCAAAATTGTTGCCACTTTTGTTTCTTTTCTCCCAACAAACAAAAGACTCGTATTCATACCGTAGTTACAACAAACAATCTTTGAAATCCTTTCAAGTACCTTTAACATACTAACTAGGGATGCCAATCCCGATTAGTTTTTCAAAATTTCGGGATTCGGGATTTCAAAATTAAAAAAACGGGATCCCGGGATGGATCGGAATTTTTCGGAATCCCGAATTTTTTTCTGGATTTCGTGATTTTTTGCCATTTTGTAAATTTTTTATTTAAAAAATGTGTAAAAACTTCAAATATATGTAAAACGAGTAAAAAGGTTAAAGTTAAAGTCGGGCATGCCGACTATACAATACCCTACACCAGTCTGGGTGAAAGCCAACTAATGTTTGGATCCGAAATTCGAATGGGTTAAAATGGGGCTTGTGTCAAAATTTTCTATAATGTGAGTCAGCGCACCAAATTTCATTAAAATATCTTAATATTTGCGTTTTGCAGTTTGTAACCAATTTTGGGGGGAACCTTATATGGGTACAAGGTCTAAACATGGACCGACGTTCACCAAAATCAATAGGCTTCGTCCTTGGGCCGACATAAGTCGGTGTACCAAATTTCATCAAAATATCTTAATATTTGCGACCTGCAGCGTATAAACCATATAATTTTAGTAGGACCCTTATATGGCCACTAGGTCTAAACATGGACCGATGTTCACCAAAATCACCAAATTTGCGACCTGTAGAGTGCGCACAAGAATGCATGGACAGACAGACAGACGGACGGATGGACGGACGGACAGACGGACATCGTTAAATCGAAATAAAAAAAAATTCTGAGCCGTTCGGTATACTATAAGGTGGGTCTAGGACCAATATTTTTTGGTGTTACAAACATCAGCACAAACTTATAATACCCTGACTACATAGTGGTGTAGGGTATAATAAATATAGGGTGATATGCATAAACACTTTTAAAATTTATAAGTGACTTATAAAAGAAATTTTTCATACAAATTACATTTTACAAACATGTTTTAAGGTTTTCAAATTATTATGCATTAGCATTGTACTCCTGTTTATTTCTAAAGAACGAAAGAATTGAAAAATCTCAAGAATTAAGAATTTTACTCCGTCAATATTTTGTGCATTATTTTTGTTTATAATAATTTTATATTCACTATAAATACTTATAGCATTTCAATTTTAAATTGTCAATTAAATTTTAAAATTTT
Source organism: Leucophora obtusa (assembly GCA_949987735.1). Classification (NCBI taxonomy): domain Eukaryota; kingdom Metazoa; phylum Arthropoda; class Insecta; order Diptera; family Anthomyiidae; genus Leucophora; species Leucophora obtusa. Next base: position 192,778,734 of record OX465298.1, read on the forward strand.
CAATTAGTTTTAGAATTTTTTTAATTTAGGTAGTTCACAAGGGGTGTGCTATTTGTTGTATCGTTGTATTGTCCTAACAAAAAACAGAGTTGTTAGAATTTAAATTGAAAAAATACAACATTTGAGAATACCACGATACAACATTTTTACGTATGTTTAGTGTCCTATGTTTGAGTGTGCTAACAGATAGAAAACCGAATAGAAAATCGTTGTTAAACTCAAATAAAAATTTTAACAACTCTGTTTTTTGTTAGGACGATACAACGATACAACAGATAGCACACCCCTTGTGAACTCCCTAATTGTTTTCCACATATAGTACAGAAATATAAATTGAGAAATTCTGAAATACAACTTTTTATTTTGAATTTTAATCGATGATTTCCGAAATATAATAAGAAATACTGCACAATATAGATTTGTATAAAATTATATTTAACAAAAACGATTTAAAAATATCAGCAGGGTTACAATTTTGTAAAAATTACCACATAGTTTTGCAATTGTGAAAGTCCCGGTATTCGAGCTTAAGAATCCTGTGATTCGGGACTCACTTTTTTTTGAATAATCCTGGGATTTCGGGACTCGGGATTTCGGGATTGGCATCCCTAATACTACCTTAGCATAGAGTCATTGTGATGCATAAAATGTTGAATTGTTGTATTTCAACACGTACAATTTGTTACACAAAATAGAAATAAAGATGATGATGATAAAAATGTACGTACGCATATTGCATTTTTTTTTTTTCAAATTACTTACACTTGTTTTGGATTCGACCATAAAATTTCACAATAGGTCATGTGCTTGTGCTTCTACGATGCATCTTAAGGAAGGTGTATACTCCAAAAAAAAAAAAAAATTTTAAATCTTCTTCAATATTTTGTTTTGATGGAATATTCATTCTTTATATTTACTCTCCAAAAATTGTAGTAAAAAATTATTAAAAATAAAATATTAATGTTTATTTTACTTTTTCTTTAATTTTGATCAGAGATTTAAGTAATTAGCTCTAAATCATTTTAAAAAATGAGCGAGCTTGTATATCTTTTTAATTTCAAAAATCCGACCAGTTTCGAATAAGCGCTAAATTCTAATAAACCGAAAATCGGTTGTTATTTATCGGTTATCCATTTTTTAAACATGATTTTGTTAAAAACTCTATTTAAACTAATTTTACTTCGACTGTATTTTATTTAAAAAATATTCTTATGAGTGTTATTTTTGTTCGGTTTAAGATCAAATATTTCAAATTCCAAATAGAATTTACAATTTATTTTACAACCAATAAAAAAAAACTTTTGAAAAAAACTTTCCTAGAACCAATGGTTGACAATTAATGCATTTTCAAGTGTTACCAAATTCACTATCATCTCTAGGCTATAATGGAGATTTTAGTTTTTTGTATATGAGTGATATCAAAAAATGTGATAAAAATCGTGTAACCACCTAATTTCTAATGCATGGATTACATTTGAGTTACATATTTCGATATATATATCAGCGCATTGTCACCTGTTTTACAAAATTTATAACAATCTGACCAATTTTTGGTTAGTACATAAAATTTGTGACCAATTTTATAGGCCAAATGTAAACTCCGTAACAAGTAACTCATAAGGTTTTTTAACTTTAATAGCTTATATTTTAATAACCAATAAAGCTCAACACTAACTGTAAGAATTTTATGAAGAGGAAAAGTGCCGTTTTTAATAAAAATGAATACATATTACAAACTTTTTCGTATATCTTAACTATCACGACTTCAACTCTGTAACGATTTTTCGTCATAACTTTTGATAAAAATGCATATACCAGAATTTTGGAGTTATCTATTATTTATATTCCGAAAAGTATAATGTTATTTATACTCAAATGATCGTTGGACTGTAAGTAATCATCCAGTATAAAAGACTTGAAGCTTTTCTGCAGCATGTAACATTCTCGAGATGAAAAAGGATGTCTTTAATAAGATTTGAAAAAATGTTGTAAACTCCGTTCCTAATTTTTACACCAAACTATTTAACGAGTAAGAAAAACAATGTCATATTTGGATTCACCTTGTAGGCATTATGCGATTTTGTTTCGGAAAAAAAATTCTGGCAAAGCTTTTCTGAAAGAAAACAAAAAAAGTAACCAAATGTAAACTCCGTAACTGTAAACTCCGTAACCACAATTGTTTGCATCAGATTTCATTCAAATAAATGTAGATAAATGTTTAAAATATTTTAAAATAACCATAAACAGAGGTGATTCAACTAATATTTATGTATCAAAAGACGATTCAACTAATAATTTTGCGTCAAATCAGAAAAAGTTATCAGTTTTTTACCCTAAGCTGCTTAAGCGAAAAACGATTGATTTTGCATTTCATTGGTTTTGAATCGATATTTCGAGTCATTACTGACATTAGTTTGACAAATTAAATTTGTTTCACACAATTTAATAATTTTTTGATCGCGAAATGTTATGTTTTTAATATATTATTTTTTAACTGCGCAACCGCTGTTTGGATTTTAAAAAATTTTATATTTTTGAAAAGCATTTAAAAGGACCAAAAATACAAAATTTAAAAAAAAATAAAAATTTTTTTCGCGGAATGAATTGTATTTTTATTCGTGAAACCGCCAATTTGATCAACATAAATTATATATCATTGGAAAGCAAGTTAAAAACCCAAATACGAAAAACTAATAAATTGAAGAAAATTCGTACGCAATTTTTTTTTGTTATATCTTTTGCTTGCAGAAATGTAAACTCCGTTACAACAAAAAAAATTAAAATTGTGCAAAAAAAGTTATTGCGACAACTTGTAGAAGAGATTTTTTTCAATTAGGTTTATAATGACTAAACTTACTGATTCCATTAAGAAAAAACCGAAATATTAACACTTTTTGCTTCTCACAAATCTGGCCTAAAAATTTATCACATTTTTTGATTTCACCCATATATATGTTTAATTTCAATATTAATTAATATTATTATATAAAAAATTTTATAAATTAAATTTTTGGAAATGTAATTGTTTTTTATGGTTAATAATGTTTTTAATTACAATATAATCCATAAACATTAAAGCAATCAATTAAAACAACAAGAATTCCAAACTTGTAAATACATAAATTTCGTTACTTACAACATTATTAAAAATCGAATAATTTTTAAATTTTATTTGCAGTATAAAGCCGTTAAAGTTGGAGTGAAATTTTTCTACATGAAAAACAACTTACGGTGCTTTAAGAAGAAAATCCGAATAATTATTTGCGCGATTAATCGATTAAAATCAAAAGTCGATTAACTGAACAAACCTAGTTTTGGTGATTGGTTGATTTTTGAAAACTTGTTCAATAATATTGAACGTGTATTCCTGCCTTAATATACTTTTTTATAAGTATAGTCCCTCCTTAAACAAAGTGTTCTTTATGTGTGAGTCTATGTATGTGTGTGTGAGTGTTGTGCATACATATAAAGATACATTAACAATGTTTGTATTGATGTTGTTATTTGAAAATTTTCGAAAATGTATGTGTTTATACTGCGTTACATCTTAATTGCAGTTGATTTGTTTTTATTGTTAGTAAGGGAGATTCATTGAGTAGAGAAAAGATACATGTTGTAAATTCATATAGTTTTGAAGTATAAATACAATGGACCAAGAATTTTTAAATAAAAACACACTAGAGAGAGAAGTAATAGCAAAACATATTTCATAGCCAGTTTTTTCTTCAAATATTATTTGCCAATTTACTGATAAAGACTTTGCATTTTTTAAAACTAAAATAAAACTATTGTAAAAATTTTGTTCCATAGTTTGGTATAGTATTACTATTGTGACATGTATTCCTTATGTATACATGAAACAACATTCATTAAAGCCGAAATTGAAACATGTTTTTCAATAGGACTTTACAAATATTGTTTTTTTTTTCATTTGCCTCTTCCTTTTAAAAACATAAATGTGTTTATATAGGTGCAACATAATTTGTTTGTAACATAAACAATCGTATAGTTAAACAGGATACTTCTAATTAAGTTTGAATTCTTTGTTATGTTTTTCTATGGGAATCATTTTTAAAGGAGTTTGCATTTTGTCTTTTCTTTTTTAAGTGTTGTTTTGTTTATGTATTCTCTTTTAAAACTCATTTCATTAATTTATAAAATAATGTTTAAACATTGTCTATGTTCATCTATTCCATGTCACAGATGCTTTCATAAAAGACATGTTTATGCATAAATTCGTTAATGAATCAAATGTTGCAATGTGGCTATAGCTGTTGTTACTTTGCCCACATCGTTGACATAATATTGCCTTAATAAACAATAGTGGATATTATTAACAAATAGCCACAGGATATTTAAGGCATATATAGCAGAAGTTAGTAGCCGAAACTAATGTTTTATCCACTTAAAATTACTTGCATACTTGAAATTGCAATAACACAAAATTATGAGGACAGTGGCGGATTTATTTTTAAGTTTTTCAAATATTTTCTTATATGGCGATGGTGCATAATCCCCATAGTACTTTCTAGCTTTACTTTGTTTTGGGTGATAGTTTTTATCCACAAATAATAATGCTTTATTAGCAGTCAAAATTCACTTTTTGTCACTTTGATAAAAATGATATGCCAAACTGTCCAACACAAAGTTAATGACGAAATTTGCTTGAAAGTTTAAAGATTTCTAAAAACAGATGTTACTTGATGGGAGCTTTGTTGATTTTTAATTAGCTACTAGGGAAGTTCTTAAAGTCACCAACTTATAGATGCGCCCTCGTGCCACGATATACATTTTATATTTTCTTCAACAAGCCCTTCGTAATTTTAAAGTATTTTCATTGACCTTTTTGGTACCAGCAGTCCATTTATATCTTTGAAAAGAAGTAGTTATTTAGTTATTCAGTTGGAACCAAATTCGGCTAGGACAAACATTTTTTTTTTTTTTTGATTTATCATGAATAAAATTTTAGTCCGATCAGTTCGGTTCAGTAAATCTGATTGTACCAGATCTAATTAGATCTCAAAATGGGGAACAAACTTGAGATGCAATTAGATCTGATCAAATCTAGACAGATCTGACTGACCATATATAATCAGATCCAATTTGATTTTGACTTCAAACTAAAATTAAAAAATTTATACCTATAAACTGATCTTCTTACAGAGTTATTCTTCATCCAAAATCTGTTTGTACATTTTTATTTTAATTCCAGCTTCAATTCATAAGTTATTATACCAGATCTGAGCAGATCTGCTCACATTTGGTCATCAAAATCACCCAGTTTTCCAGATCAGTTTAGATAAAGTGTATCACATATGCCATATCTAATCATATACGATCAGAGCTGGCGCCAGATCTTATTAGATTCAATCATGTATATTTATATCTGAACAGATCCGGTCAGATCTAATCTCTATTACACGGGGCAGGCTACTGAGCTGATTTTGTGAAAAATCCAAAAAAAATCCTATTGAAAAAAAAATTTTTTTAATAGTTTTTTTTATTTTAGTTCCCAGGAATTTTTTTTTAAATCGGTTGTCAACCACATTAATTCTGTAGCTGGTTCCACTGCAACTGATTCCATGGAACTAGTTCCTGAACCATTTCTACTGATCTTATATGGCAGGTGTGACTGACATATAATCAGTTCTAGAACTATTTCCAGAACTGATTTTAGGGTAACCGGTTCCACTTTAGAGATACATAATCTGTTGGTTTTGGGAGAATTTCAAACAAAAAACATAGGTGTTAGAATTGACAGTAGAAGGGTTTGTAAATGAAAACTAGCTATTTTACAACCGATCCTTTGGAACAGAAAATTTTCCTGGGAAGTAATTCACTGAATTCGTCAACTGAACGCGTTCAATAAAAATCAAATTTAATTCGTTCAAGCTCATTTTCGTTCACTGAATTGAAAAAAAAAATTACGTTCACTGAATTGAAAAACGAAAAATTGTGTACACTAAATTCAAAAGCTGTTTTCAGTGCACAGTGGAGTGTTTTCAAAATATTTTGACAATAATTCAGGCGTTTCTTATTTGTTATAAAATGAAAAATTCCACAGCTCCCAAAACACTGTAAAAATTTTCCAAAAATGGAATGTTTTACTCGAATTCGGAATGATCTGGACGAAGAAAAATTTACAAGTGGAGAATTTTTGTTCCATTGCGCCCATTTAAAAGAAGTACACTTTTAGAAAAAATATAAATACTACACTAATAAAAAAAAATCCTTTACAAATAGGTCAAAATTATGCTGGCGCAAATATATGTACTATTTCCTATTATTTTAGTAGAATTTTTACATATTTGTACCGGCTTTTTTAGAGAAAATAACAGAAAAATTAGTTAAATTTAATCAGAACGCGTTTAACAGACTTTTGAACTAACTTTTTTTTATGAGTGTAAATGTGTTCTTAAAGAAACTTTGGAGGCAAAAGAGTCTTGCTATGGGTGTGTGAATTTTCATCTCATACCGACCAACCAGTAATGGCTGAATTATTTTCAAAACACTGCACTCGGCAGAAAACAGCTTTTGAATTCAGTGAACGTAATTATTTGTTTTTCAATTCAGTGAACGTAAATTTTGAATGAAAAATTAAATAAGGAATTAATTCACTTTTTATTCGTTCGATTTACAGAAGAAAAAATTGCCAACCGAATTGCTAAGCCTAAATATTTTGGTTGCTACAACCAACAAATTCGGTTGGTGAAACCATATTGGAATGTGATTCATAATATTTTCAGTTGTATAAACCGAATTTTGTTGTGATAGCCAATATTCAGTTGTACCAACCTATTTTAGTAGATATAAGCGAATTTCAGTTAGAAAATGGCATATTTTTTCTCTGTGTGTAGCAATTGAATTAATTCGTAACAAACGAAATTGAACGAACACAAATATGAATTAATTCCATTCAATATATAGTCTTTTGTGAATTAATTCATTAAATTTTTAATTCAGAATTCAAAAACTGAATTAAAGAATTAATTCTTCGAAGCTCTATTTCCATATTAAACAAAATTTCAGTAATGAGAAAAAACCTTTAAGAGCTGTTTACAATAACATTTTTTTAATGTCTCCAGCTTTATAGTGTGTTTATCTAATATTCTGATCCACTTAAAACTTTTATTCTAATTTATTTGTATTTATTGGAAAAAATAAAAAAAAAACATTTGTAAATGTGCCCTGTTGGTGTAAAGTATAGAAAATAGCATGAAAATAGTAACAAGCCACACTGGTTTCCTCGAGAGAAAAACATCGATGTATCATACTTTAAGATCCGACTGTTAATGCCAACGTTATAACGAAAAATGTGAAATGGCGACCCCTAAGTTCGGCAAAAAAAAAAACAATTTTTTTTTTGAAATTGCCTTGCAAAAATACTTCATACTAGAGGGTGTACGGCGCACTTTTTTTTGCCTGTAAGTTGGTACGGTCTACTGTACAGCATGCTTGATCGTCTATAGGCCTCTTAAGAACTAACAAAGGCATGTTAATATATATTGGTTTGTCCCTTCAGGTAGAATAGGAGAAAATTCGTTATAATTGGGCATTAAATATAAAAATGGAAAGCCTTAAACGATTTTTCATCCTCGAGGTAGGCAACTTTTCCACACTGTAACTCGCTCTGTAATACAATAGGGGTGACTACAAAGTGAATTTTCTGAAAGTTATACTACTCCTCTATAGTCAGTCGTTTGCTATATTGAATTCGGTCCATTAGTTAAGATGTGGTATATTTATTTAGATTTTTGGTTTTTGGGTTTGGGGACCAGGGAAATAATATCTCTTGAAACTATATCATGTCACTATACTTTTATTTCCAACCGCACGGCACTGCCTACTAAAATATTAACAAAATATTTTTCTAACAAAATCCAAACATTATAATAATGTAGGCACTAGAGGTATTCAGCGATGTATAGAGAATTTTCAAAATTAATTCTAAGTGTTCTGATTTGGCTAATTTTTTTAGTTAAAAAATATTTGAATAACGCGTCGACTCCTACTAGAAGTCTTTGACTCTTAGTTGTGGTGACTGTATTCCTCTCGAGGTTTTGTTGCAAAGTCACAACGAATTATATTTACTTATTAAAGTTTTGTTTGAAATTTAAAACATTTCTAATTTCATTGTTGTTTTGTAGGGAAATTTAGGACTTTCAGTCTTAAAAATGGTCTTACGACCGTTACAACTTATCACAAGGAGAAAAGGATACCTAAGATTACTCGTAGATAGTTTCTTCTAAAGAAGCTGGTTATATATTTTGTCTTTCAATAAAAATAATACTTAAAATTAACTTAACTTCAAAAAGTTAGAAATGCCATTAGCATTCTATTTTAAATTCATTTGTTTTACTACAATCCACGAGCGTATTTTACCACACACATTACAACTATACTTTGTTGAACTTTTGATGTGCTCCTTTCATTGGCGGACTTAGGCCGGTCTGGGGTGGGCTAAGCCCACCCTAGACTGATTTTTGCCCACCCCAGAATTTAGAAAAAATCTACCTACAATTCTTTTATCTTGATTGATTTTGATGGCAAAAAGTATTTGTTTTTGGTTTGGGAATATATCAACTGGTTTCCTAGGCAGATAATTTGTTGAAATCTAAGGGTCAAAATCAAGATCGATTTTTGTTTTAAATATTTCTTAAATAAGAAATGTTTGAAAAATTCTTACCTAAGAAATAGGGTTGCCAGACTGGCTGGACTCGCCTGGATTGTCCAGCTTTTTTAATGCTTGTCCAGTGTCCAGCTAAAATAAAATTTGTCCAGCTAAATATAAATTTTCGAAAAAACAAACAAAATCATTTTTAGTTATAAATACCCTTATTAGTAGGTACATTTAACACAATAACTTTTGAAAAAGTGCCTGTTGTTTTTAGCTTATCATTGTCATTTTTAGTGTCGAAATTTTAAAGTTGAGGGTAAATGATTATTAGGGCAAGGAATTTCATGCAAATGCATGTTTTTTCTCGATAGTCCAAAACTGATATGGACTAAATATTTATCCGAACCATCGAATTTAGAACAAAATCACATCGATTTGTAGTTGCATATTTTGTCAAAAATGCATGTTTTTGCATATTTTGACTTTAAATGCATATTTGGTGCCTTTTTAATGCATATTTTGTGCTTTTTAATTCATATTTTTCATTTTTAGGAGCATTTTTTATTTTGTAAAAAAATATAAAAAATTTATATGATTTCATATTTTGATTCAATCAAAAAAGACATTCTTAAAAACCTTATTGACCTATAGGAAATCTTCGAGTTCAGTGTCTGTTTGCAAAATAACTAACTTAAATATATTTTTAGGTTTTGAAGTGCATTATTTTTGCAAAAGTAATAGTTTTTAGTGCATATTTCTTATATTTTTAATGCATATTTTTCCTTTTTAATCGCATATTTTAGGCGCATATTTTCCATTTTTATGTGAATGAAATTCCTTGCCCTAATGATTATAAATAATACAAATTCGATGATATTTAACCAAAAAGTTAATAATACAATTATATACTGAAATTTGTTAAATTTCATTTGTTACCGATTTTCATTGAACCGTGGTTCTATTGAGGAAATTTTTTCTACAAGTGGCCGTTAAGTGTCATTTATCAATATCAACAATCATTATTTTGTGCATAACAAAAAAAATATTTAAATTTCTATGAAAGAACGAAACTTAAAGGGTAATTTTTTTAGTTCAATGAAAAATCCGGTTAATTAACTGCGTATGCGTGAACGCAAACACATTACTTTAAGGGTTTGACTGTTTTAGAGAGCCCTTTACATAGGCTTTCTTAAATCAAATAATTTTTACGGAACTAATAACAAATTATAAAAAATTATATATATTTATGAATATCAATTACCTGTACGAACCTTAAGTTGTTAGGGTATTACTAGATTGAATTGCTATTTGTTCTTTTAATTTTTGTTTGTTTGTTTTTCAGTATTAAGATTTTAGTTAATTTTTTTTGTTTTTAGTATTTAGTTTTCATTCTCACAAATTTAAGAGACTGAATTTTAAAATTTGAAGTTTTATTTTTTAGTGTATTATTTTAAATCATACATATTTAAAAGACTGAATAATTTTTTTTAAGTTTTATTGTATTTTAATACTTTATGTTCATAGCTGTGCAAAACTATTTTTTAAATAAAAATTATCAATACAAAACAAAACTTGACAACTTTTTTTTCGTTAAAACATGTTTTGAAAATGTCCAGTTTTTTTTGCAAAATCCAGCTTTTTTAACCGAATGTCCAGCTTTTTGCGAATCTGGATCTGGCAACCCTACTAAGAAATATTTAAGAGACAAATCGATCTTAGTTCTGATTATACATACAATTGACTATAAGAGTTTCTCTTTAAGAAAAATTATTAGAATCGCAAAGTTGTTCAATAATAGAAAAATAACGCAGAATCTTTTTTGGTTAGTTAAACTCATAGATTTCATAGTTATATGAATAATTAGTTAATATCTAACAAGGAAGTTACTTCAAACTAAACACTACTATGTTATTTTAATGAAATTTCAATATTTTGTAGATAAAAAAATTGTAAGATGAACATCTCACTGTTTTCGACCACCTCGATAATTTAAGTGGTCAGAATATGGGGTTAGATAGGGTTCGTCCGAGGTGGACGAATCTTAGATTTCTTTTCTCTATTAAATATCAAAATTTCATAATAATCTTAGAATATAGCTTGGAATGCATTCCTTGTACGAGGTTTTCTTCAGAAAAGTAGATGCACTATTCAGAGTTTTGTATAAAAACATGGCGATTTTGATAGGATAAGCTACCAGTACCGGTGTTCTGTAACTATGTGAGAAGTATCTCACATAAAAATTGCAACTCTGCCATATTTAAAACAGAGTGAGTATCATAATATCCAATTTAGCCAGAGGTATGTAAAAAAATTTACTTATATTCAGTTTGAAATTTTGTGACTCACCCTGTTTTAAATATCGTAGACACATCGTAGTATTGCAATTTTTATGTGAGTAACTTCTCACATAGTTATAGAACACCGGTACAGGATTATTTAATTTTGAAAATTATGAAAATTTTGTTAGAAGGAAAGGAATCATTTTTAAGTTTTTTTTGTGTGAAAAAATTGTAAGCATAATGCCGAAAGTGTTTTTTTATGATTAACAGTGTGAGAATGGGCAAATAAACAGCAGAAAATTAATGGGTCGCTTGCCCACCCCAGAAAAATGGTCTAGGTACGCCTATGGCTCCTTTGCAGATTATCCATACTCGTTATAGAAATTTTAAAAAAGCTCGTCTACACTGAATGGTTCGTTATATGATTTAAGTTAATTTATAACTGGTTATATTAATATCAAAAATATTGTTGTTAGTGGTCTTATTACTAACTGTGCAATTAGAAAAAAATGTGAGTAGAAAAATTTTGTAAACAGTTTTTATTTTCACTTTACTATTTTTATACTAATTGCTGGTAAAAATATATGCTTTAGTAAATAATTATTTTTTTTTTTCTAAACACTAATCAAGTTTTCAATTAATTTCCTAAGATGACTTTCTTTTCTTCCAATCAGCTCCATATTTCATATCGTTAGCTTTTGTTTATATACAAATGAAAACCAAATAGTCCCATTCTAACTCTTAAAATTCTTTGAACACCTCTAATATGCACTTACTGCTCATATGAAATGTTACAAATTCCAAAGACAATCAACCAACCAGGCAACCAAGTCAGCCATTCAGACAAACTGACTGAACTAATAGCAAAAAGCAACATGTGTTCTATGACATGCTAAACACTAACACAATAGCAGCAAAACCTATTGGTGCTATGATTAGGTAAATTCTAAAGAAAACAACGACAAAGGCAAATGATTTTATAGCAGAGGAAAGAACTTTTGATATTTGTTATATAAAATGATGATATTGACTAAATATGGCTGCAATGTACTAAGTATTAACTTAAACAATTTCAAATTAAAATTTAGAAAATTTTATTTATACAACAAGTCGGGATTGACGACTATTGGAAACTCCAAACCCAGTGCTGCTAAAATTTGTTAAATTAAAAATGCTAGATTTTTTCAAAAACAAAATGCTAGTAGTTTAAAATATATTGTAGTTTCACATAACTGAAATTGTAATTTAAAATAAATGAAAAATCATTTGAAAACTGGTCTACTAACTTTTCATTTAAATCAAAAAAAATTTTCAAATATTCTTAATTTAATTTTAGAAAATTAACGCTTAAAAAATGTTAGTCTATTATCATCATAGGGTCAACAAAAAGCCCCAAGAGCACTTAAGGCTTAATTTTCTAAAATTAAATTGAGAATTATTATTTTTAGGTCTATAAAAATAATATCCAGAAGTTCCATCAATATCCGCTCAGGTATATCTGTTATATTAACATGTTTTTAAAAAAAATTAAATCACCTCAAATTTGACCTCTGACCTTACACAGGGACCATTTAATGTATTTACATTTTGCACTAGTTTTCAGGATTGAAGTATTTAATATTGTGTTGTTATATTCCTTCCAAAATTATTTTGAATTAAAAGAAGAAAAAAGAAAAAACTTCCCTAAAAGCTAAATAAATGCCAAAAATCGCAGTTTTCTCGAAATCCGCTGAAATAAAATCTCTGCCCCAGCCAAATGAAAAAAGGAATTTCTACAATTTTTATAATTTTTAATCTCTAATATTTTTTTATTAAAACTTTAAAGTACAATCGTTGATTTTTTAAAATTTCTTTAAAAAAAAATTTTTAAAATTTTAAATTGTAGGTTTGAAAACAGTATTTAATAATTCTGACCTTTTTGGCACTAATTTAAAACGAGTTAGCAAAACAGAATAGAAAAAAGAATTCGTTTAGTTCTTGAAATTTAAAGAATAAAAAAGTGTTTCTGTACACACAAAAAAATAAAAACTAATTTCAATCATGAAAACCGCATATTCAATAAATTTTGTCGTTGAAATTCCTCCAATCACGAAAATTGTTCATTCAATTAAAAATTTGTAGCACTTTTATTGAATAAATTTTCAATAAAATAGTGATACATTTGATTAGGATTTTTATTGGTTTTTTTATATGTATTTGATTAAAAATTAATTCATTGGATTAAAAATTGATCAATATTGTAAGAACTTCTAAATAAACTATCAGCTGGATAAAGTGGCAGTTGCTATGCCAACTATAAAAAATATACTTCTTTATTTTTAGCTTGAATGTCATTAAAATAAAAGCTGCATTCAATTTTCATTCAGTTGATAGATTTATTTATACTTATGTAAAATGTTCTCTCGTACAAATTAGTGTTCTCCTTTTTTCTGAAGCACAAGGACTCTGTTAAAATTTTTTGAAAACTAAAAAAATATATTTGATTAAAATAATTTTTAATTTATTTATTTTTTAAACAAAATTTCAAATTTAAAATTTTTTGAATTTTTTATAAAATTTTTTTTTAAAACGAAATTAAAATATATTTATTTTAAAATAATTTTTTAGATTTTTTGTTTAAAAAAATTTTAAATTTTTTAAACAAAAAATTTTTAAAATTACATTACTATATTATAGTAATGTTTTAGAATAAATGAATATTCAGATTTTATATGGCAAAATTTAAATATTTAACTAAATAAAATAATAAACTCAACGAGAATTTATAAAATTTTATAAAAAATAATTTAAAATACTAGTTGCTAATCAGGGATGATAAATGGGATTTTCAAAATAGTACCAACCTGCTTAAAAAATAGTACTTTTTCGACCCGCAAAGTACTTTTTTTTTATTTTTTATTATAAATTAACAAAAAAACGTACATATATGAAAGTGCTTTTTTACATTAAAACAATGTACAAAATATAATATAGATCCACTTCACTCTGTATAGTGTATTTCGTTCTTTCTTCTTCCCAATTACCTTTTTTAACTAAACAAAAAACACAACAATTTAAAGATTTTCTCTTAAATTCAAATAAATGTTTAATATTTTTTGCAAAATTTTAGAAACCTTTCCTTTGAATTACGTTTCTTACGATTTTTTACTATTTATTTTGAATAATTTAAAATGGTATCAAATAATGCTAAGGAGTAACATAGTAGTTTTGAGGTTCTAATAGTACCATAAAAAGTAATATAGTACCAACTTTATCATCCCTGTTACTAATACATTAACATTTATAAAAACAACTACATAAATAAAGCAAACGAAAAACAACAACAATATGCTGATGTTTTTCTCTTGTTTTATGAAATGCTTTTGAGTGGTAGAATAAAAAAAAATGTCAAGCAAATTGCAGATTTGAGCAATTATTTAATCCATTGGATTAATTTTTAATTGACACCTTTTGAAATAATTTAACAAATCGTTTTAATTGAAAAAAGTTGAACAATATTTTTTTGTGTGTAGTAGATTATTTCAATAAATTGGACCCGAATTGCTTGATTAAGTGATCTGCGACTAGGGTTTATGTCCAGGGAATTCCCGGGAATCCCGCCCTTTTTTCAATCCCGCAATCCCGGGAATTTTGTGCGGGATATCCCGGGATTTTTTTTATTCTTTTACAGAAGTTTTAGCTAGTATATTACAATTTTGGAAGCTTTATTTAAATTTAAAGCATTGATTTTTTTAAATTAATTTAAATCAAATATACATTTAAAATTAAAAAATGCGATTTAAAATTCAATAAACAGAATAAGTATGAAAAAAATACTATTTAGGCGGAGTTTTTTTTTTTGATATCAGTTGAATTTAGTTTAGTTAAACCGAAAACAAATTTTACCAGCCATGATTAAGTTTACCAACAAAATTTCTCGTACCTCGGAAAAAACGTGTTCTTTAAAATTATGATCTTTCTACAAATAAAGTAATATATACAACATTTCAACATCAGTTTTTCGGTTCTAAATACCTCCAAAAAACTCGGCATTAATATGAAAAAATGAGTAATATTTTCGTATTTTTAATTTATATAAGTATTTTTTTAATTCAAATAATTTTATTTAAATTGATATTCCTTTATTTCAAATATATTTTTTTAATTTTATTTATTTTAAAAATGCATCAAATGCTTTTTTAAATTTTTTGTTTTTTTTTGTATATTAATTTAAAATGCAACTATGAAAATTAAATTATTTATTTTTAAGTAGTTGTGGCATAAAAAATTGCTATTCAAAAAATAGCAATTGAAGTTAAAAAAATATTCAGGCCCTGTGCAAGGCGACTAAATAAACTAAATACAAATTCAAAAAGGGTTTTAAATTTCTTTGAACATTTCTTGAAAACTTTTTAAAATTTCATAGAAATTTTAGAAACCTGAATTTAGTTTAGATTTTATTTAGCCAATTCGCACACTCCCTTAATAATATTTTAGTGCATATTTTTATAAAAACATTTAGGCGGATTTCCTAAAAAAATGTTGTGAAAAATACTCACTTTTAAACTTTTTTATAAAAATAATTCTGGACGAATATATCTGAAAATCTACACAAAAACAAAATATCTAGAAATATAAATTTTTTGGCTCCATTTTTAAGAAATTTAATTTTTAATTTTTAATTTAATTTTTATTGGTTTCCAAAACAACAAGATTTACAATCTTATGATTATAGTAATGGATTTTTACAACGTTTAGTTAAAAAAAATGTATGAAGGGATATGTTTAGATAAAAAATATTTAATAACATAATAATAATAATAATAATAATAATAATAATAATAATAATAATAATAATAATAATAATAATAATAATAATAATAATAAAACAATAATACTAATATTAAAAACAATAATAATAAGAATAAAAACAAAATTTTCATTTGACCAAGCAAGAAATAAATAAATAGATAAATAAATAAACGCGTAAAAAGATTAAAGTCGGGCATGCCGACTATACAATACCCTACACCAGTCTGGGTAAAAGCCAACTAATATTTGGATCCGAAATTCGAATGGGTTAAAATGGGGCTCGTGTCAAAATTTTCTATAATGTGAGTCAGCGCACCAAATTTCATTAAAATATCTTAATATTTGCGACCTGCAGTTTGTAACCAAGGCAATTTTGGGGGGACCCTTATATTGGCACTAGTTCTAAACATAGACCGATGTTCACCAAAATCAATAGGCTGCGTTATTGGGCCAATATAGGTCTGTGTACCAAATTTCATCAAAATATCTTAATATTTGCGACCTGCAGCGTATAAACAGTATAATTTTGGTAGGACCCTTATATGGGCACTAGGTCTAAACATGGACCGATGTTCACCAAAATCAATAGGCTGCGTTACTGGGCCAATATAGGTCTGTGTACCAAACTTCATCAAAATATCTTAATATTTACGACCTGCATCGTATAAACAGTATAATTTTGGTAGGACCCTTATATGGGCACTAGGTCTAAACATGGACCGATGTTTACCAAAATCAATAGGCTGCGTTATTGGGCTAACATAGGTCTGTGCACCAAATTTCGTCAAAATATCTTAATATTTACGACCTGCAGCGTATAAACAATATAATTTTGGTAGGACCCTTATATCGGCACTAGGTCTAAACATGGACCGATGTTCACCAAAATCAAACTTGTTCGTCCTTGGGCCAACATAGGTCTGTGTACCAAATTTCATCAAAATATCTTAATAGTTGCGACCTGTAGAGTGCGCACAAGATTGCATGGACAGACAGACAGACGGACGGACGGACAGACGGACATCGTTAAATCGAAATAAAAAAAAATTCTGAACCGATCGGTATACTATAAGGTGGGTCTACGACCAATATTTTTTGGTGTTACAAACATCAGCACAAACTTATAATACCCTGACCACATAGTGGTGTAGGGTATAATGACCACATAGTGGTGTAGGGTATAATAAATAAATAAATATTTCAGACACCAGGGCAAATAAATTTATTAAACTATCATTTAACTATAAAATTCAAAAAGTTTTTTCTTAAAATGCAATGCGTTGCTCATAAACTGAATGGATGATGGTAATGAGTTCCAAAGACGTATTGAATTAACATAAAATTGCCACTTATTTATGCAAAAATCGATCTTTGTTGTAATTATAAAACTGGCCCTAAATATCGTTTTTTATCGTATTACATAAACCAGGGCCCGAATTACGGCATTCGTGAACGGGCGAAATTGTTCGAAATCCATTTTTTCAATGTGTAAATACGTAAAAACTAACAATGATAACACCATATCGTCGACCGGCCTGCAAAATGTCACATGTGTTTTTTAATACATTTTCAGGAGAGCGAAAAAACTGTTACAAAATCTACTTTTAAGATATTTTATTGGCATCATATGCCTTAATGATGATTTTATTAATGAGATCGTGAATTTTTTTTCGCTTTCCTGAAAATCTATTAAAAAACACATGTGACATTTTGCAAGTCGGTCGACGATATTTTAATTTTATATCCAATCCAGGGCCGATTTGTAGAATCCCTGGATTAAAAACTTTATCCAAATGCTTAATTTTTCGAAAAAAAAAATAAATTTCAAATGAAAAATTTCGATTACGAATGCCGTAATTCGACCCCAGGGCTGAAATTTTAAATTTGTGTAAGACACAAAATGAAAAATAAAGAACATGGTCCAGAATTTCCTATAAGAAACGAATAAAAATATTCTTTTAAATCTGTCTAAAACTTCATTATAATAAATTTGTTATTTCCCTCCCATTAACAATTCCAATATATCCTGAAAGAAGGGATGAAAAAAAACCCATGTCTTACTTTTTCTAAATCACTTTGTTTCTCGTTTGAAAAGAGAATTAATACATAGTTAATTCATTTCAAAGAGTTTTTTTTTAATTAAGACGGCCTTCCATAAAAATATATTACCTAATATTAATTCCCCACTTAAACTATTAAACGAATTGATCTAGAAAAAGTGGCTATTTTATATCTAGCCCTTCTTTTAGAATATATTAAGTAGATTTTCTCATGGGTACAACCAAAAAATGGATTTTGTCCGACGGTATTTTGGTAAAAATTGAGTTTTTCAAGTACAACATATGTCGGATTTATTTATTTTCGAACGAGCGGGAATTCCCGGGATCCCGGGAAATTCTAGAAAAAATCCCTCTGTCTCGGGAAATGAAAAAGTCCGGGAAAAGAAAAACCCTATCTGCGACACATCAGTTGCCTGGGGAAATTGTAATAACTCGGCTGTTTTTTAACCGATTTAAGTCTTTATTACTTCATTACAAAGAGAATTCACTCCAAATTACGATTCTTTAATGCTTTTAATTCGAATTAGTTTTAAAATATTTCGAGAAAATGCACAAAAAGTCATATTTTCCGCCTTCCTAATGTTTTGGCGGACGTAGTTTTACACCCAAATAAATATTTTCAGGGGGTAGCCCGGTTAAAAACTCCAAAAAAAAATTTCGACCGCCCTAATGGTCATATATATTTCGACTTCACATGGATATTTAAAATTTTACTTTTGCTATTCCTCTATAGCAAAAATAATCTAGTAATTTCAGCAGTTTTTCCTGTAAGGTTTTTTTTTATAACTAATTTTTAGTAATTTTATCTAAGTTAGTTACAGACTTTTTTGTATTAGTGTAGATGGAGACTAATGACCCTTGAAAAGATAACGTTATTATAGGATTCTCAAATAGTGACGGATAGATTTTGACAATTCTTGGCCATTATATTGTGTTGTCTATTGTTAATGTTCCTGTTATTTATTTTTCATACCATAAAGAGAAATCGCCATGGCAAGGTACAGCATTGAGTATTCTGCTGTGCCATAGGCACCCAACAAGTTAAATTTTATCATCTAGCCATCCCCATTGGAAAACTCCATATAATCATACAACCTAAATCAGTACATTGGCGTCACCCGGTGTCTTCAAATGCAATAAATTATATGATAAAAAATATCAGAACCATTGCAGGGAAACGTCAAAGTGATATAAATTGCAAAACACTTTACTAAAAATTTAACTTGAATGTCTTCACTTGAGATGAAATGATTTCGACAATTGCTTGCTAGCATTTTATTGCATGTCAAGACACTAGGTATTCCAAAAAAAGTTACATGAGAAACAACAACAATTTTGTATGTTAACGTACGATTTTCTTTGATTTTGGGACAACACAAGTTAAAGGGTTGCTATAACGTAGACATTAGGGTGGACCTTATTTTTCAACCTGCGATTTAATGCCGCCCCCCCCCTAGAAATATGCCTTTGGGTATAAAAATACACCATGCAAAAAATTAAGGTGATCGGATAACGGGAACACGTGCCGCATCGGCCCTGAAGTTTGCAATACGATTTAAGTACAAAGGCGAAAAAATCACTTTTTTGGTTTTCTTTTAAAATACTGGCTTTTCAATAACCGTATTTTTGGAAAATGTAAACAGAATCATAATCTAGACTGAATTATCTTTCTGGTAATATATAAAAATCCAAAATCGGTTGGAAAATATTTTATTAATTGCAAATTTCCTCAGACCATTGTAGGGTTAAAATGAGATAAATTATGAAAATCGTAAAAAATAAAATATTTCTTTCAAAAATGTACAAGGTTATACCCTAGTTTCATTTTCAAGATCCACAAATACTCAGATAACATTTTTTGTCTCTCTTGCATTATGATAACCTAGTCCCAGGTAAGGCCAAAGATGGGATTTGTTTTTTTATAAATTAGCAAAACCCTATTTTTGAGTTTTTTAAAATTTTGTTCAACAAAATATAAAAAAAACAGTCAACATATAGGGGTTTATTAAATACACCTTAGAGAATAATTCTACTGAAAATTACACATATCCCTCTTTTAACTTCAAAGTGACGGCGTTTTAAATTTGAAAATTTTAGAGAAAAGTGTGATTTTGGCCAATAAATATGATAATAGTATTAATTTTTGTGTTTTTAGCTAGCTGGAACAAAATCACTTCCGATTTCATTTAATCCTGTTACAAAAAATTTTTTCCCGAAAATTTTGGTAAACTCTGACAACGTTAACCCTTTCTTTACCAACGTCAAAAGTGAAATTTTTGAAATTTTTCGATTTTTCCTGGAAGTATATCAAAACAATGTGTTGTTTCTTGCGGAATTTGGTAAAAGTTATCCAAATAACTCTGTTAACATCAAATTTTATACATAGTAATATAAAATTAGAGATTAACCCTTATGGGCACAATGAGTCAAAATGACCCCAAATTTTTTAAATGTAAAAAAGTGTCATTTGACATGAAAATCGATAAAAAAGACTTTTAATTAAGCATTTTCTAAAAAAAAAATATATAAAATAACCTGTTTGTGAACATGGTGTCATTTTTTATATTAAGTAACGCTGGTTGGTCATTTTTTTCGTCAAATTTAAGGTAGGTCAACCCCCTAGTAAACATCTATGATACAGAAGAATATTGCGATAAGAAATTTTATCAAAGTTTAAGGATGCAGTAGCTTTTTTATACACAGACTGCGAGTCCTATCTGCCTCACTCTATTTAATTTTATTTTTGTCGAGGACTAATTTTTCCAATAGTTGTTTTCTTCATACCCCAGAGTTTTTCGAGTAATTTTATAATTTTTTTTTTTTTGTAATTCGAAGAGGTTTTTGGAAAACCGTCTTCATATGGATTTTTGTGAGCGTAATTTTAAGTCAATGCTGGTTTAGTTTAGAAGAAAACTTCAAGATCCAAAATTTCTAATTTTTTTTAAACCATCTAGAAAATGGTGTATTTATTAGAGTGCGTACTTTTTCTTGTACGAGTGTTAACCATACAATGGTGTTTATTGCTCACAGTGAATGATTGCCAGAGTTGTTTACCAACCATATATTAACTGAATGTTAGCGTTGTTATTGCTACTGCTGTTACAAAATTGTTTCCGTTTTCTTATTTGTTTTTTTTTTTTGTTGCATGTCCTTCGATAATGCAACCATTACACCTCATAAAAGTGGGAGTGTATGCAACTTCCTTTTTTTAGTGGCATTATTTCCGTAATGCCAACGGCATATATAAGTACACACACACACTCAGGCATTAATACTTACTACATAGACAATTTTATACACCTTAACTTGTTTAGTGTTGTGGCAACAAATTAGAGGGGGAGAGAGTATAATGAACAGCAACATTTTTGCATTATTTTTCTTCTATTTTTTGCAGCTGTTTTGTAGCTACTCATTCATTTGTTTGTTTATTGCAAGTGGTCCTGTTTGTTAGCAGTTTCATGATGCTATTGTATATGAGCTTTAGATATATTCCATTATTTTGCAAACTCTCTTATGCATCTGGTCTGTTACCATCAAAGCCAAACTAACCAACATGCTAAGCACATACTATTTTCCATATACTACAATATTTCACAATTTTTTAATGGTTTTTTAAGTGAATTTTTTCTTTCTTTTGCTTTTATTTATATATTTTTCCTATGCCGCATTCAACACTTCTGGGACTTGGTATATACCTACGTGTGTGTGTGTGTGTGTATAAAAAATTATATTTTGCCTTCGGGAAGTAGTTAGTATATTTTTTCCTGGTTATTTAAAAAAAAACCACTCACTTGTTTTTATTTTTTCTTACGCTAAACAGCAATACAAACAACAACATGAAGATCAACACACAGTTTCATTCATTTATTCCGTACATACACATCCTCACTTCTCACACATCATAAAGAAACCACTTTGAATGCGGGGAATAGACCCAGACCCATTCTCTTCTTCGCTTTTCATGCAATGCTAACCACATGAGAAAATTTATGCAGCAGCATAACACATTTTGCTACTCATAATGGCAATGAACCGTTAAAAAATACTAACCAATTTAAAACATTCATACAAACTTTACAATAACTAAAAAATACCTACATATGGGTCTTTACAAGAGTTGAAAGCAGAAATAATTACTGATAGGGTTTTTTTGAAACATAACAGGGTTTTTCTGAAACATCATAGCGTTTTTCAGAACTAAAATTGAGCACTTGAAAATTATTAATTATTTTTGGACTTAATAAAGTCCAAAGAATTGTGAAATTTCTCATTAGAAAATTTATCAAAAACTAAAAAAATAGAAAACAACCAAAAAGATAATACCGATAGCACCAGACCACATTATTCCGCTACAATGCTAGTATTAAATTATTAAATTAGTCCCGTTTTTAATAAAAATTTAATTATCAAAAAAATTATGTTAAAGTAATATTATCGTGAGTTAACTGTGAAACTGATATTGAGAATTAAGAACTTATTTATTTTGTAATTTTTATATTTTGTCAGAATTTTTTTAATAAAGAATTCTCATGAAGAAGTTGGAAATAAGCCACCGTTGAGAAGAAAGATCATATGATATAATTTTTTTATTTACATCGGAAAAATACAATCTGACCATTAACAGCACGAAATTTAATACTACCCTTTAGAAAAACATGTAAGTCCACACAGTTTAATCGATTTCGTGTACTTCACATTGTGCGTACTTACGATATGGGATACTAGTGTATAACAATTGTATATGAAACTAAAAATATTTGAAATTTTTAAAAAATTTTGTCTAACTTACATGCCACTATACTTGTGTGTACTTACGAAGTATATTGGCTTGTGGGCCATTACAATACGGCCATACCCTGGGTAAAGTAAACCAGCTTGTGTGTAGAGTTTGAAAGCACTCGGGGATTCTAGTAAGTACACACAAGTATCTTCGAGTACTTTCAAACCCTACACACAAGCTGGCTTACTTTACCCAGGGTATGTCCGCATTGTAATGGCCCAAAAGCCAATATACTTCGTAAGTACACACAAGTATAGTGGCATATAAGTTAGACAAAATTTTTTAAAAATTTCAAATATTTTTAGTTTCATATACAATTGTTATACACTAGTATCCCATATCGTAAGTACGCACAATGTGAAGTACACGAAACCGATTACATTGTGTGGACTTACAAGCCTGCTTAAAGATAACACCGATTTTATCAGTTATACATTTTTCCTAACAATTTCAATCTTTCCCAGCAAAAAAAGAGATGCCGAAGCAGTAGAAAAAGCACTACAATTGATGATATAGATGTATTTCCTTTTTAACAAAAACACTAATGATTTTAACATTGAGTTGCCATAGGAGAGGAGTACTCCCACTTCAAGGAAGCTCATTTTCACCACATTAATATAAAAAGAAATTCTTCGCAAAAAAATTTTTTATTTTATTTTACATGATGCGTCATTGACACGTGAAAAATGTGTATGAGATAAATGCTAGCCACATTATTGCCTTTAGATATGCTTATATTTTTTTTCTGTAAAACCTTTACTTGCGCAAATAAACTTTGAAGTAATTTTAGTCCATTTTTAGGGCTAAAAGCCGCGGGTGACTGGCCTGTTTTAATCCGAGAGGATGAATTTCCGGGGGGATATTATTTTTTACACCCAATCTACCAGAAAGTACTTGGGGAGGTGAGAAAATATCACTTTTGCACACATGGGTGCTCTATTGAACGCCTTCAGATTGGCACGAAATTAACTCTTAAACATATTTTAAGTTCTGACTTATATCTAGCATTGAACCTCAATTGTATACTTTGATGTCTTCAGAGACTCATGGTAGAATTTTATGATAAATATTTTTGCGGAACATTTTAACCCTCTAACTCTTCAACTTACGGGTCGTTTGTGACCCTTTTGAAAAGGGTCAAAAAGTACCTTTAATTGAGGAGTTAGAGGGCTAAAATCTTCCACAAAAATTTTTGTCATGAAATTCTACTATAAGTCTCTGAAGACATCAAAGTTGCAAATTTAAGTTCAATGCCAGTAATAAGTCAAAACTTAAACTGTGTTTAAGGGTTAATTTCGTACTTATACACAATTGCCGCTCAAATGCCCACAAACCTAAATTTTAGGAGGAAACCATATTTCATGTAAAGCACTATGTTGAACATTTCTGTGGAACATTTTAACCCTCTTACTCTTCAGCTTACGGGTCTTTTTGTTCATTTTAAAAACGGGGCCAAAAAAGTCCCTTTAATTGAAGAGTTAGAGGGTTAAATAGTTCCACAAAACTGTACCTCGTAGTGTTTTACATAAGTTCGCTGAACACATCCTATACCCAAAATGGAAGATTCACAAAGCTTCCTAGTGCACATATATAAAAAATCTAAAACTCATCAGTTTTTAGGTTTTCTGTCATGGAAAGGACGAAATATTTAAAAAAAATTAACTTATTTTGCTTTTAATCTACGCTAAATTTCCTATTATATGATGAAGAGTATACGTATTTATAAGTCTCCGAAATTAAATGAGAGACATTCAAAGTTTAGTTTTGACAAAAAAAATGTACGCTTAAAACACCACTAACGGTCATGGGAGGGTTAAAAGTTTGTATAAAAATATGTTTGCCTTTTCATTGTGTAAACATCAGCTACGTAACTTAATCACCAGAAACTCCTAGTTTAAGAGTTATATATGGATAAATCCATAAACCTTTTTTAGGGTAATTTTGAGGATATAAATGTAAACGGCCTGGCCGGTTTACATCGCAGAAACCCAATTTTTGCACATATCTTATTTTTTACTCTCAGCCTATTCGAAAATGGGCGGGGAACTGCAAAAATAACACTTTTGCACATATGGGTGCTCTATTGTACATGCATGCAACCTGTTCTAATTTATGTTCCCAGCAAAAATGTGGAAGCAGTAAAAACGTTTACTGCTTCCTTACTGCTATTCTTAATGCTTCTAAAAATGTATAGCTTCGTAAACAGCACTAATAAAAGGCCTAAATTGATTAATTGCCCAGTGTAGAAACGGTAATGACATATCATTATTTTTTGGACTACCAGTAATGATACCCACTTACCTGCTGCATTACTTTAAAACATATAATAATGAGTTACTGATAATGACTTATTTTTGTCATTATTTCAAATAGAAACTAATGTTCTCGATTTTTATGAAAATTTTTTGAAATATATTTTTAGACTCAATATTTTTTAAACACTGGTAAGGATATATGTAACCACATATTTTTTGATTTTTTGTATGCTGGCGAGTGAGCTTACTTGTGTGCAGCAGGTCAATTATGTTTTTATCTATTAAATATTACGTGTCGATATAGCTCAGATGGTAGAGCTATTGACTGGCAATCTGCAGACCTAGGTTCAATTCCCGCACCAGCAAATTTTATTAAAAAAAAAAAAATACAATAAAAAATATTTTTTTTAATATAATTTATTTTTTTGAAAATCTATTTTTAGACTCATTATTATTGTCAGTACTGGTAAGCACATAGGTAACGATATATTTTTTGATTTTTCGTATGCTGGTGTGTAACCATAACTCATTATTTTTCGCGACATCGCCATATAAAGGTAATAAGAAATGTAATAACAAAAGTAACTAGTTACCATTACCAAGTATGTAGTTACATAACCACATATCTGGTAATGATTTTCTACACTGGGTGTTTAAATCGCTTTTTGCTGTGCTTTTCAAGAAGGCATGAAATAAGCAATACATTTTGATTGCTTAATTAAATATTTTTGCGGTTCTATTACCAAAATTTTTTTTAAATGCGGAAAAAGTTATTTTAATGAAAATAAGAGGTTTTATTAAAAATAAGAGGCATTCTATCCTCACGGAAAAATATGCAGGAGTATTGTGCTTTTGAGAAGGCATGATTTTAAATAATTGAAAAGCTTTATAATATGCATTTCCGAGAAGGCATGAATTATCGACATTTTTAAAGACAAACAGGAGCACTAATTAAAAGCGGTGAATTCATGAATTTTCGGATCTCGAAACAAGTGCTTTCACGCGAGCTATCTCGAACAAAAATCAGGCATGATATCATCAATAATGCAATCGCTTCACTGCTCAACTTTCCTTGACAAACATGCTTCCAAGCAAGCAGTAATTTCTGCTGGGTTCTATCATCGGTGATTTTTGTTTGAGTTTGTCCCAAAAGCAATAGGTTCTTTTCCTCCAAAATAGAACAGGTTGCTTTGGAACCGGTTCTAGAACCAGTTATAGAACTGGTTCTGCGAAACTAAAACTTTACATTTTGACTCCCAGGAGTCGGTTCTAGAACCTGTTCCATAGAACCGGTGGTAAAAAGACCTGTTCTAGAAATTCAAAACAATTTTGCTGGGAATCTATAAAAAAACGAGTAAAAAGGTTAAAGTCGGGCATGCCGACTATACAATACCCTACACCAGTCTGGTGTATTGTTTGGATCCGAAATTCGAATGGGTTAAAATGGGGCTTATGTCAAAATTTTCTATAATGTAAGTCAGCGCACCAAATTTCATTAAAATATCTTACTATTTGCGACCTGCAGCGTATAAACAATATAATTTTGGGGGGACCCTTATATGGGCACTAGTTCTAAACATGGACCGATGTTCACCAAAATCAATAGGCTTCGTCCTTGGGCCAACATAGGTCCACGTACCAAATTTCATCAAAATATCATAATATTTGCGACCTGCAGCGTATAAACAGTATAATTTTGGTAGGACCCTTATATGGGCACTAGGTCTAAACATAGACCGATGTTCACCAAAATCAATAGGCTGCGTTATTGGCCCAATGTAGGTCTGTGTACCAAATTTCATCAAAATATCTTAATATTTACGACCTGCAGCGTATAAACAGTATAATTTTGATAGGACCCTTATATGGGCACTAGGTCTAAACATGGACCGATGTTCACCAAAATCAATAGGCTGCATTATTGGGCCAATATAGGTCTGTGTACCAAATTTCATCAAAATATCTTAATATTTACGACCTGCAGCATATAAACAGTATAATTTTGGTAGGACCCTAGGTCTAAACATGGACCGATGTTCAAAAAAATCAAACTTGTTCGTCCTTGGGCCAACATAGGTCTGCGTACCAAATTTCATCAAAATATCTTAATAGTTGCGACCTGTAGAGTGCGCACAAGATTGCATGGACAGACAGACAGACGGACGGACGGACGGACGGACAGACGTACATCGTTAAATCGAAATAAAAAAAAATTCTGAACCGATCGGTATACTATAAGGTGGGTCTACGACCAATATTTTTTGGTGTTACAAACATCAGCACAAACTTATAATACCCTGACCACATAGTGGTGTAGGGTATAATAAAAAAAAGTAGTCAGCAAATTAAAAACAAATTGGTTTAAATTAAAAAAAAATCCTTTTTAGATTTACTCGAGTTACTCGATTAATCGATCAAAATTACTCGAGTAATTCGTTACTCGAAACTGGCCATTTGAAATTACTCGAACAAGTTTTTGAAAGGAGTTCATCGATTAATCGAATAACGGTTAATCGGTTGAATACCCTAATACATACTGAATAAAAGTTGATTTTCGCAATAAATGTGTTATTTGTTTTAAAAATAAATAAACGTAATATCTTCTCCTGAGATGTGTATAAAAACAGCTCAAAAAACTTGTATCTCTCATTTTAAAAACAAAGGGACCCATATCACTTTCATGCTTCGTATTATTTTTAGACTAAAACTTTTCTATTTAACCATAGATTTTAAGAAAACAGAATATGGAAATTATGTGATAAAACATGTTCAGTGAAGTATGTAAAAAGTCAATCAAAATATTTAACTGATTCAATTAAATATTTGTTTAAAATAAAATTTTTGTTTGAACAAAACTTTAATGGGACTTTTTAGTTTAATAGTTTTTTTTTGTGTAAAAATACTTTCAACATTTATACCCTCAGGAAAATTATGAAAATCACCATATATATTTTCTCACTCTAATACACACACACACACATACAACTACAACTTTTACATGTTGTCATATCCCTACGGGAAATTTTAACAAAATGTCACCGAACTGGCCCCTTTATATGAAATAGACTGGTCACTTTTACATGGCGTTGTCATAGGAGGTGGAAATTGACCCCTTGTGACATGTCACAAGACAAATCCCAGGATAGGTCCCTGAACTTTGTTTTTTATGAGATTTCAGTAACCTGTCCTAGGATTTGTCTTGTGACATGTCACAAGGGGTCAATTTCCCCCTCCTATGACAACGCCATGTAAAAGTGACCAGTCTATTTCATATAAAGGGGCCAATTCGGTGATAGTTTGTTAAAATTTCCCGTAGGGATATTATATATATGTGTGTGTGTGTGTGTGTGTGTGTGTGTGTAGGTAACATGTATTCGTTGTTGATTCCTGACTATAAACAGGAAATGCCCTCAGGGTTACGTGCAAAATAATATTTAACGGAAGTGCACAGTTGCGTTTTCCGTTTGAATTCCGTGTAAATGAGTGGATGAATAAAGTGGGGGAGTCAGTGGCACAAGTAGTCATATATAGGAATTAAATGCAACAAAAACAAGTACAGAAACAAACAGTTAGTGTTTATTTGCCACACAATATGAGAGCAATTGTGTGTAACAGACTTCACAACAATCCACTCATGCAACCAGCCAGCAACTATTAAGGCAGGCAACAACATAACCAAACTACCTCTGTGCTCACCCCTGACAAATTACGTCCACTGTAGCCAGTTATGATTTATGCTTATGCATCGGTTGTTAGGTTGCTGTTTTCTTTATACTACAATATTTTTGTTTTTTTTTTTATATATATTTTATTCAACAACATTTTGTTTTTGTTTTATTTCTTTGGTATAAATTATTTAAGTTTTTTTTTTTCTTCTTCAACAACATTTTATATAGCATAGTTTGAACAATACCATACGGTTCTCTACTACGCTATAATTTAGTTTCATTTCGGGTTTTTCCAGTAAATTGGTTTATAAGCTGATGAGGTTTTTGCTGTTGGCTTAAATATGTTTACACTCTTCATATGTGTGCGGAGTGGTTGGCATATGTATATGTGTCTTAAAAGGGAAATTTAAAAAAAAAACATTTTTTTTATTTGGTTTGTTCATTAACTTTTAAAATAAAAACCCAGAGAAAGTGAATAATTTTGCAACTTTTTGTTTCGTATGTCATTTATTAAAAATTTATTTAATTTTTTGGTTTTTTGTGCTGGCAAAATAAAATAAAATACAATACTAAAGTGATTACTTGGTATTAAAAAATGACACCGTTGGGAAATTAAATCGTACTTTTTAGCCACAGACAATATAATAAAATAAAAAAATAATAAAATAAAACATTAAAAAAGCATCTTTTGCATAATTTTTATTTGACACAAATTTTCGAATTTATATTTCTTTAGAAATGTTTTTTTTTTTCTTACTTTTTTATACTATTTTTTTATTTTGAATAACAACCTTAATTAGGACTGAGACATACAGCTATGGGTAGGGAGTTAAACTTTCTTATAAAAGGAGCATAGCAAATAATTTGGGAAAAAAATTTAACAACAAGTTGTTTTTCTAGGAATTTAATAAACCTATTTTTTTTATATTTTGTTGAACAAAATTTTAAAAAACTTAAAACTAGAGTTTTGCAAATTTATAAAAGAAAATCCCATTTTTGGCTATACCTGGGACTAGGTTATTATAATCCGAGGTAGACAAGAATTTATACCTGAATATTTGTGGATCTTAGAAATAAAAGTAGAGTAAGTTTTTAAAAAAAAATATTTTATTTTTTCACGATTTTCATAATTTATATCATTTTTACCCTACAATGATCTGGGGAAATTGCAATTACTTAAATAGTTCCCAACCGATTTTGGATTTTTATACATTGTTAGAAAAATAATTCAGTCTAGATTGCGGTTCTATTTACGTTTTCCAAAAATAAAATTATTTAAGATCCAATATTTTCAAAAAATCAAAAAAACTGATTTTTCCGCATTGTAAATCGTATTTCAAATCTCATTTAATTTTTTGCATGGTGTATTTTTATGCCCAAAGGCACATGGGGGCCGCCTTAAATCGCAAGTTAGAAAATAAGCTTCACCCTAGTATACAACCATATTTGACATTTCAAAAAGAAATATATTGTGTAAAACTGCATTTACTCACCTTTTAAGCTAAAGAGTAGCTATTTTTAAACTATTATCCTTTAACCGAATAATGCGAATGAATGGAGCTATTATTCGGTCTTCAGCCGAATAGCAAAAACATGCCGAATATTCCTGACCAATATTGGATCCGCCAAATTGAATTTCTGAAACTGATATCATAACCGATTACAGCGATCTCGAAACCTCTCTTTGCGATCAGCCAAAAGACATCAAAATAAATTATTGCTATTTTGGGATTTCTTAATCTCGTTTTATATTCAAATTTAACGACCTTGTCAACTAAAAATTCAAAAATAATTCATTTATGAAAAATGATTTAAAAACCGAACTTAAAAACGAATCAACAAATTTTTTCAAATTACACGTCCGCCATTTTGAATTTTTAATCGATTGCAGAAACCTCAAAAACCCCCTCTTCGCGATCACCCACCACAAATTCATTAAAATAAGTTATAATGATATTATGGCCGCCATATTGGATTCGACATTTTGAAATATATAAAGGTTAATTAGACTCACAATATATTTTTCATAACCGATTGAGGTTTATTTGAAAAGTAATAAGTAAAGTTTGTTTTCAATTGAAGAATCAATTAAAATATATGGAAACATATTGTTTAACTTTTTGTATAAGTCAATAAAAAACAAACTACAAAAAAATATGTAGATAAATAGTCAAATGTTCTGTTTTTAGTTTTCTATTTAAAAAAAAAATAATTTAAATAATTTCGTTATTTTCTATTTTAAAACAAAAAATTAAAATATTTTCCATTTTCTTTTTTGTTATAATAGTTTGTTTATATACAAAATTATTTCAATTCAAATTACAAAATATTCCTTTACTCATACACACAAGCATAGCCAATAGAAATATGAATGTGTGTGTAGTGTTTTGAAAATTCAAACAAAAAAAAGAAACTTTTAAATATGAAAAAACAAATCACAAAATCGTATTTTTTTAACGTTTTGTCAGTTAAAAATTGAGGATTGTTTTAACAGACTTTTTAATTATTTTTATTTCTTTTATGCATTGTTTAAACAATGTTTAAAAATAGATAGCAAAATGGTTTGAATATAATAATAAATCAGTAGTCCTCTTTTTAATTGTGTTTTCAATTAATTTAGTATATATTTTGGGTTGTTTTTAACGATAAAATATTGTGAGCGTAGAAATTAACCTTTATATTCAAATTTAACGGCCTTCAAACCTTTTCTACTGATAATTCAATTCCGATCCAATTAATGTTTCTAATATTATACCACCATTTTGAGTTTTCATTTGATTTCAGAAAAATTTTCTTGACCATCAGTTACCCTATAACTGCCATAACTGATTTGTCAATTTAGAATTTCGAAACCTGACTAATTTTTACTTTTAATTTATACATAACGACCCAAAATCCTTTCTACTGACAATTCAAAACACGTCCAATTAATTTTCTTAATACCATCCGTCATTTTAAATTTTTTATTTTAGCTACCTCAACAACTCCTAAACTGAAAATTAAAAATCGAAGCAGCCAATTTGGAATTTTGAAATTTCAAATTCATTCGTGATCGGCATTCAAAATTCAAAAAACATAAAATTATTTATAATAAAAAAATTACAGGCACCAGCAATTTTGAATTTTGAATAAATCTGAATTCATATAAAATTTCAGCGACGTGATCACTAAAAGGCGCTGTGGTGTAATGGTTAGCGCGTTGGAATTTTACACATAAGGTTGTGGGTTCGATCGCCAACTAAGGCAACATCAAGTTATGAAAAATAGTAATATGCATGAAATTTTTCCATACCTCATAGATATCGCAGCGTCCTCCTTTCGTTTTCCCAAAGCACTTAAGCCCACCGCAATAAAATAATATAACAGGGCTATGAACTAAAAAGCTTCAACAAAGTTCGCCAACTCTTATCAGATGGCGCGCAACAACTGTTCTAAGATTCAACATTTCGCGCAATTTCAGTGTTGCCATATTTCTCTATCCCATTTCCAAAGGAAGCAACACGTTAATTAATAGGAAGAATTTCCAGACTGTTGCTTCTCTTAAAAAAAAAAAAAAAACTGCAGATTTTTTAGAAGCCATGTTTACTATATTGGATCCAAGATTTTGAATTTTGTAATTACATATTCATTATCAGCCACCTGGGATACTTTTTTGCAAAAAACAAAATGGCTACGATGGTCTATAGTTCAACGTATTCATTAATTCTGTCTTCGCTAAAACATAATCAAATTTTGATCATTTCATTTCCTTGTTAGTAGATTTAAGATTTTTTTTTTAATTTAGAACTTTTTTTTAAATGAAATTAAAGTCATAATAACCCATAGTGTTTAGCATACTTAACACACTGTCTATCTTTCAGTTTTATTTTTTATATTTTTTATATCTATTTAAGTAAGTGTCCACAATTCAACAACGAAAACAACGACAAAAACAAAATTATATACATACTACTTGTCATAAGAAATGGTGATTTTCCACTTGAATTACAATTTTATGAAGTCCCATAGCCCAGCCACAACTAAATGTTTTTCATGTTATTTTCTTCATCTTGTTTTTGTTTTTTGTTTTTTTTTTTTTGTACTAAAGACAAAATAGACCACAACAATGATGATGGCATTTCTAAAATGAAAATAACAACAATAATAAGAAGGACTAACCACCACTACTATCAGATATAACAATAAGAAAATAATCAACATAATAAAACGACCGCTTTGAGGTGTCATAAAAAATATTTCACTTGAAACATTAGTTAAAGTTTGAGACTCTCACTATATTTTTATTTAAGTATAAGCGACAAGTGGATGAAAAGATAAGTTTAATAAAATTTAGATTAAAATAAGTTTTAAGTGGTGTAAAATGCAGATCTTAATAAGACTTGGACATGTGATAGAAAACACAAAAGTCATAAACAATCGAT
Organism: Leucophora obtusa; assembly: GCA_949987735.1. Taxonomy (NCBI): domain Eukaryota; kingdom Metazoa; phylum Arthropoda; class Insecta; order Diptera; family Anthomyiidae; genus Leucophora; species Leucophora obtusa. The sequence continues at coordinate 192,811,605 of OX465298.1, forward strand.
TCGAAGCATTACCCGCGCAATTTAATTTTTAGGGGCTAAAAATAGACATAAGTTTTTTTCGAATCTTGTTTGTTTAGAAATTTTCATTAATTTTTGTCACATTGGATAGATATTAACGCATTTATACCTTTCGTTTGATGAAAAAAAAATAACGAAAACCTGAAAAAACGGGTTACATTTGATCCCACTTTTAAAACTCTCAAAATGAGACTTTGCAGCCAAAAAAAAATTTTTTTTTTATTCTATAGTACGATATTTTTTTCTCTATAATATATCCAAATTTTATTAAACACTAAATTCTTTTTTAGTACACCCAGAAAACAGATTCAGTTCTGATAACCGCATTTGTAGCCAATCGCATGGCTCGGTTGTGGTAGCCGAAATTTTCAGTTGTGGCAACAGAAAACCAATTGAGACAGGACTAATTTGAATGTGGCAACGGAATCTCAGTTGTATCAAAAATAATTCGGTAGCCGCAACCAAAAATTCTTTTGATGCAACTGAACCATTCGATTGGCAACAAATAGGGTTGTCAGCACCGAATCTGTTTTCTGGGTGTAGGTTTGAGGTTAAGAAGAAGAATAAATATTTTTCTTTAAAAATTATAAACGGAGTAATTTTCAAATCAGAATACCCTAGTAAAAAAAATTATATAACTTTTGATATTATATATAATTATATCCGAAAAATTAGAACATCTAATTGTATCAAATTAGATCGTATTATGATCATATTAGATCTAAATTGACACAATTAGATCTTATTTGATGAAATAAGATATTGTTTGATACAATTTTATCCGGATTTTGTCCTCATCCAAATGTATCAAATATAATATAATAATATCCAACTAGATATAATGGTATATAATTCGACACAATTATACATAACTATATGAGGCATATGTAACTATATACAGGTCTATATATAATTGGATATTTAAATATGTTGCACTATATATTGTGCAATATATAACAAGATATAATTATATATTTAAGATATAATTTCGTAAAATTTTATAAAATTATATCCTGGTATATATTTTCCAATATATAATTATACAAAATTTTATATGACTATATCAAAACTTTTTTACTTGGGAGTACATTAAATAACAAATTTAGTAGTTTGCTAGTACTTTACTGCACTTTTAGGGCTATGTCTCTCTTACATAAATAATTGTGTAATAGCCCGAGTAAAAATAGTTATATATTGTCATATATAATGTGATTGGGCTATATCTGACAATGAACGGAGTCACATTAAAACACATATCATACAACTACATCTGATATTATTTTTTCAACGAATTTTTTGTATGGTAATTAGGGTTTTTCTTTTCCCGGGCTTTTTCATTTCCCGGGACAGCGGGATTTTTTTCTGAATTTCCCGGGATCCCGGGAAGGAAGGCGGTGGAAGGCGGTGTTAACTTTAAAATGAAATATGTTAACTAAATATTAATTCGCGGTTGCAACGGTTAAACGAATTGATATAGAAAAAGTGAAAGATATGGGTATTTTAAATTCTTCCCTTCTTTCAGGATATATTGGAATTGTTAATAGATGCAAACTTGTGTCGGACCAGTTTTGTAGTCAGAACAAAGATATATTTTTTCTTAAGTATTTCTTAAATATGGAATCCAAAAATTTGTATTTCTAAAGATTTTTTTTCTGTACAGATTTTCAGAAGTATTCGTATAGAATTATTTTATCAAAAAGTTTAAAAGTGAGTATTCTTCACAAAAATTATTACGGAAATTCTATTAAAGATTTTTATTCATCTTAACGGTTCGTTGTCGTTCATAAATCTGTGCTTCATAAGTTGTCGATCAGAAATGAATTCCATAGGAAGCAGCTGGATAAAAATAATATTGTAAGAATTTCGTTGATGTTAGTCTAATTGAGTTATTTCAATTTGCCTATTTGTTTCAATTCAATAAATAGTTCAACATCAATTATTAACCCATAAAGGCATAGAATTTTGAGGATGGGATTGTAGCAGGATCCGAAAATACGTATTACATCCTGCTGGCCTCATCGAATTTTTTAAATTTTTATTCTTTGTATGTAATTTACTTGTAAAAATTTTATCATCTCTCTTTTGATTTCAAATTAATTTAAAGGAAAATGTGATAATATTTGATCACAAATTGAACGAAAAACATTCATTAAATAGTTTCTTGACTTTAATTGGTATCTTTTGAATAGAAATTTTTTATGCCGCAACTATTTAAAACGAAATTATTTAATTTGGATAGTTGTATTTTAAATTAATCCAAAATAATTTGAAAAAGCACCTACATAATATTTAAAAAATACAACTGAAATAAAGAAATAGCAGTTGAAATTTAAGTAAACTTATTTGAAGTAAAAAACCTCAAAATACTCCATTGAAAATATTACTAACTTTTTAATGCCTGGTGTTTTTTGGAGGTATTTAGAACTGAGATACGGGTATTGAAGTGTTGTATATATTGCCTTATTTGAACAAGGATCACTATTTTAAAGAAAAACATTTTTTCTGAAGTTCGAGTATTTGTTTTCGGTTTAACTTAACCAAGTTCAACTTACATACATCCAAAAACAATTTGGCCTAAATAATATGTTTTTTTATACTAATTCAGTTTATTAAATTTTAAATCGCATTTTTTAATATCAAATATTTCTTATTTAAATTAATTTGAAATCAATGCTTTAAATTTAAATTTATTTAGCTTCCAAAATTGCAATATTTAATAGCTAAAACTTCTGTAAAATAATAAAAAAAAATCCCGGGAAATCCCTCACAGAATTCCCGGGATTGCGGGATTGAAAAAAGGGCGGGATTCCCGGGAATCCCGTCCCGGGAATTCCTGGGACATAAACCCTAATGGTAATTTATATTATTACATATCCCCAAATCTGACTCCATATATAACTACATAAGCCTTATAAAACTAATCAAATTATATGTAGTGACCGATATGATTATATATGATTTGATACTAAGTTTTATAACACTGTATGTGTCGTCGTACTAAAAATATATTTTAATTTAATATAACTTTCTATATAATCTACTTCAACATCAAAATTAGTTATCTGCAAATTCAGAGTTAATTACTCCATAGCCAAATAATTTTCACGTGATGTTTTTGCATGTAAAATCATATTAAAAAATGATGCGTACGATTTAGAAGACAAAAGTATTCAAATAAATTTTTATTTTATGTTTTAAAATTTGGGTCTTCAAAATTGTTAAAACCATAGACATTTCAATGTCAATTTAATAGCTGGTATGCATAAAAAGTATGCCTACTATCAGACAAAATTTTATAAAATCAGATATTTTTATATCGAATTAGATATAATTTGATGTCCTGGATATGGACAAATCTCGAATAAAACTGTATCAAATTATATCTAATTTGATATAATTAGACACATGTTGATGACCCATTTTTCGGATCAAGTTGTATGTCGTTGTATATGGGGATTTATCAAAAAAGATATAATTATGTATGACACCATATTAATATTTTTACCCGGGAGATGCAAAAATACATAAAATTTATAAAATTGTTAATTTTAATAAATTAAAAAAAGCTCTTTAATTTTCCGACGACAGCACTGGCAAAGCACGTTTTAAGTAGTATCGGCATTTCGTAAAAAACAGTGTTCTCCCAGTACAATTTTTATTGCAACGTCGGCAATTTCTACCTGGGTAGTGATTTGGATAAAAACCTATGATAATCTTAAAAAAATCACGCTTTTCCTGAAGCGCAAGGTTTTATATTTCTATATTTTTTAAAACCATAGTCTAAAATATTATTTTCTAATCATTCAAAATCATAAATTTTAATGAGAAAACTGTTTTGATAAACTTTTATTTTATTTTTATATATAGGTTGTTCATAAGGGGTGTGCTATCTGTTGTATCGTTGTATCGTCCTAACAAAAAACAGAGTTGTTAAAATTTTTATTTGTGTTTAACAAAGATTTTCTATTCAGTTTTCTATCTGTTAGTACACTCAAACATAAGACATTAAACATACGTAACAATGTTGTATCGTGCTATTCTCAAATGTTGTATTTTTTCAATTAAATTTTTTACAACTCTGTTTTTTGTTACGACGATACAACGATACAACAAATAGCACACCCCTTGTGAAAACCCTTATAGTTTTTATTATATTTTTGTGTAAACTTTTATGCGAGTTCCAAATTATACAGTTTTACATTTTTAGGGTGGATGCGAACTGACTTACCGAAATCAAACTAAATTCAGTTTTAAAGTTTTTTGATATTTAATGTTTTTTCAAATAATTTCAAAGGAATATGTAACAACCCTTTTGACAATTTGTATTTAGTTTACACTTTTTGCAACTGTAATTCAGAAAATTTCAGTTGAAATTCAGTTTTTTGTGTTAAATTAAAAATTTTCTTTGGAAATTTAGAAAACGTTATTTTAAATTCAGATTCAATTGACATTTACAAAATATCATTTAAAGTTCAGAAAACATCAATTGAAATTGAGAAAAACAGCAGAAGTAATTCGGAAAATATCAATTGGTACTCAGAGTTCATCAATTGTAATTCATAAATCATCAGTTAAAATTCAGATAATTTAAATTAAAATTCAGAAGATTGAATTGATATTTTCTGAATTTCAATTGATGAATTCTGTACATGAACATTTATGAACATGCATGAAGATGTATGATCATACATGCAGATTTTACCTCAAGTTTGATTAATGCACATGTATGAATATTAGAGCGTACCACCTTACAGGCACAAACAAAAAAAAAGTGCGCCGTACACCCTCCAATTTGAAGTATTTTTGCAAGGAGGTTTCAAAAAATTTTTTTTTATTTTTTTATGCCCAACGTAGGGGTCGCCATTTTACATTTTTCATTATATCTTTGGTATTTACAGTCGGATCTTAAAGTATGATAAATCGATGTTTTTCTCTCGAGGAGACCAGTGTTTTGCTCTAAGGACATTTTGACCTCAAGTATCCCGTTCTAGTAGTTACCCACCAGATCTCAGTAGGCACAACCCTAATGTACCACCCTAATGTCAGAAAATTAAAGCTTGCAAAAAATCATTAAACTTTTGCTAAGGAAGTTTTTCGCTAAACCCAGTAGAAATTTTTTTTTATATATTGGTTGCCGAACGTAGGGGTCGCCTTTTTAAATTTTTTTTTAATTGGTCTCCTGGAGGCAAAAAACCAATATCTCACACTTTAAAATCCGATTTTAAATGGCAAAGCTATAACAAAAAATTAAAAAAGGCGACCCCTACGGTCGGCAAAGAAAACTAAAATTTTTTTGAAATCGCCTTTCAAAAATACATCATCACATACCTTCGAACTTTTTTGACTCACCTGGGCGGTCTTTGCCTTCCGTGTGAAAATCACCACTTCTGAACCCCACAAACCATCTCTCCCATATTGAAATCGATGGAACATATTCAGGATAAGCTTCGTTGAGCAATCGATGTACCTCAGCTGCAAATGATGATTTGTTGGCACAAAATTTGAAGCAAAAAAAAACCTTGTTATTTACACTATTTCGTTCAATGACTAAATAGAATAAATGACAGCTATTTACCCACAAAAGTGCCATATAAGTTATTAAAGACACAAACCATATGTAAAAGATACGCCATCTGTAGTGAATCTCGTATTTTTAAGTAATACACCCAACAAAAAAAAAAGAAATAACACAGAATGGGGATACAAAGAAGAGAAAATTAATAAAAATCAGCATCCTCTTCTCGGGGTGAAAAAGAGTTTACCCTACTTTCTCAGACTTAAATTTTACCAAATTCAAATTAATTAAATACTCCATTAAAGAAAAATATTATTATCCAGATTGTTTTTCACTTTCACTCAATTTAAATATAAATAAAAAAAATAGGGCCCGTCCAAAATTGAAATTTTTACGAAACAATTTTTTTTTTGCTGTTTAAAACAAAATTTTTTTTTGTGTACAAAACATCATTGGAACAAAAAAAAATTTTAAAAAACATTTTTTCTCGTATGAAAAATTTTTTTCTGGTTTTTCCGTTAAACAAAAATTTCGTTTTTTATAAAAAATATTATAAAAAAAGGATTTTCAAACAAAGAAAATTATTAAAGGTAATATGTGAATTCGACACAATGAATATGTTTTCGCTGTGAAAGAAAAAAAATTTAACATACGTTGTAGCTTCTTATGAAGACAGTTGTTGTAACTTCCAAAATTCGATTGGCAACAAATTCTTTGGCCACAACTGATTCTATTATCTGACTGTACAAAATAATATTTTTTATGACAACAACACACTCTTTAGGACTTAAAACAATGGCGCGTATGATTTATTTGCAATTTTAATTTTTTATTACTCATACGCCTTAGGATCTTACAAAAAATGCTAACTCTGAAATAAGTACACTCAAAAAAATAAGTTAGTAGAAAAATTAGTAAAACGTCTTGTATATCAAGTGTACTAGTTTTCAGCAATTTTTTTTGCTGAAGTTCCGTTTTCAGCAAAAGTTTTAGTTATATTTTTTACCACTAAACTAATTTTAAACTAATGTTTTACTAATATATTTTGCTACAAAAATTGTGCTGATACCCGCAATTATAGCATGTACTACAACAGACAAGATGTAGATGTCGCAGCTTGTCTGGATGTAGTACCGACAACGTAAATGAACATTAAAAAAAACAACTTCACGCAATTTCTATATTTGAATTTTCAGCAAATAAATTAACTAAAGTAAAATGTCTCTACAAATTTTTTGAGTTTTTTTCAGTCTACTAATATTCAGCAAAAAGTTCAGTGATTTTAACAAGGATTTTTTTATACCCTACACCACTACGTGGAGAGGGTATTATAAGTTTGTGCTGATGTTTGTAACACCAAAAAATATTGGTCCTAGACCCACCTTATAGTATGCCGATCGGTTCAGAATTTTTTTTTATTTCGATTTAACGATGTCAGTCTGTCCGTCCTTCCCTCCGTCCGTCTGTCTGTCCATGCATTCTTGTGCGCACTCTACAGGTCGCAAATATCAAGATATTTTTGGTACACCGACTTACGTCGGCCCAAGGACAACGCCTATTGATTTTAGTTGAAATCGGTCCATGTGTAGACCTAGTGCCCCCCCCCCCCCAAAATCTTCTTTTTTACACGCTGCAGGTCGCAAATACGAAGATATTTCAATGAAATTTGGTTCGCTGACTTACATGGTCCCAAGGAAAAAGCCCATTGATTCTAGATAGGATCGGTCCATATTTGGACCTATCGTCCATATGGGCTATATTTTCGATTTTCTCTTCTTTTATGATTTTATAGAAAATTTTGACACAAGTCCGTTTTAACCCCTTTCAAATTTCGATAGGATATTATATAGTCGGCATGCCCGACTTTAACCTTTTTACTCGTTTTCATTTGCAATCGACTAAATGTTAGCAAAACTTTTGCTGAGATTAATATTTTTTTGGTAAAAATCAGCTCGCTAATTTTCAGCAAACCCTTTTGCTGAAATTACCAACTTTTTTGCTAGCACGCTCCTGACTAAAAATTTGCTGACATAGCAACATTTTTTGCTGATTTTACTGACTTTTTTTTGAGTGTAGAAAAATTAAAAATTGTTGCAAAACAACAACCACAAAAATAAAAATTCCCTTAAACCATGATTTAAAGAACCTTGAGTTTTTTTTAACATCAAGCTAAAATAATTGGGTCATTCCAACTCAAATCGACCATTGGTTGGAATCGACCCCTTTCGATTTGGATGAATTTTGGTCAGAACTTTTCTTTCATAATATAACAAATTTTGCCAAAATTTCTTCTCGAAAGTTATGCAATATATAAATATCATAATTTTTTCTAATTAAAATCATTTTTTCTAATTGGCAAAACTTCGTTATATACTTTGATATAAACATCATAATATATATACACCAAAAACTAAGAATATAAGAATATTTCTTCCACAAAAACAAAAATCAAACTTCGTTATATGATGAAAGAAAAGTTCTGAGCAAAATTCATCCAAATCGAAAAGGGTCGATTTGAGATGGAATGACCCAATTATAAATCTTTTCATCCTATTTTGCACACATATAAATTTATAAAACAGAAAGTTAAGATAAACATATAATATATGAGAAGTATTTTTGCACAGACTTAATTAAGTCAATATATTAAATAATATTAAGTAAATGGTATTGTATGACAGTAAATACTTTTATCTGGCAGCATTTTAAAATACACAACAGGGGAGCCATTATTTAACTTCATTAAACTACATTATTTTATTCAGTTCAGTTTGTTTTTTTTTATCATCTTTTAAACACAAGAATAAACCAACAACAATATAGAGTAACAATACCGTATTTACAAGGGAGAAAAAACAGGAATATACCAAGTAAACCAAAACCAACACAATACACACAAATACCAAAGTGACAGACCAAAATAACCAAACACCAGCAACAATAACAACGACAACGATGAAAATGAAAAAACAAATAATGAAACCACATAAATCAATACATGAGGCTTTCCATACCAATCAAGGAACAATTGGGGTCCCAATCGGTTGTAGAATAGCTACTTTTTCTTTGCAACCCCTTCCACTGTCAATTGTAAAACCGACAATTTCTGTTTGAAATTGTCCCAAATGCAACCGCTTATGTAGCTACAAAGTGGAAGCGATTGGTCTAGAATCAAGTGGGGATGTAGTTCTTGAACTTAGTATAAGATCCGTGGAACGGGTTTCTCAACTAGTTCCATGGAATCGGTTCTAGTTTTATTGGACTCACCAATTGATTCCAGTTTTAATTTATAGTTTTTTTATTTATGTGGAACCAAATGGGCACACCTAAATGTTGACCTAAGATTTCTTATAAAGCAGTTTTTCCAATTCCCAGAGATGTTTGTAATTCATATTATTTCATATGTCTGTTTAGCTTAATTATATTTAGACCGAACAGTACTGATACTTTCTGGTATAACTGCGGTTTTTGGACAAAACTCTTGCAGATTATCACAGAGGGAAGATCGATCATGCTTGAGTTCTCAAAGCAGAAATAAATGTTGCTTAGAGGTAAAGCATAAGGCCGAAAAGCCAAAAAACACGTCGTTCAAAACACTCCTGCTGACACTTTTGCTGGCAATCCTGCCAACTTTAAAATCGTAAAAAATCATCACAAAAAACTGTCTCTTGTTTTTGGTGGCTTATTTAAAATTCAAAAGAAATTTGCAAACACCAATTTAAATAAATTTGATAGGATGGCCCTCGTAGTTTTTAAATTAATAGATATTCTAGTTCCAAGTTGGCAAATGATTACTGATATCAGTAAATTACATTATTGTATTGTACACTTTTTTCTATTAACTAAAGTCTCTCAATGACTGTTATCGTCTTTTTTAACAACAAAATCACCAACCAGAAAACCATCAGCCCTACTATAGGTATCTACCATCTTAGAAAGAAAAGTGTTTGTTGTTGAAAGTTTAACTATAATCTATGTACTATACATCTTAATTTGTCTACTTCCGTTTCCGTGGCACAAGAAGAAAAAACAGAAAAATGTAGCAAAAGAGGGCTATAACTTGTAAAATATATTTCCTACCATCATTTTGTATATTATTATTTGCCAAGTTTGAAGTTTATATCTATTTATTTTTATATTATTTTGATATACTCCTGCATCATTGTACCATCCTCTAGTAGTTTCCTAACAATAAAATGTAATTTCTATTGTTTGTTGGAAAAATCAACATCTTTTTTGTGTGCCTTTTTATTATTATTTTTATTCATTTTATATTGTTATTTTATTTGAGTATTTGTTACTTTTCATTGGCTAACACCATTACCATCAGCCACCATTGTTATTATCTTTATATTCCATTTTTTTTTCCTACATTAAAGAATAAAGTTTTTTTTGTTTTTGTTTTCCTCAACTGTATTTAAGAATGATGGGTATTGAAAGATGCTAATGTAGCTTGTAACATAGAAAGAATGACATTATGCTAAATCTTATGAACCATTAAATTGAATTAAATGTTAACAGCTGTCAGATGATTTACTTCATGTTAAGGTAGACAAAGGTTAAAAATTTTAAGTTATACCATAATACAAAATCGAGTTTTAAACTTGAAGGCAACAATATTGGCAAAAGAAGAAAATAGGTGGTGTTGAAATAAATTTTTTTTTAATAATCTGTGTGAATAGAAATTAAACTCTTTGAAATTCTATTGGAATCAACGAATTTTTTTCGTAATTCAATCATTTTAATTACAATATCTAAAATTCATCATCTGAAAAATAAAATTTAATTATGAACAGAAAATATACAAGACTAACCAAAACACTGTCATATTATTCAGAATATTGGATTTTCTTATCAATATTGAAAAAGTACGAGCACTTCCAACCACCAATTTATCGAAGATTTAAGCTGTTAACACAATTGACTTACCGTTTGTTAAGTTTGTTCGGAGTTTTTGTTTTTTTACAATAGACCAACACTCAGGGGATGCCCTCTACTTATGCAGTGCATTGTATTGATATGGGAAGGAAGAAAGAGGGAGTAGTATCTGTGGACACTTTAAATTTCCCTATATTGTAAGTACCTGGAACAAATATCCGCGGGAGTTTATTCCATAAACGGGTTGTTCAACTAATTAACGAATTATCCCTATAAAGAGTTGTACGGGACACTGGCCAGTCGACTACAAATGGATGAGATCTTTTGGAAAATCGTGGGCATGTGGGATAAGTTCACTTATCTCAATAGAACACTTCCCATAATGTCAATAGAACAGTGTTAGAGAATCCACATTCCGGAGATGCTCCCATGAGTCAATAGAGCTGGATACTCTACTATCATTGATGAGCGCCAATACACACAGGGAATAACTCAGTTGGTAAGCAATCATGACCACCATGATTCTAATAATATATTGTAAATTTATTGACGATAACACATTTTTAATTACACCGATGAATAAACTATTTCAACACCATTTATTTTATAAGCGCATCTAATAAAAATCTTCTTCAATTATTTTATCGGGTATCCCAATCAATTTTAAAAACCACAAATTTTTATTTTAGAATTCGGTGGTGACAATGTTGTTAAAATCAATAGATTGAACATATTTTTTGAATTATTGGCCACACCCATTACTTATCAGTTGAAACAATCGAATTGTAATTGTAAATTTCATATTTGGTTTATTATACCAACTACTAGTTACATTAATTTCATCATATTTCTACAAATTCAATTATCCCAACCAATGATACAAAGAAAACAAAAACTGTCAAAATAAAATGGACTAAAATAAAAAATTTCATAAAATTAATAAATAAACCAAATCGAAACAAAAAAGGAATATTCTGCAGCATATCACATTATTGTAGGTATGGGAAAATATACATCCTTCGTTATTTGGCAACAACATTTATAAGAGGTAAATATGCAAAACTTACTATAGTCTTGAACATTCCCGTTACAGAATAATTATTCTTAATTAAAAAATATGCAGGACAAATTGGATATTCAAAAATGCAGCAGCAAAGGAAGGCGTTAATGTCGAAAGTCAAGGAATTGAAACTTATAAAAAGTGGGGGCCGTCTAGAAATTAAAAAATTATTTGCTTGGCACTTGGAATCCAAACCAAAGAAAAATTTCCTGAGGATAATTTAAGGCAAAGATCATTAAAGTTAAGGTATTCTGTATTATTGGTAATATACCAGTCGTTTTTCTAAATATAAGTGCACAAAAAACCCGAGTTTTCTTATAGGAAAAAGTCCTCAAAATCAGACGGGTTTTCCATGAGAATGGATCAGAAAAATCTGAAGGTTTTACATAGAAGAACGTTTGGTTGTTTTTTAACAGGATATAGTTTTTTTAATGTAAGGGTTTTCCCATAGTCAAAATTTCTCAGTCTTCTTTCAAAGGATAAAATTCCTCACAATTGGAAGATTTTTTTTTAATAGAAAAAAAGTTCTAAAACTAGGTAAATTTTTCCGTATAAAACAGCCTTCTGTTCCTCAGAGGAAAAGTTAGTAAAATATGACGGTTTTCTACAGAAAGAAATCCTTATAATCTAGTTAGTTTTTCGTATAAAAATGCCCTTGGAATCTGAGTTTTTATATAGGAAAATCCCTTAAATTCTGAGGAATTTTTCCTATAGATAAACGCCAAGGTTGTGAGAAATTTTTCATTTAGAAAGACCCTCAGATTTGAAGGATTTTTTTCTGCGAAAACTTTGCATGCATTGCATTTTTTTCTACAGAAATAACCTTGCAGTTTTATGACTTTCTCTTGTAGGAAAACGCTTACATTCTAAGGATTTCTAACAAAATTAAAAACCTTTTATTTTGAGGACTTTTCCTCTTAAATTTTCTAAAAAATTCTTATTATATTCTGTCGGCTTTTTTATAAAAGACCCTCAGAATACGAAGACATTTTATATAAAAAAAGACCAATATTCCAAAGATTCTTCCTGGAGGTATTTTTTCCGGAGCAAAACCTTATTGTTCTCAGTACTTTTCCAATGCTCAAATTTTAAACACTTTTTTCCATAAAAAAACTTTCAGATTCGACAGACTTTCTTCTTCAGAAATATTCTCAGGTTCTGATTACTTTTCTATTGAGAAAACTTTTAGTTCCAAGGAAATTTACTTGTAGAAAAACCTCGGATTCTGAGGACTAATTCTCAGCTTTTAAAGACTTTTCGCTTTAGGAAACCTTCAGTATCTTAGCACTTTTTCATATAAAAAACCCCTCAGATTCTGAGCACTTTATCCTAGCTAAGAAACATCAGATTCTGAGGACTTTCTCCTGTAGAAAATCCTCAGATTCTCAGCATTTATTCTAGAAGAAAAATATCTCAGGATCTCAATTCATTTTTTTAAACAAATTTAGATTTGTATTCTATTTATCGTAGTTTTGTAATTTTTTTAATATGTATTAATCTATTTTGTATATAAATTTATAAATTAATAAAAATAATTTAAAACAATGGAAACTCTGTTTTATTTAATTCGATTGGGGTTTCTAAAAAAATTCGGTTGGATCTACTAAATGAAAAATTGGATCAAGTGTACTACAGTGATTCGGTTGTACCAAATTTTTATAATGTACTTGCATAGTAGGCATAACTGTAAATGTCGATAGCTGCAACCGAATAATGTAATAGTACGTGGGACTACCAAAATTCGGTTGGCAACAAATTCGGTTGCCACAACGAATCTGTTCTGTGTGTGTACTTTCCTTTAAACACCGTCCAGAAGCCCCAAAATAGACAAAATAGAAGCTCCTCTCCATATATGGGAGTTGTATTCCATTTTCGGTTGGATATAGGTGGAATAAATAGTAAGGAATGAAGTAATTTCTTCACCGGTTAAGAAACTTAAACACTTGAATGCTTCTCTCGAAAACTTGTTCTGAGTTTGGCTTAATTTTTCCCTAAATTAAAGAGCGCCTATATTTGACATACTTCAATTTAAAAACTATTTCAGATTTGTGACTTTATTTTATATTTTTCTTTTATTGGTTTTACTTTTTTGTTCGTTGTTTTTTAATTTGTCTTGTTGTCTGAAATGTTTTTACGAGTAATTAGTTTAAGCGTGATGAGTTTCGATTAAAAATTAACAGAGTTAATAGAGATGGAAATTTACGAAAGTTGAATATGGATGCTTCAATGTATTTCTATGGTATCGCTCTTTTCCTTAACTCAATTTCGCTTAATATAGTTAGGCCTTTGGTTATTTGAGTAAAATATCGGCAGCAAAAATCTAGTATCAGTTCTATTTCAATAAAATATATTACTCTAACCAAATTACTAGTTTGCCAACTCAATTTAAAATACTTTTTGTCAACTTTAGTACACTCACAATATTTTATCATTAAAAACAACCTAAATGCATATTAAATTAATTGAAAACACAATTAAAAAAAGAACTACTGACTTTTCGTTATATTCAAAGCATTTTGCTATTTATTTTCAAACATTGTTTAAAGAATCCATAAAAGAAATAAAAATAATAGAAAAGTCTATTAAAACAGTCATCAATTTTTAACTGACTAAACGTAAAAAAACGATTTTGTGGTTTGTTTTTTCATACTTGAAGGTTTTTTGTTTGTTTGGATTTTCAAAACACTACACACACAGCACACACGTTCATATTTTTATAGGCTATGTTTGTATGTATGAGTAAAGAATTTCTTGTAATTTGAATTGAAATAATTTTATATATAAACAAACTATTTTAACAAAAAAGAAATCCGAAAATATTTGATTTTTTTTTTGTTTTAAACCAGAAAAAACGAAATTATTTAAATTATTTTTTCTAAAAATAGAAATCTAAAAATAGAATATTTGACTGAAAATAACAACTCCTACAGACGATACATATTTTTTTTTTTTTGCTTATTTTTTATTGACGTATTTAAAAAGTTAAACAATATGTTTCAATGTATTTTATTTGATTCTTTAATTGAAAACAAACTTTACCTATTACTTTTTAAATAAACCTCGATCGGTTATGGAAAATATATTGTGTGTGTACAATCAGCCATTAATTTCCAATATTTTGAAAACATTGTACAACAGTTTCGAACTTTTTCCAAAATTACGGGGTTATGACAATAGATTTTGGAATAGGAGATGAAAAAAATATACCTGTGTCGACGTTTGGAAAAATCACATCGAAATTTTATTTTAGGGCGGATTAAAATTTCCTCCTTTTTCAAATGTTTATTGTGAAACGGCATGAGAAACCATGTGAATCTTCTTCAGCGAACTTATTTAAAACACTGCGAGGAACATTTTTGTGAAACATTTTAACACTCTACCTCTTCAATTAAAGGGACGTTTTTTAACCCATTTTAAAAAGGGACAAAAAAGTCCGTAATTTGAAGAGTTAGAGGGTTAAAATGTCCCACAAAAATATTTCTCGTAGTGTTTTAGAGGACTTAGAACACATCTTATACCTAAAAAGGTATAAGATGTGTTCCCCTAAAATCCAGGTTTGTTGGACTTTTGATCGCCAATTCTGAATAAGGAACCCTTAATTAAACACACTTTAAGTTAAATTTTCAACTATGATGTCTTCAGAAGCTTATAGTAGAATTTTATGATAAATATTTTCTGGAACATTTTAACCCTCTAACTCTTCAACTTACTTGACTTTTTGTTCCTTATATTAGATGGATAACCATGTTCCTCTCTTCTGATTACAAACGTATTATTATCTGAATTGAGGAAGATCATATCCACAATCATTGGCATATTTTTGCCAACTATAAGATTGTCAAAAATAGGTCCAAAGGTGATTTGTAGAGGAGGGTTGGGGGAACAAAAATGTAGAAGGAGGTAAATCCCTATCTGGTCCCGCTTTCGCCTTGCGAGCCCTCGAAGTTGATTATCTAAAATTATTCATTTAAGGGGTAAAAAGCACAATTTTTCACAAACAAAATGAAGGGCAAGCAAGGGGTCCATGAGGCCAATTTTTTGTAATGTATCTATTATTTAGTTCCAGATGACGGAAATGAAATAAAAATAAAAATCGCTTCGTCCGGAATGGCAGGGTCGTCAAATGTCAAATATTTTTGGCTTGGGAAATGAAGGGGTAAGGAGGGGTTCTACGGAGCCCATTTTTCTTGGCATAACTATTATTAGGTCAGAGATCATGAAAATAGCAAAAACTTTAAAATCGCTTCGGCAGAAAATGTATGGTCCACAAAGGGTTAAACCTTAAGCCTGGAAAAAATATTTTATATCTCAATATGACATAGAAGTACTTTGAAGTCTCTTATTTTTTATGAGTTTGAATTCAAAAAAATTACCTTTCATTTTAGGAATTGTTTAAGACTGTTTGTTCTAAGTACCTCGTAAGGATCTAAAATGAAGAATAGTCCTTGAAGCACCTAAATTTGGTAAAACAGTTAGGCACAATAAAATTTTATTCATACACTTATAGAAATAAACCTGTGAAAATAGCAAAACAATTAGTAGCATTTTTGCTATATTTACAGATTTATTATTTAAATGTGACTTTGCAGAACAATTTTCGACGATTTTTGCTAAATATTAGTAAGATTAGAATAGCTAAAATAAACTGTTAAATATAATAATAGTCATCCTGTTAAAATCAACAGAAATATTTGATGAAAAATAGAAGACTGCTGATTTTTTTTATTGTACTAATATACAGCAAAATTTGTTTCTGATTCTGGCAGAGGAAATTTTTACTTCAATTAACTAAAATTTAGCTCAAATACAACTAAAATTCTGTATTTTTAACAGCTTTTTTTTGCTATTATTATCTTACTAATATTTAGGAAAGAAAATGTGCTTATTTCTGCAGTTTTTTATGCAAGGTAATTTTTAACTAATTTTTAGCAGCTTTTACAGACTTTTTTCCTATTAGTGTACTTAACCATCCCGCTTTTGACGGGATTATAACGCTTTTTAAAGGCTTGTGCCGCCTTGAATTTTTTTCCCGCTTTTAAAGGAAACAATTCAGCCTTATCCCAAATTTTTAATATGACATTCAACTTTTAAATAAAGTGTTCATAATTAAATTTTTCTAGAGTTCCCAGATTAATTCGCCAAAGTTTTCTGACTTCAGATTCGTATTAAGGATAGGAAAGAATTTTAAAAACATTTATTGAGTCTGTGCCTACATTTTTAAATATATTTCGATCAACAATATAAAAAATCATAAAGTATTTCCCTGGGGATAAAACATAAGAAAGACTCACAACTCGAAGGCTATTTAATGGACTCTTTTTGACTTTAGGTCCGGGCTTAGGAATCCAAAATACTCAAAAAAAGTTTTAGCAAAAGGCTGCACAAAAATTTTGTTTTTGTCGAGTAATGTATTAATTGGTGCGGCCCTCAGTAAGTTTCTGAAATCCCAAATTTGGCCCTTCAATCAATTTATGTGCCCATACCTGGTCTATAATGTGGACTGTGACATATTTTAGTTCTGTAGGAAATAAAACATGAAAATCATTTTAAAAATTTTTAAAAAAATTACTATATGATCACTTGGAATATATTATGATCCTTGTGAAAATATTGTCATCATTAGAAACATATTATTATAGTTTTTGATGTATGGCAAAATTGCAGTCTAAATAATATTTTTGTACGTAACTAAATTTAATTTAATGATAAATTCATTTAAATATATAACTTAGTCCTTGAATAAATATATGTAGGTACTACTTATTGTGCATGGCAGAACACTACAGAGATCATAGAATGATATGTGGGAATATAATATGATTATATTGGCATCATAGTGAGGTAATTTAAGGACCATATTATGATAAATAAAAGGTAAGAGTATAATTGTCACAACTATTTCATAATATGATGGTCGCAATCATAAACGCAAAAATATATGATGCTCTTCGAGTATATTCAACGCAACCTTGTTTTTTTTTGCATGTGAGTTTGGTTTTTTCAGTGCAGATTTTAAGTAATTTTTAATTTCGTGCGAATTTTGTGATCGTGAGTGAATTCGAACTACACCCACGTGAGTGCGCCCATCTCTACTCTAGACACGACATTTCACCATTACGTGTTTATTAGATTTCTCCTCTCTATCACCTTTCTCAATTTTAGCGAAATCGGTAGTTAGGGAACTTACTTGTAAGTATTAACTACACATTTTCTTTATATTTATATCTATTACCTACTTGTATTCATTACAAACCCTCTTTACTTACATTAAAAATACTTAATATCCACCATTATAAATGTTTATCTCCATTAGCTAATTGATTGATTTGAAAATAATAATTTTAAAATCATTCATTTCTTTTTTTTATGTTTTATTAAACCATATTTTCATTAGAGATGCTTGCATAATTTAATAATAAATCATCATAATCGTGAAAAAAAAAGAAACAAATAAGAGCAAACTGTTGTATATATTTCGAAATATTGTAGTAGCTCCATTTACGATACCAAACTGACGGTAATGGAAGAACTGATTTATATTCATGTTAAATATAAATATCTAACAGAGATAGACAAAGAATACCTTTAAAAACATTAACTCGCACATAAAAATTGGAAACGTGTTTTTTTTCATTTTATTTACACCAGAGTTTTATATTCAGTTTTTTCTAACATCAAAAATATTTTCTGCGTTTTATAAACTTTTTTTTGCGATGCGTTGAGTGGTGTTTCATGTTGTTTGTAAAATCATTACGTTGAAGTTTACGAGTATCTCCTTTACGTAAAAGCGCCAGCGACTAAAGGTGTTGACGTGTTAAAAACGCATCATTCTCTTAAGTTTTTTCCATAATACTTTTTTTCTACATACAAATAAGCTAAATACTTATTTAACCCAATAATGCGAAAAAAAGAAAAGAAACCGAAAAATTACTAAAAATTAAAATTTTAACAAATTACTAAACAAGTTAGAAAATTCTGTGTTGAAGTTAATTTTCAAAAACCTGCCAAATGAGCCTTAAGGAATGTGAAAAAAAATTGCCACGTCTAAGGTTTAAGGTTTACACACGAGTATTTAGAAAAGTTCCTTTACACTCGCACATATAAATTATAAACTAACGAATATTAATGATGCTTTTTAATATAGAAAATAAAGAAACGAACAAAGAAAATGCAAAACAACAAAGAATCTAAACAAATTGTTGTAATAATAATGGCCTTTTTATAGATAACAAAAAAAATTTAAAAGAAATTAGAAAATCGTAAATTTTAATTAAATAAAAAGAAGTACAAAAATTAAAGTTCCTTATAGGAACAACAGGAACGAATATATATATATCGTATAGCGACTACATGAAATCTTATACCACAGTTCGATTTGGGTCATATTCCGGGAAGTCGACCAATTTCGGGAATTGGAATTTCAATTATCTGATCAATAAATGTGGTCTTATATATAATAACAGAAAGTGGCTCTAGGTCAAGTGTTTTTGGTAGTACCAAATATCATTACAAAGTCAGTATACTCTATATTAGAGCTCGTTTTGAAAATTTTATTTTGGTATAACATCACTTTTTAAAAAGGGTTTTGCATAAAAATAGAATGGCGATCAAAAACGCTGATTTTTGGTCCTTTTCCTAGAGAGCAAAAAAATTTATATGAAAATTTACTTCACCATTAGATTCTACAGCAAAATTTAGGGTGGTAGAAAAACCTCACGTTTTCAAAAACTTCTATAAATATTTATTTTAACACTTACGATGAAATGCATTCCCAGCTGAGAAAATTGTTACAAAAATTTTAGATATATATCGCGTTGCGAAGTTATCAATTTTATAAAAAAAATATTTTAAAAATATATATCATAGGTTTTCCTTAAAAAATAAATATCGAAAAAATTTTTTTTTCAAAAGTTTTACATAAAAAATTTAAACTGTTCCAAGTTTTTCCATCGGAAACATTTAGAGGGAGAGTATAATTATTATAGACAATTATCCAGCACATGGCTAATGACTTTTGTGTACCCGATCAAAAGAATTTATATATAGTTATATATAGTAATATCTTGTTTAATCTTGTACAGTACTATTGCCAAAGATTCATTTTAGAACTAATTTCGAGACTGCCTTATTACTATAAGTACACTTAAAAGACTACGTCAGTAGAAAAATCTCTCAAACCGGTTTCAAATCGATTTGATTAATTTTTAACAAGTTTTTGTTGAAACACAAAAATGGCCCTTGGCGGGGCCTGGGACCCTCGAAAATTTTTAATAAAAATTTCCACTTCATAAAATGGCCCATATCTCGAAAACTAAGCGAGATAGAGCAAAACGGACAAAATGTTTGCTCCATTGGAGTGCCCTTATATGCACTCACATGATACGGACTAGACCCGGGGAGGGCCCGAGGCCCTAAATTTGGATAAATTCTACGGCTCAGTATAATTACAGATAAAACTGTAGTTTTACAAATTTTTTTACTTAAATTTTGATTTGTTAAATTTAACAAAAGAATTTGTTAAAATCAACAAATTTTATTTTAAGCCAAAAAACAGGAATAAATTTTGTTAAAAAATTTTCTGTTCAGCCAATAGACGTATTATTTTGAGGGTAGTACTATTTAGGCGTTCCGCCGATTGTATTTTTCTAACTGGTTATATTTACTATTGGCATTATTATATTTTAAATTAAAATTTATTTCAACTTTTACGTAAGAAAATATTTTTAAAAACTTGTTAAAATAATATTTTTTTATTGAAAACATTTTTTTTATGTTTTTGTTGTTAATTTATATTGTTGTACATAATTTTATGGGTCATTGTTATTTATGGTTTATAACAATAACAAGCATTTGATATTTATTTTTTTTTTTTTTTGTTGTATTATATTTTATTTTATTAACAAAACAATAAAGTTGGTTTTTGTGTAATATAATGAATTTGCTACTCTTTTGTGTACGGTTATATTGTTGTAGTTCTGGTGTTGAATTTCTCTATTTTATATGCTTTTAATTACACCCTACATGCACAACATAGATTTCTTTAACCATATGTGTTTTAAAAAATAAAATTATTATAGTTTAGTCCACTCTCTGTAACATGGTATACTGAGTTACAGCTGATGTCATAGACAAACAAAGAAATGTTTGTAACTAATTTACCTTAATTCTATGTATTTTCGGATGCCCAAACCATAGTATACTCTAGTAGCCCCACTCATTAAAAAATTGAGAGCTTGTCCCTATTTCATGTAGTTGTAGTGGTATTAAGAACCATATGTACAAGTAATATTACAAACACTAGCTCATTTTTTCAAATCACAGAAAATGAGTCAAGCTACTATATTATACCATGGCCCAAACCATATTTGATATCAGTTTTTTATCACCCACGATTCTCCAAAAAATAAATTAAAAATTAAGTTTTCTATTCGGTTACAATTTTCACTTATAAAACTATTATATTACTAAAATTACTAAACATTAGATGATTATTTTTTTGTATTCTCTGTCTTTCTTTTCCCTTTAAAGTTTTCTCCGATATTCTTGCCTTTTAAATCATTATTTTTTTCCTTAAGTAAACCGGGTTCCTTTCTATTGCAAGCAAAATAACCAATCACACCGCCAAAACCAATTGTTACGTTTACCTTCGAAAACGTACATTTATCTCCTTTAGATCAACCTGGTAGGTGCTCTTTGCAAATAAAATAACACCCTTATAGCTATACACATGTTTATTTAACACTGTATTCCTTCAAATACAACAATATAACACACACACAAATTCTTGTGAAACTCACTATACACCCTAATGCGGAAATTAACAGCCCAAATGTTAAAGTACAACTTCACAAATTTTATGCGCAATTTCCTTTTCCTTCGTAACGTTCGGTATTTTATAGTCTAATGGTCATATCTGTAGAACGTACTGGAAGCTTCCAATGTCTAAGATTATAACACTTAACATTATTTATGACATTTAACATTATAGGCTGTGGTGTATAACTGTAGTGTTACCAGATTGACGTTTCTCTGGATATTTTCTTTCAGAAAATTCCATAGTTTTCTATACTAGATCAATCCAAATTCGTAACAATACTATTGCTAACCTTATAACACTAGAATACATTGCCAACTTAAAAATATTCAAGCGTTAAAAAATTTATTAAACATTTTGGTTAATAAAATTTATTTTTATTTAATATTGAAATGTAAGAAATTTTTTTAAAATCAACCATTCAGAATAAAGTATTTAAAAATAAAATGTTCTGATTGGTTGACGTTTGAAAACTTGATAAATAATATTGAACATGTATTCTTGCCTTTTTGCTTAATTATTATTTAGAAATCAAAAATATTACTTGTACCGATCCTTAACATATACGTGTAATTAATGAATTAAATAGTGCTTACTTAGGGCTAAAAAAATCAGCTTTAACTTTTACTTTATTCCTCCTGAATAGCACCAGTTCGGAAAATAAGACTTGGGGCCTATTTGATAGACTAACTTTTGGACGCCTAGAATGGCGATAAAGCTAAAGGTTTGACGGGTAAAGTTTCAAGTCCCGAAAAAAATTAAATCCTCAAAAATAACCCACAAATAGCCGACCAATATTTTGGAATTATCTCGAAATCTGTCGAACCGATTAACGCAACGCTCCAACTTAAATATCTGCCCTGGAGACAACATATAGCATAAAAACCTGATCTGTTTAAATTTTGGAGTAATCGTAATTTTAACTTTTTAAATTCGTTTTTAATTGAATGTCATGTTAATTGAAAAAATTTCAATTACAATTGCATTTATAAGGAAAATAAATAGTAACAGAAAGCATGACTTATGGATCAACCCAACATGACCACACCAATCCCGCCTATCACAACAATTTTTTTGTAATTGAAAATGTAAATTAAATTTTGTAATTTCAATTACTTTCAATTACAATTAACTGTAATTTGTAATTGAAAAATTTCTTTCTCCATTGTAATATAAATGTAACTGCAATATAATTGAAATTCTCTAAATCTGTACATTACATACCAGGTGACGTATGATTTATATTTATTGTGTAGTTGCAATACTCATACGCACAGTGGGTTTGTACAGAAAATACAAGTATACAAGTATAAGTATACAGAATTGTGTTTCAATAGCTTCCAGAGTGTTTTAAAATTTATTGAAAAAGAATGGATTAAGGTAAAAAAACTTAATGAAGAAATATTTGAGGCGAAAAAATAGTTAAAGTTCAAGGGATATTTAAGCTTAAACTAAGATCTGTAATGCGTTTTCTAACCATTTCACCAACGAAATTCGATAATCAAAAACAAAACTCATTTAGAATTATTTTTTAACTTTTTAACTAACGCAGTTAAAAGCATGTGATTGCTTGAGGCCTAGACTATAAATGCAATTTCAAAAATAAAAATTATAATTCCAGGGTAGCCATAGAGTGATCTGAAGATAACAATTTTTTTCCCTTTTTTCAAAGTAGTTTTTTCAAAAAATTTATAGTACACCAATTAATTCCCAGTAAAATATTATAATTGGGAGTAATGCTTTAAAATCACTTCTTTTATTGCTTCCATAGTATCCGTTAGTGAATTTTTATTTTCTTTTTATAAGTAATTGTGAGCAACTTAAAATATCACTTCTCTCATTGCCTCCAAAGTATCCAAAACAAATCACTTAATTATAGCTTCTAAAGCATTACTGCTGTGAAAGTGATCCTAAGAAGTGATCTGGATATATGTAGTTTATCTCAAAACAAATTATCGCGGGTTCAAATTTTGCTGGGAAAATATTTTTAAAATTTTTTTTTTTATTTATAATTTTTTTTTAATTTAATTTTTTTTAAGTTTTCAAAAATAAATAAAATAAAAATTATGAATAATTTAACTGAATTTCAGTACACCTTCTACACTTGTTTAATAATTAATTTTGTTGAAGAGAAAAAATATCACACAGCGACAAAATTGTCTTTTTATGCCAGTCAACATACACATCGAAGAATAGATCAGCGGTAGAGGGCTAGACTAGCAACCTTCAGGCCGTCAGTTCAGTATCTGGTGGCACCAATAAAAATATTTAAAAAAATTACTTTCTCTTTTTTTTACATTTAATTGATGAAAGAGAGCACTAGTTCAAAACGTACTGAAATAATGTTAAAGTGGAAGTACTTCCCTTCTCTGTGTTAAAATAATAATGATTCTGGTAAGAAAAGAAGTACATCGAAGTCATTAATTTTAGTGCTTTTTCTACTACTGTTGCATCTCTTTTTTTGATGGGTTTAGAACAGTGTTGCCACTTTTTGAATAATTATTAAAAAATGGGACTGTTTAGCCATTCCTTGGATAATTTTTGAATAATGACATTTTTGTGTAGTTTTTGTGTAATTTCGCTTTTTACTGAAAAATTAACTAAATTCCATGCTTTCAAGTCCAACAGTACACTCAGAAAAAAAAGTTTGTAAAAAAATTTGTAAACAGTTTCCAATCGCACTATACTATTTTTACATTGATTATTAGTACAATTTTTATTTTTAGTAATCATTTTTGCTATTCTCTTATTACAGATTACAGATTTTTTTACTAATTTTCGCTGCTGATTTCAGAAAAACATTTTACTAATTTTTCAAAACCGAGTGCTAAATTTAGCAGAAACATATACTAATTTAAAAATATTTATTTTTTTATTTTTTACAATTCTTGTTTAGTTTATATTTGTTACTATTGAAATATTCTTAGTTTGGATATAACACCCAGAAAATTTTATTGCATCTCCAATGCATAAAACAGCAATAACTGGAGAACCGTTTGCATTTTTGACTCCAAATTTCAAGTACTATGAAGTAATTATACGCTTGTTACAATCGAAAGAAAAAAAATTTTTTTTTTAGATTTTACAGTTTTTTTTATTTTTTAGTACAATTTTTTGCTAATTTCAGCAGATTGATTTTAAATCACAGTTTACAGCAATTTACTGAAATTTAGTAGTTGCAACTAATTATTTATACTAATTTCATTATACTAAAATGATGATATTTCCCAGCAAAATATTGGTAATGACACCTCATTGCTGTCTGCATTACCAATAATGATATATCATTACCTTTTGCATTATTTTGTAATATAAAATAATGACTTCCTAATAACGGCCTATTGTAGTCATTGCTTTTAAATATAAAATAATGACTTACTCGTAATAGTTTAATTAAGTACTTTTTACAAAGTTAAATTTTACACATTTATATTTATTACATGTAAATATGTTTTGTGTTAAACTTTTTATGACGAGTACTAAAATTACACACTAGGAAAAACTTTAATTTCTCTGATTGTATTTCCTGAAGCTAATAGTATTTGTGTAACTCCTTATTTTTAAGAATCAAGTAAGCAGTCGGATAACCACTTATAATTCAACTTATAAGTGAATTAGCATGTTTTGTAAGCATGTTTATAACGACTTATTATTCAGAATCTCATAACTACTTACTTCTCATTTTTTCGTAAGCGAGCGGGTAAGCGTGACTACTTATAAAAACGACCACGCCAAACAAAAATAATGAGTTTAGACGCCAAAAAATAAGTTGTGAGGAGCTATGAATTTATATTGTATAACCACTTATTTGGTAATGAAAGATTTTGCTGGGTTAGTAAGTTTTTTAACTGATTTTAGCAAATCGATTTTGAATTGGATTTTACATAAATTTTACTAAAATTTAGTAGCGGCTACTAATTTTTTCTACTAATTTTATTGTACTACAGATCAGCAGACATGTGTTGCTAAAATTAGCAAAATATACCGCTGGCCTCAAAACAGTTAAATTTCCCGTAATAACAGCAAAATTTTCAGTAGCCATTACAGACTTTTTTGGTTGAGTGTAGATAAAATGAGTTTGTTTGTGTAACATCTACCAAATTTCGAGTTTCTGCTGAATTTTTGTAAATGTTTGCAAGACGAAAGCCAATTTAGTTAGACGAAGTAAAACATGTTGTTTTATATTTTATTTGTATATAAACTCCGTATGTTGTTAGTGTTTTTAAAAAACTGTTGTCAAACTAAATGCAAAATATTTATTTTTGTCTTGGCTGGCAAGACAATTTGAAATTAAGCAAAAGAAATTTGGGTTTATTATGATTAAGACTTTCTCATGACTGAAAAAAACTTGTAATTTTCAAAGTTTTGTAACAGTTACTGGGCTTTGATCAGACACAAATTTTCTTACAGCAGCACAGTTGAGCAGATTTAAATATATTTAAGTAATTGATTAATTCAGTCTTCGTTAATATGCAAAGGCTATTTTTGTTACAACTGGCACTTTATAATTGACTTTTTATATGCCCTTTGTAGGTAAACTGTGTCTAAATATTAACCCATTTTCTCCAAATTTAGCACATACTATAAGATTGTAATTCAAACACCATTTGCCAACTTTCTGCCGAATATAATTTTGTATTACGTTTTTAAGATCTGTAGATATATCGGAAAATGGAAACTTGCGAAATTTTCACATTTTAGAGGTGGCTTTCATTGGAGCTGAATGGCCGAGCTCCTGTTGCGTCCATGGGTTCCGGCCTCAAAACTTAACTATATGACATTGTGACATTTCATAGCAATCTAACCACTCGGTAAGAAGTGGTTGAATTATTTCCAAATTATTTCGATTCTGCCCCACTGTGCGCAGGAGAGTTCAAAGAGCCACATAATTAAAAAAAAAAAAAAATATTATTTTCAAATAATAAAAATATTAATTTTTTGTGTAATTTCATACGGTTTTGGATAATTTTTGACCTACTGCTGTGTATTTTTTTGTTTTACTGGTGGCAACACTGGTTTAGAAAAAATACTTGAGTCGATTTGGCAATGTTTGAGTGTTTGTGGGCCCACATAAACCATATAATAAGGTTGTAGGTCGCTTGTATAAAGATTTTTCAATACAAATTTATTACAAGCATAGGATGACCCTATTCAAATTAGACTTAAACTGAAATATACAAATTCATGAATATATAATTATTATTTGGTTTGTAAATATGAAATTAATTCATAAATTATGACTCCAAATATCACAAGACCCATATTGGACTTAGTTTCCTTATCCACCCCATCTTTGTTAAAATATATTTCTTAAATAATTTTGTTCAAATTTTTCAAATAAAATTTTTGTATCCAGTTCATAAGGAAAGGGTCAAGTCTGTTTTCGGAATTTTAACCCTTTTCCTGAATTTAATATTGTACAAATTATACCTAGTGTAGAATAGCATACAGTCGGCATGACCGACTTGTTTTATTTTACAACAAAATTATTGTATATATTGTTAACAAAAAGTCAATTGATATCCTTCTGTTATTGTTATTATTCTTTATCAATAACAACAACAACTGCAAGCATGTTTGTACAAACAAACAGAAAATCAGAACAAAAAAACTAATATTTTAAAGAAAGAACAAAGCACTAGTGATGATATAGAAGAAACAAAAAATGTATTAAAAAAAAAATCTCTCAAAATTGACCAACCCAATAAACCAAACAATATCTTTACGATATCAAAATAATGAATTTGAAGAATTTAAGAATATTAACAAATTTTTAACAACTACTACTACATAACAATAAAAAAAGGAACAAAAAAAATGCATCGAAAAACATGCGAATCTCGGGAAATTTTCGTTATGTAAAAAAATTTAAAGTAATTAATCAGTGTGTTCGTTTACTCGAAATTCTTACTACTTTTACTACAATTGGAAAGTTTTGTTTACTTTTTGTATTGATTTTTTCCAGCTGTAGTAAAAGTAGTAACTTGTAGTAGGTAAACGAACATGCTTAATAAGTCAAAAATTTTTACAAGATTTTAATAAAAAAAATATTAATTAAATGAATGTTATTTTAGTTTGACTCAAGATCATAAATTAATATCACTTTCTGTTTAAATTATTTCCAAATCAAAGAAAATAATTTAAACAGAAAGCGATATTAATTTATGATCTTGAGTCAAACTAAAATAACATTCATTTACTTAAAATAACAGATCAACTAAAATATTTCCCCCAGTCAAAAAATATTAATGTTATAAAATTTCCCGTTTCCTCAAAAACTAAACTAAAATTTCGCAGTTGAACTCTAATTTCCCGGGATGGCGGATAATCTCAGACTCCTCCACCTTCGAAATATTTTCTCTTTTTTATAAAATATCCGAATTTTATCAAGACTAAAGAATATCATATGGCACAGTTTAGTTTGTTTTTTTTATCTAAATATTTAAAATGCATACTTCTGGATTTTAAATGCAGATTCCTACACTTTAAGTGCATATTTTTTGTCTTTAGAATATATTTGGATTTAAGTGGATCATTGAATATTTTAAGCTTATATTTTCGATTTTTTATGCATGAAAACCGCTTTGCTAGTAATAACGATTTCGCTTACGTATAGTTCTTTGGTGTATTGGGAAAGAACACTTCCAATTATTTGTACTTTTGTTATGTGATATTTTATTAGGAAATGAAAAACGTATTTTGCTTTGATTGATAATTCTTGTTGGAAGTTATGTTAAATGGAATGGGAAGCAATATTTATTATGAAAGGTATTTCAAAGTTACACAAGTCACAATGCATTTGTAATTATTTTACAGAATGTTTTTTTATTATTATTTATACACTCAAAAAAGTTTGCTGGTAGGATTTGTGGCAAAGGACAGTTAAAACAAAGGCAATTAAAATCTGTATAAACAATTTTTGAAAATTGCATAAAAATGCATTGTGTACTAGGAACCATTAACGGTATGCAAAAAAATCGACCTCTTTTATTCCCAAAAACTTCGGAAAAGTAAGTTTTGGAATATATTTAGTAGTTTGTACTTTTGCGAAAAAATAAGGGTATTTTTTATCTTATAATCAAGATTACAAATAATAAACAACAATTTAAATCCACTGACAACAACAAAGTTGACATGTCTTTAAATATTTTTTTCGCAAAAAGGCGGTAGAAGCCATGATCCTACTGAGTAGTCTTCCATAAATTTTATTAATATTGGACCTATAGTTTAGACATAATTAATGTGGAGACATAATTAACTATGGAGCGACTTTTGCCGTTATATTTATTGGGTGTGTAACTTAAAAATGCGGGATTTTTGGCAAAATTTGGGCATTTATTATGCAACATTGGTAAATTATAAATTTATTCAAAGTATTGGCTATCGTTAACTCTGACCTTTTCTCATCTTTCTGGCAACATATGGATTCCGCGCTAAAAGAACTGCTCATTTTTGAGGCCAATAACAAATCAATGAGAGCTTTCTTCATCGATCAAAACTTCCCAACCACTATTTTCTAAATATTTTTTAACAGGTCTTGTAACATGTAGCCGTGCTTTGTTATGATAGAATATTACGGCTTCATGTCTGGTCGATTATTCCTGGCGTTTTTCGGTCAATGCTTGTTTCAAACGCATCAATTGCGTTCAGTGCAGCTTCTCTGCAATCTTTTGGCCCCAAATTCAATCAAGTAATACCCCCATTCATCATCTTCGAATTTTTTTGGCTGACCTGGGAGGTCTTTATCTTCCGTGTCAAAATCACCACTTCTGAACTGCACGCTGAAATATATGGAACATATCGTCGACCGGCCTGCAAAATGTCACATGTGTTTTTTAATAGATTTTCAGGAGAGCGAAAAAACTGTTACAAAATCTACTTTTAAGATATTTTATTGGCATCATATGCCTTAATGATTCACGACCTCATTTAGTAAAATTATCATTAAGGCATATGATGCCAATAAAATATCTTAAAAGTGGATTTTGTACCAGTTTTTTCACTCTCCTGAAAATCTATTAAAAACACATGTGACATTTTACAGGCCGGTCGACGATATTCAGGATAAGCTTTGGTGAGCAATCGATGTGCCTCAGCCGCACTTATTTTCAAATTGAAGAATTAAACAAAACTTCCGGCAAATAATGCTTTCTTGGCATAAAATTCGACATTTTCGAAGCAAAAAACAAAACTTTCTTGTTTACAATATTTCGTTCAATGGCTACACAGAAAAAACTAAAATCGAGTATTAATTACGAAATTGATTATATTAGTTAAAATTTTAATTGATTTTGCACCTATTTTACTATTAATTACTAAAAATTATATACGATTAATTGAAACTATTAAAATATTAATTGATTCAATTAAATATTTGATTAAAAACAATTTTTATTTTCATTATATGTTTAATTCGATATTTTAGGTTAATTATTTTTTCTGTGTAAGTGACAGATTTTTACCCTTCAAAATGCCATATAAATTATTAAAGACACAAACCATGTGTAAAAGATACGCCACCTGTTGTGAATCCCGCATTTTTAAGTTATACATCTAATACTGTTTCGGTAATTGTTTATTATAATAAAAATAACAGATATTTAACTTTAATACAGTACTACTATAATTACAGTTAAAAACAACAACTGTTGATTACTACACCAACAACTGTCATGTAGTAACTTTCAACCTTTTTTTAAGTGTACGTAATAAGAAATAAGATATTCAATGACATCTAACATCAGTTATTTTATGTGTTATATCATTCGACAAGCATATCTTCCTTAGATCTGACTTATATGACATTTGAGAAAAATGTAAGAGAATATTGCAAGGGAAATAAATCAAAAGTTGTGTACTATTTTGGCGTAAAACTTTTTGTATATTTTCTCAAAAACATTGATCATTTCAAATTCACTCGAAATAAATACATTAAAGAATCGTGATTTGGAGTGAATTCTCTTTGTAATAAAGCAATAAAAACTTAAATCGATTGAAAACCAGCCGAGTTATTTCAATTTCCCACGCCAACTGATGTGTCGCAGACCACTTAATCAAGGTATTCAGGTCCAATCTTTAAAATTTATTGAAATAATCTACTACAGAAACATTTTTTTATTCTACAAGTTCAAGATGAAAAGTACTTTTCGGCTGAAGTTTACTTTTTCGAGCACCCCTTAAAAAGAAAAAAAAATATACCACCCCTTTTGGAATTAAAAAAGAAAATGTTTTTTCTATATGGTGTTAAGGGGGCCGGGGCCTCTGGGACCCGCTAAATCAAAACAACTTAACACCAAATAGAAAAAATTTCCTCTTTTAATTCCAGACGGCGTCATATTTATTGTTTTTTTTAGTGATGCCCGAAAACACTAACTTTTTACTTCCTAAAATTTACTTAAATGGACCAAGCGCGAATTTTACTGTCCGGATCTTGAAAGAAAATATTTTTGGAATCGTGAGAAAAATTTACTTTAATTTGCGTCGTCACACGTGGCATTTTGGGCGTGTATCGGTTTTTTGGACCTAGCGGGTTCCAGCGGCCCCGGTCCCGGCCCCCTTAACGCCATATAGAAAAAATTTTTCTTTTTTCAACACGGATAATTATCAACATTGAAAACAAGATGTGAAACATTTTCACATTTTCATAACGAAACAATTATAAACATGACCTGTTACAAATTTGTTTATACTACAATTGGTTTAACGCAGATTTGCTTTAAATACTTAACGTTGATAGGCATGAGAGAAAATACAGCTATTGTTAAGTTACATTACAAACTCAATGAGAATTTCTTGTTCTCGTGTAGGAGCTTTATTAAACATTTAAAATAGCAAAGAAAAAACAACAACAAAAAATGTTACCACAATTTGCTTTGTCATCTTCCAATATACTACTCTGTTGTTTTGACAGATCTAGCAAAAAACAATATTTTTTTAACAAATTGTGAAAAATAATCTGTTGAAGGCATGTACCTATCCGGATTTCATTCTTGCCTAAGGAAATCATCAGGGGACGACGCACAGTGCTTTGTCCCATAGGCAAAATTTAAAAAAAAAATGTATGCGGAACGTTAGTGAGATTTTTGAAGAAGTGATAAATACCATAAATAAATATGAAAAAGGAATTCAGTAGCTCCTCTTTTTGTTAACAACAAAAGGCGCTAAAGTCAAAAAAATTTTCCGCTAAAAGAGTTAAACGAAAATCTAATTTTTGCTTTACAAAAAAAATTGGCAAAAATTCATTTTTAAAGACAATTCTTTGAAACACGGTGGTTTTGTTACTTACCATATTCGCAATAAAAAAAAATTATTTTAAGTAAAAATTTTTTATAGAATAATATTTGGTGGCATCGAAAATTTTAGACATTTTTTGACTGGAAATCCTAAAGTTGCTTAAGTTTAGTAGAGTAAAAAAAAAATATGGAAAAACGTGTTTTTTTATTTATGATTTTAGGACACATTAAAGCTTTTCAAAAGAATTTGGAAAAAAAAATAGTTTTTTTAACCGCAAATTTCAAAATTTTATACATTTTCCAAACCCTTTTCCCTGAGTTTTAACAAAGTTAGAAAGATCTAAATTTTAAGGTACCAACAAAAATTAAAATAATAACGTTTAAAAAAGAAAGAACTTGAAAATTAGAACACAAGCTTCGGTTTTATGTGGTGTAAAAATAAAAAAAAATTCAAGAAACTTTAAAAAAAAAATTTAAGTAATAACACTTTTTTTGCGGAAAACCTAAAATTTTATAAAGTTTAGAGAAATTTAAAAAAGATATAAAAAAACAAGTAATTTTTTTTTATGATTTAGATAGTCCATTTGCATGTATAATTTTCTGTAAAAAAAATAAAATTGAATGAGGGGAATTTTTAGTTGATCTATTATTTTGGTAAATGAAGGAAAAATCAATTATCTAACAAAGGATAAAAATAGCATTGTTAGATTTCGTTGATATTAGTCTAAGTTGAGTTGTTGATAACAAATGCGATTTGCTTGCGACTGTCACATAAGTAGACAATTATTAATTATTAACCCATTTCAAGACGAAAGCCACTGATGATGGCTTTGTAGCGGAAGCCAAAAGTACGTATTCTGTCTTGCTGGTCTTATCGGATTCTTTCAAAAATTTTTATTCTTTGTAATTTATATGTAAAAATTGTATCATCTTTTTTTAATTTGAAAATAATTTAAACAGAAAGTGATGTTAGTTTATGATCTAGAGTCAAACTAAAGAACATTCATTTAAAAAATAAAATTTTGAACCGCAAATTTTAAATTTTTAAAATAAAAATATGTGTTGAGTCTAAAAAAGATTTCAGAAAATTTGCAAAAAAAAATCTAGAAAATTACTTTCTTTTTGCAATAATGATAAAAATAACTCATTATCAGTAACTCATTTTTATGTGTTTTAAAATAATGCAGAAAGTAAGTCAATAATGATATGTCATTACCGTTTCTACACTGGGGTGTAATGAATATCGAAACAAGCACAGACATCCCCCTCGATTAAATTAAATAGGCAAAATTATATGTAAATTTATGCTAAAACCAACAACAATTTTCCATATTAATGTGCTGTTGAAAATGATTTGAATAAAAAAAAACATCTTCGAACATGTTTTGTGTTCGAAAATATTTTGATACCCAATTTTTCTATTTTTCTTTGAAATTACTAGAAATAAATTTAAGTTTTAAACCCTAAACATTAAATTAGGCCGTTATAACAAAATACCTCTGTGTTATTTTTTCTTCTCTATCACATATTAGGATCGGAGAGAACCCATTTGGTTACCTTCCTTGTTAGCTAACCCTGAACATACAAAGGGCGCGGCACCACATTTACCCTGTTTTAAAAATAAAAATTTCTCTTCACAATGTTTTGCGTTTAAGAATAATTCCCCTCGCAACAATCAGTATCCTTGAAACATTTATACTAAAATGTAATTAAAAATTACTCAAGTTCCAATAATACTCGTAATAAATTATATACTCTAATTTAATGTTTATCTTTAATTTATTTAAAATGAACAAATGTTAATATTTAATCCATTAATTTGTCTTTATTACACACTAATTGTCTTTTAAATTGTGTCTCTTTTTACAAAGAAGAATAAATGAGGATAATATATACAAATTATATATTTGAAATATCTTTCATTTTAAATGCGTATTTATTCACTCAATACATACATCCATTTATTCATTCACCACAATGCCTATAATATTTATTATTGTTGCTTTAAAATATTGAATTTCTTGGGGGAGTAATTATAACTACGATATTATTTTTTTTTCTAAATTCTTTTGAGAGAATACATAAAAAACCTAGCAATTATAATAACATTCATTTCTATATTCATCTAACCTTCAATGGCTTTTAGTATTTATACATTGGATGTAAGTATGTGTAAAATGTTAAAAAAAAAAAAATTACATATACAAGCAAATAATCAAATAGAAAAGTAGAGCAATAAAATTCTTAATTCATGCAATTTAGTGTTTCGATTTGATTTCATTTCATTAAACTTATTCAAATTGTAATTATTGTATACGAATGAAACGATAACAACCATACTTTTATGGTTTTGAAATCAAATTACACCATTTTCAACACAGAGAAAATATTTTTGAAGTCCAATGAAAGGTTCGAATTTGTTGACTGTGATAACTGAAAACCAATTGAGACAAGAGAAATTTGACTGTGACAATAGAACTTCAATTGCTTTAATAACAATTTGGTTATCAGCATGAATATAATTTCCGTGTAAAATCAAAAGTAATTCTGTTTAAATCATGAAGCATAAAATTACAGAATTATTTTCAATATCTGCTAATCGAGTAGTCTGCTTCAAATAATAAATGGTGTAGTTTAAATAACACTGTGAGACAAATGGTAGGGGTCAGTGATCGGGAAGGGTTCAAACTACCGGGGAAAGTTATATCGGTAAAAAGATGTTATACGTGTCCCGGCGTTTCGCTGGGTCACCCCTAGGAATCGAGATATATCGATTTGACCTTTGGTGGTCTTTTTTTTGACATAACTCGAGAACCACTAGTCCGATTTTGCTCAAACAATTTTAAAAAAATTAAAAATTACAATTCCTTTAATCTGTTCATATAACGTTTTTCTATATACTCAACAGTTTTGCCGGTAAAAATAAATGTATGAAGAAAAAAATATTTTTTGCCTAAAATATTAAAAAAAAGTAATAAACAAAAGGTTATTGATTTTTATGGTAGCGGTAACAAACATTTATTTTTACTGGCAAAACTGTTGAGTATATAGAAAAACGTTATATGAACAGATTAAAGGAATTGTAATTTTTAATTTTTTTAAAATTGTTTGAGCAAAATCAAACTAGTGGTTCTCGAGTTATGTCAAAAAAAAGATATATCTCGATTCCTAGACGTGACCCAGCGAAACGCCGGGACTTGTTTTTGACCGATATAACATTTCCCGTTGGTTTCATCCCATCCCGATTTTGACTTTCGCATAGTGTAATGTATGCATGAGTTTGTGTTCATATAAATATATGAAAATATTTTTGTATAGAGTATCTCTATGTGTGTGTGTGTGTGTTACTTATTGCAATGAAGGCGTTTCTCTTTTATAATGTTATTATTTTGTAATTTGTTTTGTATGACAATAACTCTAGGAAAAAACGATTTTAAAGAAAATATTTATGTGCAGACATCATCACAAGTTCAAATGTGACCAATAAATTTATAATTTTTTTTTTCTTCTATTACTTTACAATAATGATAAAAGCTTAAAAGCCCGATAGATTGTTAGTGGTAGATTTTAATTCCGTCATTTTTACTCTTATATGATGCCTTCCAAGCCAACAGTCCAGCTTTAAAAAAAATAAAGTTCGTTGTTTTTACAAATGTTATTGACAACGAACACACAAACATGCACATAAATAGTACCCAAAATGAACTTTTAAGTAATTGTTGCTTTCAAAAGGTGTTCATTTATGGCTGGTTTTACCAAATCAGACTGTTCATATAAAAAAGTACAAAACTCTCGTGCCGTTAAATTTTTGTACCTTATGTAATATCTCGGTTTGTATTTTCTATTTATCATTTTCTTATTGCTGAGAACCGAAGAGTTGGGGTTATGCCCACAAAACAATGGTATTCCCAGCAAAAAAAAAACAACATCCAAAAAATCACTTAAGTATTGCTCCTAAAGAGTAATTGCTCTAAAAGTGATCGCAAAAATTGATTTTGGTATCATTTGGCATTTCCAAATAGAGGGTCCCGGGTTCAATTCCCGGCGGGACCAATATTTTTTTTATTTTTTCTTTATTATATTAATTTTTTTTAATATTTTTTTTAATATTTAATTTGTTTAAATTCAATATTTTTTTAATTTTTAAAAATATACTCACAATATTTTATCCTTAAAAACGACCTAAAATACATATTAAATTAATTGAAAACACTATTAAAACAATTATCAATTTTTAACTGACAAAACGTAAAAAAACGATTTTGTGGTTTGTTTTTTCACATTTGAAAGTTTTTTGTTTGTTTAGAATTTCAAAACACTACACCATACACAACAGACACGTTCATATTTTTATGGGCTACATTTGTGTGTATGAGTAAAGAATTTCTTGTAATTTGAATTGAAATAATTTTGTATATAAACAAACTATTTTAACAAAAAAGAAAACCGAAAATATTTGATTTTTTTGTTTTATAACAGAAAACAACGAAATTATTTAAATTATTTTTTCTAAAAATAGAAATCTAAAAATAGAATATTTGACTGAAAATAACAACTCCTACAGACGATACATATATTTTAGTAGTTTGTTTTTTATTGGTTGACAAAAAAAGTTAAACAATAAGTTTCAATGTATTTTAATTGATTCTTCAATTGAAAACAAACTTTAACTATTACTTTTTAAATAAACCTCAATCGGTTATGGAAAATATATTGTGAGTGTAAAAAATAAAAAAATGGTGAGAAATTGCTTTTTATGCACCTGTAAAAATAGCACTGAAAACAATATTGAATTGCAGTGCACCTTTTACACTTGTTTAATAAGTACTTTCATTGAAGAGAATAAGGAACAGTTGGTCATATGAATAAAACTTGGCAATTGCTTCGAAGTAATTACTTTGGACTTAGGAATGGCTTTTAACTCCAAATTTACCATTTGGATGGTAGTATAGCATGAAATGTAAACAAAAATTAAAAAATTCAATTTCTAGTCTACTCCCAAGCAGACTTGATTTGTGAAGTAATTGCTTAAAAAGCCCTGTATTTCCCCCTATTAGTAATATCTATTTTTTATTCATACGAGCCAATATCTCGCAGTAACAAAGTAGTGTTTTTATGACGGTCAACTTTCATATCAAATAATAGCTCAGCGGTAGAGCGCTAGACTAGCAATCGTGAGGTCGCACGTTCGATACCCGGTGGCAAAAAAATTGCGAAGAATTTTTTTTTAACTTTAAATTGGTGAAAAAGAGCTTACTTTGCACTCGTTCAAAAAGTACTGCAAAAATGTTGAAGTGGGAGTACTCCTCTCCTATGACAACTCAATGTTAAAAGCATTAGTGTTTATGTTAAAAAAGAAGTACATCTAGATCATCAATTGTAGTGCTTTTTATACTGCTTCGGCATCTCTTTTTTTGCTGAAAATTATCAACCTTTTTAAAATAACAAATAAAATCTAATATGACAATGGCTCATATGAATAAAAAATAGATATTACTAATATGGGGAAATACAGGGTTTTTTAAGCAATTACTTCACAAATCTAGTATACTTGGGAGTAGACTAGAAATTAATTTTTTAACTTTTCGTTTACATTTCATCCTATTCTACCAGCCAATTGGTGAATTTGGAGTTAAAAGCCATTCCTAAGCCCAAAGTAATTACTTCGAAGTAATTGCTAAGTTTTATTCATATGACCCAATATCATATTAGAATTTGAACTTGAGGTAGAAGAATATTCTAACTAAATATATGAAAATATAGAAAGTCTGAAAAAACTAATTTTTGTATTTTTTAAAGCAAAAATTAAAATAATTGTAGAAAATGTTTTATTTTGAATTACCCATTTCAAACTCTATTGCCATTTTCTAGCATTTTTTCAAACTCCATTAAATTATAATAAATAATAAATTAAAAATAAACGGTAAATTTTTCAATATTTAATCACGCCTTTCTCATATCAAACACTATTTTTTCCAATTTTTTATTTTTATTTTTTTCTTTCAATTGATGAAACCCGAGTAAAAAAGTATTTTTTTATCTAAATAGATATTAGTGAATCTCACTGTACCAGATCTGATCACATATGATCAGATATGCCATATATAATAAATTCTATGGCTAGATCTGATTAAATTAAATGCTAGATTTTATCATATCTAAAGTGACCTGAAAAATTGAGCGATCTTCAAGGCCAGCGATAAGCAGATCTGGCCAGATTTGGTACAAAATAAAAGTGTACAAAAAATTTAGTCTGAAGGATTACTCGGTAAGAAGATCAATTTATAGATATGAGTTAATTAACTTCAGTTTTAAGTCAAAATTAAATTGGATCTGAATATCAGATACCAGATCTGCCTAAATCCAATCACATCTAATTGGATCTAAAATTTGTCCCCAATTTTAAGGTCTAATTATATCTGTTACAATAAAATCTACTGAGATCTTGTCAAATCTGACCTTTTTTATACGGGAATAGAGTTTTCTTTGCAGTCATTGCAAAAAAATTCTGAAAAATTTTGAAGTGGGTTGTGTTCCCCTCCTTTGACAATTCAATGTTAAAATCATTAGTGTTTCTGAACAGAATCTGCTCATATCTATCGGGCCAAAAAATTTGGCGAATTTTCCAGTTTCCTTTGATATGAACAAATGAGATATCTGACTATAGAGTGCATAGCATATCTTATATTATAATGATCTGGTCTGTTACCAGATCAAACACATCTAATTCGTTCTAATCAGGTCTGACCAAATCTATTCGTTTTTATATGAGTAGGTATCCTGAAATTAATTGTTCGTAGTAATAGAATTTCATATTCTGAAACATTTTTCTTATAGAAAAAATTTGGACTTTAAAATGATTTGTCTAGAGATATTTCACAGGCTCCAAATAATTTCAAGTCCACTTCAAAATATTGATAACTTCGAGAAACAAGTTAGATTCGATACCGAAATAAAATTAAAGCTTTTTTATATAACAATTCTCGGATTCTGGTATATTTTTAACTATAGCACAACTTGTGAAATCCTTTACTATTTATTATCAGAATAAAGAGCATTCTAGGAATAATTTTTTAAACAGACAATTGTGCAAATAATTGATTGTCTATGTTCATAGCACAAAATGTAAACATTCACAAAGCAGCATTTTTCCAATATAGGGAATTTGTTTTGCCTTAATTGAACAATGGGAAAGTTTCGCTTTATATCAAAACAAAAAACAATTTTTTAAAAAGTTACAAACATTTTAAACCATTTTTGTTTAAAAACTTTTCTTATTAAGTAGTTTCATTCAGTCATAACTCATATGACTTACATGACCTTTTTATAAAACTTTCTCTTCTTGGTTATTCGCTCAAAAAAAAAACATATTTTAATTATAAATCATAAAAAATTGTTATTGTTATAAAAAAAAAAATGTATATATTTTAACACCTTAGGCATAAATTTAAACACAAATACTTATACCACCACCAGCTCCAATACACCTTTATACAGAGAAAAAGTTTCGAACTATATTTAAAAGTAAAAAGGTATTAAAAACTTAAAAAGTATTAAGTAAATTGTACATAAATTCGTAAAAAGCAATTTAACATACTTAAAATAAGAAACAATACATACACAACGTATAACAAATAAATAATATTAATACAGATCTTTTGTAACAGAGGTGGGACATATAAGATTCAAGAGGAAAGTTGTGGCAACAGCATAGTATTTAAAAGAAAATAAGTTTAGTAGCATTTTTTTCCCCAGATAATCATATT
The DNA here is from genome assembly GCA_949987735.1 of Leucophora obtusa. Classification (NCBI taxonomy): domain Eukaryota; kingdom Metazoa; phylum Arthropoda; class Insecta; order Diptera; family Anthomyiidae; genus Leucophora; species Leucophora obtusa. The sequence goes on from OX465298.1 coordinate 192,850,888, forward strand.
CTTGTGTTATGACCAGGGCAAGTTTTTTTTGGCATTTGCCATTAAATGCCATTTTTGCAATTTTTTCATTTATTTTGTAAAAATGCCATTTATACAAATCCTTGCCAAAAAAAAAGCCATTTTGTCTATTTTTTAGACTTTTCATTAAAAAAGATGCTATAAAATTCAGTAAAAACTCAATCTTTGTAAATAATTTGTTTGAAAGAATTTACAAAAAGACGATATTTTTTAATATTTAGGCCCGATTACTTAATATCCAATTAAAATTTAGCCAACAGTTAAATTCAAATTTTATATGAGAAACAACAATAAATGTGTCAGTTAAAGTCCCAGTTAGTAGCTAACTGAACATTCAGTAATTAATAAAATTTCAGATTTTTTTTTTTAACTCATACTAATATACGGCGAATGCACTTTAGCAGTTCAACGATAAATTCCTTCATTATTATATTTTTATTAAAAACATTCAGAAAAAAACTTAAATCAACTATTATACTTTAAAATTTTTGGAATAAGCGTGCCATTTTTGAGTTTTTTGTGCCAATTTTACTACTTCTTCGTGCCATTTTGCCTGCGAATTTCAACTTTTTTTGTGCCATTTTAAATTTGCCCTGGTTTTGACTTTTTATTAGAAAAATTATTTTATACTGTTTTTATACTGTTAAAGCTTTAGATTTTGTTCTTCTTTGATCATAAATATATTCAGTACCCTACCTGAATACAAATCAGAGACATTTTACTGTCATTTTTGACTTTTAAAATAACTATCGACAGCTGATGAGATTTTCATGCAAGTGTTAAAATATCAGTAGAACATTAATAATTGAATGATTAAATGATGAAGGGTATGTTTGCCTTTTATTACTATGCACAAAAAAACTTTTTGTAAAAAAAAAGCAGAACGAAGGCAAAATTTTTTTTTTTTTAATTACAGAAGTTTTTCTTTAATTAATAAAAAATTGAGTTAAAAAATTCTAAAATGCAAAAAGATATTACAAATTTTTGGAAACATGCTAGGAAATTTCTAAATGCTAGATGCATTTTCTTCCTGCTAAATGATTTCCAGAAATGCTATATATAGCAGGAAAAATACCAAATTGGCAACACTCGTTTCTATCATTCACTCAGAAAACAGAATCAGTGCTCACAACCGCATTTACGAATAGTGCGGTGGTGATAGCCGAGTTTTTCGGTTGTGACAACAGAAAATCAATTGCGATAGGACTAATTTGGCTGTGACAATGGAATTTCAGTTATATCAAGAAAAATTCGGTAGTCGCAACTGAAAAATTCATTTGATGCAACTGAACCATTCGACTGGCAACAAATTGAGTCGTCAATGCCGAATTAGTTTTCTGGGTTTTGCTATAAACATCAACAAATGACACTGTTGCACTCAGGGAATTATGTAGGCCAAAATTACTAAAAATAATAATTAAAATAACTAAAAATATAACTAAAAAGCCGATAACTGTATTTTTCATAAAAATTACTAATATTTTAGGCAATTTTAACTATTAAAAAATCAATTAAAAATTAGTAAAAATAACTGCAAAAATAACTGCAAAAAAACGGTCAAATTAACCAACATAAAATTAATAGCTGAACTGTAACAACAACTGCAAATGTAGTCAAAATGACAAACTCAAAATAACGAACAAAGCTAAAGAAATAAGAAAAATCTTAAAATAGAAGCTACAACTACAGAAAAAATTTGTTGTCCCAACCGAATTTGGTTCCAATCGAATCGTTCGGTTGCTGCAATTGAAAATTCGGTTGTTTCAACCCTATTTCTGTTGTCACAACCCTATTTCGGTTGCCGCAACTCTATTTCAGTTGCAGCAACTGAAATAGGGTTGTGACGATATGTGACGCGCAAAATAGAAAGGACCTAAGGATAGAAAGGGACCTAAGGTCAGGAGAGCATGGGATCGGTCTCATTCGATGCTCAGATGTTGTCCACAAAAAAAAAATTGATTTTTTTATCCAGGTCCCTTTCTCTATGCGCTGTCACATACTACGATACTCACGATGAGATTCATATTAAAGTGATTTGAGTTAACTATTAATATGTATTTAGTTTCGAGGTTCGCGAATTAAATTTCCATCACTGTAAAAAAATTTTTTATTATATGTTTATTAAAAAATTTATGTATTGCTGTTAGTCCCCTAAAAGGCGCTGCTGACATTTTCTTTAAGTCACAATTTCCAGCTGGGACAGTTTAAAAAGTTTTATTATTTAAAAAACAACAATTTATTATAAATAATATAAAAAAACTACACATAAATACAATCATACATATATCTTTCTTAATATATATAATTCTTTTGTTAACATAAACAACTTTTTATATAAAAAAAATGTATAATTTATGTTTTGCAAATGCAGCAAAATTTTAAATAAAAATCACATAAATAACCCTGCAAGCATTTGGAAGATATCTTTCAAGAAGATATTAAAGCGGTATCTTCTGTTTTTCATTTGAATGAATATAATCAAGTAGTATTTGAAATTATCTTCCTTTTATCATTTTGAAGATAATTCGGAGATATTTGGAAAAAAAACATAATTTAAAAATTTAAATTTTTCATATTTTTTGTGATAATATTGCATCAATATTACCTTTTTATCATCTGAAAGATAATGAGAATTTGTTTGAAATTTTTTGTCGTTTTGTAAAAAATTAAAATGAAATTTGTAAAAAAAAAACAATCAACAAATATGTAGCAAACAAAGGCGTCGAAAAATTATGATTTAATGGGCGTAAAAAATCGGCTATGCTGGAATCAAGATAATCAATATGTTGGTCAATGGTTTATATATGCAGATATTCTTTTTTTTTTTAATGAAATAATAATTAAAATAATTAATCGCTGATTTTGTACCTGGAGTTTATTTAGCGATATCACCTTCTTATCTTCCAGGTGATAAATTAGCGATTTCGCCGATTTATCTTCATGGGATATTGCTGTCCTATTAGGAAGGAGGGAGGAAACTTCCACAGTACGAAATTGATATTGCCGGCAATAAGTGTTTTCTTCCTGGCGATATTTTCATGCTTGCTGGGAAATATGTATATGGGACTGTGTTCGTGTGTGTGTGTGAGTTTACGTATTATATTTAATAAAAAATGAAATTAATTTTTCAAAGTAAACTGATCGGAAATAAAGTACAAAAAAGTAGAAGAATGGAATGAAGAAAAGAAAAAAAAACAGGATATAACAAGTATGAAAAATATTGAAACAATGCTGTAAATAAAATACCAAACAACAATACACGTATGACAACATATGTACAAACACACTTGTTTATATGTGATATGAGGTAAAATGGGTAAAAAAAAGCACACACACACACAGAAAGGGCAACATAATCTGCTGCGTCATGTTGCCTTTTTAAAAAGATGTCAAAGTTCGGTCATATATCACAAAACAAGTACTGGAGTATGCACACTAGGGTGCTCCAAGCTTGTGTGAAGGAAAATAAATTTTGAATTATTGACCGGGCTACCCCTAGGTGTAAGATTGCGTCCCCCAAAAATTATGATAATCGAATTAGGATTTATCGAAATCCAAAAAAATATTTCCTGGTAGTAGCCCGGCCAACAACTCAAAAAAATTTTTTTGGATGATCCTAATGCATACACATATAAACATTAGAGCGTCCCTTAAAATTGTCAAATTAAATCGTTTTAAATTGAAATGTCTTGTTCATATTTACCCTACTTACGCATGGGCAAGCACATATGCCAATCATTTCATTTCCCGGGTCCTTAAATAGTGAAAACTAAAATTTTTTAATAATTCGCATACTCATTCTTGTAAAGTAGTTATTTATACAGAGCGATATTTCATAAAGTAGATTTATTTCATATTTAAAATTTTAGAGGCAGGAATACACGTTCAATATCATTGATCAAGTTTTTAAAAATCAACCAATCAGAACAAGTTATTTTTAAATACTCTGTTTTGATTTGTTGTTTTTAAAAACATTGATCACCAATTAAAAAGAAATCGAAATCATTGCTTTTTTTGCTCTTCTTTTGATGATTTTTTTTTGCTGTGTACTTTTAATAATTTTGTATATATTTTTAAAAATTGAAAAATTAAAAAAATGTTGCATTTAACAAATTAATTATAAATATTAAAAAAATATAAAAAAATGTTGGTTCCGCCAGGTATCGAACCTGCGATCATCATAAAAAATACTGTTATTTTATTTGTGAATGGGACAGCAGAGACCGAAAAAATCACTGTGTTAGCAAAAGACTGGTCCAAAAGGGAAATAAAAGAAAGATGAATGAGTCTCAATGAAAAAAATAAGAAAATAGTAAATATTGTTTTTTAAAATTCTTGTTAAATAAATTGTCGTTTAGTAGTATTAATATTTATAATCAGATTAACTCGTTTTGAATATTCTATAGTTAGGGGTCAACAAAGTGTTTCGAAATTAAAGTTTTATAAAATTTTGAAAGTGGAGTTAATCGATTTGGAAAGTGAAGCATTCATATAAGTGTCACCCTCCAAAAACCCCGTAAATTAAATCCAAAATTTTAATTATTTTTTTGTTAATCTTTACAAAATATATATATTTATGTGTGTTTTCTCTTTTTGAAAAAATTGATTCCTGTAGGTGACATTTATAGAATGTTCAGCGTATTTTCATAGTCAAAAATTACAAATTAATACCAAAAGTTCTTAATAATATAAAAAGCTCCCGTGAAAAAACGATTAGATTCAATCAAATAATATATAATCAAATTGTATCTATTCATACTAGAGAGTGAATAACACCGTATAAAATTAGATATGACTTTATCTGCAATTCTGATAATCAAAATTTTCTTAGCCGATGGCATATATTAGCTTATCTCAAAATATCTTTTCTCTTATATAGTTTTATCTGCCATATACCATTACAAATACTTGATCGAACTATATCTGGTTGCAAACAAATTTCTATATGGTTTTGAACAAAACTATATAAAACGAATAAGAAAGTTAAAGTCAGGCATGCCGACTATATAATACCCTACACCAGTCTGATTTAAAGCCAACTAATGTTTGGATCCGAAATTTGAATGGGTTAAAACAGGCTTGTGTCAAAATTTTCTATAAAATCATAAAAGAAGAGAAAACCGAAAATATAGCCCATATGGGCGGTAGGTCCAAATATGGACCGATCCTATCTAGAATCAATAGGATTTTTTCTTGGGACCTTGTGAGTCAGCGAACCAAATCATTTCATAGAAATATCTTCGTATTTGCGACCTGCAGCGTAACCAAGCCAATTTTGGGGTGACCCTTATATGGGCACTAGCTCTAAACATGGACCGATTTCAATCAAAATCAATAGGCTTCGTTCTTGGACCGACATAGGTCTGTGTAGCCAATTTGATTGAAATATCTTCGTATATGCGACCTGCAGCGTGTAAAAAAGATAATTTTGGGGGGTACCCTTATATGGGCACTAGGTCTAAACATGGACCGATTTTAACCAAAATCAATAAGCGTCGTCCTTGGGCCGATGTGTACCGGTGTAACTTATAATGGGTTATATAACCCATTAATTGAATATGTGACGCGCAAAATAGAAAGGGACCTAAGGATAGAAAGGGACCTAAGGTCAGGAGAGCTTGGGATCGGTCTCATTCGATGTTCAGATGTTGTCCACAAAAAAAAAAAAAAATTGATGTTTTTACCCTTAGGTCCCTTTCTCTATGCGCTGTCACATATGTATTTCTACACTGGGTAGTAGCGAAAATTTATTTTATATACTTATTTTTATAAACAGACAAAATTTAGTGCAATTGAATAAGACCAAAACTTCATAAAATTGCATGAAATTATATCAGTTCAAATATTTTTTTTATTCGTTTATATTCAATTTATTTAATCCATTTTCCATATTAATTTAGTTTGATGCCAAATAAAAAAAATATGATACCGAATCCATTTTTGTTTTCCTGTTTCTGATCACAATTTCAAAAGTACCTTATGTGTGAATTAGCGATACTCCACTAAACCCAAAATTTCAATTTTCTGGCTAAAATGTCTTAGGGGCAGGCCCTCAAAGGGATAATTTTTCCCGTAAGAATTTATTAATATCGCCCCCTTATGGGATGTCTACGGCGAAGGAGGAAATTATATACATCATTTTTCTTCTTTATACTAATTAGTTTTCAATTGAAATATTTCTTTGTTGACTATAACTTTTCTTTAGATTTTAGATATGCCCTATTTAAGGGACATCCTTTTGTTCATACAAAAGTTGTTACCATGTAAGTTTGTTTTTATCAGATTATATGTCGATATAAACGTATTTCTACAATAGCTTGTAACCTAGACTAGCCTTTTATGCACTAACTCACATACACACATGCACTTAATGTCCTTTTTATAACTACGACTACTACTGCTATTACAAAAAAGAAAACAAAACTTGATGACTGATATAAAATCGAATGTTGAATAAAATATGGGTGTAGCAAAATAGTGATATCAAACTGAAATTTTGTGGTTATGAAAAAGAAAAATTATAATGTATTCAAATGTTGGATGGCCGCGAGTTTAACAAAATTTCCTTATAAACTACAAGAAAATGGCTTAAAGCCCAATAAAATTTTGGTTTTTTATTCTTATCTACTGCCTTATAATTCCTTAAATAACGCCTCTGTTTGTTTTATTTTTCTGAAATTAAAATACGAAATGATCAGATTTCCAATAAATCGCCTCTTCTCTTATATCATTTTCATGTGCTTCATACACGTTCATTCATTCCTCTTTGTTGTATGAATAGAAATCCAGAGAAGAACTATGACATTTTTTAGCCTGAAAATTTTAAGGTTTAAGTGTTTACCACTTAAATTAGGTACTTAAACTTTCAAAAATCTTGGTAATGAAATCTCATTATTGTTTGCTCTATCAAACTTAGGACCAACAAATATTCAATAAAAATTTAGACCTTAACTAAGAGAGGTCGAGAGTATGATGTAAGAGTATTTATTTTTACATTCGACTGATATAACAGTTTTTTTAAGTTTTTTGTTTTGTATTTAACATTTATTTTTCCTTGCCACCTGACTACCAGAATGCCCTTCCTAACGGTCCTGTTCGTACTATATGAGTTCCACAAAAAATGTGTGTAACATGTTCTTACACGCATTTTACATTACCTACTTTCAAAAGTTTATATGTTCGAGTAATAGTACATACCAACAACTTCATCGCTGAAGTTATAGTTGTATTTTTTCTTTCTCTTATATCCAAAGGCTGGTTTACGTATCATCTTCTTTGACAAAATGACATTTTCGACAGTACTCTCCAAAGCTTCAGTATTGTGATATTTCATGTGGACATACATACTGTCGTAGATGTTGTAAGTACCTACTTCTACAGGACATACATGTGAACAATACATTCAACTCTGGTCATTTTATTTATTTTTTTTTTCTTTTTCAGTAAAGGAGTTTGTATTACATTACATCAAGAATGTTGCACAGGGTATTGTTACATATGTACGATATACGTACACCCAGAAAACAGATTCGGTACTGACAACCCAATTTGTTGCCAATCGAATTGTTTAGTTGGATCAAATAATTTTTTCGGTTACGACTACCGAATTATTCTTGATACAACTCAAAACTCGTTGTCACAATCCAATATTTTTTCGTTTGTCACAACAACCGAACCATTCGATTGGCTGTAAATGTGGATGTCAGCACCAAATCTGTTTTCTGGGTGTACTTAACTATTGCAGTTATATTATTTTTGCTAGTGGATTTTCGATGGGCATCAGATTTTGTTTTGTGAAATAAAAGTAGTTGTAAAAAATATCATTGATAATTGTCAAGTGTCTTTTCTTTTCATTTCATTCAACTTTTGTTGTGTGTCTTGATTTTGTTTTCTTTGGTTTATACTACAATAGTTTTTCCCACATGACAATTGCGCAAGATTATGGCAAACTAAATAAAATATTTATATTTCTGCTTGCGAAAAATGCATTCATTATGACATGAGATTGACGCTTTGTGGTTAAAATATATATTTCATTTTATTGCAAGAAGAAACAATTTAAAAATATGGTTGACAAACAATAACTTTTAAATACCAATATTGATTTAAAACCCTTTCAAATGACTACCGTTAACCTTAAAATATCACTAATGGAATAACTTAAAATACCTACACAAAATTACTTAAAATGCCGTTAACCTTAAAATGCCTTCACAAAATAATGTAAAATACCATTAGCCTTAAAATACCCTGACATAATAACTAAAAATTTTTACTTTCCTCTTTCAAAAGATCATGCATAAAATATTGACTTTTAGCTTTCATTGGACAGTTATTGCTGTTGTTTACACCCATACATAGGGCTTCACAAAGTGACAGTCCATAAAGTTGTTACAAATTTCATAAAAGGGCTATCGTACACCTTAAAATATCTCCAACGAAATAAACTAAACTACCGTAAACCGTAAAATAACTAAAAGAAATAGCTTTAAATACATTTAACCCTAAAAGTGTATTGTTAGTCGATTCGACTAACATCAACCGTGCTTTACAAATACCATGAAAAATAGCAATGCACTTCTAGGGTTAACCACAAAATAACTTAAAGAAATAGCTTAAAATACCGAAAGCCTTAAAATATTCTAACGAAATACTGTTGAAATAACGTTATACATTATCACTAACTTTATGAATCCGTTGCCAACCATGATTTATAGTGATATTTTTAGCCGGTTTATAAAACAACCTACGTATGAGTGTTATTAATGTAACTTAAAATATGTTAATCATACGTAGAAGTAGTCAAGTAGAACAGTGGCAATATATGGTACAACTTTTTAAAATTTTCATCAACGTTGAGTATTTAAAGCAAATCGATATTTTTCTCTCACTCTGTTTTAACAGCTTGTGCCTGCAAACATAAAATGATCTATTTTTAAGAAAACCCAAACACGAATTGATAAAATTGATCAATTTTATACTTAAATTATAATAATTATGACGAAAACTATCAGTACCACAGAACACATTTTTTTCATAAATACTAGGAACCAGTTTTCATTTTCAAAAAAATCTAAGAAAATTCAATAACAATTCAATATGAAGAGTTATACTTAATTAAAATGTAAAAAGTATTTGGAAAATATTAATCCTTTTTATAATTTGCATTTGTTTATTTTTCTATGCGCTCAATAGGTAATTTTGAAGAAGCAGTTCTAAGAATTCCCTAAATTTAGCACTACCCAGCAAAAAAAAGAAATGCCGAAGCAGTAGAAAAAGCACTACAATTGATAATCTAGATGTACTTCTTTTTTTTTAACATAAACACTAATGATTTTAACATTGAGTTGTCATAGGAGAGGAGTACTCCCACTTCAACATTTTTTCAGTACTTTTTGAACGAGTGCAAAAGAAGCTCTTTTTTACCAATTAAAAGTTTAAAAAAATTCTTCACAAATAAAATTATATTTTTTTATTTTACAAGAGTTTTTTATTCCCGCTACCGGGTATCGAACTTGCGACCTCACGATTGCTAGTAGCGTTCTACCGCTGAGCTATTCTTTGATATGAAAGTTGACTGGCATAAAAACACAACTTTGTTACTGCGAGATATTGTTCCTTATTCTCTTCCATAAAATTACTTATTAAACAAGTGTTAAAGGTGCACTCCAATTCAATATTGTTTTGAGTACTATTTTTACAGGTGCATAAACAGCAATTTCTCACCATTTTTTATATATAGTATATATCAGGTATGGGCACACAAATGGCTTGACGGGCCAAATTTATGATTTCACAAACTTACCGAGGGCCGCACCAATTAATACATTACTCGACAAAAATGAATTTTTTGTACAGCCTTCTGCTAAAATCTTTTTTTGAGTATTTTGGTTTCCTAAGCCCGGATCTAAAGTCAAAAACGGTCCACTGAATAGCCTTCGAGTTGTGGGTCTTTCTTTTTTATCCCCTCACCCAGGAAAATACTTTATGAGTCAATGTTGCGGAGAAGTACATCAAAATCTTTTATATTTTTGTAATTTTTTATATTTTTGATCCAAATATATTTAAAAATATAAGGCACAGACTCAATAAATGTTTTTAAAATATTTTGCCCTCCATAATACGAATCTGAAATCAAAAAACTTTGACGAATTAATCTTCGAAAATATAGTTGTCGTTATTTCAAAAAATTTGGTTTAATGTTTTTACCAATTTTTCAAATATTTTTAAATTTACTTATTGGATTTTGATCCCTTGACTGATAACCCCGGCAGAAAATTTTGATACTTTTATGAGGGTTCTTATTTAGTAAGTCAAAAGAAAATTATTCAAGCAAAGCATATATTTTTTTATATTTTAAACTTCTTTCTCAAAAATTACGCATTTTTTGGATGAAAATATTACTCTTAGTAAAATGAATCATGAAAGCCACAACAATTTGAGGCAAATTTTTAAATCTAAAGATGATTCAGAAACGACCCAGAAATGTAAATAAATTTGAATATTTTGTGAACAATTCAAAAATGACTCAAAAAACATTAATTTTTTAGCCCAAGGAATTTTTTAAAATATTTCTTTGAGCCATTTTTGAATCAAAAAGAAGGCTCTTTTGGATGCACCACTTTAATACAAGTGAAAGTTTAATAATATATTTTGAGCACTTTTCTGATTCATTTTTGGGCTCGTTTGTTGGCTGAGAGCTCTAGAAAAAATTAATTATAAAAACTTTATTCAAAAGTTTAATATCATATTAAAAAATTGGGGTAAGGCGGAATTGTTTGCTTTAAAAGCGAGATAAAAATTCGATTATACCGCTTTAAAAAGCGGTATAAGTCTAAGTCATATTGAGCCATAAAGTATTTTTCCCAGGCTTAAGGTTTAAATAAAGAAGAAGGAATTTTCTACTTAATATTCGTATATTGGAGGCGAAAATACTTTAAAAAGTTTTATAGGACGTCTGTGCAAAAAAGTCGATATTTGTTGATTTAAATTGTAATTTTATTTTTTTGTTTATTTACCTAATATTTTTTTTAATTAAAAAAAATTTTTTTTATTGTTTTAAAATTAATGAAGGGCCGCACGAAATTGGCTGACGGCCGCATTTGCCCATGTATGGTATATATATTTAAAAATTTTTAAATTTAAAAAATATTGAATTTAATCAAATTAATTATATTATATTATTAATTATAAACATTAAAATAAATTAATAAAATAAAAAAAATTAAAAATAAAAAATATTGGTCCCGCCGGGAATCAAACCCGCGACCCCTTGTTTGGAAATGCCAAGTGATACACAATCACTTTTTACGATCACTTTTAGAGCAATTAGTCTTTAGAAGCAATACTTAAGTGATTATTTGGATGTTGTTCAGAAGTAATTCTAAAAAAGCTGTACAAATATACTAACGGATACTTTGGAAGCAATGAAAGAAGTGATTTTTTGAAGTTCTAAAAAAGCAGTAAAAGTATAACAGATACTTGTGAAGCAGTAAAAGAAGTAGTTTGTAAAGCACTACTTGCAATTTTTTTTGCTGGGTTTTTATTAAACACTTTTCTTTACGTTTTTATGATTAAATTAAATTTAAAAAATTGTTAACACATTTAAAAATGTATAACAACACAACAATTTTAAACTAAAACTGAAATATTAAAAAAAAAATTTTTTAAATATATTTTTGACACTTGCTTTAATTCTATACCCAAGTAAAAAAAAATGATATGGAGCCATATAAAGTTATATTTAATTATATATAATCTTCTATGTAATTATATATAATTATATCCGAAAAATGAGAACGTCTTATTGTATCATATTGTATCGAATTGTATACAATTGTATACAATTTGGTACAATTTGATACAATTCGATACAATATGATACAATTGTATCCGAATTTTGTCCTCATCCAATTTCATAAAATTATATCTTTTTGTATAAAATTATATAAAATGTTATAAAAGTGGACATAGTTTGATACAATTATACCTAAATATTAACCCTATATTTTTACCATAATATATATGACCATATCTAACAATATACAAAATTATATTTTTAAATAAAAAAGATATACAATATCTGGAGATCAGACCTGAGGGATTTCAATTACAATTACTTGTAATTTGTAATTGAAATTACAAGTAATTGTAATTGAAAATTTTCGATTACAAATTACTAGTAATTGTAATTGAAAGTGATTTCAATTACATTTAGAATTAAAAAGTGTTTTTTGTTAAAATTTTGTAGAAAAATCTGACTGGGATAGGTTGCATAGGCATGGATGGATGCGTATAAAAAGAATACGTCATGTTGGGCTTACCCCTAACTTGTGCTTTTTGTCATTATTTATTTTCCCAAAAAATGTAATTGACATTTTTCAAATTACAAATTACTTGTAATTGTTCTTTTTTGAATTACAATTACAAATAATTTGTAATTGTAATTGAGTTTTTTTCAATTACAATTACATGTAATTGTGTAAATGAATGTGTAATTATTTACAAAATGTAATGATTAACCCCAGGTCTACTGGATATCCTATAATTTCGATAAATCTTCCATTACTTTTATCCAGATTTACCATGACAGTGCATTAAACATGAACAAATTTTTCGTTGTTTTTAGTAATTTTAAAATAAGGTTAACAACACTGAAATTTTTAACTTAATAGTTTTGTGATATACAACCAAGATATAAGAGATCAATCAAGTGTGCGTTATAGTATAGAGAATTCCATATTAAAGCTTCAGTATTGTTAATTTTATGGGCGCGTTATCCATTTTGACTCACGCTCCTAAACAAAAACAAATTACTCACGCACGAGTATTTCGTGTCTTAGTCACGCAGACATGAGTATATTAAAAATTTACTCACAATCAGAAAATTCTCACGCAAAACAGTAAAAATTACTAAAAACATATGATGCAAAAAATAAACTCACACACGAATCATGCACGGGTTATATATTCTTACTCACGCTCACGTACGAATTATATATTCTCACGCTCACGGGCGAATTACTTTGGTATAGTAATTATTACTCACGATCACTTGTGAATAACTTCACTCACGATCGTGTCATGCGCCAATCCCTAGTAATTACTAAATCTAAAACTAGTTCAAAATCATTTTTTTATATGGAACCACATTTAATACAATACGATTTTAAAAGGACCTTATACATATATTTTTATATAAAATCACTTTGAAAAAATTGCTAATGTGGGATGATATATAATTAAAAATGATTTTATAAACAACGTTATATCGTTATATATAAAAGAAATCATGAAATATTGTAGATATGAAACCATACTAAGTTATATATGGGTTCTTATGCGTCAATATATAACCATATATAACACCTATTATATAATATTTGTTAAATGGCTCCATATATAGTTTTATATTATTATGTATAGTGTCATACTAAATTATATATAAACGTATATGTAATTATATCTGTAATATGTTACTTTATGTACTTATATATAGCACATACACTTATATGTAGGCCAGTATGTAATAATATAAAATCACATATGTCTCAATATTAAAACCTTTGAAGAAAAAATATTTAATATAGGACTATATAAAAGTCTATATGCTTCAATTTAAAAGCATATGTGGCCATATCTAACTATAAGTTACTATATGTAATTACATAAAATAATATATGATTATATCAAAACTTTTTTACTCGGGTATTCTTTGGAACAGGGTGTATCGAAAATTCGTTATAAAAGAAACCGAATATATAAAAAATACAAATTTCAAATATTTTTACTTGGTTTTTGGCAAAAACCAGGTAGAATCTGGTTTTCAGTTTGTATGAAAATTGTATGGAAAAATTAAATTAATTTTATAGTTTTCAGCTCAAAACCTAAAAATTATCAAAAAAAACTACTAGTTTTTGACTAGTCTAAATATACTATAAGACATTTTCGAAATGAATTTATAGCAAACATTTTTGGGAAAGACTAACTGGGTGTTTTTATAAAAAGAATCAGACGAATTCGTTAACAAATTTGTGTGAAAAACATTAATTTAAAAACTTTTTTCTTCCAAAATTTTTGCACAAATTTGTTACGACTTTCATGTAGAACAAATGCGGCTAAAAATTTTTAAAGATAAATCTGTTTAAGTTTGTGTTTTTTACATAAATGTTTTAACGAATTTGTCAGATTCTTTTTTTTTAAATTAAATTGAACAACTGTAGTGGCGAACTCTATTACTAATACAAAATAATTTAAATAATTTAAACGACACATTCCAACATTTTTTAAAAACAGGCAGTATGTGTTGGAATGTGTCGTTTAAATTATTTAAATTATTTTGTATTAGTAATAGAGTTCGCCACTACAGTTGTTCAATTTAATTTTCCCCAGAATAAAACCAATAAATATCTGAAAAGTTCGATTAAACTTTAACTAACTAAAATCTTCCATTTTTTGCACTAAATTTACAACCAAATTTATTTCAATTATTTAATTATTTCACATTTCCTTATAAATTAAATTTTAACGATTTTTTCCTTGTTTACCTTTTATGTTTTCAAAATGTTATATTACTAATACACTTTACATGTCGTGTCTTTTAGGGGTATAGCCAAAGTTCGGCCCTATCACAACATTTTTGATAATGTTGTATTGATTGTGAAAACTGTTGTTTGGATAATTTTCGATAAAATCCCTGGGGAAGCCAATCGAATTTATACTTTAATTTGAATCAATAAAAGTCTGCTTAAAAAAATACATATATGTATTTGCTTAGATTTGAACTCAGATTGCCATTCGTCTAACGACTTACATCTTGTAGAAACCCCACGTTAGTTGTTGTCTAACTTCACGGTAATGAATGTAACCCATAAAGGCATAGGATACTTAGCATTTGTCTGTAAAGGGACCCAAAAATACGTATTCTATCCAGCTGACCTTATCGAATTTTTTTCAATTTTTATTCTCTATAATTTACTTTTAAAAATTTTATCATCTTTCTTTAATTTGAAAATAAATTAAAAGAAAATGATAAAATTCATCTACCAAATAAAAGATCAATTATACATACCTTCATTCAATTTAAATTCATTTCATATTTCATAGTTTATATTCCTAGTTCTTCATGATCCATACAATATGTGTAGGGCCGTTGTGATAATTTCAAAAATTGTTACGAAGTTATACCCCTAGTGTCTATATAACACAAAACTTTTTTAAATCAGACTTAGTAAATAAACTATTTTCTTCAACATATTCACAGGATATATTCACACACACACACACACACATAGGCTTACACATCTAAATAATACATACATTACCATATTTCAACACTTGTTATTTTACCTTTTATTCATAAAACAAAGCTGTCATTATAGGCTTAAAAATGAATTATGAAGTAAAATACATGCTACACATACAGCTACACTTGTATACGAAATTGCTACGAATATGTGAGTGAGTATTAAATGCCTCTGTGTATATGTATGTGTGTGTCGGTGTGAGTAAGTAGTGTGTAAGTCTGTATTTTAAAGACTTTTACTATGACTTCTTCTTGTTATTTTAAGTCTTCTTTAACAAGAACTACAACAGCTACAAACAACAACAAAAAAAGAAACATATGCCTCTGAGGATTTTTGTTTATAAGTTGGTAATTTTTTTACATTTTTGTTTCACATTTTTCAGTTTTTCTGTTCAGTTGCGGTATATTACACACATAAGTCTCATATTTTAGCAAACAACAATATGTGATGTGACAAAATACAAGACTTGTGAATTTGTAAGTGTTTGTGAATGTCTGTGTGTGTTTAGTAGTTTGTATACATACGTATAATAGGGGGTTTTTTATAAACTCGTAAATTCCTTGTAAACCTTGTATAAATACAAACCATATTTTTTATGTATGGAGTTTGACATTAAACTCGTAAACATACCAGGTTTACACCGTTTACGAGTAGAATACGAGTTTATATGAAAACGTCTATTGTTTTGTTTATGTGTTAAAGTATGTGTATATTGGTATATTTATTTGTTGTTGATGCGTTAAAAGTTCTTTTTTCAGTTATTTCTGCAGACACTGTATTAAGAGGTCACATACATATGTATTTATAGCTTTGTATTTATTTGCTCATGTGTTTCCATTTAAAAAATAACAGTAAATTAGTAAGAAAAACAAAGTTTTTTTAAAGAAGAGCATAGAAAATATATATTTATGAGTTAATTTATGGTTTTCCAAAGAGAAGAAAGAAAAATCATTATTATAAGTATATTTATTTCTTCTTTAAATATAAACATATTTAAGGTGGAGGTGGGGAAAATTACAATGAAAACGAGCTACATTTTAAGAAAATTCAATCATAAATTTCAAAGTTGTTGCTAATTATGTGCTATTAAATATAAAGCTAAGAACACACGTTCAATATTATCGAAAGAACTTTCAAAAATTAGCCAATCAAAACAATTTATTTGTAAATAGGACACACACGTTCAATATTGTTGATAAATTTTTAAAAAATCAACCAATCATAAAATTTTATTTTTAAATACTTTTTTCTGATTGGTTGATTTTAAAAACATTGATCAATAATATTGAACGTGTATGTTTGCCTTAAAGCATTAAGGTGCGTTTACAATGACGGAGTACTCCAATCTGTAGCAAATTTTGTTTTTTTCTCTTTCATACTAACACATTTTTGTATTGTGCTATCTCTTGTTATTCCACTCCAGAGTAAAACTTGTTTGACTCTGGAGTACAGATTTGCTACACTCTGGAGTTAACATTGGTCTGTTAACTGTTTAACATGACAAATATACCCAAAAAAACATATCTCTAATTTGTTCGCATCTCTAATTGTCAACAAATTAAAAAAAAAATAATAACAAAATATATTAAATAAATATAAAATTTGTGGTGTTTTCGGTATGATTTAAAATAAAAAAAATATTGAAATAAAAAATGATAAAAATTCTAGCAAAAGAGTGGCGAAAATATGAAGTAAGTACTAAATGTCAAATAAGTTTTGAAGTAACTCTACTCTGCATTTCGAACAGTTAACATTTTAATCTGTGCTGCAGATTAGAGTCACTCTACCATTGTGAAAGCACCTTTAATTTTTGAAAAATTTATCAAAAATATTGAACGCGTGTGCCCTATTTACAAATAAATTGTTTTGATTGCCTTTAATACTTTATTTATTTTTTTTTTTGTTATTATTTATTTATTCAGAGACATATAATATAGAGATGCAACATCGATAATTTTGTAAACAAACTGTAGATGTCGCTAGCATGTGGGAAATTTTGTCAAAGGAGGATTTTATTTTGGGAAATTTTCTCAAGGGAGGATTTTTTTATGTCAAATGAGGTTTTACAGAGTTGTTAGGTAAGGGGATTTGCCCAAAATTAGGGATTTCGACCTCGTTTTGGGGACAGATTAAAAAATTTTTAAATTTTAAAATATTTAGTTTTAGGCCCAAAGTAAGAAGAATTTTGGTATAAATTATATGCGTATTAAATAATTTCAAAATTTCTACAAAATATTTGAATTATTGAAGAAATGTTCTCCAAATATTTATAAATCTTGAAATAACTAAAAGCAACCAAGCTCAATAATTTATCAAAAAAAAATTATATTTTCCAAATACTGAAATTGTTACATGCAAAGGACTCAGAAAAAACAAATTTTGTGTAGGTTCAAAAAGTCCCAGGGGTTTTCATATAACCTCTTATGTACCTTCTGAATCGTGTAAACTCAACTTACGCAAACTTAATGTTCAAAAGAGTTTAAGAGCCCTAGAACTTACACCTTACTAGATTTACAAATTTTAGAAAAAAAAGACTTTTCACCATAATGAACTTCGTGTGAAAATTATGTAGAATTTTTTCTCTCGAAAATAAATTTAATATACGACTTTTATTTTGAAACGGCGACATTTAAGCTTAATTGTGATTTGTCTTTCGTATAATAAAATTTTTTTAGTTTCAAAATTTTAACAAAGATTTGAGGCCTTTAAAGTTCGAGTGAAAACATAAATATTTCTTCGTAAAATATTCAATTTTATTTAATTTGCTCACTCATTTCTTAATAATTTTCTGAACTTAAGAGCGATGCTAACTTAGGTACTTTTTTTTGAGTTTTTGTTTAAATTAAAATGAATTGGGTATAACATTGGAGATTTAAACATTTAAAATGGGAATAAGCTAAAACTTTTTGGGCAACACTGCTCCCCAATAAAATGAAACAGTATTGCCAGATAAAACAAAACAGCAGTCAGCGCCATATGTTGCATTAAAAACCGGTGTTGCCATTCATCAGGACCATGGGAGACCCCTGTATTTATTTACTTCATTTCAAGAAATTGGTTGATTTTAAAAAGATTGATCAATAATATTGAACGTAAATGTTTGCCTTAAAAAAATCGGATAGAAAAATATAGATTATGATTAATACAAAAACACTCATACACTCAGAGAAATAAATCTGTAAAAATAGCAGAAAAAGTTACTAAAAATTTGTTGCAGATAAAAGTGCTAATATTAGCAGACTTTTTTGCTAAATACTAATAAAATAACAACAGCAAAATTAAAACTGTTAAATTTACAGAATTTTAGTTATACACTCACAATATTTTTTTCTTAAAATCAACCGAATATGCACATTAAAACAATTGAAAATAAGTTAAAAAAAGGACTACCCACTTTTCGTTCAAAACAATTGTATTTTGTCGTTTATTTTTAATTGTTAATTAATTAACTGGCTAAGGCCCGTTAACTTATCTCAATTTATACCCTGGTTAAGACCTATACTAGCCTTAACCACTGGTAAACATATTTTTTGAATAACTTATCTAAATTTTAACCAAGCATTTCTTCTAACCAATGCTAAAATTTAACCATAGAAATTTCTATGGTTAAGAAACTTACCAAGGCTATTTTAGAACAATTCAACCTACATAAGAAATTTTAATAAATGAAGCTGGTAATGATGATTATTAAAAAAATTGAAAGCGCAGCTTTAACCAAACTTTGACTAAGAATCTTTTATGATATATATTAAACTTAAAAAAATTGCATCAGTACCTAAAAATGTGCATAAATTTTTGCTATTTAGGATTTAGGTTTCTGCGATATATTATTATGTCCTCTGGTTCCTATTGGGAACAAAGAGCCACAAGGTTTCTGCGATAGCTCACAGAAATTGGCCTCATATAAGGAAATAGGAAAAATTTATTTTTTTATGGTTCAAGGAGCCAAAATCTGTCTTGAGTAATTAAAACCAAAAATAGTGACCAATATTATAACAATTTGACACGAATTATACACCTCTACAAAATGAAAAGCCGCTGTCGGTAGAAGCTTGATACATACTTTTAGTATTTTACTTGCTGATTCCAAATCTCTATTCTCTAAGACTTTCCGTTACGATGGTAGTAAAGAATGAATTTTGTTCTCTAAAATACATAGGAAAACATGTTTAATTTGTGTACCATTATACGAAAAAATTCTTTTGAAACCCACTCTCAGAAAAGCAATTATTCCATCAATTTTTCGTAACATACATTTAAGAATTTTGAATCAGCGTATCAAATTCAAAATGAATCATGTATCAAACCTCTGAAAGTTTGTTGAGGTATGTTATCAAGGATTTGCAGAATTTTGGTACTCGTGAAGTACAAGACTACTGAATTTGATTCTTAAATATAAAAAAGCGCATAGAAATGACTCTCGCATTTACGAAATGTGAACCAATCATGTTGTACATATTTTAAAAGTATGTGAGGAACCCCTGGACAACTGTGTGGTTGACTCGCAATTACAATAAGATACAAAATCATGCACAGCGATTATTTTTCTACTCACTTTGATGTGCTGATCGCACAAATTGCCTTAATTTAATAATTACAAAATTTCTATTTTTTTTTTTTTATAATTTTATGCGTGAATCTTTTCGCGGTTGTCTAGATTAGCACGAAATACTTGTTAATAGTTCCAATAATCCACTTTTATTTTATAGACTTACCAAATGGATTTAATTAAATCACCTCTCGTAGTATGCAAAATGACACAATCATTTTATAGCATTTAGCGACCGCGAGTCTTAAAACAAACGACGTGGTCAAGTGTATTATTTTTTTTATGACCAGAAACGCACAAAAAACCGCGAGAAAAACTTTTAATTTTCCCGTATTGAAAAAAAAATTTTTTGTTATTAATTTTTGTTTTTCCTTTTGTTGTTATTCTGACATTTCATACTAAGGTTAACTACCCAGAGTTAAAATATTGATAAGTTATTATGGTTAAATTTTCATAGGGATAAATATTTAGTATTGGTTAGTTACCCATGGTTAAGGTAAAGTTAACTGCTCGAGAAAAGTTAATGGGCCTAAGTCGGTAAAAATAATAGATTTCTCGTTTATTTTAAAATTAATCATATTATAACAACTGATTGTTTTTAACAGAAAATTTTGATTGAATATTTTAACTTCTACTGAAAGTCCGTATTTTGTGTATTTTGTTTATTAAATGACTGATAGAAAAAGTTAAAAATATATTTCTTTGCAATTTAACTTCTTATTCAATTGAAACAACTTTACCGAATTACTTTTTAAACAACTGTTGAACTTTTACGGAAAAGTTATTGTAAGTGTATTTAAGCTAACTGTTAGTTAATTGAAAATAACAAATTGTACTGTAAAATCTGCAGAAAATTTGGCTAAATATTAGTAGAATAAAATTAGCAAAAATTAACTGTTATATCTAAAAAAATTTTGCTATTTTTAAGCTAAATTTAGTTGAATTTAAATAGCAGTCTATACAGCTAAAATCAGCAGAAATATTTGCTAAAAAAAATTGTAAACTGCCATTTTCAAAAGTCTAGTTTATTTTTGCACTTAAAAAAAATCGAAAATTTTAAATTTTATTTTTTATTTTTACACTCATACAAATAAGTCCGTAAAAATAGCAGAAAAAGTTACTAAAAATTAGTTAAAAATGATGCTGCAGAAAAAACTGCTAATGTTAGCAGAATCAGTTTACTAAATATTAATAAAATGAAAACAGCATAAAAAACTGTGTAATTTACAGAATTTTTAAATTTTAAAAATTAAATTGAGCTAAATTGTTGTTAATTGCAAATAACAATTTAACTTGCTGAAATCAGCAAACAAATTGCTAAATAATATCAGAATGAAAATAGCAAAAAAAAACGGGTAAACCTACAAAATTTTTGCTAAAATTTTCTGAAATCAACAAAACTTTTGCAGATTACTAGTGGAAAGAGGTAAAAAAGGAGCAAATGAAATGAAAATTAATAAATAAAAACTAAATGTGTATTTAAAAACATTCTTGGGACCAGTTTATTGAATGTGTCAATTAATTGAAAATTTTTTCAATTGGTATTGTTCAATGCCTAAATGCCCATTTATAATTGATGAAAGAAGTATTTGTTTTCATGTTTTAATAAAAGAATAAATTAAGAAAAAAATCAAAATTCGCGTATTTCTCATATTTTTTTTTAAATTACAATGCTTTTTCTTCAATTATGTGTACATTTCATTACCATTGTTTTCATTAATGCAAATTGAAAAAAATTTTATTGGCATTGAATGGTGATGAAATTTGTTGGCATTGACATTGAGATAAAGTAATGCCAATTATATTTCAATGCCAATGAAAACTTCCCAAGAATGATTTTTTGTAAAAGTGGTAATATTTATAGACAATAATATGTTAACCATAACAAAATGTATTTCAGAGTCCCTTCTTTTGATTTTCATTGTTTGCTGATCGGATATGTACTTCCGAATTTATTTGAGTTTCCATTTTCACCTCTAAAGATCCACCCACAGGAAAGAAGGTGTGGCCGATTAAAAATATCGTATTCTTTAAATAAGCTTAAAAACTACAATATTGGGGGAAACATATTAGGGTCATCCCCTTAAACTCCACTTGTTCCCCAGAGATACTTTTAATCACAATTTTCATATTAAAATGGTTCATCCAAAATAAACCTTGATCTTTGAAAATTAATGTATTACGATAAATAGAAACGTTTCTCATAAATTTTAATAATTTAGATATTTTATGAGTAGCACAAATTTTCAACCATTTCAATTTAGCTTTATTTAAAAACTTTTTGCATTATTTTTGGCGAGTTTAAAACATGCAGTAATTTTTATGAGTCATTTAATATTCTGTTTATAAACGCTCCAAAATTGGTGGTTTAGTTTACAAAAAATTTGTAAAATTAGCAAATCTTCTCTTAAAAATTAGTAACTAAAATTCAGCAAAATACTGTAAAGTTAGCAAATTTATTGTTAAAAATTAGTAACTAAATTCAGCAAAAAAAATAGCAAAAAAATTTGTAAGTTAGTAATGTGGAGGTAGCAAAAAAATTTACTAAAAATTAGTTAAAAATTCGTTAAGTTGAAGTACTAACAGTTTTACTAAATTTTCTACAAACTTTTTCTATGAGTGTAGGCTACTAATTATTTAGCAAAATTGTTTGCTGATATTAGCAGGTTAATTTGCTATTTTCCATTTACAAAAAATTAACTCAAATATAACTAAAATTCTGTACATTTAACAGTTTTATTTTTGCTGTTCCTATGTTATTAATATGTAGCAAAAATAATCGGCTAATTTTAGCAGTTTTTTCTGCAGCATAATTTTTAACTAATTTTTAGTAGTTTTAACTAAATTTTTTACGGACTTTTATCTATTAGTGTACCCTTAGGTGAACTCAATTTTGGTTGGTTAAATACAAAAGTTTGTTATATTTAATAGTTATAAATTTTGATTTTATCCATAGTTTTTCTAAAAATATATCTTAATTTCTTTATACAGTTATTTTAGCCGTGTGATGATTATAATTTCAATGACTAGATGCATTGTTTCTAGGAAAATATTATTTTCTTTAACTCTATTTCTATTAAAGTTTATTAATCCTTTCACTACCGAATTTTTATTTATGGATGTATCGTTATTTTGACTTCAGATTCTTGTAAAGAGTTCTCAAATTAGAAAAAAGTATGGAACATGTTTGCCCCCTCCTACAAAAATGACGTTCGAAAAAAGATTTTTTTAAATATCTCATCTCCGTTTTACCACCTAAATAATGGAAAAGCCAAAAATCCTTTGGTTGGTTTTCTGCTCGTCATAAAACAAAGCTATATGCCAAATTTCAGTTATCTATTTTCACTAGTTTTTGAGAAATAACAAAACCCCCTTTTATCGGAGATTATGATATATTCAAAGAATTAGACGTCATTAACAACTATCGCGACTATATTGCAATGTTGAACTGCTTATACATATAACAATTTGTATATGAAGGCCAAGAGCCTAATAAACATAGTAACAAAAAGTACAAAGTTTTTTTGCATTTTCAAATTTTCTATATACTCTTAAAGGTGTATTCGAGTGTAGTGAAAGAGTTAAAGCTTCATAATTTTAAACTCTTAAAAACTAATAACTCTTTAATAAACTTAAGTAAAGCTATGCATAAATTTTGTTTTATAAATAACTTTTTCAAAGGTTAAACAAAATCTTATTAACTTTTAATCTTGACACAAAAATCATCACACTTAATTTTTTATACACCAGCTCTTATTCTCTGTAGTTTTTTTTTTTACTTTTTTTCCAACATGAATAAAAATTAAATCAGAATTTTATCTAAAACATACAATTAGTTTTTAACCTCTATTAACTTTTTTCTTCTGACTAATTTTGAAAGTAAACTGATTCATTTGCTTCATAATCCTCCCCATAAACATTAAACAGCTCCTCTTGCCATTTGAGTATTTAAAGGTTGCGGTTGGCTTTCTATTTTCCATATTTCCCTCCTTTTTGTATTTTTGTTACTGCTGCACATGAACCCTTTCAAGCTGTAATCATTATGTTTCTTTTTTTCCCTGATTTTTTCCACTTTTTTTTTTAAATAGCAAATTTTATATTCATAGCCTTTTCTAGTCATAGTTTAGTTTTGTTTTTTTGCAGATTTTCTGTTTGTTAGTAATATAGCAGAACAAATTGTTGTATAGTCTTCTTTAGTGCGTGAAAAAATAGAATCTCATCATCATGGCAGAAGAAAAAATTGAAGAAGTTGTTAGAAAAAATAAACCAAACGGAAAAAATATCACACGAAATGAATGAAAGGACATCATTTCCAGGAATGATTTTTAATAAATATGAACAAAAATTGTAAAATCATAATATTTATAATAATATTTTCGAGTTGATAATATAATAAAATTTTAGAGTTATCCAAATTATATAATTAAAAAATTATAAAATTATAAGATTATAAAGTTATAAAATTATAAATTTATACAACTATGAAATTATAAAATTTTAAATTTATAAATATACCGAATTTTAAAATTATAAAACTATAAAATCATAACATTAAAATTAACCATATTATCAAAGTTATAAAATTATGAACTTATAAAATTGTAAACCACAGATTATAAAACTTTACAATTACAAAATTATAAAATTAAAAAAGAATAGTATATTGGAAGATAACAAAGCAAATTGTGGTAAAAATTTGTTGTTTCTTCTTTGATATTTTAAATGTTAAATAACGCTCCTAGACGAGAACAACCAATTCTCATTGAGTTTATAATTTAACTTAACAAATATTTACCCGATTAAAAAAAATGATATGGTGACATATCTAATTTAATGAAATACAATAACTAATCAGATACAATTTAATCCGAAAAATGGTGAATACAATTGTATCTACGTGGATCAACTTGGATTTAATTACTTTAAATTATATACAATTTAATCCCAATTTTGACCAGACATTATTGTAACAAATAATATCTTAATAGTTAAAATTTGATGCAATTAGGTCCAATTTGATCAAAATTTTCGAATTTCTGTTTTTATTAAATATTGCACTGAAAAACAATGGGGGATTCACGTAAGGTTTCGTGTATCGTGTAAACTTAGCAAATGTAGTAACTTTTAGAGTCTTTATGTGAAACTGCATACATAAAAAGTATCTACTTATTAATCAGCACTTTTAGGAGCTATAGTATAGTTCAAGAATAATCCATAAAATAAAAAAGTTATAAATAAAATGAAATTTAAAATAATTTTCCATAAATCATTACTGAATTTTTCACTAAAGGTGAGATTTTCATTTTAAAAGTGAGAAATGTACAAATGACCTTTTATTTTTGGCCTTTCACTTAAAAAAAATGCGTTAAAATTGTGATAACAAATTTGACATGAAACAGTTTTTAATAAAATTAAATGTCTTGAAAAAATCGTTTAAAAATGTTTTAAATTTGTAAATAGTGTATGTATGAATAAAAACCTATATTTCACTAATAGGGGGAATTATTTACTAGGTTTTTAAGTTATTTATTACACAATTTTAGTCTGTTTGCGGGTAGACAATTTTTTTGTTTTAATTTTCATTTATATTTTATGGTATCCTTCAAGCCTATGGATAAATTTGGTGGTACGTCATTCCTAAACCAAAATAATTACTTCGAAGAATTGGCTAACTTTTATTAATATGACCCAATATTCAATTTAAAATTTAATAATAAAATGTTGTTTCGATGTAATTTCATGTTTTAAATGAAAAAGAATTTCAATTTACTAAGATATTAAGAGTTCATTTGAAACAAGACTATAACATAAATTATATAGGGAAAATAAATTTTTCTTTTTTAAATCAATAGACTTGTTTTGTTTCTATACATATGTGGTACGAAATCCCATATAAAGTCTGACTGCGTATGTTAAGTGTTCACTCTTTTAACATAATATTTTCAATGTCGATAATGTATGGGTAACAGATAATTTCACACAGATTTTATACAAAAATATTTTGCCGGTTTTTCGTGTTCATGTTATTTTTTAAATCACTTGAACTTTATATCAAAATTTGTTTTTGTAAAAAAATATTTTCCAATTAAAAATAGATTGCAATTGACTTCGATAAAATCTTAAATTAAATTTAAATTAAACATGAAACTGGGCTATTTTTGGTCTTACAATTTCAATTCCATGGGCGAGATCTTATTAAATATGACAACATGTGTAAAAAGATATATTTAGATATTGGGTCATATCAAATTTGTTCGAAAGACGAAATTTATGTCTTATTATATATAGTGCCATACAAAGCAATATATAACGAGACATAATTGTATTAAATAATATAAAATAATGTATAACCCGTTTTACTCAGGTATAGAAATTCTAAAAACGTCGTCCCCTGATGATTTCCTTAGGCGAGAATGAAATCCGGATAGGGACATGCCTTTAGCAGATAATTTGAATATAAGTTTTGGCATTTTAGTGCATTTAATTCCTTTAAAAAAATTTTAATATTATAAAATTGTGAAATTAAAAAATTATAAAATTATAAAAGTATAAAATTTAAAAGTTATAAAATTTTAAAATTCTAATTTTATACTATCAAAATTATAAAATTATAAATTTATAAAATTATACATTTATAAAATTATAAAATTGTAAAATTATAAAATTATAAAGTAATAAAATTATAATTTGTTATAATTTGTAAAATTATAAAGTAATAAAATTATAAAATTACAAAATTATAAAATTATAAAATTGTAGAATTATAAAATTATTTAATTATAAATTTATAAATTAATAAAATTATAAAGTAATAAAATTATAAACTTTTAAAATTATAAAGTAATAAATAAATAAATAAATTATAAAATTATAAAATTGTAAAATTATTAAATTATAAAATTATAAATTTATAAAATTATAAAGTAATAAAATTATAAAATTATAAAATTGTAAAATTATAAAATTTTCAAGAATTATAAAATTGTAAAATTATAAAATTATATAATTACAAAATTAAAAACTATAACTTTGTAATATTATCAAAATTATAAAATCACCAAATTTTGATAATTATAAAATTATAAAATTATAAAATTATTAAATTATAAATTTATAAATTAATAAAATTATAAAGTAATAAAATTATAAACTTTTAAAATTATAAAGTAATAAAATTATAAAATTATAAAATTATTAAATTATAAAATTATAAATTTACAAAATTATAAAATTTCAAGAATTATAAAATTATAAAATTGTAAAATTATACAATTATAAAATTACAAAATTATAAAATTATAAAGTAATAAAATTATAAAATTATTAAATTGTAAAATTATAAAATTTTCAAGAATTATAAAATTGTAAAATTATAAAATTATATAATTACAAAATTAAAAACTATAACTTTGTAACATTATCAAAATTATAAAATCACCAAATTTTGATAATTATAAAATTATAATCAATAATCAAGAATAATTAACAAAATGGTGATTAATAGTTTCTATAATAATAAAACATAAAATCTGGCAACAGTGTAATTTATACAAATCAGAAAAAGTCTTTACATATTTGGAAGAAAAAGAAAAATCTTTGGATAGAAAAATATTATAAAAAAAAAGAAAAGTGTGGAAAAAATAATTAAAAACGCAACCTTGATGAAAAGAAAATGAAATGCTTACGAAGCATTAAGAAATTACAAAAGACCCATGTTACAAGAAATAAAAATACAACAGAAAAATTTGAAGCAAAAAAATGACATCAAATGGACGGACGGAAGTATAGAAATGATGATAATGCTAAGGAGGAGCAGCAACAACAAAAAAATCAACAGAAAATTTCATGGGTTTACATAGATATGAATAAATGAGTTCAGTTTCAGTTACTACAACTAAACTAAAGTTTGTTTAGTCGTTTATTCATTCGTTTGTTCGCGTAAAATAATAAGAAAAGAAATTCGAAACGCTTGACTTCATTTAAAGCACAACAAACTTACTTAAAAAAATCTAGTCAAAAATTTATACATGGTAATAAAAGGCTTTTAGAAACACTACAATATAGAAATTAAGGGTGAGTTCCTAAACGTCAAAACACATTGCAGTGATGCGGTTTTACTACTGTTTCGATACAAAGCAAACAAGTGTGTTATTTACTTTGTAATAAAAACACTGCATATTTTTTGCGTTTAGAAACACTTTTTTGCAATTAGTTCCTTTGAAAATGGTAAAAAATATTATTTTGGAAAATTTGATGGGATTGTTGGAAGAAACACCTCAAAATAATTTAATAACAAAAATATTTCCTTACTTTTCATCCGCCATTGTTATATTTGCACTTTATTTTCTATAAATGTCAACAAAGCATCAACAAAATTAGTGATGCACAGTTTGCGTTTTGTATGCGCATCGATAACTTTTATTATACATTTTGGGATGTATGACATTGTCAACGTTTACACGGTTGCGTTTAGGAATGCATGACTTTGTTCAGTTACATTGCAAATGACGTTTTGGAACTCACCCTAAACTAGCAGAATTCCTGAAACTTTTCAAATACTTACAAAATTTTTTACTGCCCAGCAAACAAAGATGATCATTAATGACTCAGAATTGAGCTCCAAAAACATAAACATTTGTCCACTTTTTCCTATGAAAGTGGTCCGTCTAAAAGAGCCCCCTGTGTACTCAGAAATGACTCCAAAAAAAGAACGTATAAAATCGAAATTTTCTTCATAAATTTAAATAATTTTGGAATCTTCTTTGAGTCCGAAAAATTAACCCTCGTTTTGAGACAGCTTTTTAGATTGTAGAGACAACTTTTTGGATTGTTTTCTGAGGGCTCATTTTCTACCAAAAAAAAGAGTGTTTTCAAAAAAACAATAATCATTTATATGAGCCATTTAAGAATCTTATTTATGAGCGCTCCGGAATTGCTGGCTGGGTGAGTAAATTAAATTAGTAATTCTTTTAAAAATATATTGCTGAGTTATTGTTTTTCTAACACTAAAGAATTTTACATCAAATTTATTAGTTCAATGTTGTTGTTTTAACAAAGATTTTTATTTATTAATATTTTGATATAAATTTAAATTCCAGCTGAATTTGTGTTACCAATTGTTGCTACTTTATTTAATATTATTGCGTAGGGTATTCCTAAATGAATAGCTAAATTACAAAACAAGAAAAAAACGAAATTCATTTTATTTTTCCTGTATTCTTCAACACCACCATCCAACAAAAAAAAAATACAAAAAAGTCATTCTCTAGTCATAAAGGCAAGATCATATTAAAGAAGCAAGGATGCGTTAAGTTAAAGCCTCCAAGCAATATTTGTGTAACATGGGACTATTTTTCATTTTTGGTTTTTTTGTTACAACTTTAACCAGTCAAGAAAAAAGGGTAAAAATGTCAGTAAATGAGTTTAATTTTTTTTTTAGCTTTTTTCATCCTTTTAATTTTCTTAATTCAAAAGCAGAAAATTGATATCAAACAGTTTCATTTTGGGGTCAAATTAAATGTTTTCATATCATTAATGATTTATGATGGAAAACAAGGTAATTTTTATTAAATAAATAACCTTCTGCTTCTAATTTTTATTTTCTAAAGGCTCATATAAAGTAATATGTAAGTAGGAGGAGAAAACAACAAAGAAATCTTTTGCAAATATTTGTAAATAATTTAAACTTTCTTTGTCGTTAGGAGTATGCCTATTCATCTATTTTAAACCTTTCTGTTAACCTTTCCAATTCGGTTGGGAAAAAATCGGTTGTCACGACGGAAATTTTTTGAGACTGTATGTGGATATAGACACAAGGGTTAATAAAAACAAACAACAAAGTAAATCACCAAGTTTTCTTCTTAAACTTCCATAGCTAAAAAGGTTCTTTATATTTTAAAAATATTGAGTCAGTTCGATCCCAAATTAATAAGGAAGTTAGATGGGTAAATTTTATTGTTATCTTTAGAAATATCTGTCTCGGATTTAAATGAAATTTCATCAAAATATTTAAATACTACACACAGAAAATAAATTGGTTGGAATTCTATCGGAACAAACGATATTTATTCTGTATTCAATAATTTTAATTGCAATTACTTAAAATTCATCATCAGGAAAGGTAAATTTATTTGTGAACAGAAAATATATACGATGAACCAAAACACTGTCACTTTATCCAAAATATTCAATACTAACAACCACCAATTTATCGAAGAATAAGTCATTTGAATAAAATATCGGCAGCAAAAATCCAGTATCAGTTGTGTTTCAATAAAATCGATCACTATATCCAAAGTATTAGTTTTTCCAATCAATTTAAAAAGTGTTTTTCAACTTTAGTAGCTTTCACCGTTAGTTTCCATTATTTTGGTGATTATAATAATATATTGAGACTAGGAACGGAAATTTTATTTATCATAATAAAATTTTGGAATGTATCATATTTTTTCGTTTCAGACATGTGCATATTTAAATTCGAATTTCGACAACAACTAAATGTAAGTATCTGTGGCGCAAGGGGTAGAGACACAGCTTTATAGCCTTGGAAGTCTGAGTTCAAACCTCAACCAAGGCATTATTTTTTTTAAATAATTTTTTTATTGATTCAAATTGAAAGACACAATTAATTTTCTGGTGTTAATACAATTTTATTCAAAAACAAAATATTCAAATTCTCCACCTAAAGAAATTCAAATTTGAAATTTGACAAAAAAAATTATATCGAGGAAAAGCAATAGGCTGACAAACGGAACGTCGCCGGTTCTATTCGCGACATAATTTTTTTTTTTTTTTTAATTTTTTTTTATTCAAATTAAAAACACAATTGATTTTCTCTTGTTTATATAATTTTATTTATAGACAAAATATTCAAACCTGAAGAAATTCAAATTTGGAATTTGATTAAAAAAAATTTAAATACAGCTTAGCTTAGAGGGAAAACAATGGGCTGACAAGCGGAAGATCGCCGGTTCTATCCCAGTTAGCGACATAAAAATTTTAATTTTTAAATAAATTTTGTGGAACGTGTTATTCTATTAATAGAATCTATAATCCACAAACATTAAGGTTATCTCTATTAACACAACAAAAATTCAAAAATTGTAAATAAATTTCGGTAATTACAATGGTATTAAAAATAAATAAAAGTGATTGTACCTGGAACTACAAAAATTCGGTTGGCGAAAAATTCGGTTGGAACAACGAATCTGTTTTCTGTGTATAACAAAATATTTCAATATATTTCCATGGAATGCCCTAAATATCCAAAAATTTTACCTTAATTTAATCCTTATGATTTGGTTTAAAGCATTCTGGATTTTGCATGATGCAACTTACTAGGAGTAAACTAATTTTACACTATGGACTAAAGGTTCAATTAGACGTGCCATACCGCCATAGCCGTAACCATAACGCCATAGCAGACAACCAAAATTCAATTGGTATCTACGGTTATGGCGTTATGGCATGTCACCTATAATCGAATACAATGTGGCCTATAAGATTGGTTTGAACAGCTGTTTTATATGGTTATGGTTATGGCACGTCTAATTGAGCCTTAAATTATAGAACTTTTCTCCAATTTCTCTAAAATTAAATAGCTAAATAGTGGCAATCAAGGTTGCAATTTTAGCTATTTTCCGGCTAGATCTAGCGATTTTTTTTCATCTAGCTAAAATAAAAATCGTTAGATTGCATCTATAG
The DNA here is from genome assembly GCA_949987735.1 of Leucophora obtusa. Lineage (NCBI taxonomy): Eukaryota > Metazoa > Arthropoda > Insecta > Diptera > Anthomyiidae > Leucophora > Leucophora obtusa. Next base: position 192,882,463 of record OX465298.1, read on the forward strand.
CCGGAAGATTTAGCCATTAACTTATCTTCCTAGCTATTTTTAGCCATTTTTTTGGAGTTTTTTATAGCCCACTAAGGCTTTTACAGATTAACCCAGCGTTTTTTTCAACAAGCCATAAAAAACTATTTAGGTTGCACCTAGGCGGCATATCTTTTTTTCCTAATTATTTTTTTTTATCAATTTTTAATTTTTTTTTAATTAATGTTGTTCTATTTTTTTTCATATACATAATTAACGTTTCATAGAATTGTTTATTATAAATTAAAATCAAATACACACAAAAAAAATGTTGCCAATTTTTTACGAGTACTTCATCTAATGAAATATTTTCGCATAAATTATTTAAAAAATGAGATAGAAAAAACTAGGCAAAGTGTTAAAAACTACTTTAAAAATTACTACTTTTTATTCAGTCATTCAAGAATCACAGTCATAACAAACCCAAATTTCAAGCTTTCGGTACATTTGCAAATTTTCTAAATCTAAATATCAGCTAATTTTTTATGAAATTTGCGAACATTTCCGTAAAAAGTCAAATTACACAAAAAAATCGTGCAAACAGTCCCGTTTTTGAATAATTATTCAAAAAGTGGCAACACTGCTGTCATATGTTCCACCATGCGTATAAGTATTATTGTATTATAAAATTTAATAACAATCATACGCTCCGTTGACTCGAAATTGTTTTTTTAACCCATTTTATTTTACAAGATTATTAAAATGAATTTAATTGCCAATATAAAGTATTACATATAATATTTTTATAATTTCCATGGAATCCTTCCTATATATATATTTTTTTTTATCTTTTACAAGGTCTTTTTTCATAAAACAAATGTTATTTTTAATTTTTATTAAACCCTTTTCGAACTATACAGTCCCACTACTATATACTAACAGTTTGCATATTTTACAATAATCATTTTAATATTAGTTCTTTTTTTACATTTTTCCCTAACAATTCCCCTAAGTATAATCACCAGGGCAGCGACTTTCATGCAAATGCATGTTTGTAGTCGTTAATTCAGGTTTTATTTTGACCAAACACTTTTCCGAAGCAAAGAATTTGCAACAAAATGGCATCGATTTGATGTTGCATATTTTTGCATATTTTGTTATAAATGCATATTTTTGTATATATTGCATTTAAGGTCATATTTTTTTTTTTTTTTTTTTTTTGCATATTTAATGATTTTTATTGCATATTTTTGCATATTTTTTTTTTTTAACTAAAAATAAGTTTTAATGAAAAATAAAGAAAAAGAAGAATTTGCAAACCTTAACGTAGTACTTAACTAGAAGGAAAACATCAAGTTGTCATCTACTTTAGACATTTATATTGGATTTAATTTTTAACCAAACGCTCTCGACAAATAAATATGATTTTTAAAAATCGATAAATTTAAAGTTAATTTTTTGGTTTTAAGCATTTATTTTTGGATCTTTAGTGCATATTTTTTGGGTTTTAGTGCATATTTCCATTTAGTGCATATTTTGCTTTTTTTACGGCATATTTTAAGTGCATTAAAGTCACTGCCCTGATAAGCATATTGTGAAGGCGGAGGGAAACGGCATGATAAGGCAACTTCAAATATGAATAGTAAGCAATCAGTAAAATTATTCTACTAACATTTGCTTTTTTTATTACGTTTTTTGTTTTTTGCCTTGTAGTTGTTAAACAAAAACACTAGTTTTTTTCCAGTTATTTTTCTATAAAATTGTTCTCCCTTTAGTTTTTAGAATCTTTGTTTTTCCCTTCTACAAAATTGTTAATTTTCCAATGATTTTTCTTGAGCGTTATGCATCAGAGATTACTTGAAATATTAAAAAAAAAATGCTAAGATAATTTTTAATCTCTACACTGAATTTTCTTTTCATAAGTTACACTATATTTATTTGTGTTTTCTATACATTTTTATTAATGATAAAAGAAACTATTGCTATGAATATTATATCGAAACAAAGAACATGTTGTAGATTTATATATGTACACTATAATTAGAAAAAGTGATAAATATTCTCTTTTCTTCCAATTTCAGGTCATTGACAATTAAACATGCTTTATTATTAATTGAAATAACCATTTTAGGTTCTCTTTTTGTTCACCAATTGTTGTAAATATAATTTTACATTTAAAAATCTCTTTAAATATAAACAATTTTATTTATCATTATTTAATGTTATTTTATTTTAATTATTGTTTATGTTTAAATACTCGATACCTATAATTAAGTATTAATAATTATCTATCAAAAACCATAACATAATTATTATATTGAAGTACAAATAAATAGTAAATCAATACATACACAATTAAACAATTCAATACATATGAATATAATAATACTTATAAACAAATATTCCTGATTATCAATGAAAAATCATGAAAATGTTACTTGATTGAAAATGAAATTTTAACATAATAAATAATTTTATTATTATTTTAAACATATGATTTACAATTTGTGATCAGGGCAAGTTTTTATTTTATCTTTGCCATTAAATAAATGCCATTTTTCTATTTTAACGTATCTTTACTTTTATTAACAAAAAAAAATGCTAGAAAATATAATCAAATAAATTATATATATGTATTCATTGTGCATAATTCGGGGATGTCTGTATACTCATATACAGCCAAAAATGAGCCCAAACTATGGGCTGCACATAGGAGTATTTGACCCAAAAAGCTGGCCAAAAAGGCAAAAGTGAATTTAAAGAAATTAAAAAAAAAAAAGTACGCAGCTCAATAGGCAACTAAATTCTGCAGTATGTTGCAAATTCTCAAGAGATTTTAAGTTAAGATTTGTAGTTTCGAGACACTGTTAAAGTCAGGAAAGTTAAGACAATGTCATCCCCTTTTATTGATTTTTTTCAGTTTTAAGAGGTTAATATTATATTTTTTTATGGCTGAACGAATGGAGGTTTTAAATTGATTTTTTTTTAATAAAATACGTGATTAATAGCTATACAATTTTTAAAAAATTTTATTTTAAATATTTATGTTGAAACTCTTTGTTTAAAAATTAAAAAAAAGGTTTTTTTATACACTTTTTTTTCAAAAAAATGTTATATAGGAAAAAAAAATTTGAAATCTTTTTTTTTAAACAAAATTAAATTATTGTGTTTGTGTGTTGAATAAATTTTATACGGGGGAGGGGGGGGGGGAGTTTTGTTTTCATTTGCGGTGGTAAGTTGTAGCGATGAATGGAAAAACCGATGTTTGATATTTTAGGGTGCTTTTTCCCCTAATTGTCTTTCCGCAGGATTACCGTATTGGCGGACTATTAGGAGAACATAGATCGTCGATGACCCAAGTACGGAACTGGCCACCAAAAGAATGGTCTCTAGGCCCCTTAGGTGTACGGTAGGGTCTGTAATGATAAATTGAGGGAGTTATCTACATGATATTATAGAGTTATTGCGATGGGGAAGGTCATTAAAATTTGTGCAGAAAACTCTCGGTATGCAGCTTTTTCCCTATTTGAACAATTGTTTTTTAATAAATATCAAAAATCAATTTAAATATATTTTAAAAAAAACTTTAAAATATGTAGAGATTTGTTATACAAAAAATACAAAATTTTAGTTTTGGAAAAACCTTGATTAGTTCCGAAGATACAGCATGTCAAAGTTTGAACTTTTGTTCCAAATATTTCCACTAGGGGGCGTTGCAAAGGCACAAAATTAATCTAAAGTACTTTATTTATGTGTATCAATGTTTCTTAAAACTTTGGTCGAAAAAGGATTAAAATACAAAAAAAAACTTGGAAACTCGCATTCTTCTGCGAAGTACGAGTAAGCGTGGGATCAAAAAAAAATACGAACCCTCCAAAAATTCGCCGCTGGATTCTTTTTATCAAATTAAACCCAAAACTATTAAAAAAACGTTTAATAATTTTGGCCAGCTTTTCGGGTCAAATACTCCTCTGTGCGCTGTATCAAAACGAATATCTTGAATGAAAAGATTGAGGATAGTCCCCAAAGTCAGCGAATGTCTATATTAGAGTTCGTCATAAAAATTAGATTTACGGATATCATCACTTTTTTCAAAGTTTATGCATAGAAAAAATAAAATGGCGATTTTTTTTCTTTTTTATTTCAACTCCTTCCACTGGCGCAAGTCGGCCAAGACCCTTTTCCTCTAGAGCAAAAACAGCTGCATATATGAAATCTGACTTTACCATTCGATTCTACAATAAAATTTAATATAAAAAACTTTTTTTTTGCATTTTCAAAATACACCAGATAGGTATTAGAGTGGTTCGAAAAATCTACTTTTTTCAAAAACTTCTAAAAAGCTACTTGCTAATTACACACAATGAAAATTTATTTCCGGCTTTTGGATGTACCGCGAACCGTTAAAAAGTTATTAGCTAATCAAATTTGGATTTTTTTTTAATTCAATGAAAAAGTATTTGAGCTAATTAAAATGCAGCTTTCAATACTCGCTGCCGCATTATCAATTTATTTTTTTAGTAAAGACAAAATAATTTGTAAGTTTTGTACTGTTTGTTACAAAGATTCTTTTTTTAATTAAACATATTTGATTACTAAATAACTTTTTAACGGGTCGCGGTATATCATCAATTTTTGCACCAACTTTCTCAGCAGGGAATACGTTTTCAGTGTGTGTAATAAAAAAGTAATTTTTTTAACATTTTTGAAAAAAGTGGATTTTTGCACCACTCTAATGACTATCTTCTGTATTCAGAAAACGCAAAAAAAATGTTTTTTATATTAATTTTTGCTGTAGAATCGAATAGTAAAGTCCGATTTCCCAGAAATGCAGCCGTTTTTGCTCTGCAGAAAATGGGCCTCCAAATTTATGTTTGGTCGACTTGCGCCAGTGGAAGGAGTTGAAATAAAAAAATAGAAAACGCCATTCTTTTTTTTTGATGCAAAAACTTAAAAAAAGGAATGATGATATCCCATAATCAAAGAAATTTTATATATTTTTGACGAACTCTAGTCTATATATTTCTTCGGAATTGGATTAGTCTAGTTTGGAAAGTTCTGGAATTTTGTAAGAAAAATATCCCCAGAAACTGGATTTACTAATCCCGTCAATCTGTTAGCACTAGATTTAAGTATAATGTTAAGTGGTTGTGGGCTCTGTTACGAATGAAATAAGTGTTAAAATTTTGGTACTCTGAAATGTTCTAGCATGTTCTACAACCACGGCCGTTAAACTATAAAAGAGAGTCGCGTATTAGCGTTTATAAAGTTCAGTTGAGCTTTAGTAAATCGCTATATTCAAATCCTTGGTAAACTTGTGTGTTGTATGCTGTTGTATGTAAAGTAATAAAGTGTTAAATAAATAAGTGTATAAGCTCAATAGCAAACAAAAGTGTGTGTGGTTATTTTGTGGGGTTACTGAAAAAACTAATACAGAAAAAATTGCAGCTAAATTGCCTTTCTAGCAAGGCATAAAAATTCAAAATCGGTTGGAAAATGTTTAAGTACTTGGTTAAAATAAAATAAAATTAAATGATAAATTAGGAAAATCGTAAAAAATTCAATATTTTTTTCAATAACTTACAATAGTATACTCTAGTTTCAATTCTAAGATCTATAAGTATTCAGATATAAATTTTTGTCTCTCTTGGATTATGCTAACCTATTCCCAGGTATGCCGAAAAATGGGATTTTTTTTGTAAATTTACAAAACTATAATTTTGAATTTTTTAAATTATTTTTTTAAAATATTGTTCAACAAAATATAAAAAAAGCAGTCAATGCATAAAGTTATCTTTAATACACCTCAGAGAATAGTCTTACTGAAAATTACACTAGTGACGGCGCACAGTGGATGATTTTGGAAAAAATGGAAATAATTCTTAGCTCTCTAAACGGTTAGTTTAATTGGAATTTCAATAAATGATAGTTAAGGACGTGTATTCGAGTTTAGGTTTTGAATTTGGGGTCTATGGACCTTTCAAGAGGGACGCCTTAGGTCTCCAAAGTCGGACACCTCGGGTATTACAAAAATTAAAAACAATCCAGTATTCTTAAGTTTGTCCCGATTTAAAAAAAAATTAATCAGTGGAATGTTCTAGTCGAGTTCTAAAAAAAAGTTAGCGACATGCATAGTTTATCTCTTATAGTTTACGAAATGAAAATCGCCATAAAAACGTTTAGTTAAATATTTTTATTTTTGAATTTTTTTTCCTGTTTCTTGTACTATTATTCTAACTTTTTTTTGCCGTTTTAAACTTGCCCTGTTTATGATAAACATTATGCATGCGTATTATTACTGTCGTTGATTCGTCTGTACATATAAATTATTTGATTTTTATTTTAATAATTAAAACAGATATTTTTCGCATAATTAACCAACGAAATGTGATAGTTGAATTTTTTAAATAAATTGAGTAGACTGGACAAAAACTAGCAGTTTTTGGCCATTTTTAGTTTTTGAGGCGACAACTACAAAATGAACTTTCGTTTTTCAATACATTTTTTACACAAACTGAAAAACAGATTCTACCTGGTTTTTGCCAAAAAAACCAAGTAAAAAAATCTGAAATGTTAATTTTTGTTATTCCCGGTGTCGTTTATAATTAATTTTTGAAACACCCATTCACGACGAATATAGAAGTAAAGCATGGGGTATCCATTAAGGTGTTTTAAGATTTCTAAGAAAATTAACACACGAATGAGAAGAAAAACACAAAGAATTTGAAGAAATTTAACAGCGAACGAGAGAAAATGAAGGACGTCGCGATAACAATAAATTTTATAAAAACGGGTTTACAAGCAAAAAAACACCATTAAAAACAATAAAAAAATAATTAAAATTGATTATTTATTATTTATTTCACTCTTAAAGTTGTTTTTGTTACCGCTTTAATCAATAATCATAAGAAACAATAAAAACAGTGCCCTGTTAACTTTTTCGGTTTTCCTTTTGTTTCTCTTATTCTTCGCGGGAATTAACAGGCACCCAATCCATATAAATTTTAAGGGAACCAAAGAGTACACTTTTTTCTTATGGGAACTCTTTAGCCTATATCCTCGTTGAGTAAAGCAAGTGTCGAAAATATTTTTAATTTTTTAAGAAAATTTTTGTTTTAGTTTAAAATTGTGTGTTGTTCTTAATTTTAAGACCCGATTACTGAATGTTCAATTAGCTACTAACCGGGACTTTTACTGACACCTTTATAAATTAAAATCTAGCTGTCGTCTTAATTTTTAACTTGGGCCTGAATATGTTAAATATGTTAAATTTAATTTAACAATGAAAAAGAAGATTGTGTAATAAAAGTGATGTGACGAAGAAAAACTAAATAGCCAGTGTAAATGTCTTTGTTTTCAGTATTACGCTGCAAAATATTGCAATGTTTTAAAAAACAATTAAATAATTTTAACATTTCACTATATTTATTTGTACAGAATTAAGCCGCATTCACAATGATGGAATACTCCACTTTACATAGAGATGACATGATACAAAAAATATGTAAGAGCGAAAAAAAGGAACAAAATCCACTGGTTTTACTCTCTAAAACATTTTGATATTTTGGTCTTCTAAGGGATGTGAGCATATTTTTTTTTAACCTGGACCTAAGAAAAAATTGTAAAAATATTGTGGAGAAGCGCTTTAAAATCTTATACTACACCACTATGTGGCCAGGGCTATATGAGTTTGTGCTAATGTTTGTAACACTAGGTCTATACATGCACCGATTTTAACCGAAATCAATCAAGCTTCGTCCTTCGCCGGCATAAGTCTGTGTACCAAATTTCATCAAAATATCTTAAAATTCGCGACCTGTAGAGTGCAAACATGCTAATTTTTGGGACCTTTATACGGGCACTGAGTCTAAACCCCAAATCTATTCCACATAAAATCAATAGGCTTTGTCCATGAGCTCATGTGGACCATAGACCAATTTTGACCAAAATTAATGGCTTCGTCTTTGGGCCGGCATAAGTCTGTGTACCAAATTCCATCAAAATATCTTAGTATTTGCTACCTGTAGCGTGCGTACAAGAATACATGGACAGACAAACAGACATCGTTAAGCCGAAACAAAAAGTGATTCTGAGTCGATCGCTATAATAAAGAAGCATATATTTAAAACTAGGAGATACAATCGCTATCAGATCGCACATCATTATGAAACAGTTTTCCTATAGAAAATATACCTTAAAATATAGACAATTTAGCTATAAAAATTTCACAAAAATTCTTAGCACAACATATAAATTTATTGCAAATTTATTAAGCATTAAAAAATAATTAAATTATAATAAATCAATTACATAACTTTTTTTTAGTAAATATTAATCAAAATCATACAAGTTAGCACTAAAGCAATGCATATGGTATTTAAAGCCAAAAGAGAACGTACACTACAATTTCTATAAACAACACCTCTAGGTTGAGTATAATGTTGTTTAACAGTAGTCAATTGTACGTCATATAGACCACGAAGTTGATTAAATTCATAAATCTTAAAGAGATAAACCAAACATTTATATTTTAAATATTATTAAAATATAATTTCTTTTTAACTTACTTCTTCATCAGTTATTGGTAATTTATCTTCATAATCCATCCATATAACATCTGGGGTACAGTAACCTCTTATCATGGTTCCAGTATAAGTGTATTGAAATTGAACAGATTTCGATGGTAATATATCATTCAAGGAAAATGCTTGAGATTTATCCAATTCATTAGTTGTAAAATCTTTACGTATGTATTTTAAAGAACTAACTAACAACTCAAAACGATAATTTTCAGATTCATTCCTTGGAGAAGTTTTCTAAAATTAGATAATTTTTACATTTATTGTTTTGTTTTTCTCTTGCAAAGAAAATTATGTATTTTTCAAGAAAATTTTAATGATATATTCCTATTTTATAAAAAGGGACCGTAACGGATAAGACTTTTATCATAAAAAAACAGATAATAAAAGTTATTTTTTTAATTTTATTTTTTCGATCAAGAATAGAAGTTATTTTTTGACTTTCTTTTAAAACAAAAATCAAAAAATATAAACAAAAACTTTATCAATTTATCAATAAATGAACATCATACCGTCTAAAAATATAAATGCAAACTACTTTTATTTCGTCATTAAAAATGCAAAACAATGTTAAAAAAATGTTAAATCGCGTTTATTTATGATTATGCAAAATATTGGAGTTATACCGATAGCAATTATTGTAAACAAAATTTTGATATAAAATGCTTTTAATTTCCGCGTGTTTTGATTGTCCTGCATTGAACTGCATTTCTTCACAAAATGTCATATTTTAATAGTCCAAATCATAGTAGCGTAGAGGGGGGATCCTTCGCCAGTGGGGCACATACACTAATCCCATTTTTCTCCGATGTTAAGGGAGATAAAAAATTGGAAAAAATATATTTTGTGCATTTTTCAATTGCCTTTCCTTGACATCCACTTTGACGATTTTTTTTTCTGTCATTTGAAAAATTAAATAGTGTTTGTAATTTTACGTGTATACATTAGGGCCTACAAAAAAATGTTTGAGTTATTGACCTGGCTACCTCCTGGAAACATTTACTTGGGTGCATGCGCGGTTCCAGCAATTAATATAAGGGGAAAAATCATACGCCACAGTAGACAAATACATTGAGTTGGCCACTGAGGCGTATGATTTTTCCCCTTATAATAATTGCTGGAACCGCGCATGCTTGGGTGTAAAGCTATGTCACCCAAAAAATTAGGATAATCGGTTATCGGAAAGACGTGCTCCTCGGCCATAAAGTTTGAAAACGGATTGCAAGTGCATATGACTTTTTTACATTTTCTCAAAAATATTGATATTTTAAAACTAATTCGAAATAAAAAAAAATTTAAAGCCGAGCACACACGAACCCTGTTCGTTTACTTACTACAAGTTACTACTTTTACTACAGCTGGAAAAATTCAATACAAAAAATAAACAAAACTTTTTAATTGTAGTAAAAGTAGTAAAAATTTCGAGTAAACGAAAACACTGACGGTCAATATAATTTATTTCAATTTTATTGATCCCCTACCGGAAATTTTAACAAACTGTCACCGAACTGGCCCCTTTATATGAAATAGAGTGGTCACTTTTACATGGCGTTGTTATAGGAGGGGGAAATTGACCCCTTGTGACATGTCACAGTTTGTTAAAATTTCCCGTAGGGTCTTTACACACACACTTTCAATATTATTATAAAAATATAAATGAAATTAAAATTGATCAATATTTTCCATCATTGAAAAAATTGCAAAAATTAGGGGATTTTAATTTAAACCACGTTTATTGTGATTATTTGTTTATTTTGCAATAATTAATTTTTTTTATTTATTTTTTAACTACAAAAAAAAAACAAATTTAAAAAACCAACATTTCAATATTGGCCACACACTTTTCAATAATATGAAATTGAAAAACAAAAATCCGAAACATTTTGAATTTTTCAATTTAATTGATAAACTTTCAATACAGGGTACAGACCTTCAATTAATTTGTAAACAATCAAAAATTGTTCAATAATATTGAACGTGTATGCCCTACTTAAGAATCGTGATTCGGAGTGAATTGTCTTTGTAATAAAGTAATAAAAACTTAAATCGAATAAAAAAAAACAGCCAAGTTATTACAATTTTCCCCGGCAACTGATAAAGAAAAAGAACTTAATAAAGAAATTCGGGTCAAATTTTAAAATTATTGAAAAAATCTACTACTAAAAAATTCATAATTTTTGAACACTGTTTTCAAATCTACAATTTTTAAATTTTTTTTTAAATTTAGCAAGTTTTTTTAAATGTCCTTGTTAAAGGTCAAAGGTCAAATTTTATGAGATTTTAATTTTTTTTAAAACATATTAATATAAATGAATGTTTTTAGTTCGATTTTTTAGTCTCATAAATTAATATCAATTTCTGTTTAAATTATTTTTCAAATTAAAGAAAGATGATGCAATTTTCACAAGTAAATTAAAAAGAATAAAAATTTTTTAAAGAATTCGATAAGGCCAGCAAGACAGAATACGTATTTTCGGCTTTCGCTACAAAGCCATCATCAGTGTCATTTGCATTGATGGGTTAATCATGGATGTGTTCTTGTTCTCACATTTAGACCATCATCAATGATTAACCCATGAAGGCAAATGACACTGATGAATAATCCCTGAGGAATATCTGTTATATTAATATGTTTAAAAAGAATTAAAATCTCATCAAATTTGACCTTTGACCTTAAACAGGGGTTATCTATTGGTTCTCCATTTTGCCCTTATTTAGACGATTAGAGTATTTGTTCTTATGCTGTCGTCAGTCAAAAACAAATGCAATTAAAAAAAAAACTTGCCTCAAAGCTAAATAACCCAGTGTAGAAAATCATTACCAGATATGTGGTTATGTAACTACATACTTGGTAATGGTAACTAGTTACTTTTGTTATTACATTTCTTATTACCTTTGTATGGCGATGTCGCGAAAAATAATGAGTTATGCTTACAAACCAGCATACGAAAAATCTAAAAATATGTCATTACCAGTACGGACAAAAAGAATGAGTCTAAAAATAGATTTGAAAAAAATAAATTTTATAAAAAAAATATTTTTTATTGTAAATTTTATTTTTAATAAAATTTTCTAGTGCGGGAATCGAAACTGGGACTCCAGGTTACCAGTCAATAGCACTACTATCTGAGCTATCTCGACATGTAATGTTTGATAGATAAAAAACTTAATTGACCTGCTACACACAAGTCACCTTATTCGCCAACATACAAAAAATCAAAAAATATGTGGTTACATATATTCTTACCAGTATTGAAAAAATATTGAGTCTAAAAAGAGATTTAAAAACTTTTCAAAAAAATCTAGAAAATTACTTTCTGTTTAAAATAATGATAAAAATAAATCATTATCAGTAACGCATTATTATATGTTTTAAAATAATGCAGAAATTATGTGGGTGTCATTACTGGTAGTGGAAATATTTACTTGGGTGTAAAACCACGTCCTCAAAAAATGGAATAATCGGATATCGGGAAGACGAGCCGCATCGGGCCTGAAATTTGAAAAACGGGGGAAAATATGGCTTTTTGTTGCAAATATTAAGATATTTTAATGAAATTTGGTGCGCTGACTCACATTATGGAAAATTTTGACACAAGCCCCATTTTAACCCACTCGAATTTCGGATCCAAACATTAGTTGGCTTTTAACCAGACTGGTGTAGGGTATTGTATAGTCGGCATGCCCGACTTTAACCTTTTTACTCGTTAAAATATGCTTTTACGACAAAATATTTAAAAATATGCAATATGCAAAAAAAAATCCATTAACAAATCGATGCTATTTTTGTTGCAAATTTGACTATTGCAAAGATATTTGTTACCGTTGCACTGTGGGCCAAGATCGCCATTTTTTGGCCAAAAGTACAATTCAGGTAAAGGGAAAATATGTTTATATATTCAAAATCTAGGATTGTTAAATATGTTTTGAGTGAAATATTGTATCATTGTGGTTACTCGTTGTTAGCTGGCGAGAGTTCAAAGTCAAAGTTTTTTTAATTTTGTGACATTTTTTATTTTATAATGATACAATAAAAACGTCATAAATAAACAATAATTTGTTCCAAAAACAATCTCAAATTATAAAACTGAAACTAGTTATCACAAAAAAATAGAAACCTGTTAAGTAAATACGAAAAAAAGTAACGAAATTTTTAATTTTACCTTAAAAATATGGGTTTTTTTGAAAATCCTAAATTTTCCAAAAAAAAACAAGCTCCAAAATGTTCCAAGAGATATTTGAAAAACTTGAATACCAATGTGTTCCCTAAGATGTCTTCTACCTAGGTTTTTGCGACCGTTTGCGACCGTTCATAAACTTTCGAGATTTTGCCCTTTAACTGAAAAAGTACCTTCAGATCTCGCTGATTTCCAGCATTCCAGAGTTTTAGTAAAAACTAAAAAAATAGCACTAAAAATTACTTTAAATGTAGGTTCTGGTTTTCTGATACAGACTAACCCCCTAGTCTGTATCATGTCCCAGGTTTGTGGGACATTTGAGCGCCAATTCTGAATAAGTACGAAATTAACCCTTAAACACATTTTAAGTTTTGACTTATTTCTGGCATTGAAGTTAAATTTTCAACTTCGATGTCTTCAGAGACTTATAGTAGAATTTCATGACAAATATTTTTGTGGAACATTTCCCCTCTAACTCCTCAACTGATGGGTCTTTTTTGACACTTTTAAAAAAGGGACAAAAAAGACCCTTTAATTGCAGAGTTAGAGAGTTAAAATGTTCCACAAAAATATCTCTCGTACACTCATACAAATAAGTCCGTAAAGATAGCAGAAAAAGTTACTAAAAATTAGTTAAAAATGATGCTGCAGAAAAAACTGCTAATATTAGCATAATCAGTTTGCTAAATATTAATAAAATGAAAACAGCAAAAAAAACTGTTAAATTTCCAGAGTTTTAGTAATATTTGAGCTAAATTTTTTTCAATTGCAAATAACAATTTAACTTGCTGAAATCAGCAAAACAATTGCTAAATAATAATAAAATGAAAATAGCAAAAAAAAAAACTGTTAAATCTACAAAATTTTTGCTAAAATTTTCTGAAATCAACAAAACTTTTGCAGATTACTAGTGGACTGGAAAAAGGTAAAAAAGGAGCAAATGAAATGAAAATTAATAAACAAAAAATAAATGTGTATTTAAAAACATACTTGGGACCAGTTTATTGAATGTGTCAATTAATTGAAAATTTTTTCAATTGGTATTGTTCAATGCCTAAATGCCCATTTATAATTGATTAAAGAAGTATTTGTTTTCATGTTTTAATAAAAGAATAAATTAAGAAAAAATTAACAATTCGCGTATTTCTTATATTTTTATTATATTACAATGCTTTTTCTTCAATTATATGTACATTTCATTACCATTGTTTTCATCAATGCAAATTGAAAAAAATTTCATTGGCATTGAATGGTGATGAAATTTTTTAGCATTGACATTGAGATAAAGTAATGCCAATTATATTTCAATGCCAATGAAAATTTCCCAAGAATGATATTTTGTAAAAGTGGTAATATTTATAGACAATAATATGTTAACCCATGATACAACCATACTAGGTAGATGCATTAGAACAACAAACACAACAAACAACAACAAAAAATGTAATCGGCTACTTTTGATACATAGCGAAAGCATATTCTTCTTTTGATTTTCATTGTTTGCTGATCGGATATGTACTTCCGAATTTATTTGAGTTTCCATTTTCACCTCTAAAGCTCCACCCACAGGAAAGACAGTGTGGCCGATTAAAAATATTGTATACTTTAAATAAGCTTAAAAAGTACAATATTGGGGGGGAAAATGAGGGTCATCCCCGTAAACTCCACTTGCTCCCCAGAGATACTTCTAATCACAATTTTCATATTAAAATGGTTCGTCCAAAATAAACCTTGATCTTTGAAAATTAATGTATTACGATAAATAGAAACTTTTCTCATAATTTTTAATAATTTAGATATTTTATGAGTAGGACAAATTTTCAACCATTTCAATTTAGCTTTATTTAAAAACTTTTTGCATTATTTTTGTCGAGTTAAAAATATGCAGTAATTTTTATGAGTCATTTAACATTCTGTTTATAGTTTTTTCGACCTTTTTAAAATTAAACTTCTAATTTATCGTTTTTAACTTTTTCTATACATTTACTTTGCATCAAATTGAAAAAATATTTAATGTTTAAAATTAAAATTTTGTCTGGCACTGGCTGGGCTTAATATTTTAGCTTTAGTACATAAGATTTGATAAACTTATTGTTAGTTCACTGTTGTGAAGATTCAATAAATAAAATTATGAAAAAAAAAAAAAAATAAGCGCTCCAAAATTGGTGGTTTAGTTTACAAAATATTTGTAAAATTAGCAAATCTTCTGTTAAAAAAAAGTAAATAAAATTCAGCAAAATACTCTAAAGTTAGCAAATTTATTGTTAAAAATTAGTAACTAAATTCAGCAAAAAAAAATAGCAAAAAAGTTTGTAGGTTAGTAATGTGGAGGTAGCAAAAAACTTAACTAAAAGTTAAAGTTTAACTAAAAATTAGTTTGTTAAGTTGAAGTACCATCAGTTTTACTAACTTTTCTACAAACTTTTTTCTATGAGTGTAGTGTTTTACATAAGTTCGCTGAACATATCCTATACCTAAAATGGAAGATTCACATGGTTTCCTATGCCGATTCACAATAAACATTTTCAAAAGAGGGGAACATAGGGCCAGACGAAAACTTTTAAAACGCCGATACACATATATTTTTCTTTGGTCCCTCTGTGTGAATCAGTTATCATCAGAACCTTTTTTTCTTTTGTGTACAGTGTAATTTATTTTCCAACACATAACAGTTTTAAATTTATGGCCGCCATATTGGATCCGCCATGTTGAATTTTTTAATTTGATTTCAGATTCGTAATCTGCTACCCAAAAACTTGTCCTGGTGGAAATTTTAAGTAAATCAGACGACATAAGAAATTAAATGAAAAAATTGTTTGTCGCCATATTGGATCCGCCATTTTGAATTTCAAAATTTTAATTTAAGATTTTTAATCAGCGGATCCTGGACCTATATAATTGATTATTTTAAGTCCAATATATTAAAAACTAAAAATTAATGGCCATTTTGAATTTTATATTTTTTATTTCAGATTCGTGATCAGCAACAACCAAACCCCCCTTTGTGATATTTTTTAGTTTCATATACTCAATATTCTAGTTTTGGCCAAAATTCGATGATGCTGGCTTACTATGCGTTGTTCTTCAACTAATGCCAACAAACATGTATTTGTATGAAATTTTGAGCCCTATACTAATAGAAAAAAGTCTGTAAGAAATTTAGCTAAACTACTAAAAATGAGTTAAAAATTATGCTGCAAAAAACTGCTAAATTAGCAGATTATTTTTGCTATATATTAGTAATATAGGAATTGTTAAATGTACAGAATTTTAGTTATATTTGAGTTAAATTTTTGTTAATAGAAAATATCAAATTAACCTGCTAAAATTAGCAAAAAATTTTCGAAAAATAATTAGTGGCCTAAAAAATCACAAAAAAATTTTAGATTTTCGAAGTTTTTTTTTAATTTTTTTTCTTCTGATCAGGATAGAGTGCTGTTTGCATTCAACTAAATTTATCTTAAAAATAGTAAAAATTTTGTAGATATAACAGTTTATTTTTGCTATTTTTGGTCCACTAATATTTAGCAAAACCAATAGTATTTAGCAATTGAGAAATCTGTGTATAATCTGTGGTCAAAACTATAAGTTTTATAAACAAATTTGCCGCCGCTGTAAAAAAGTAATAATTAAAGTTGCGTTGTTTTGCATTTTTAATGACGATTTATTGTGTTATTTTTTGTTGTCCATTTATTGGTGCAGTTTTATCTAGTGCAATTATATTTTTTACTTACCTCAAATCGAAATGACATTATAGCAATTCCATTATTTTCTTCAACTGCACTTTCAATATTATTTATCTTGTTACTAAAGAATACTATATGTAATTCAGCTGACAAATACATATCACTTGGCTTCCAATCACTGGGAAAATAGTTTAACCAATTGAAGTACAAAAATTCCAATTGATAAATACCCTGACCTTCTAAAGGACCTTCGGATATTGTTGGTATTTGTGTAAGGTTGTCATAGATAAATTGAAATATAGCTGTTTCGCCATTATTATGCATCTTTATAGTATCGGGCAGTTTATCAAAATTTGTATGAACCAATTTAGAATATGTATGTGATTTGATATTAACTTTGTGTCCAATATTTGGAGTCAAATCATCTATATGATATTTGCCAATACATAAGGGAATTTCATGGACATTGGAAAGTTTAGCTGAAACAATATTTTGGAAAGTTTTATTAAAATTTTTCTTTGAAGTTATTTTATAAAATCAACCAATTACCTTTATGGAATGATATACACAAATAAAAAACTGTTAAAGAAATGTTTTATTAATATGTATGTATATATTTCAGGACTTTTAACAAAAGCAATTAAGTCGGCTTAGGGCCATTAACAATAAACAAATTAACCTAAAGTTTGAGCTAACTTAGAGTTACAGATGTCAAATTCCATACAAATTTTAATTTTTTTACTTTCAGTTTGTGTTAACTTTAGGTTATTTGTTTATTGTTAATGGTGGTTAAGAAAATTTTTATAGATTTTTGTAATCAACATAATTTTTGAATACTAAACCATTTTTAATTTTATTTCAGAATTTTCCAAAAGTATTTCAAAATTGTCTAAAAATGTTTTAAAATTATCCAAAAACGTTTTAAAATTGTCCAAATATATTTTAGAAGTGTCTAAAAACATTTCAGAATTGTCTATAGCCGTATTTTCGCTGATACCTATCAACGTTAGGCATTATATTATTTTAAAATTATCCAAAAATATTTTAAAGTGTCTAGAAACCTTTCATATTTGTCTAATTATAGCTGTGTTTGTGCGGCAACCTATCAATGTTGGCTTATGTCATTCCCATATAAATTTGGCATTAGCCAACTTTTAGTGTTAACTCTCAAAGTTTCTAATGTCAAATTTGCATGGGAATGAATGGAAAATGCTTGTTTTTTGTGTTTCTTGGTGCTATCTCAAAGCATTAAATAGATCTGTGCTATCATTTGGGTGTCAGGAAAGCTCTTTAATTTTTTTATTTGGGCGTTGGGAACGCATTTGGTTTTTGTGTTTCTAGCTGCTTTCCCAGGGCTTTGTAAAGCATAGGCACCACCGTGAAACGGTGTTATCATTTGGGCGTTGGAAAGCACTGTTAACAAGCACTCATACCACCCATTTCGGTGCTTTGTATGATTTGTACTGATTTGTACTGATTTTTGTAAATTTGTACTGATTGTACTCATTTTAAACATTTAAAATAATAGAACATTTTTTAATAACAAAAATTAAAATTCAAACCCAAGTAAAAAAAAATGATATGGAGCCATATGAAGTGATATTTAATTATATATAATATTTTATGTAATTAGATATAATTATATCCGAAAAATGAGAACATATTATTGTATCTTATTGTATCGAATTGTATACAATTGTATACAATTTGGTACAATTTGATACAATTTTATGCAATTCGATACAATTGTATCCGAATTTTGTCCTCATCCAATTACCTCAAATTATATCTTTTTGTATAAATTTATATAAAATGTTATAAAAGTGCACATAGTTTGATACAATTATATCTAAAAATTGACCTTATACTTTAGATCATATTATATATGACCACATCTAACAATATACAAAAATTATTTTTTTAAATAAAAAAGATATGCAATATCTGGAGATCAGACCTGGGGGATTTCAATAACAATTGCAAATAAATATAATTGAAATTAAAAAAAACTCAATTACATTTCATGTAACTGTAATTGAAAATTTTCAATTACAAGTAATTGTAATTGAAACTGATTTCAATTACATTTAGAATTAAAGTGTTTTTTGTTAAAATTTTGTAGAAAAAACTGACTGGGATTGGTTGGGTAGGCGGGATTGGTTGTGCTTTTTGTCATTATTTCTTTTCCGAAAAAATGTAATTGTAATTGACATTTTTTCAATTAAAATTATATGTAATGTATAATTGAAAATTTTCTATTACAAATTACTTGTAATTGTTTTTTTTTTTTTTGAATTACAATTACAAATAATATGTAATTGTGTAATTGCATGTGTAATTATTTTCCAAATATAATGATTAACCCAAAGGTCTGCTGGAGATCCTATAATTTCAATAAATCTTCAATTACTTTTATCCAGATTTACCATGACAGTGCATTAAACATGAACAAAATTATTTTTAGTAATTTTAAAATAAAGTTAACAAGACTGAAATTTTAAAGTTATTAGGATTATGTTATACAACCAAGATATAAGAAAAATAGAAAAAAAATAGTAAAATATTACAAAATAGTAAAAATTACTAAAAATATGATGCAAAAAATAAACTCACTCACGAATCATGCACGGGTTATATATTATTATTCACGCTCACGCACGAATCAAGTACGAATTATATATTATCAGACTCACGCACGAATCACTAGAGTATAGTAATTATTACTCACAATCACGTGTGAATAACGTGACTCACGAACATTTCTAGTCACGCGCCAATCGCTAGTAATTACTAAATCTAAAACTAGTTCAAAATCATTGTTAACATAGAACCACATATGAAAATAATACGGTTTTATATGGACCTTATATATTTTTATATAAAATCACTTTGAAATAATTGCTTATGTGGGATGATATATAATTATAGATGATTTTATAAAGAACGTTATATTGTTATATATTAAAGAAATCATGAAATATTGTAGATATGGAACCATATTAAGTTATATATGGGTTCTTATTCGTCAATATATAATCATATCTAACACAAATTATGAAATATTTCTTATATGGCTCCACATAAAGTTTTATATTATTATGTATAGTGTCATACTAAATTATATATAAACGTATATGTAATTATATCTGTAATATGTTACTTTATGTACTTATATATAGCACATGCAATTATATGTAGGCCAGTATGTAATAATATAAAATCACATATGTCTCCATATTAAAACCTTTGAGGAAAAAATATCTAACATATGACTATATAAAAGTATATCTGCTTGAATTTAAAAGCATATGTGGCTATATGTAACTATAAGTTACTATATGCAATTACATAAAATAATATATGGTTATATCAAAACTTTTTTACTCGGGAATACAATTATTTTAAGGGGTTACATGACATTCGCGGCAGAGAAAACAGACCTTTTTTTAAAAATTCATAACTCAGTCAAAAACAAACATTTTTCCAAAATTTACAAGAAAAAAATTCATAAAAATATATCCAACATGGTTTTATAGAGCTCCAAACTGGCGGCGGAAAAAAAAAAGCGGGGCCTCGTGGTTGCGGCGCTGGGAGTCGCAAAAATTGTCCGATCTGGAAATAAAATGACTTTTTTAAATCTTAACAAAATTGGTTATCGTATGAATAACCAATCGAATAATAATAAATTTTTTTTCGATTTTTTATGAATTTTTAAAGTCAATATTTTTTTTCGAAAAAACACACTTTCAAATTTGGAACATCACCAAAAATTGAAAAAAAAAATTTATTATTATTTGATTGGTTATTCATACGATAACCAATTTTGTTAAGATTTAAAAAAGCCTTTTTTTTTGCAGATCGGACAATTTTTGCGACTCCCAGCGCCGCAACCAAGAGGCTCCGTCTTTTTTCTCTGCCGCCAGTTTGGAGCTCTATAAAACCATGTTGGAGTGAAAAATATATTTTTTTAAATTTTTTTTCTTGTAATTTGTTCAATTCTCTACAATAATAAAAAAAATTTCGGAAAAATGTTTGTTTTTGACTGAGCTATGAATTTTTAAATAAAGGTCTGTTTTCTCTGCCGCGAATGTCATGTAACCCCTTAAATACTTCCCAGTCAGAAATCGCTAGTGGTACAAAAAATCAAGCACTGGCATACCACTGGGTAACCACGGTATTAAAAATAAATGACTGGCAGAACACTCATTTGGAACGCTTTGCCAGCGTTTGCAAAAAGCGTTTTACCAGTATTTGTTTTACAAAAATTTCGCTGGTTTATAAAAAAAACCACTGGCAAAGAATTGGCTTAGAGTGATATGCCAAGGTTTGCAACCAGTGGTTATCCAGTGCTACCTAGCAAATGCTACCAGGCGAACAAAAATCAATTCACTGGTAGACCAATGATTTTATAAAAATGCTGACGCTTCGTTAAAAAATGTTTGTAGTCAGAAGGTTCCGAGTTCAAATCCGGTTGCAAGCAAAAATTTTTTTTTTGGATTTTTTTTTAATTAAAAATTTTTTTGTTTTATAAAACCACGGCCTGGGTTCAAATCACGGCAGGACCAAAAAAATACATATGAACTTTTTTTAAATTTTATTTTGGAAAATATATTTCCAGACCACCTATTTATTGGTTTTGCCAGCGTTTTGCCAACGTTTAAAAATTTTGTTCCTCCAGTGCTTTTCCGGCGCTTTTTGAACAGCCGGTCCTTTTGTCTAATGATGTTATCATTTTGGGAATGGGAAAGCACTTTTTGCCAGTACGTGTACCACCTGTTAAAGTGCTTTGCCACCGCTTTCCCGTTTGTATTTTTCTGATTGGGTTCTGGTTTAAACTTTAGTTAGTTATTAGTTAACCCAAAAATTTGTTGTTGTTTTGTGGACATTTTTTTGACATTTTCTTTTGTTTTTAGTTAAGTTAAAGTTAAACCTACAGTATGAGACCCACCGTAAAGTGCTAATAAATTTTTTAACCAAATCAAGTGAATTCATTCAATTGAATGCGTGCAACTGCAATAATGATTTAAGAATTAATTCAATTGAAATATTTCTTTTTATCAAATCAAATAAATTAATTCACTGACGAATAAGTTCATTCGCTCAATTTATAAAAGATTCAGTTATTTAAAAAATATTTTTCAGTTTAGAAATTAACAAAAAAAAAAATATTCTTCCCTTCAGTGATTTGAATCGACTTTTTACCGTTCAGTGATAAAAAAAAAAAACATCCCCAAAACTGGACTATACATTTTTTGTTAAATAAAATATTAATAGTTGAAAAAGAACATCCAAGCGGTATTTAGGATGCTACTCAAGTACTCATACACGAACAACATCCTTTCAATGACACGTCAATGTCAAAATCATTAGTGATTCACCTAAGTTTGTACTACTCCCCCAGCACTTATTTTGCTGGGACATAGACGCTGTTCCAGCTGGGACATAGACGCTGGTTTCGAATTTTTTTATTTCTTTTTTTGCCGAACGTGAGGGTCGCTTTTTTAAATTTTTCGTTATATCTTTGGCATTTACAGTCGGATCTTAAAGTAAAATACATCGATGTTTTTGCCTCGAGGAGACTGTTTTGCCCTAAGGGCCATTGACCTCAAGTACCTCGTTCTAGTATTTACCCACCAGATCTCAGTTCCTACAACCCTAATGCCAAAAAATTAAATCTCGCAAAAAAAAATTTTTGCTAAGGAAGTTTTTCGATAATTTCAGCAGAAATTTTTTTTATTTTTTCTGTTGCCGTAGCGGTTACCTCTTTAAATTTGTTTTCATTGGATTTTTCCTTTATAGCAAAACATTGGTCTCCCCGAGACAAAAAAAAATCGATATATTACACTTTACGATCCGACTGTAAATGCCGAAGATATATCAAGAAATTAAAAAAAGGCGAAGGTGTAACGCGCACTTTTTTTTGCCTGTAGTATGGTACGGTCCAGTGTACATCCTCCACTTTGTGAGATATTCTTTATTCCTATTCCAAGGGTGCAATAGGAACGAGGAGTTTTTGACAATTCATAGCGGTTATGTTGTTTCATATTTTGTTAATTTTGCTGTTATTTATTTTTCAGACAATAAAGACAAATCACAATGGGTGCGTTCGGCAGATACACTTTAATAGTCAACAGTTCTACAACAGTTGTACAACTATCTGCTGAACGAACTGATCACTAACCGCTCAGTCTGATCGCTCAGGTAGCGCTGTCATATTTTGGTAGCGTAAAAAATGTTTGCTACTTTTGATCAATTAGTGATACATTTGTTGTTGTTGATTTTAAAACAATTTTTTTTGGAAGAATGACAAATAAAAACATACAAACATAATTCAAAAACAAAAATTTAAAGAAACTGAAGGAAAATATAGAAAAATTGTATTTAAAAACAAAACAAAGAAAACGTCGTTCAGCAGAGTTACTAATCACAAAGCGCTACAAGTCAACGGTATCATTTTAAGGTTTCTCTGCTGAATGCTACCAATGGCAACTTGCAGTGAATGGATACATCGAAAAGCAATATTTCCGGATTCGGGATGATTCGGGAGTGCCGGAGCGCCGGCATCATAGTCCATACTTCTTCGAAAACGAATTAAGCTGCGCTGAATCCGAATCTGACATCAGAGATTCTCCACCACAAATTTTGTGAAAAAGATCAAATCGCGATATTATAACAGTTTTTTTAATTTTAGGTTAAGATATCTCGAAAACCTGCTCAAACAAAATTTGTTTTAATTTTTCGAATAGATTAATAAAAAATATAAAAAATTTTTTTTTTTATTCGAAACGAAATTGTTAGGTATTATAATAAAGATGTGTGTATTAACTCGTTAAGTGCACATCAGAGAACCGCTAGCCACTTTTAAACCAAACTTTGGAGACACATAGGTCAATGCTTCGATAAGTTTTTGCAATAATTTTAACAGAATATAAATCCTAGACGGCTAAAGATATTTTAGATATTTTTTTATATCTGTATAAAAAAATCTTTATTTTAAAATAAAAAAAAAAATTTTTGACTTAACCGTATGATTAACATTTAATATAATAAAGTATTACTCATATGTCACGTTCTTATAATGAACGCTTTCGCTTGTTAAACTGGCTTATTTTATAGAAATATCACTTTGTGCAGGGTATTACAAAAATACAAATTACTCTTACCTGTTATGAGAAACAAATTTGTAAACTTAATAACTTTCATGTTGTTCCGCCAAGTTGATTTTTATAAC
Source organism: Leucophora obtusa (assembly GCA_949987735.1). Lineage (NCBI taxonomy): Eukaryota > Metazoa > Arthropoda > Insecta > Diptera > Anthomyiidae > Leucophora > Leucophora obtusa. The sequence goes on from OX465298.1 coordinate 192,906,095, forward strand.
TGAAAAAGTTTTTCAAAACAAATTACTTTAGAATTTTTATGGTCTCTGAACAATTATCTTGTATTTGTATCCCTTTTCATTTTCTTAATTATTTTTAAATGAAAATCATTTTTATATTGTTGAATATTATATTCATTTATTTATTTTAAATATTTCCCATAATAATCATTAATGTATAATATAGTTTTTAACAGTACCTAAGCAAAATATTATGATGGATAGTTTTTTTTTTTTGTTTTCAATTTTATGTAGGTTGTTTCTATTAGATAAAAGATCACATGTAGGTTAAAAGGGTTTCCAAACATATATTATCAACAGAAATTGTTGCAGAATCAAAAATTTTAATACAATTGTTGTGTGCCATCCATTTTTAAAATGGCTGGGGCTCATCTACTACAACTAGAACTTTTTGTTATAGCCCTGCAATCTTTTACTAGAATATATTTAAATATAATAGAAAAGCTTACTTTAATGACTTTTTCATTACGAAGAATTTGTTCTTAATACATCATAAAAAATAGTGAATTGAATCAGCAACAACTTCTGCAAATAATATAAGTTTAGAAATTAGAATAAAGTTTGACCAACCTCCATAAAATGTCTCTATCGTTTCAATTTATTTTGTTTACCGACTGTTTTAAATATTTTGGATTATGAATTAAAAATTAAAAGTTAATGTATTCTTAACACTTATATAAATAATAATAATAATAATAATAATAATAATAACAAACAGATAGACAAATAAAAAATATTCTGAAAAATTTTGGCTAATTAAATACTAAAATTTAGCATAGAATTAAATATATATTTGTTGCTCCTAATACTTCGAGTATTTATTTTTGAAATGACATGAAAGTAGAAACACATTTCTGTTATCGTTTTTGTCTATAAAAAGAGAGACATTTTTTTACATAAAAATACACAGAAAGAAAAAGTTCATAAATAGAAGACATTTTTTCATAAACTGTATGAATTGAACATACAATTTTTTTCCCAAAACTTTTTAATTCAATGTATGAATTTGTTCCTACATATTATGAACAAATTCATGAGTCTTTTTTTTAATTAATATATTTTCCTTTTGTATGATGAATCAATCATCAAAACTGAATAAATTCACGGTTTGTAAATAAATATAGTATTTTTAGCGCATTTTTATTTAGTAAATCCCTTAATATTTATATAACTGTGTGTATACACATGTATATTTAATTTCACAAAAGTAAAAAATACATTTAATTAAAATTAACGAGGTATTTCTCTGATCGCTATGCAATAGGAATTCCATTGATTTTTGTAGAAAGCAAATTGTATGAAAATTTTTTTTGGAGGAACATACACTACAAATCTTTGACTCCCCTCCTCAGCGACCGATTATGGTGAAATAAAAATAACCACTCGAAGCACAGTACCTTAATTATACTGTCCTTTAAAATTCACTTGTCCTTGGCTTCAGAAATATGTGTTTAAAAGAGACAGCATCCAATTTTGTTTGATGACAAAATATGATGAAATCTGAATAGACGGAATGTAAATATTGTTGCTGTATATAAAATTAACCATCACACAATTTTTCAAGTACATACCATTTCATATTTCTTGCAAAAATGTTGTCAATTTAAAGCCTCCGAAATTATTTGGTAATTAAAAATAAAACAAAATATTTTGACAATACGGGAATTTTTTATTTCAAACTAACTTGTTTTTAAATTTAAAAACAAATGAAAATATTCATAACTGAAAGGAATTTATTCATACATATAATAAACTGAAAATAAGGAAAACAGTTCATACTATTTATGAACAAATTTGGTTCTGTGTACATTTAAGAATGAAAAACTAATTAATTTCAAATAGTTTTTGTATTTTATATACAAAAAAGAAACTAATAATTATATTGCTATAAGATTTATTTAACAATATTTTAAATTTTATTTTAGAATATAATTTACAACATGCTTATTCACAAAAGACTTGTCGTATTAGAGGATAATTGCAACAATTTTACAGATTTTAGGTTTTTCTATGGAAATAAAATTTATCACTCTGCAGAAATAAACCGAGCTGGATTTCCCAAAACATTGGGGGGGGGGAAACTTCTACCATGACAAAGTCTTAAATGTTATAAAGATTTTAGCTGTGTTTTCGACTTAACTATATCCGTTAACTCATAAAAAAACCTCAAAGTGCATAAAAACGCTTTTAAGACAAAAACTAACACATTACTTTTCGTATACACGTTAACTTTGAACACGGATAATTATCAACGTTGAAAACTCAACGTTTATACATTTTCACATTTAACGAAACTTATTCGCGTTTCTTCCTAGGAACTTTTGCTGACGTACGTTCGATTATAACGGAAAAATTATAAACATAACCTGTTTAAAAAATTTTTATACTACAATCGGTTTAACGTAGATTTGCTTTAAAGACTTAACGTTGATAGGCATGAGACAAAATACAGCTTTTGTTTCGAATTTTATAAATGTTCGTCTTGCTCCCAAACAAAACTGAAGGCTAATATGGGCTGTAGGAAGTTATTCAATAACACAAATTTGTTAAATAGTGTAAAAAAAATGATGTAGATTTTAAATTTTTTAATCATTGACAATAATTTCAACGTCTTCATATATTAAAAAAAAAAATTATTTCTGCTTTAAATCATGACAACAAATCATAAAAGAATTAAATGTAGAACAATGTCGTCTTTACCTTTTACTGACAAAGATCATCTTGCTGAAAACTGGCAAAACCAACACGAATGTGATCAAATTTGGTTATCTATGGAACATGAAACATTTTCCCTTACGTCATGAAGAAACGGGTGTTGTTTTAAAATCTTCAAGCCAAGGATAATGAAACATAAAAATGTTGTTTAAATCTTTATCCAAGTGCGGACAAGGAATCGGCAAAATTCTATTTATCTTTGTTTTTAGAATTTTTGAGTGAAGCAAATGTAAAAGCTAAATTTATATTCTGCAGAAGAAAGATACACAAAAACAAATTAATTATGCAGTTTTATAGAAAATAAAGTTCAAGGCTATAGTGAATTCTTCTACCGAAACAATCTCTTACCCGATGATACATTGAGAATATTCTGCTAAGTTGACATGGTACATATTGATAAAGACAAATAAAACAATATTGTAAATATAAAAATGCCCGACTGTAAACTGATTCAAGATTTTGGTAATTTATTTGAGAACGCAAAATTAAGTGATGTAACATTAGAGGCGTGTGGTTGTGTAATTAAAACACATAAGAATATTTTAGCCGCTCGCAGCACCGTCTTTGATGTTTAAACTAGAAATGTCAGAGTCAAAATTAAATGCTTTGTCTATACTGGAAAACTCCATATTTGGATGAAATTGCCGAAGATATTGTAATAGCTGCCGATAAATATGCTTTAGAGGATTTGAAAGTATTGTGTGAAAGAATATCTGCTGAGACAGCAGCTGATATATTAGGTGCATTCGATTACTTTTCTCAGTCAAGTCCAGTAAGAATTACTCAGTACAAACTTACAGAGAGTAAGACAAGATTTACTCTCAAAATAAAATTTTACGAAACATGTACGCGAACAGAAAATTTGCAACAATTTGAAAGTTCGATTACAACACCAAATATACAAATAAATTTTAACTGGTCGCTATGGAAGAAGAGAATTTTTTATGTTAAATCTTAAGCAGACGATTTTTAGAAGGTTTTTATTATCTTTTCCATAATTTTTTTTTGAAAGTTTTACTGCTCTGCATTTCTATAAAATAACATAATTGGAAAATATTTTTTTTTTATTTACTAACTTTATAAATGAAAACTTCAAATTAAAATTCCTTTTAGTTCAATAAAAATGTTTATAAAAATACAACAAACAATTGTGTGCCGTTTCGTATTTTTAACAGGTTATGTCCTTAACCACGCGGAATAGAACCGTTAAGAATTTAATAACGGAAAACTGGAAAATCAAATAAAAATAACGAAATTCAGGAACATTGAATTTAATAAAAAAAACAAAAAAAATGTATATAAAATACCAAAAATTAAAATAAAATCGGTAGTTTCAAATCAAATAGTGGAATCGGAAAATAAACAACAATTGAAAATAAGAACATTGATTAAAATAGTGAATTAAAAAGTAGTGGACAATGAGTTACTCAGTGGGAAAAGAAAATTTTGACATATGGAAAATTCAAGTTGAAGCGCTCCATCCCAGCAAAATATTGGTAATGACACCTCATTGCTGTCTGCATTACCAAAAATAATATATCATTACCTTTTGCATTATTTTGTAATATAAAATAATGACTTCCTAATAACGGCCTATTGTAGTCATTGCTTTTAAATATAAAATAATAGTTTAAATAAGTACTTTTTACAAAGTTAAATTTCATACATTTATATTTATTACATGTAAATATGTTTTGTATGACGAGTTCTAAAATTACTATCTAGCAAAAGCTTTAATTTCTCTGAATGTATTTCCTGAAGCTAATTGTATTTGTGTAACTCCTTATTTTTAAGAATCAAGTAAGCAGTCGGATAACTACTTATAATTCAACTTTTTGTAAGCATGTTTGTAACCACTTATTATTCAGAATCTCATAACTACTTACTTCTCATTTTTTCGTAAGCGAGCGGGTAAGCGTGACTACTTATAAAAACGACCACGCCAAACAAAAATAATGAGTTTAGACCCCAAAAAATAAGTTGTGCGGAGCTATGAATTTCTATTATGTAACCACTTATTTGGTAATGATATATTTTGCTGGGATATTAAAAATGATACTTGGAAATACGTTATTGGAAGCTGTCCAAAATCGAATGAACCTGCTAATAAGGTTATTGAATGGGAACCAAGTCGAATTTAATTTTGTTAATTTCCCCAACCGAACTAAGGCAAATAAAAAAACTGTAAAACGTCTAAAGGTATGTGGTAGAAATTGCATAATATTTACCAATCGAAAGGTCCAGCCCGAAAAGCTATTTAAAAAATCTTATTTTACATAAGATGAAGAATGGTGAGGACTAGGCTTTCCAGTACTCAACTAGAACTTTGGACAACGCAAAAACTAAAATAAACCCAGCCAAAAAATGTCTGATTATGATTACTTATAAATAGTATGACTTTGCAAGGGTTATATCAAGGAGTCTTAATTAATTCAAACATTAAAAGAATGTTTTTGCTAAAAATTTTCTTGAGAAAAAGTCGAAAAATTAAAAAATTAGTCTAATAAATATTTGTTCAATTTTGTGTCTACGATTTTCCAGTATTGGTGATGGGAATCGTCAAATTTGTCCAAATTTTCCTTCTAAATTTAATAATAAAAAACTTATTTTTGATTATGTTAATTTTCTTGATTCTCGCGAATTACATTTTTTTATTTTTGATCAGGATTTAAAAATATAATAAATAATCAAAAAATATAAAACTAATTCGTGTAAATTATCTTTAAATTTTTTGATTCACGAATTTATAACTCAGCTTTTTTATCATCTTTGAAAATAATTATTTTGAATCAATTCTTCAAAGCTCTGATCTCATTTATACTTCGCGAATTATCTCTTAAAACAAATTATTCAATCGATTCAAAATTGAATCGATGTAAACTATGCCAAACCATTATCTCACTTTGTTTAATATCAAATTATTGATTTAAAATTATTTTAAAATATTCACTGATTCATAAAATGAATAAATTTTTATTCATATTTAATTCAAAAAAGAATTGTCTTTTTTAAGCTCTGAAGGAAACACAAGAGAAGATGAAGCCTGCTTGGAATCAATAATTTTCGTACACAATTTTTAAATTTGTGGAATGTGCTATGTCTGAGTTTACGCGCTAGTTATGAATATTTATATGAATACCGAAAATACCGAAAATTCGGTACTGGAAAATTTTCAATACCGAAATACCGATTTCTCAATACCGATTCGGTATAAGAGACCACATCAGAAAATTGTTTGATATTGTTATGATATGTTGATAAAAGCAATGAAACGGATCTGGAAATTATCGATGACTTACTTACAATTTTGTTATTGTATAGTATTCCAGACGAATACGAATTATTTAGAATTGCCATAGAAACTCAAGAAAAGCTGCCAGACCCCGAAACACTAAAAATAAAATTACTGAAAGAATACGAAGCACGGAAAAGAAAGACATGCAATGTTTGCCAAGAAAAATGTGAATAAATTTTTTTGTCATGAAAATCAAGGTTGGTTACCGAAACGAATAACGGTAAGGGTAACGGTAAAGGTATCGAATTTTGTTTATTACGGTAACGGTAAAGGTAACGGTATTTAAGACTGTTTCGGTAACGGTATACCGTTATCGAAACAGCAATACCGGTACGTACCGGTATTATAAATTGCGTTAAAAACATATAAAAACAATTAAAACTTAGCATATTTTTCACTTTAAGCGTTAAATCCCAGATTAAAAGCTTTAAATTCAATATTGGTAGTTTCAATAATTGAAATTATTATCTATAAATTTTTTTTGATAAAAAGAACTCAAGATTATTATAAAAAACTTCAAGATTTTGCATTTTTTATATAAATTAATAAATACCGGTAAAATTCCGGTAACTACTCATAAAAATAACGGTATCGGTAACGATAACGGTATTTTAAACTTTTTAGAGGTATTGGTAACGGTAACGGTATTCAATTTGAAACGGTATTTTAGCGATAACGGTAACCAACCTTGATGAAAATAAAAGTAAATTTAAATTTTCATATCACACCTGCTGAAAAGTGGGTCATATGATTGTTGGTCGAAGAATAACAACAACAAAAACAATGGTAATAAGAAGCAGTGATAATCTTAACAAACCAAAGTATAAAGCTCGATTAGTAGCGAAAGGGTACACTCAATCATTGGGTGAAGATTGCGATGAAACATTTGCTCCAGTGAGAAAGTTTGTGACGTTACCAACCTTTTTGGCGGTAAGTGCTGTTAAGAAGAATGTTGTCCAACACTTAGACGTTAAGTCAGCATTTTTAAATAGTGATATCGAAGAAGAAATTTATATGGAACAGCCAAAAGGTTTCATTGAGAAAGGAAAGGAACACCTTGTTTGTAAATTGCAAAGGTCACTCTATGGACTTAATCAGGCAGCTAAGACGTTTACTAGCTCACATATGCCCTAGATAACATTATTATTAATTTATAAATCCCCTAATTTTATAAATTAATAATAGTATATATACTTATTCTTTTATTAATATATCCGTAAATATTTTTATAAAATAGTAATATTTATATAAATTAAATAAAGTATGATAAATTAAATAAAGTTTTATTAAATATTGGTTTTAAATTGTGTTTCAGTCTTGCATTATCATTTGATGTGTTAAGTCATAGTTTATTCTGTTTCCTTAAAGTGTAATAAAAGTTTACGGTTTATTTTTTCTTTATTTCTTGTTGTTATTGTTTGTTAACAATATCTAAATATTAAAAAAAAAAAAACAAAAACAAAATTAAACGCAATTGTAAAGAAGATGTTGATGCCTGCTCTGGGTATAACATGAATAGAAAAAAAATGTTCACAAACAGCTCTCAGAGAGCTAGCAATTCAAATTATTTTGCACCTCTGCAAACTATCGATGATGACGATAATGATGAAACAATTATCGAACCAGCTGTTAAAGTTAACATACCACCAATAACAATATTAAAATGTAAAATTGAACAAGTTCATGAAATATGTAGAATATTAAAAATCAAAGATTACTCTATACGTAAAATTTCCATCGGACTAAAATTGTTTTGCACAAATAACGTAGATTTTACTACCGTTTGTGACTCTCTTAATAAGAAGTTTCAGCTCGAATATTTCACATATGCTGCTAAAAACGAAAAGCCTTATAAGGCTGTACTATTAGGTCTAGATAAAACAGACCCATCAGTTGTTAAGTCCAGACTTTTAGACATGGGCCTTAAATGTATCGACGTTAAAATTGTTACTAGAGCCTATGCTGGAGCTAGGGACAGTAACAACGAACAAATTATATTCATTGTCTACTTTGAAAAAAAGTCAATCACATTAAGAGAATTAAGGCAAAATTACTCAGCCATCAACTACATAAAAGTCAGGTGGGAATACCAAAAACCCAACAAAACTAAACTGACCCAATGTTATAATTGTCAGATGTATGGACACGGTGCCAGCAGATGCAATGTTAAAACATTTTGTGCCCATTGCGCCGGGAATCACAAAACTGAAGAATGCAAGTCAACCATTGTAAAATGTGCTAATTGTAAAGGCCCCCATAAGGCTATGTCCCCTGACTGCCCTAATAGGGAAACATATAAGCAAATAAGGCAACGTGCTCAACCAAAGAGTACCAGACAAAGAAGCCAACAATTCAACAACCAATCAAATTACAATGTTAATTTTCCAAATGCTTTAAATCAGAGCGAAACACCAAATCCATCTAGAACGGGTTATAGCCAACCATTCACCCAAAATAACGATAATAATAATTTGTTCTCTTTAGAAGAATTAAAAAATCTTACCTTTGAATTAATTTCAAATTTAAAAAAATGCAGGTCTCGTGAAGAGCAATTCGAGGTTGTTACAAACCTTGCATGCAAATTTTTGTACCAATGAACAGCAACATAACGTTATTACAATGGAATGCTCGTAGCATTCGCACTAAAAAAGACGAATTATTCCATTTCTTGGAAAAAACCAATATTGACATTTGTTTACTTTGTGAAACCTGGCTAAATAAAAAAATTACAATAAAACATCAGAACTTCTACTGCTACAGATACGATCGACAACGTGGTGGAGGAGGTGGAGTAGCTATTTTAATTAAAAAACACATTCAGCACCAACTTATACCTCCTATTAACACAGAACTGATTGAAAACATAGGTATTAAGGTAAAATCTGGTAATGACTTTATAAATATTTATTCTTGCTATTATCCTGGTGGGTCAACAAACAGGGACCCTAGAAGAAAACAAACATTTGCGTCAGATATTCGTAAACTAACGAGCTCAAATAAATACATATTAGGAGGAGATTTTAACTGCAGACATAGTTATTGGGGATGTCAAAGAAGTAATGGCTGGGGTAACATATTATATGAGAAACTCCAACTAAACCAAACTCAAATAGTATTTCCCCACGAATATACTTATATTCCGGCTGATCCAAGTAAACAACCGTCAACTCTAGATTTTTTTCTAACTAATATATCTCAAAATATGTCCGCAGTAAAAGTTATAAATGACTTGAGTTCTGATCACCTACCAATCATTAGTACAGTTAATTTAAATTATGAAATGGTAGACAATTTATGCTACGCTTTCAGCAAGGCAAACTGGCCGCATTTTATGAAATTCATAAACAGGAATCTTCCTGTGGCGGATAGCGTTAATGAAATAAACAACAGCTCTCAAATTGACAACATGATAAATGTTTTCAATAATGTAGTAAAAATGGGAATAGATGAAAGTGTGCCCAAACGTAGAATTGCACCAACCTCTAAACCCTTACCAAACAACATAAAAATTATGATACAATTAAGGAACGTATTTAAAAGGAACTGGAAGCGTTACAGAGATGTTAATGATCGTCGAGCTATGACACGTTTAAATAAAAATATTACGAATGAAATAAACCACTTCAGAAACCAAACTTGGAATAACATGTTGTCCAATTTGGACAAAGCATCTTCCCCTTTTTGGAAAGTTTCAAAAATGTTAAAGAAGAAATCTAGCAATATTCCAATTTTAAAACACAACAATGTAGTATGTTTCACCCGGCAAGAAAAGGCTGAAATTTTGGCTCACAACTTTAATTTGAACCACTGTATTTCATCAAATTTAAGTGATACTACTACGATTACTGAGGTTAATGGTGTTGCAAACCTTATTCGTAATATTAACCCAATCCCACAAAACTGTTACTTCACTACTACTGAAAAAGTTGGTGTGATTATAAAAAAATTGAAAAACAAAAAAACTCCAGGTTTAGACGGTATTAATAATAAATGTCTAAAAAATTTGCCTAATAAAGGTATCAACTATCTAACGAACATCTTTAATGCTTGCCTTAAATTATGCTACTTTCCTAGTGATTGGAAAATCTCAAAAACCATACCAATACTCAAGCCAAATAAACCTCCTGATTCTCCACTTTCTTATAGGCCAATAAGTCTGCTCTCTTCTATAAGTAAAATCTTGGAAAAAATTATTAAGGAAAAGCTTATTAATTTTATCGATGCAAACAATATACTTCCATCGCAACAATTCGGGTTCAGAAGTGAACATAATACGTCTCAACCCCTACTAAAAATCAGAAAATTAGTTAAAAATAATTTTCAAAACGGCAAATCAACTGGAATGATATTGCTAGACATAAAAGCTGCGTTTGACTCCGTTTGGCATAATGGACTTATTTTTAAATTGAAAAAATTCAACTTTCCAATTGAACTCATAAAAATTATTCAAAACTTTCTTCAAAATAGATCGTTCAGCGTTTACTTGGGTAAAACCTGTTCACAACAAGTTAATATCATTGCAGGATGTCCACAAGGGTCTTGCCTGTCGCCAGTTCTTTACAACATCTTTACTGCTGACATTCCAACATTTTCCAATTGCATTACGTCTATATTTGCAGATGATACATCAATTCTTAGTTCTGATGTTTATTCAGCTGATATTATTACAAACTTGCAGTCTGCTCTTACTGGGTTGAGTAATTATTTTAATAAATGGAAGATTTTGGTTAACCCTGAAAAAACACAGGCTATTTATTTTACAAGAAAACGTAAGTCTTGTTTTATACCCCAGACTTTACCTCGTTTCATGAACCATGATATTCCATGGGAAAACAACGTCAAATACTTGGGCGTTATGCTTGATACCAAGCTTAATTTTAATAATCATATTCCCTATGTAGTGGACAAAATTAACAAAATTATTAGAATAATGTACCCAATTATAAACAGAAAGTCGGAAATGAACATAGACAATAAAAAACTCATCATCAAATCTATATTCCACCCCATAATGTTTTACTGTGCTCCAGTTTGGTACACGTCTGCAAAATGTCATATAAAAAAACTCCAAGTAGCACAAAATAAGCTACTTAAAATGATATTTAAACTACCATGGCACTATTCCACCCGACGCCTACATAGTCTCGCTGGCTTCGAACTCGTTCTGGATAAAATCGAAAGATTGACTCTAAATTTTAATGGAAGATGCCAACTCTCACAACATGTACATATCAATGAACTCATCTCATCATAATTTTATCTACTTTATTTTTTTTCTCATTTTTATCTTATACCTCTGCTTCATAAAGGTTTTTGTAAATTTTTTTCCTTCCGTTTAATAATAATGTACATAAATTTCATAAATTAAAAAAATATATTTATATATCTAAGTAGAAAAGGAACGAAGTTCCTAAACTCTTTGCTTCTAAGTCAAATGTAAATAATATAAATATTATAAGAAATAAATTGAAATTGAAATTGAAATTGTGTTTCTATAACAAATTTTGGTTATGAAGTTCTTCAGGAAATGTTACGATTTATTTATACTGGCAAAGTATCAAATTTGTATAAAATGGCGGATGAATTATTGATTGCTGCTGAGAAGTAGGATTTAAAGGAATTAAATATGATATCGAAAAACAACGCTGCAAGCGGCCAATATATCTTTATTTACCCACGATTAAGGTAACATCTTTAAATTTTGCATTTTCAAATAGATGACCAATATCTCGATATAATTTACACCCAGATATAACTTACACCCAGCTATAATTTACACCCACAATCAGGCTTTTTTATTAATTTTTTTTTATCAGAATAATTAACTGTATCAACTATTTATAATTGCAATATGGCAAATTATTGTTAATGTGTCATCGGGCATTTGTGACTATGAAACTGGCCCTTAAATTGAGTAGGCATAGAATGGAACAAATATTAACCAGGAAAGTATTCCAACTGATACACTCCGATTTTAGTGAAATTTGGATATATTATAGAGAAAAAAATATAATGTTAACCTGTACTTAAGCGCCATATCGAATATGAAGCTTGATATGCATATAGCGCATGTATGTGACACATCATTGATGTTTTTGCTTTCGGTAAAGCCGCCATATTATTCTTTGATGATTTAGGTAAGATTTTGTAAATGTCTTAAATTATTAATAAAATAAATTTATGTTTATGTTTTTCTATTTAAAGCACCGTAAATTTAAAATTTTTTTTTATTTTATTTTGAAGGACACAATCACGCAAAGCCCAAAATGTCACTTTTCTATAGTTTCAATAATAGTCTTGTATATTAAATTTGCGTGAAAGTAAAGTCTAAACAGTTTTCACGTTAAACTCATTGTGGTGAAAAATCGGATTTTATATGGAGTATAACAGTTTTTCAGGTGAAATCGAAACAACTTAAGCACAGTAAGTGTAATCCACATTTTTAAGTGTTTTCTAGCTGTAATCGTATAGTACAAATTACATATTGACATGGGTAATAAAATTATTTTTATAAATTTAATCAAAAATAGGCGACCTATGCCAACCAAGCGCATATTCCCTTTCATATTTTTGTATATGGTCCATCTACAATTTTAGTACAAAATCATTTTCAAATTAGTGTTTTTCATACAAAATTTTTAACGATTTCCTCTGATTCTTTTTACAAAAACACCCAGTCCTTTAGAGACAGGTTTTTAAATTGCTGAGACAACTTTTTGGATTATTTTCTGAGGGTAAAAAAATCGTATATATGAGTCATTTAAAAATGTTAATTAGTAGCGCTCCGAATTTGCTGGCTGGAATATTAATCCGAAAAAAGGTTTTCCTAAAATAGAATTTAAAATATTGTTTACATATTAAAGAAATTCTTGTTAGAAGTTTTACTCTTGCAAAGGTCAGAAACCAGAAAATTTTTAAAAATATAGAGCATAGTTTTGGAAAAATTAAACAAAACTTTCCAATTGCTGCAAGAAATGTGTAGACCTACCAAAAAAAAAATTGGACTAGAACATCATTAATCTTGGAGATCCAGCAATGACCGTAAGTCAGTTTGTTTAAATGGGCTGCTCAATTTTAGAATAATACTTGTGATTATTCTAAGTAGTTTGGAAATGAAAAATTGTTCAAAGGCTTCAAAAATTATTTTACATTTTTAGCACAAATTATAAAAGAAGTTGGAAGTAGTACAAAACTCGAAAGTTTGTTCGTGTTTTTATAGAGAATTTAAAACTTTCCGGACTTTGCAAGACCTAAATTGCTGACGAGAATAACTTTGTTATAATAAATTGCCACTACATATATGGATGAATATATTATCATTAAAACGAATTGAAGCTGTAGTTTTTTAATATTTCAAATATTATAAGCTATTCGGGAAGTAACTTACAAGATTTACAATAACTTACCGAAGAAAAGAAGTTTTTACACTAGAATTATATGATGAAAGTGACTTTCCGTATAGCTATGATGATTGTTAATGTTATTTCGTTACTTTTTGTTTTAATTCGAATTTTTACTATTTTTCATTATAGGTTCCTGTTTATTTTCACGTATCATCGCTAGTAATTGTAACATCATTAATGCTTGTACCTTATCCAAGGGATCCATAAAACCACGTTGTAACCATTTGGGTATGGTAGTACGGGCATGACTAAAACCCAATTTATTGAGTATATAATCAATGCCATATGGTTCTATAGATTTACCAGCCCAATATAAAATACGTACTGTAGGTTCTAAATGCCAAGTCTGACATTCAAAATGACGCCAATCTCTAAAGAATGATTCTAAATCTGTATCTTCGTCATCGGCGGGAGTTGTTGAACCCGGTACTGCTCCGGTCGCTGTTGCTGCTCCTGGATTGGATGTAGATGGTTTATTATCATTGTGAGTTGTTGTAGTTGACGTAGCTGTGGTGGTGTTGATATTGATATTGCTTGTTGGTGTATTGTTGACATTAATGTTTGAAGAAGTTTTCGAAGTAGAGTCTTTGGTATCGTTGTTTAAATTAATATTACTATTTGTTAAATGCGGTGATGTCATGGTTTGTTGTTGTTGTTGATTAACATCCAAATTTTGTGAACTTGCATGTTTCGAAGAGTTCAGGGTATTTGACGCTGAAGAATTTGCCGATGACAAGTGTTGTTGCTGTTGTTGTTCTTTTAACAGTTCTTCCGTTACATGAGGTTTCAGTTGATGTTTAATATTTTGTGATAGATTAGGAGAGGCAGCTCTAACCGATTGGGTACCAATCTGAAAACAAATTTGTATAAAATCAAAGAATTTTAAAAATCTGTCAATATGGGGGAGATAGGAATTAAAAATTGACGCCTGTATTCACAAAATAAACCAATTTTATAAGGGAAATTTATTTTTATATAAAATATGCTTACCACTTTTTCTTTTTCCTTTACATACGATGTTATTAAATCATGTAAAAAGAAGAAGGCATCTGCATCCACTGTCACAAATATATGATCATCAAATTCTGTTGTAAAACTACATATAACTTCGGGCTTATTATCTAGATTTTTGAAATTCAATCAAATTATAAATCAATATTTATTCAGAATGATTTAAGATTTCAAAATGTTCATTCACCTGTTTGCTCTGGTGTAGTTGGACCTTGTTTATGTTCTGTCTTAAAATGCAAGTGCAGACTGGGTAAAGCAAAAATAACTTCTCTATCTTGAGATTTTATAGAATTACTGGTACTTGAGCCAGCTGCTCTAGCACGTTCTATTGAATTAGAGGCAATTTCCCGATCACATTCCAAAATTGGGAAACGGTCGACAGCTAAAAATGGAAAATTAAGGAGTTGTTTCAAAAAATTTCAGATTTTGAGAAAATTATAAAAATGTTTGTTTTTAATCCTTCCCAGCCAATAACTACGAACGGCAAAGCATTGGGCCAGTACTTTTAACGGTGCTACCAGCGTTGGCAGCACGAAAGATTTATCAAGTTATAGTGCTTTGCCAACCCCAAAATTATAATACCAGGCTGGGCTTGGCCATTTGTTTATTTTTTAAGGCTGGCAAAGCATTGGCATAACAATAAATAAAGTGCTTTTCGAATAATAAATTGAGTGCTTCGCCGGTACCAAAATTACAATTTTAAGCATTGCCAAAGTATTGGTAAAACAATTAATAAAGTGCTTTTTCAATGATAAAATAAGTCCTTGGCCAACTCCAAAATGGGGCTGAGCTTGGCCAACTATATGTGAAAGAGTTGGTAAAGCACTGGCATAACAAAAAATTAATAAAAACAGTGATGGAGTACACATTTCGTATAGGGTGTTTTTTTCCACACAAATGTAAAAATGTCATCAAGACAAGTCACCAGGAGGTCAATATGATGAATAAATGATGACATATCTCTAGAAAGTCACTGATATTTCCCTCACGGTTCAGTAAGTTGTCATTACCTGCTCAATTGTTAAAAACCGCAAAAAAATGTTGTTTTTTTTATCCTTCCTAAGTACTTCCAATACTCATTCCTTTTCTCTTTCTTTTCTTTGTGGTTAATTTTCTTCTATTTAAAATTCAAAGTTGTGCATTTGGTATCACACTCACCAAGCCTAGAGCCAGAAACCTTGTGTTTCTTAGTTCATCGAATTATCCGTTCACTTAAACCATAATAATACAAATAGTTTTAAAAAGCTTCCTATATTCCATTTTTCAAATTCAAATCTTATATTTTATTTGAATCTTCCTATAATCAAATTAAAATTATTCATTTCCCGTCGTTCCAAGTTGTAGTATAGGGCCATTTCATTTGAATGCTCCTTTCAAATTTGAATTCTTTTTTAAATTCAAATAAAGTGCATACATGTTTTAAATCGATTATGATATACGATATATGGTGTTTAGACGCTCAGACATTAATATATTTTTAATTTTAAAATTCGGGGTTCAAATCGCTGTCACAGCAAACATATTTTCGTATTTAGTCAACGCGAATTAAGACAAAATTCTTATGGTGATGACAAATAGGCAATTTGTCAAGGTCATTTTATAAAAAGTAAAAAAGCGCAGACATGTCTTTAAGACGTCTTTGGCAAAAATTTGCACCTGATGACTTGTCACGTAAACGGCATATTTTCCAGCTGGGATTATTTGATAGAGTCTATATTTTGGTTTCCCTTATGTTATGATAACGTTGGCAAGTGAGTTCTGGCAGACGTTACAACAATTCTTACATGCTAGCCTCTGTTATTTTATTAATTTATGATTTAAGCTATTTTGTATTACATATCTCGTTAGCTTGGCGACTCATCTTATATGGACAGAAAAAAAGTTAAAAAAAAGTGAGTGGATATAGTTTAGAATTTTGCAAATTTAATACATTTATCACGGTGCTCTGGACAAAATTTTGATAAAATTTTAGATCCAGAATTAACAGAAACATATATTTAAAAAGTCGTCAAAATTTTATTTATGCTCTGAACACATTATTGATAAAAACAAAGCTAGATTGGAGTATATACCTGTAAAATGAATCATTTTTGATCCAGCATAGCATCAGGGCTCGTTTTACGAATATCTCTCTAATTCAAAAAGACATAAAAACAGATTTTTAAGCAGAGCTGATATACTCTGAGTCAGTAGTATGCGAACCTAATTTAATCAAAATTTATTGATGTTAAGTGTTAATTCTGCCAAAGTAATTTTTCAATGAAAAATATTTTAATTTTCAATGTCCTAATATCATATTTTTTTTAGAAAATTTCTTGATTTCTGTCAAGTTTGTTAAAATGTTTTATTATAAGTGGTTTGATTCTTAAATGCTATGGTTTTTTTAATTTAAAAGTAGTATTTTGTTAGATATGTTCCAATTTATTAACAAAAATTTGCCGGACCAACTTTTTTATTTAAAATTTTGGTTTTCTTTGAAACAAAATAAAGTAAACCCAATTTTAGAATTTTAAAAAGAATACACATTCTAAAAACTGGGTCCAAATGGCGCCAACGTCGGCCGAATTGTCTTTCTAAATTTTTGGATAGCTCAATTTACATTAAAACTTGGGGAAAAATTATTTTAAATCAAATGAATAACCTAATTGTCCAAATTGCACCAAATGTGGGGCCTAGTTGGAGAAATTGCATTATTACTTTTTTTCATGGCTTCAGAAGTAAGAATTGAAAGTATAGTCTGGTTCAACTTTTATGTTTTTTATGCATTTGTTTTTAACATTAATGTTAGCTGTGTTTTCGACTTAACTAATCCGTTAACTCATAAAAAAACTCAAAGTATAAAAACACGTTTAAGAGAAAACTAACACATTACTTTTCGTATGCACGTTAACTTTCAAAACGGATAATTATCAAAAGTTGAAAACCCAACGTTTATACATTTGCACATCTAACGTAACTTATTCGCGTTACTTCCTAAAAACTTTTGCTGATGTACGTTCGATTATAACGGAAAAATTATAAACATAACCTGTTTACAATTTTTTTATACCACAATCGGTTTAACGTACATTGGCTTTAAATACTTAACGTTGATACCCAGCAAAATATTGGTAATGACAGCTCATTGCTGTCTGCATTACCAATAATGATATATCATTACCTTTTGCATTATTTTGTAATATAAAATAATGACTTCCTAATAACGGCCTATTGTAGTCATTGCTTTTAAATATAAAATAATGACTTACTCGCAATAGTTTAAATAAGTACTTTTTACAAAGTTAAATTTTATACATTTATATTATTACTAGGGTTTATGTCCCGGGAATTCCCGGGACGGGATTCCCGGGAATCCCGCCCTTTTTTGGATCCCGTAATCCCGGGAATTTTGTGCGGGATTTCCCGGGATTTTTTTTTAATTCTTTTACAGAAGTTTTATTTAGTATTATTGCAATTTTGGAAGCTTTATTTAAATTCAAAGCATTGATTTTTTTAAATTAATTTAAACAAAAAATATTTAAAATTAAAAAATAAGATTTAAAATTTAATAAACTGAATTAGGCCAAATTGTTTTTGGATGTCAGTTGCATTTGGTATAGTTAAAGAGAAAAAAAATTTATCAGCCATTACCAAGTTTACCAACAAAAATACTTTTATTGTACTTCGGAAAAATTTTCTTTAAAATGATCTTTGTTCAAATAAAGCATTATTTATATAGGCTGGTTTACACTACAATATTTTCCGAAATATTTGCCTTCCAAACATATTATGTTTTGCATGTGTACTAAAGTAAAATCGTAACCAAAATCTTATAGTGTTCCAAATACCTCCAAAAAACTAGGCATTAAAATTAAAAAAATTATTAATATTTTCCTATTTTCAATTGACATACGTATTTTTAGTTTCTTTTACTTCAAATAATTTCATTTGAAGTTCAATTTCTATTCCTTTATTTCATTTGTATTTATTAAATATTGTTTATTTTTAAATAATAAGATGCTTTTTTCAAATTATTTTGGATTTTTTTATATGTTAATATAAAATGCAACTAAATATGAAAATTAAATAAATTCTTTTTAAGAAGTTGTGGCATAAAAAAATTATATTCAAGGAAATCAATTAAAGTTAAGAAACTATATAACAATATTTTAGTGTTTAATTTTATAATACAATTTAGGCGTATTTGCCTAAAAATTGGTGTGAAAAATACTCACTTTTAAACTTTTTTATAAAAATAATTCTAGACCGATATTTCTGAAAATCTTCAAGAAAGAAACAAAATATCTAGAAATTGAAATTTTTGGATTTCATTTAAGAAATATTTAAGCAAAAAATCTGACTATAAAACTGGTCGGACACAAGTTTGCACCCATTAACAATTCCAATATATCCTAAAAAAGGGATAAAAATAAAATACTCGTGACTCACTTTTTCTATATCAATTCGTTTAACCGTTTAAACTGCGAAATTTTTATTTAGTTAATATATTTCTAAGAGTTTTTTAAAATTAAGACGGCCTTCCATATAAATATATTACTTAAATATTAATTCACGGTTTAAATTGTTAAATGAATTGATCTAGAAAAATTGGAAGACATGGATATTTTATATTTAGTCCTTTTTCAGAATATATTAAATATAATTTTCTCATGGCTACAACCAAAACATGAACTATTTCAGACGGTGTTTTAATAGAAATCGAGTTTTTCAAGAATAACGTATGTCGAATTTTTATATTTTCTATCGACCGGGAATTCCCGGGATCCCGGGAAATTCTGAAAAAAATCCCGCTGTCCCGGGAAATGAAAAAGTCCGGGAAAAGAAAAACCCTAATTATTACATGTAAATATTTTTTGTGTTAAAATTTTTATAACGAGTTCTAAAATTATACTAGCAAAAACTTTAATTTCTCTGAATGTATTTCCTGAAGCTAATAGTATTTGTGTAACTCATTATTTTTAAGAATCAAGTAAGCAGTCGGATAACCACTTATAATTCAACTTTTTGCAAGCATGTTTGTAACCACTTATTATTCAGAATCTCATAACTACTTACTTCTCATTTTTTCGTAAGCGAGCGGGTAAGCGTGCCTACTTATAAAAACGACCAGGCCAAACTAAAATAATGAGTTTAGACGCCAAAAAATAAGCTGTGCGGAGCTATGAATTTCTATTATATAACCACTTATTTGGTAATGAAAGATTTTGCTGGGTAGGCATGAGACAAAATACAGCTATTTTTGTACAAAGTTTTGTTTTTTGTTTGTCACAACCATGCGCGGCTCCAGCAATTAATATAAGGGGAAACATCATACGCCACACTGCCCAAGTCAATGCTTTTGTTTTTGTCTACGGTGGCGTATGATTTTGCCCCTTATATTAATTACTGGAGCCGCGCATGGTTACAACTCTAAAACCCGATTACTGAATGTACATTAGGGGTATAACTTTTTCTGGGGTGCAAACTTCCAACGCAACACTTAGTAGATAATATTGGCCTGATAATAAAAACAGTTTTTTTTAAATCAATTTTGTAAAAAAAAACCAACCGCACCAAAAGCGATTTTTAAAATGCTTAAAATTTTTTTTTTTTAAATTAGAAATTTATTAATTCTAGTTCGAGGCTAATTCCTTATTATGGAAATTTCCAATTTCCTTAAATTGGCCTAGAACTGGAATTAATATATTTCTAATTTATCAATTAAAAAGGTCGAAAAAACAGTTTTTATTTTTAAATAAAAATTTAAAAACCAACATTTTTTATTTTTGTTAAAAAAAATTTTTATTGTCAAAATGTTGGGATATATTTTTTACTGACGTTTGTATTAGAAAATAAGAAAAAGCTCACTAATTTGGAGTGAAATATTACTTCGTTTTGTATTTAAAAAAAATCAGTTATATTAAACTTCAATGCGTTTGGTTCGGGAACTGTTTTAACGATCGCGAAAAAGTAAAATCGTAGTTCTTAATACCCAAGAAACATTTTTACGGACTCTCCGGCACGTACGGATTCATGAATCCGGCTTTTACGGCACGTTAACTGTCCGTAATGTACGTATCCGTCAATGCTTGTACGTATACGGAACATTAACGGACCGTATAAATGGATTTTCGAACACAATACGTTTTAAATCCGTTTTGGTGTATCCGTTTCCGTACCTTTAAATACGGATTTCATCGGTTGCAGTTTGTTTACAAAATAAAAAATTATATTTTTGAAAAGTCAGTGAAAATATTATTATAACGGGAATATATGTAGAATATGCAATAGAGGGAATTCTTTCTATCACACCATTAATCAAACAACATCAAGTAGCAAGGTAAGATTTATGTTGTTAGATGTTGGATTTTACTCTGGGTCCCTGAGCGCTAGATAGATAGGTAAACCGAGCCGGATGTGCTAAATGTTGTAATTGTATTAATTAGAAATTTATTAATAGTAATTGTAAATAATAATTATTAATGAATTTATAAAAAAGGAAAAAAGTATTGTGTATTGAAAATAATAAACATATGGTCTATTTTTGTGGAAAAAATCGGTGGGATACGGACAAGGAAATACTCAGTTTTTCGCACGACATAACGTTTCGAAAACGGTCCGTCATTGACGAACTTGACGGACTTTAAACGGACTTGTCCGTTTTTAACACGACATAACGGTCCGTAAACGGTCCGTCATTGACGGATTCGAATCAGGTTCGATGTTTCTTATGTTCCGTTTTCTGGATCCGTATACGGAGTTGGATTCCGTTTATGACGGACCGAAAACGGTGCGTAAACGGAACGAATTGTTTGTTGGGTATTTTTCCAAACTCTACTTGATTTTGCCTTGAGAGAAATAATATTTGCAAAAAGTTATATTCCTAATGTACATTTAGTTAATAACTGGGACTTTTTTAAGTGACAAATTTGTTTTTGTTTGTTATATAAAATTTGAGTTTAACGATCGGTTAAATTTTAACTGGACATTCAGTAATCGAACTTAAGGTGGTGTACAATACAATAACAAAATACAATACAATAACAAAATACAATAACAAAATACATGCAGTCACTTAATCGTGTGACAACGAACCACATGTAAATGTCGTAAAGTCGAGTTACGTAGCTCTATGTAGTATTTTGACTCTACGCAATTTACGTAAATTTGTCACTTTATATACAATACGCCACCTCATTTCACATTATGTCATATAAGATGTATTATGTTAAATTATGTCGCAATACGTTAGGTTATTCCTGTTATCCCACCAAAAATCAGGTCTATTAGCGGGTTGATAATTCATCTTAAACACATTGACACGGTGCAAAAATATAATTTAATAACATACATTTAAATTTAAATTTAACGGTTCGTTGTAATTCAAACTTCTGTGTTTATCATACACAGAGTTGAATAGAATCAGCTGAGATATCTTAAGAATTAAGGTTCAAAGCAAAAAAGAGTAATAATAACAAAAGGATAAAAATAGCATTGTTAAATTTCGTTGATGTTAGTCTAAAAGGCTGACTTACCCAACCGTAAACGTATCTGTAACGAATCAGCTGTTTCGATACCACAAGAAGAAATGTATACGAATGGTTACTAACACGTAAATGTAAACGAACTTGCCGGATCATTCTGTTGAAATCAGAATTTTCTATCCGGCATCGAAACAGCTGACTGATTTTAGTCGGAAAAAATATGAAATGAATAAAGAAAAATGATTCAAACAACAAATAAGGAATAAAAATTAACAAATAAATGGAAAAATTTAGAATAAAATATAAAACCACATGAAATAGATGCTAAATAGTAATGTCGTTTACGATAATCTATAAGTGTACTTTTTAGCTACGGCACGGTACAGTTACATCACATATACGTTTACGGTCCCATAATCCGCCCTTAAGTTGAGTTGTTGATAACAAACTCGATTTGCTTTCAACATTCATATAAGTAGACGATTATCAAATATTAACCCACTCAAAGGCGAAAGGCACTGATGATGGCTTTGTAGCGAAAGCCGAAAATGCGCATTCTGCCTTGCTGGTCTTATCGAATTTTTTCAATAATTTTTATTCTTTGTAATTTACTTGTAAAAATTGTATCATCTTTCTTTGATTTGAAAATAATTTAAACAGAAAGTGATATTAATTTATGATCTTGAGTCAAACTAAAATAACATTCATTTACTTAAAATAACAGATCAACTAAAAACTTTTCCCCCATTCATCATAAACGCTTTCTGGTAAAATTGGGATCCCGCTGTAACGTACGTGGAACAGAGCTTATCGTTTTATGTGAATTTTCGGAACAATACGTTATGTATTGTAAATTTACTTTACGTCAGATTAGGTTTACATTTTATTTGTATTAGGAACCTAAAAACCACGTTTTTGTTCTTTCACTACAAAATGAGATCACATAGAATAAGGAACTTCCCTGATTATCTTTAAACGAAGCATATATATTTTTAGGATTTGCCAGTTAATGCAAATAATGTGATGGAGGGTATCTAAAGATTCAGCACAGCCAATTTTAAACTTTATTTTTACTGGTTTTTCATAAAAATTATAAAAATAACAATTTTCAAAATTTGTTTTCTACTCACCATCAATTTCACTATTAGCAAATGCATAATGAAACCATTCATTCAAAGTCTTAAACTGTGGCGGAAATACAATATTCCGTGTTATACGACTTACAATAGCCATAGAATGATTTTGCTGTTGCACCTCGGAATTTTGTCCCAAACAAGAGGTTAGCGTTTGCGTTACAAATACCTCTCGACTATCGAAATCCTGATGAGCCTCGGTAGTAAAATTAATGAATGGAGATTTCAAACTAAATAAAGCCCATGATTTTGATTTGAAGTTAATGCCATGGAAGCAGGCCAATGAGATGTTATTTCCATGTAATTCAACAGATCCACCTAAAACATTGCCATTACGTGGTAAGCGTGTTACTAAAGTTGGTACCACCAAACCAGCTACCATTTCTAATGGTTTCTGCCAATGCCTATGATGGCGAGCATCGGTATTTGTAAAATCAATGCCAGGTGGTTCGGAAGAACCATTTATTGATTTTTTGTGTTCTCGTCGTTGGCGGCGTTTTATACTGGCATTACGTTCATGTAAGCGAGGTTCTAAGCTAGAGAATACTCTTTTGGATGATTTGAATTGTTGTGTAAAAAATTCTTCTAATTTATAATACATTTTAAGGAGATCAGCTGTGGTGGATTTTGAAATCATTATTTGAAGCTGAAAAATTAAAAAAAATCGGAATAGTGGAATTGATATTAAAATTATATGCTGAGGTTATATAAAAAGGACCTTTCATAAAAAAAGTACCTTTTATAAAAAAGTAACTTTAAAAAAAGTACCCTTTATAAAAAAAGTACCCTTTATAAAAAAAGTACCCTTTATAAAAAAAAGTACCCTTTATAAAAAAAGTACATTTAATATACAACATCTTTTATAAAAAAGTACATTTTATAAAAATGTGCCTTTTTTAAAAACAGTTCTGTTCTTTAATAAAAAAAAATAGCTTGCCTGATCCCACGACAAGTCTCCGTGTATAAATATTATAGCTTTTGGTGCCGTATTATCATATAAACCTGTTGCATCTACTCCAACTCCTGTTTGTTGCTGCAACGATGTTTTCCATTCATCTTTCATGGCCGCCGAGAATGAACTTATGCGCGTCATTAACACCGAAGTACCCATATAATCTAAACGCAATTCCAAAGCCACAAATGATAAACCCATCGTATGATAAGGTTCTACGCCCGATTCTTCTTTGATGTGGAAACGTGTATTGACTTTATTAACCTCAAAACTGCCACCGACTATGCCACCTTTGGCATCCAACGAGGAACCACCCAAATATATACCAATATACATATTTTTATAGCCGGTACTGCCAATAGATAAACGACCATCTGATTGGAAATCTTTGGTTAACCAGACTACATTACCCATAACGTTGCCCATATTCATTTGTACATTAAGTTTAGTGAAATTTACAGCAAATAATACCAATGTCTCCCAGGCGGTAATTTGATTCTTTTCCGAGGGAGGTGTACTGGATGACTCATTGCTGGAAGATTTTCCTAAGGACTTAAGCTTACGAGTGGCGCCTGTGGATGAATTAGGAATTGGTGTTTGGCCATCAAAATTTAATTTTAATTTATCTCTAGCATAAAATGCCTCGGCTGGTGATTTAGTAGTGCTGGTCGAGTCCGGAGTTTTAGTTCGTGTATTTTCCTTGGGTGTAGTACTGGGTGTTCCTCCCATTGTATGATCGTTATTATTTCTTTGTTGCACACTTAAATCACCCAAAAACAAACGTCTTACTATTCTACGACGATACCAGGCTTTAGGAAATGCCAAAATCTCAGTTAATCTACGCATATCATATTTAAAAGAAGCACTACCTATATCCACTATAGAGGAAAATCTTACAACTGCTTTAGATTGATCTATAGACCTTTTTGAGGACGAGGATGAAGGTTCTATGTAGACCTTGCGACATCTGGTTATATGGAATTTTACAAATTCAACATTTATTGATAACGAGTCTTTACGTTCTGATGCAGTTAAGGGCGAAAATTGAGCTTCTTTTGTATTGGTTTTCTTGCCACCATAAGGATGGAATATATAGACATTAAAATCTGCCAAACAACCAGTTACACTAAGGCCTCCCTGGGGAGTTTTATCTTTATCCTTTTCTCCTGCTGCCATTCCAATTCCTGACGATGGTGTAGAAGTATTGTTTGTATTTGCAGAATCTACTGGATTTTGATTTTCTTCATCTGCCGACCTTTTAGAAGAGAATACTATATCCAAACTCGGCAATTGTAACATGCATTCAACTCTGGATACTGGTAAACACGAGAATCTAAAGGTTGAAGGTTGCATATGAAAATATACTATAACATCGACTGGGAATGAGGCATATGTTACATAATTAGCTGGTAATATATCTAAATTAACTGGATTATTTGATGGAGTTTGAGAACAACTGCCTTGTTCAGCCTTAGTAGGTATGGGTTCTAATGTTTGTTCTAAAAATTCTAATATATGTGGTGATATTATAGTTTCCTCGGGTATGGATTGTAAAGTCATCCAGGCAAATAGAGAGGCTCGCTTTGAACTTAATCTCCGCTGTGAACCGGACGTCATAGTATGATGACTATCTGTACTTGTTATTCTACCAGCTTCGGGTAAAATCTCTATCGTTCTAGATTGATAATGCAATTTAACATCCAATCCTGGTATATGGAATATAGTCAAATCGGACAACATGGCAGCATTTGAGGTATTATATCTTAGTTTACTTTTATCTCTCTGTCGTCTAGATGGTGTTGGACTACCCCAATCGTAGCCTATACTACGTTCTCTTTTGTGGGTTTTTACAGTGGTAGGGCCACTTACAAAGAATTTATCATCCGTAGTTTCCTTAGTATGTAAAACACATTTACCCGAATTTACTAAAACTTTAATATCCAATTCAAAATCTATATTCGGTTCCTGTTGCTTCTGCAGATATTGATGTTTTCTTCTCATTTCCACCGAAGTACCATCGATATCGATTTCACTAGGTGGCGTATCGGTAGGAGCTTCTTGTGAATTTGTTGATTGGGGTTCATCATCACTATCGGCATTTGGTAATGACGTCTGTCTCATATGCTCAGAAAAAGTAACGCGATTTGCTGGATTAGCTTTTAAAGAAGCACTTCGAGAATGGCCAGAAGGTGGTGTTGATTGCAAACTAGATATTTCATCATTTGAGGCTATAGGATCTAAACGTCTACCCGAATAAGCAACCGCACCATCATCAATATGATCACGATGTGATCCTATAAACGATATAGATCTTTGAGAAGTTCTCATAGATCTTCTCATTGAGGGACGTTTCCATTTTTGTATCATATCACGTCTGAAATACTTATAACAAATAGCTTGCAACTCCTGTAATCTACGTTCTTCATGAGTTATAGTATTATGGGTAGCTCCTAGTGTCCGTAAATCATTTATAATCTTCAACTGTTCAGCCATTTCTTTTTCCATCATAAATGAACGTTTCTTGGAATCTATAGTGGGGTCAAAAACAAATGTTGGTAAATTTTCAAATTCTCTTCTGCGACCAAAAGTATCTCCGGTTGATGTTTGTTCACCATCATCACTATCTGGTGATTCTAAATTGGTTTCTTCATCTTCGAAGCCTGTTAACATCGTAAGCGTATGGCCCAATGAAGACAAATGTTTTCCTATATTAATATCCAGATGTATATCAACACCTTCCATTTGCCATTTAACATTTAATAACCATTTGGCATTTTCCATTTTCTTAGCTGCTGTGGTACGTGAACAAACTTCGTAGGTACCTTCCGATACCACGCATACATTCATTATAGGTTCATTGTGATTTGGTTTCCAATCATCTAGAGTAGTTTCAAAATCGTCAGCAAAACGTAGACATAAACCTTGAAATTTTCCTTTGGAGACTAGAGAACCAGAGTTACAGGCTGATATAATGGTATTTTCCAAAGTAATGACAACAGCTCCCTTAGGTTCGAAGTCTTGATAAGAACGTGAACCCCAAGACTAGACAGGAGAAAATAAATATATTATATATTAGAGCGACTCACCTTATATGGAAAGAAAAAAAGTAAAAAAAGTGCCCCCCGTCAAAATAAACCTTGGTTTGTTTTATGATGATTCCCAAAATATTTCGGGTCTAGCAATGAAATCTCACGAGCTGAACCATTTTTAAAAATAGGTCTTTTTTAGTTTTTGTAATAATTTTGCATTTTAGCTGAAGACAACATACTCAAAATGGGTATCATGTGATTTTTTTGAGGCGCTTCCAGCTGTATATATAATAACATGTTCAAGCATACCCAGTCATGTCCTACTTTCAAGGATATTCTATTAACAAATAAATTTTTTACTCTTTTGTACGGAGATGTTTGTGATTGACATGCCAAACTTACATATCATAATTTATAGTCGATTTAAATGAACACATGTTTCAGATTTTTTTGAAATTCGCGATTTTTCGCGTTTTATCAGAAATTCAATGTGGTGGAAACAATATGTTCTAAATAGCGCACTATGGATACCAAAACTTTTCTTTTGACAAGTAATTCATCGCTGAATGGATATAGTTTAGAATTTTTCAAAATTCTTCACGGTGCTCTGCACCAAATTTTGATAAAATTTTTGAGTTACCCCAATTCCATAAAAAAAAATTATGAAATTTTCTGTAGGTGTATTAATAAATAAAATATTTTATTGAAATATGCGTTTCTGTAATTTTTTTAAGAAAAATCTAAATATAGGCTGACCTTAAATAAAATTTTATAATAATGTTGTTAACATATTCGATTTGCTTTCAACTTTAACATAAGTAGACGATTATCAAATTATTAACCCGTCAAGGCAAAAGACACTGATGATGGCTTTGTAGCGAAAGCCGAAAATACGTATTCTGTCTTGCTGGCCTTATCGAATTCTTTCATAATTTTTTATTCTTTGTAATTTACTTGTGAAAATTGTATCATCTTTCTTTAATTTGAAAAATAATTTAAACAGAAAGTGATATTAATTTATGATCTAGAGTCAAACTAAAAGAACATTCATTTTATAATAATTTTTTTTCGCGAAAAAAAACCGCGTGTTGGGTTTTTTTCTGTAAGTTGCATTTAATAAAAAAATAAAATATCGATCAATTAGAAATTGACTTGAATATTCCAAAATTAATTGATCGTGTTGAAGAATCAATAAAATAGAAATCAATTTTATTGAAAATCTATTTTATGGATTTTATAAATTTTCAAAACGATTTTATAATTTTTTATAGAATATACAAGTTTTGCCAATTTTTTATCAATTTAATGGAATTTTGACTTTAGATGTTTTGTTTTAACAATTTGAGCTATTTGGCATGAATGTTTGATTTTTTTTTCGATAAATGTGACTTTTTGACCGATTTACACAATGCTCAAATGAGATATATGTTATGCGAAGGGTTATTTTTCCATTCTGTTGATTAAAAATTTATTAATTTAAGTCTTAAATACTTACATTAGCAACTTGATTTAAGGGCAAGCATATGCCCATATCTTCTACTGTCAATTGTAGAAATAAGGTCGATAGATTTGAACTAGCAATATTGCTAAATTGTCCAAAAGCCACCCTATCAAACATCTAAAAATATTAAAAAAGAAAAATTAAAACCTTTAATAAAATTCCACATCTCTTTTCACCCACCTGTTGTTGTGTTTGTTGCGCATTTTCATAACTCAAATTTGCTCTCTTCTCCGCCCAATATTCATAGGCGTTTTTATAGTTCAACCACACTAATATGGCCTTATCAACAGCTATCGGTTGAATGTATACCAAAGGACGTTTTAACGTTAACAATATTAATTCTTTATCTTCGTTAAGTAACTCATCTTGGAATGCATTACGCAGACCGATAGTTGTGTGAAAAAACGCATATTGTTGGAACTCTGGTTCAGCCTCATCAAAGATGACATTGCGTATTAATTGACCCAGCGAGAGATTAAAATCAATATGAGCTTTACCAAACATTTTACGATCATTGCCTTCTCCAAGATTTTTAACACGATTGGAAAGATGTAACTCTAAGGTGCCCGTTTCAAAACGTACAGCTGAATTACAGGGTGTAGTGGCCGTCAATTGTATACGTTTCATAGACATATTAATAGAGAAGAGTATACGTTTGAGACTTGATTCCTGAACACTACCACTATCACTATCTTCTGACCACAAAGGGACGGGTTTTTCTCCACCATATACTTTTTGTAATACTTCATTGACTTCACGCATGAATACTTTTTGTACAAATACTAAATGATTAAGTAGATCCGTAGTTAAACAGCGTTCAAATTCTCCTATTTCTGCCGAGGCATTAACATAACCACCTTGTCTTAAAACTACACCCTCAACACGTTCATTTTCTTCTTGTCTATGTTCCGGTATATACTCAGCACTAACATGTACTGGTGGCAAAGCTATGCAAGCTTCAGAAGGTAAATTCATTTCATTCTGTATATGTTATTAACAAAAGAAAAATCATTTTACCAAATTTTATTTATTAATTTTAATAAAATAAATTCAAAACTCACCCTCACCTGAATCTTTGTATTAAAACTCAGTGTATGTGTTGGTAAATCTATAACAAATTTAGCTCGATTACCCGATACACCTGTAGAACTTACATGATTCATACGATATTGTGCCTGAAGAGAAGGTAACAATGCTGCATTAATCGATAGAGATTGCAAGAGTACATTGAATTGCATAACCAATGGTTGTAATAAACCATTTTCTTGTGGTTGTGTTTTAGTTTGTGTATTAAATTTACGATTTTGCATTTGAGGTTTTTCTTTGGTATCCATATTTGAACCAGAATTTCTAGAATGAAAAGGTGATTCAGGTTCATCTAAGTTATGGGAACGCGAGGCAGTACGACCAGAATTACGTCCCACGCGTAGTTCTTGTAGAGTGGATGACAATTGTTTAGAGGATCTTGTCATCATTCCGTGCAAAGCTACCGGATGTTGTGGTATATCGATATTGACTGGCCCGATGGAGAGAAGACCACTATTTTTATCACGGCCTCTTTTGGTTAGACTTGAATAAAGTGTTTGACTTTTACCAATGGTAACTTTAACAACGGTTCTGAAAAGACAAGAATTTTTTTATTGAAAGACATAAGCACAAAACAGATACTAGCAGTGTAGACAACATTTTACCGCAGTGCGGCAATTTGTCGATAAAGCAGATTTGAAAAATTAAAAAAAAATTTTAAATAAACAGAAGCTGCCAAATGATTGTCAGAACTTTTAAATTGCTTTATCAACTCTACACATAAAAAATTGCTTATGACAATTAAATACATTTGAAAAAACCGTCCATTTGTTTGGGAGCGTGACTGTGATTTCTATCTATGAAGTTACATATTTTTTAAAGAAGGTTTTTGAAAATATTACCTAATAATTTACTATCAACATGGAATAATACTGTAGATTTAAAAAATAATTAAAACCGGCATGTGAAATTAACGATTGAATTTCATTTAAGCAAACTTCATAAAATAAAATTAACATTGTTAAATTTCATTAGTCTAAGGCCAAGTTTTTAACGTGCATATTATCTTTAAACTTAGTTTAATACAGTCAGTAACAGAAATACTGCTGTTTTGCTTTATTTCAATACAGACCAAAACTCTAAGTGAGAAAAAATTGTTCCGATAAATTTTTTTTCGTGTTCGGTTTAACTAAACCAAGTTTAACTGGCATCCCAAAAACTCGGCCTAATATTGTGTGTTGATTCTGGTTTGCTTATTTATTTCACCACTCCATATAAGTAGAACATCATCAAGTATTCATCCCAAAGGGCAGGGATACTGAAGACGCGTGTCGAACGGCATCCGAAAATACGTATTCATTTCGAATTTTACAGTTTTGAGTCGGATTTACAATACTGGATTACTCCACTCTGCAGAGTGGATTTTGTTTCTTTCTTTTTCGCACTTACATATTTTTTGTGTCATGCCATCCCTATTTCAGTACACTCCACTCTGCAAAGTGAATGTGGGTGGCTTTATTCTCTATAATTTACAAATATAATTATCATTATTTTTCTTTACATTTGAAAAATTTAGATTTCAAACCGAACGAAAATCATTCATTTTAAAAGTTTTTAATTTAGAAATTATTATTGGTCAATATTTAAAATGTAATGCTGGTAAAAAGTTTTAAATTACATTTGATCTTAATATAACAAAATACATTTTTCAGTTAAAAAAATATAACTTACTGTTGATTTGGCGCCACTCCTTCCAACAAAACAATCATAGCTCTACCCACTTGACCCGTTAGAGAACATTCTAACGATACTGGTCTAGCTTTTTTACGCCACGTAGCTGAACCATTCAGTGTGGTAATCTCCGCCTCTAATTTTAAACCGCTTAGGGTGGCTAACAATCGCGTTTTATGTATTTTAGCTACACCAAACACTATTAAACGTGTTCTTTCTTGAGATATACTATCAAACAGTTCTTTATGTTGCGGCAATGGCGTAGGAGCACTTGTCAAATCATCTCCATCACCCATGGTATCTTGACGATTATATGCAAATTGTTTCTTTTCATTCGCTAAAGAAATTCTTTGTTGTACAGTTTTTGTTTCAGGCATGGTACCGTATAATTCTAATAAGTGGTAAATAGTTTTCCAACAATTCGGGGTTTCCAATAGCGGTGCTGGCAATAGATTATTTAAACCATTTTTAGTTATTGTATTATAATCACCACTAACACTTGTGGCACAGGCACCATTTAATGAAGCCTTTGATTCTAGAGACATTTTAAGCATATGCTGTTCGGATACTGATGCTGTAGGGCTATCACGTAAGGGAGATGAACTAGATTCATTCAGATTGGTGTAACCTAGTTTACCTTTTACCGATTTACCAGTGGATCTTAATTTTTGAGCAAATGACTGCGGACGATTTTTAGCACTTGGTGAAGGTGTCAATTGTATTAAGGGACCTAAGCCAGAAGATCTCATTTTGCTATAAGAAAATATAGATAAATTAGTTTAAAAGTTTAAAAATTTAAAAGAAATAGATATGTGATATTGACAGCAGGGACACAAAAATACAATCATTTACAAATAATTGTGGTTTAAATTAGCTGAGATATTTGGAAAATTAAGAAACACAAATTATTAAAAAGATATTAGTTCAATACAAAATTTTAAGACAAAATAATAGAAAAATTAGTTCAATTGAATCACAACGAGTTTGACAGACTTTTGTACTAACTTTTTTATGAGTGAATGTAATTGCTTTTGTCAAAAGTGGACGCGAACAAGGGCCTCTAAAAGCCACTTTTTAAGCTTATGCTTTTTTCTTGCATTCTACTTTATTTTAAAATCAGTATTATGATAAAACGTCATGTTCAAAAAGTGGCAAATTCACCCTTAATCGCTTATTCTTCTTATATGATACTTACCCTCCCGTATTATTTGTCATGGTTACCATTTCATTAAATTTATCATAACGTTCATCGGAGTAATTTTCGTTATGGGTAAAACGATCTGCTACTGAACCAAATGGCATTATATCATTAGGTTCTGAAGCTAAATTATTGAAAATAAAAATTATGAATACAACTTATTGACTAAAAAGAAATATTCCCAAATTCCTACCTAAGCTATATTCATCTTTAGCATTTGATTTCTTACTAACATCTGGTTGTTCATGAAATTCTTGTTGAGCTTCTTTAACATTTTGATACATATTGGTAATTTGATGTAGTAAACGCAACAAAGGCATATTAACCTAAAACAGAAAAACAAAAAGTTATAAATATACAAATTAAGACACTTATGGAATTCACAATTCGAAGGTACACGCAGAAAAAACACTTTTTTTAAACATGTTTACAGGCAATTATATGTTTGCTTACAAAATAATATTTATATGTATGTATGTATGTATGTATGTATGTATATGTTTGAAGTATGCTTCCAATTATTCTATTTTTATCATTATTATACATATGTTTCCAGGCAAACACTTTAATGTCTTCATGTGAGTCATATTTTCCCACCTTAACAAAAATATATTAGCATTTTTATATATCATCGGCTTGCCTGCAAGTAGTGCTATATATTTTTTAACAAGTTTTTAACAGAGCGAAAAAAACTAATTTATATTATCCTTTTAAGATATTTTATTGACATCATATGCCTTAATGATTCACGACCTCGTTAACTAAAATACTGCATTAAAAGAAATCCGTAATTAATCTCTGTTACAGAGCTGTGCTTGGTTTTTAAGAAAAACTACACATAACACCTCCTTAAGGAGCCATTTTTCAAAATATGTTCATACCAGTTTGTACACATAACATCTTTTGTTCATAGAAAACAAATTTTTTGCTAATTTTGAGCATTTATTATGAAACATTGCTATGACCTTTTCCCATCGTTCTGACAACATATGGATTCCGCGCCAAAAGAACTGATAATTTTTTGAGGCCAAGAACGTATCAAGCGAAATGCGGATATCCTGTTCTGAAGTGAAGCGTATTCCAGTAAGCAAGGTTGGCAACCGAAACGAATAACGGTATAGGTATCGGTATTGGTGTCGATTTTTTATTTGTTTCGGTATCGGTAACGGTATTTTAATCATATCGGTATCGGTATAACCGATACCGAAACATTAATACCGGTATATAACGGTATTATTGAAAAAATTTACAAAAATATAAAAAAACGTTCTTAGTTATGAAAAACTCAATTTTATTAAAATTTTATAAAGGATAACTATAGTTTATGGATATGTTTTTATAATATGAACAAAAAACAATATGTTATTAAAAATGTCTAAGTGTTTTATTTTTTAAACACAAACATTTTTTAAATCTATTAGGAACACAAGTTGATTCACTACAAATATTTTATATTTGTATTGAGATCATATAAAATAAAAAAAATAAGTTTATAAAATTAATCTCTAAAAGAAACTGTAAATTCAATTAAAGGTTTAAGAAACCAGTTTATATATTAAATTTTATTTACAAATTTGTAAATTTGTGGACCTTTGTTCCTAATGGAACCATAGGACATAATATATGTATATAAATTTGTCACAAGTTAGAGAATATTTATGAAGTTAAATAAATTAAAAACAATGTTGCCAATGCAAATTAATTTGAATTTGTAACACGATTTTCTATTAACAATGAATAAAAAAGTTTAATTTTTTAACAATTTTGGAAATTTTATATTAAAAAAATTTGTATTTTTGCTAAAAACGTGAAAAAAACAATTTTTTTAAAACCGATTCCATACCGGTACGACACCGGTATTAAGGGAAAAGGTTTTTGAATACCGGTATTTTTTGAAATCAAGAATTTCGGTATTGGTATCGGTATCGGTTGTCAATTTGAAAGGGTTTTGAAACGGATAACGGTATTATAACGGTATCGGTTGCCAACCTTGCCAGTAAGAGAGTTCTGTATTGATCGAAAAACTTCCCAATCACTATTTTCTAAATAGTTTTTAACCGGCCTTGCAACATTATCGTTGTCATCATGGAATATTACGGCTTCATGTTTCCATTTTTCATCGCCAATAATGATTCGATGCAAAAATTACTTCTTTTTATGGCGTTCAAGCAGCATTTCGGACATGCAAAATCGTCTTTCAACGTCTCTCTGTGGTATCCAATTTCCTTGCTTTGAATCCTGCTGCTCGAAAAAGTTTTGAAATTGCTGCTTGAGTGAAAATAAATGACAGATGTGTACCGTCCAAAATGCTATATAAGTTATTGAAGGCACAAACCATTTGTATGAGATACGCTAACTGTTGTGAATCCCGCATTTTTAAGTTTTGCACCACAATACGGTAAAACCAAGTAACATTAATGGTACAATATGTAAATTGAAACTGATTAACATTTTATTTAAAATATAAAATCTATAAGAAAATTGAGAAAATGCGGGATTCTCAACTGATAGCGTATGTTTTACACATGGTTTGTGTCTTTAATAGCTTATACGGCATTTGGAGGGTAAACATCTGTCTTTTGTTCTCACTAAGTTAAGTTATACGCCAAATATTTTAGCCATACCGAATTCGATTTCATCATCTTAACAGATTTCTTAGAAGGGCCGACTTGCCGTTTTTTAGGATTTATCCATCTTTTAAAAATATTAAGGTCTAATGACACAAAAAATAAAAATTGTTTACAAAGACATAATTTTTCACCATTACCAGCTGGAAAGTATCATTCATAGCGATATTTTTTTTTAATATTTTGTGTGTGGTCGTCGACAGCCACCATTTTTTTATAACCAAAAAAAATGTTAATTGTAAGTATAAATGATTTTTTTTTTTTGCTTAAAACTTATGCGGCCTATAGACTACTCAAGTTACTTGCACAATAATGAGTTTGTGCAGGTCAGTTGAACAGTGTGTGGCTTGGTTTGTGTACTTGTACAAGTATATTTTTAGACTTGAGTAAAAATCAAAACGATTTTGATTTTTACGCAATATTTTAGAACTTGTGCAAGTCATTTGCGAGGTGTATGCTGAAATTAGCACAGTTCAGCAGTAATTTTTGAAGAGTGAACATCATAAATACGGATAAAAAAATTAAAAGTATCAATAAACGTAAAGTAAAAAATGTTAATATAAATTTATTGACATCACCAACGAATTTCTGGTATTTTGGCCTGCGCAAAGTGTAAAATAAAGCTTTTAAGGACTAATATTTCCTCATAGCAATAACAATCCGCTACATGTTTCTGCTGCTATGTGTAAATTAAAATGAATATTGCACAGTTTACTTGAGTGGTGTGTGACGAGTAAGGTGACTTGAACAAACTCGTTATTGTGCAAGTGACTTGTATAGTCTATTTGCCGCATTAGAACTGTTATGTTTTTGGCGGTGTTTGCTCAAATTAAGGCATGGTAATAGATTTTAAGTGAACAAAGCGGTCGTGAAAACTTTTATTAACAACTTCTTATTAAATAAACAAAAAATTATTATATATAACTTAACACATCACACTTTTTGCAGGAATATTTTGTATATGAGTTACACATAGCACCTTTTGCTATCTTCTAAACTCATTAAGATATCGCAAAACCGCTTGGTACATATATGTACGACCAATAGAGCTTCTCAATGGTACAATAAAAAAAATATCAAAATAACACATGACACTACATACAGGCTAGCCGACGATATATATTTTTGCAGGCGAACACATTATGGTTGCAAGCAACAATATTATATTAGAAACACGGTAAATATATTTTTACAGTTTTTCCCAACATATATTACCAGCAAATATGTTTCCAGCAGGTAATTTCTCGGTGTAATTGTTGTAATATATACTTATCAACAAAATACTTTTAATAATTTGAATTTTATATAATAGTAGTTTTTGAAAAGAAATGATTTATGGAAATATTGTTAAATACAATTTTTCTATTGTGTCCCTAAAACTTGAACTGCAAGTGTTTTTCTTTGGATACCAATATTTTTTTAGCGAGAAGGTACTACATTATTTAGTACATTAGTATTTATCGTAAATTTGGGTTAAACTTCTAAAAACATACTAATTTACAACGGTAGCACTTAAACTGTGAATACCTTATATAATTTTAATTTTTTTATAGTTACCTGTTGTGATATAAATCTTATATTAATCGAAAAATTTATAACTGTACTTGTGTGTTTCTTTAATTGACGACGCGACATATAAATAACATTTTGCCGTGCCTGATCAACCATGCCATCAGACATTTTTAATACTTCCAATTCTATGCCAACACGTTCACATAGAAATAAAGGAGTATCCATCATTATAATTGGTCTACCATTCGATTTTTTGCTAGCTAGTTTTGTAGGTTTATTCTTATTTTTTTCACCCGCTTCCGACACGACAATATCAACTCTTATTGAATCGAAGGTGCCAATTAAAGAGAGATTTGTACCAAAATTTTCCAATGAAGAGATGTCTAAAGAAATTTTTAATAATTTATTTTAATATTTAAAAAAAAATTAAATTGTTTTCTTTCAACCTACCAGCATTTTGAAATTTGTTAACCATTTGTTGAGGCATTACACCCAAACAAGTAAGTAGAGGCTCAAAAATCAAATGAGCATCTAATAATTTAATAGAATCTTGCATAATGCCCTGACGTGTTTGTGTTTGTCCTGGAATTTTATTAACCGGTGTAGGTCTTAAGATCTCTTCTTTAGCAAATGGCTCCTTTTTCTTATTGTCCTGTTGTTTAGCCATCCAGAAATATAAATCTTCTTTTTGACTCTCGCCACCACCCAACCAAAATTTATTCACCGAATTTGTGGAACTTAAAGAACCCTCTTGTAAAGCACCATATTCTAAAATAATGTATAAACACTTTATAAAAATTATTGTAAAATATAGTAAGGAGTGAGATCGAAAAAATATTAACCCCCATTTTTATTTACAACTGTCTTTACATACGAAAATTAAGTTATTTTTTTATCATGTTATCATTTAACAGGTTGTCGGATTATGTGTGCAAAATATTAAACTGTTCTTATCATTATTTCGTTTATAAATGGAAACTAAACAAACAGTGAAAAACTCATTTTTTTTTTATTTATATATTTAGTATCAATATTGCTGGAAGCAGACCAATTGTGTAAAAGTTTGGAAACATGCAGTTAAAATTTGCGTTATGCCAGTACCACTCAAAAAGCTTAGAAGTAGAACTCGTTTAATACGAGACGTTTAACGGTGGGTCTCATACTGTACGTTTAACTTTAACTTAACTAACTTTAACACTAACACTTTACTATTTTTATACTGATTTCAGCAAAATATTTTACTAATTTTTCAAAACCGAGTGCTAAATTTAGCAGAAAAATATACTAATTTAAATTTTTTTTTTTTTTTTATTTTTTACAATTCTTGTTTAGTTTATATTTATTACTATTGATATATTCTTAGTTTGGAAATAACACTCAGAAAATTTTATTGTATCTCCAATGCATAAAAAGGTAAACGGTTCTCCGTTTGCAATTTTGGCTCCAAATTTCAAGTACGATGAAATAATTATACGTTTATTACAATCGAAAGAAAAAAAGTTTTTTTTTTTAGATTTTACAGTTTTTTTTTTTATTTTTTAGTACACTTTTTTGCTAATTTCAGCAGCTAGATTTTAAATTACAGTTTACAACAATTTACTGAAATTTAGTAGCTGCAACTAATTATTTATACTAATTTCATTGTACTAAAATTTTGATATTTAGTAAGTTTTTTAACTGATTTTAGCAAATCGATTTTGAATTGCAATTTACATATACGCATTCAATTAGTTGGATACCAAGTGTTGATTGGAGATGTCGTTGCCGCTGGGCAAATTTTTACATTGTTTTTGACAATCGTAATTATTATTAGAATTAATTGCAAAGAATTTTTTGTTGTTGGTTAAAATTTGTTCGAGTGCACTCCTTAAAAATTTTAAAACTCACCTATTTCTGCCACTTGTTTATCTACCAAACCCGATATAATTGGCAACATTTGTATGCTAGAACGGGAAGAATTTCCATGTGAATAGTTGGAATTCTTGCTAATACAATTTCTATTGTTAGATGTAAACCAAAACCAAGAGTATTTTATGTTTTATTAGACACAAGAGACATTTGTTGTATTTTATATAACCAATGATGAAATTATTGATAATACAATTTTGTTTTAAAAAAAAACTTACCCTTTTCTTGTTAGATGTATATTAGGTGATGTTGAGGTAGACCTGTGTGCTGCATGTAATACGCCATCTGTAGTAAAACCCAAACCAAATTGTGTGGAGTCTATATTAAAATAGTTTTAATATTCAAATGTTTTTTAGTTAAAACAAATTGTTATAATAATGTTTTGTTTAAAATGTTTGGTGGTATAAATATGTAGGCAAATTCCAAAGAGAATTAAATACAAAAACTCATAGTTTGTTTAAAAAAACATTAAATTTTCATATAATATAAGTTAAAAATTTCGAATTACTAAAAATACTAAATTTCTTTTATATTATTGTTACAAAAACGTTTTAAAATATTCAAATTTTAAATCTAAATTTAGTAAGGATTTTCTTTGAAATTTGCTTTTATGCAGTCTTGGGTTCGTTGTAACGGAAACAAAGTGCTTTCCCACAATCATTTAAAGGTATATGTGAAGTGAGTGTTTGTATTTCAGTGTTCTCATATTTATAACAGCAAACCCGATCAAAATAAGATACATTACCATAACATTTTCAAAATAAAATTATATATCAAAAACATACTCTAGCAAAAATATTTTGAACAATATTTTGTAATAGATAGAAAATAAATTGGCACTTCAGCTTAAGACTTTTTCTTAAAACAGCTAATCCTTGAAAACTACTATACACAAAAACACAGACACATATACAAAAAAACATATAAAACAAATATACATATAGTACACAGATAACATAAAACTAAATGATACTCGTCATGAACACACATGTATAGCAAAATAAATTGACGGAAAAAAGAAAAATAAAAGTGTTAAGGCCAAAAAATAGCTAGTAAAGCAGGTGCAAAACAATTAAGCAATACAAAATCCTAAGCTGAAAGTGCCAAAGCGCGCACAAAGCCAAACAAATTAAATTTTGTTTAAGTTTTTAAAAAATAAAACGAGGAAAAATATATAAACATAATATGAACTAGCCAAACTAAAGTTTTTTAAACAAATTTAAAAAAAATCTAAAGAATATTTAAAAGTCTGCAAAAATAGGGCTGGTTCTTATTCAGCTTATATCAAAAAAAAAAAAAAATAATAAAAAGATTAAAAAATT
Source organism: Leucophora obtusa (assembly GCA_949987735.1). Classification (NCBI taxonomy): domain Eukaryota; kingdom Metazoa; phylum Arthropoda; class Insecta; order Diptera; family Anthomyiidae; genus Leucophora; species Leucophora obtusa. The sequence continues at coordinate 192,945,939 of OX465298.1, forward strand.
TTGAAAATAAAAAAATTTGGTTAATACAAAGGATAATTTTTGAACAATAAAAAATTTTCTTTTCTCTGCACAGCACAAGACGCAATAAACAGTATGTTTTACGGCTAAACATAGTCATATAGAATATTTAACAAAATCAACAGAAGTAGTATATATAAAAAAAGAAAATTTGTTCTGTTCAAAAAAACAAAGCGTTAATCAAAAGAATACCAATATGAGTTCGATGATGCTGTGTTTGCCCAAGTAATAAAGCATTCTCACTCTCTTCAGGATTATCCCCAACACCAGCATATGGACCCAAATCATTATCGACCTCACATTCAGGATCATCACCTTCCTCTTCATTTTGTGGAAATGAAAAGGTAACATTAATGGGACGTATTAATTTATTTTTATATTGATGTTCGAATAGTATGGGATTGTATAAAGTATTTTTCCATTGGCGACTTAAAACAATTATGCCCTGGAATATGTCATAAGGGTAAGAAAATTTATAGTTAATATATTATAAAGATGGACAAACCTGTCTTAGAGTATTTAGGTGTGGTATATCTGCTTGTTTAAAGATACGCTCAACTTTTTGTACTCCCTCATCCAAGACCAGTTTTTGCATAATGAAACATAGTTGACAACTGGGATCTTCTTGCAAAGTTTTCGACAATAGTGTGTAATTGTTGGCATAACGACTCTTTAAAGAAAAATTTTATAAATTATTTTTTTATTAATTAATTGATTAATATTTTATAACTTTTATATTTTTTTACATCATATTCAACTATTTGTTTGAATTTATATTGATGGTTCACAAAAAAACAAGAAACTAATTATAATAATTACTTAATATTAAATGACTAATGATATTAGTCGAAATATTGGTTTTAAAAAAATAAATAAATAATAAAAATAAAAAATCTGTATTTTAATTATTATTACAATTTAAACAAAACTACACTCTATAACAAAAACATTTAAGCATGAAAGTGTATGTCCTGCACATAAATTACATAATATTTCTTACACATTTTTCACATACAATCAAATATTTTCTGTTTAGGTATAGAACGTCAGTCCAACACACTCTCATGGGTTACGTGCACTGACAGCAAATGTCGAAGAGTAACAGATCTATGTAATATATGGTGTCATTCATATAAATCCCCATTTGCCTATGTTGATTTTAAATAAATATGAAAATTCTTCAAAAAAACACAAACTTGTAGCCTCACTATTTCAACGGCCTTTTTAATCTTCTGAAAATAACATTGGGCCGTTCATTTTGTCTCCTTTATCACATGTTCGAATTTCAACCAAACGACAATACTCACTAGTTCCCTTGTTACTCTTTAGTTAATCCTTGTTCACTTACCTTTTTAATTTTTGGATTCCTTTGTATTTTTTCATTTTCTAAAGCATCCGACATTAAACAAGCTGCTACAGCTGTCTGGCGGGAATGTAATGCCTTAAGTAGTGAAACAATCTTTATAGCCAAACGATTACTGGGATTCATCCATGCTGTTATGGCTGGTGAAGCTGTACTTAAAAGATTCCAATCTAAACGTGTTAAGTCAATTTTTCTAGTAATGGGCACACAAGGTGGCGCCGCAAAGTTAAGCCAAACCGATTTTAATTCAATGACACACGATGAAGTTTTATCATTTTCTTTATTGGCCACTTTGTCAAAGCCTTCTGGTTTTTTCTGTGCATTAGCTTTACCCTTTTCTATGTCTTCTTCTGCTGGTTTGGGAGTAGATTTACGATTATCGGCATTAGGATCAGAACGTTCGGTTACTATTATATTTTCCAAAGCAGTTTGGAATTTTTCTTTAGGAGTTTTAGGTGTGGGGGGTTTTTTCGTTAATAAACGCCAGGCTGCCTCAGCTCTTGATGTGGCCGATACATCAATTTGAGGATTATTTGTAGCTGTTGTTGTAGCTGTCTCTACCAATTCATTTAATGTGCCTTCTTCTGCCATTCCAGCTAATTCTTCTTTAGAATTTTCTGATTTTTCAAAATGTGATCGTTTAACAATTTTCACACCCACTCCCTCTAAACCACATTCAAACATTATGTAACCAATACTATCCACTCCAGTATTATCAGTCATTTTTAAACACTCAAATAACACCTTACTTTTTGGTTCTGGTATGGCTGTTACCATTATGGGAGATTCTTGTCCTGTTGTACTTTCAGTTTTTAAACGTCTCAATTGAGCATGAGCTCTTCCTACATCGAGTGTTATCACAAGTTCTTCTAATTGTTTTTCTGATGTTTCAATTAGAATAGGTTCTCCTTGTACATTATCTGGCCGCGATTGTGATGATAGATGGGCTAACAGAGCTCTTGTACCTTTCATTATACCACCCTTTTTATGACTACTGCCAGATTGTACAGTTTGTTGTATATAAACATTATGCATAGAGGCTCTTGTAGTTTTACCTAAATGAAATTTGGTGGATACTCCCTCTATGTAGAACGTTAGCAGTGAGACGCAGCTGAGATCCTAAAAAAATAAATTTAAAAATATTGAATAAATAACAATATACAACAGCCTAAAAAAGCTCCTGTTGCAATACATATTTTCTAATTAACTTTGATGTGGTGAATCCAAATTTGGCAAGAAACCGAATTTTCAGTGGACCGTTTTTGAGAAATGTCGGTTTTAATATTTTTCGTCGATACCCCCTTTTTGTAGGTTTTTATATAATATTACACTTTCCTTGAGATTAAGGTTTGTTTTTTATATATAAAAAGTTTTTTATTTTCGATATTTCGATACTCCATTGTGTAGCGTATTCAGGAAATAACAATTAAATTGTTTAATTTTTTTAAAAAACGGTCCATTAAAAATTTAATTGTTTAAATTTAATTGTTATTTCCTGAAGATGCTACACAATGGAGTAGCGAAATATCGAAAATAAAAAACATTTTATATATAAAAAACAAACCTTAAGCTCAAGGAAATTGTGGAGTTAAAAATTGAAAAGAAGGTTAAATAAACGACAAGAATTTTTATATAATTTTTTAATTCCACATAATTAGCTGAGTATAATCAAGGCGGTGGATGTTCAAGGACATTTTCATGGTAATGCAAGGCTCCTTATTATTTCATATTTGGAAACCAAATTTGTCATTTGTCTCTCAGATAAACTAGATACTTGAACAAACAAAATTTTGTATTAAATCTGAACTAATTCCTTGATATACACATCTTTTTAATTAAAATACAATTTTTTTAATAAATTCATCACAAAAAGCAATAATATTTGTTAAATACAATCAAATAATATTTTAGGTTAGACCATTTCCAAGTGCCCTATGTTCCTTATAAGTACACTCAAAAAAAATAAGTTAGTAGAAAAATTAGTAAAACGTCTTGTATATCAAGTGTACTAGTTTTCAGTAATTTTTTTGCTGAAATTCCATTTTCAGCAAAAAATTTAGTTATATTTTTTTAGCACTAAACTAATTTTGAACTAATGTTTTACTAATTTATTTTGCTATCAAAATTGTGCTGATAACCGCATTAATAGCGTGGACGACAACCAGATAGACAAGATGAAGATGTCACAGCTTGTCTGGAAACAGAAATGACAAAAAAAAAAGAAAAACAACTCTACACTCAAAAAAAAACTCATTAAAGTCAGCAAAAAATGTTAAAAACACTTTACTAATTAATAAATATATATCAATAATATTTTTATTACGCATTTTAATAAAAGCGTCATAACTTAATTTATATCAATTACACGGGGTCTCATACTGCAGGTTTAAACTTTAGTTAACCCTCTAACCGGCCTAAGCTTTTTTACAATGATATTTATACCATGTGTTCCTCACGAAAAATAAATAATAACTTCTACAAAATTTTTTTTCGTTGCCTACTTTAGGCGATATGGGCCAAGATAGTTTAAGGGTGAATCTCGAAAACTAGCGCATAGAAATTACTAGGTTTAGGCACAAATTACTTCTCTTACCTAGATGTAATTACAATAAAAAAATACATTTTTTGTGCTGTTACTTAAGAATATGTAGCGATTTTCGTTTTTCGAAAAACGCGAAATTGAGCGAAAACGCACCAAAACTTCAATATTTATTATTCAAACTTATAAACTTTGCTACCTATACCAAATATATTCTTTTTACCAAATTTCAGAAAAATCCGTCCATTCGTTTTGAAGTTAAGGCGATGTCCTTTAAAGGTATCCTTATGGAATCCTGTGCGTCCTTGGACCAAAGTAAGGAACTTTTTAAATAGCTTAAGCTTCAGTCTTACTTCATGGTCACTATCAATTGTTTTAGTCTATTTAAATATGTTTTTAAGATTTTTGAAAATTTTGGTTATTTTAAAATATTTAATTTTTGAAATTTTACGAAATTTTATCTTTGACACTTTCTCGCTTTCATACCGTGCATTGTATATACAAAAATTCTTCACAAAAAATTTTATAAATTTAGTTTTCCGTTGAAAAAGCATAATTTGTTATTATAAAATACTCCTTTGGCGCATTTCTGGTCAATTTAATATACCCCGCCTGGAGGCGGGCTTGCCGGTTAGAGGGTTAATAGTTAACCCAAAATTTTGTTGTTGTTTTGTGTACAGTTTTTAACATTTTGTTTTGTTTATAGCTAAGTTAAAGTTAAACATACAATATGAGACCCACCGTTAAAGTTTTAATTAAGATAATTAAAACTTTTATTGAAAATTTTGATGATTTTTGTTTAAAATTTCAATTGAAATCTCATGTAAAATACCAAGATTCCCCATACAAAAAAAAATCCAGTAAATTTGCGAGATTTCTAAGAAATCTCATGAAAATCTCACAAATGAGGAGACTTTTACGGAATACAACACTGCGTTTCGCTTAATTTGTAGAGTTTTTGCATGAAAAAGTGGCGAAAATGGTCAACGGCTGACTAAAAATAGCATAAAAAAATTATTATAAATATGAGTATGTAGCTGAGATGCAAAACTCGTTCGTTACAAAAATTAAAAAACGAGATGACAATTGATTCTGGCAGTTCTTTTGGCGATTTGTAAAAAGATTTTGGATTTTTCAACTGTTGAGTTTTTAATCAAGAATGGCATAACATTTAAGAATTGAAAGCATTCAACTAATTTGGTTAATTTAATTAGCCACAACAAGTTTTTTGCTTCTTCCCAAAATTTGGTTAATGTGTAACGAACGAGTTTTGCATCTCAGCTACTCATGGTATTTTGTTTACAGAAAAAATGCAGTTCTCAATTCGAAATATCGCTACTGTCATAAAGTGCAACTGTAAACGGTCAAGATTTCGGGTCCAAATTTCCATTGAAATCTCGGGATTTGAAAACAGATGTAAACGCAACTTAAGATATGTTTGTTTAATTTTTATATTAAAATTTAAAAATTTAACTGATATAACGACTTTTTTAATTGATCCGAATTCAATTAAATTTTTAATTGTATTTACAAATATTTTATTAGATATCGTTAGTTTTTCACAAAAAGCATAAGAAAATTCGCAAAAATAAACTGCGCAATAAATATAACCAAAAAATTACTGAATCTCCCCTCTTGTACTGGATGTTTGGTCGCCGTTTTAGTTGCTATATCAGTGAGTTACAGTAAATCTTTATGTAAAAAAGATATTGAAGGATCTACTATTACCCAGTATTGGAGATATTGCGACATTTTTGTAAATTATCTTTTGCAAATGACATTTCGTATCTCCAATACTGGGAGATAGTATATATGGATCCGTGTGAATTAATCACTCACCTGTACATTATCCAATGCCGCCACTGATATCACCTCCTCAATTATTGACGATTGCAGCATGGTTATACTAACTTTAGGCAACACAATTAAGCCTTGGGTCTTTGTGGAAATACTTTCTTCATAAACATCACTTAAGAAAGAATCACCAGGCCCCAGTAGATTACGTTCTGTCGTGGATCGTTTAGAATTTGAATGAACTTGAGACCAATAACTCAAAGATTGATCACGTTTTAAAATATTATCATTTTTCACCTTGCCAATACAGGAAGAGTGTATGTAATTTACAACAGTCAACAAGTGCATATTAGAAAATGTAGGTATGGCAGCTTCAACCATTCTGAAAGTAAATAGTAAAAACAAAAAAAAAAATTTTTTTGAAATAATTGTCAAAATTTTAAAAATAAAACAGTAAATAAAATTAGCAAAAAAAATGTTAAAACAAGGAAATTGTAAAAATTTTGCTATATTTTTAATAATTTTATTACAATTTGCAAGTTGTGAAAGGCAGTTAAAAAATATGGTAGGTATTTATAAAAATGTTCTAAATATTATATAAATATTAAACTCTGCCCATAGGAACCTCAAAATAAAGAATTGCCGGATTTTAACAAGGACTTTACAAATTCTGAAATTGATTTAGCTTTAAGTGATTTATCTCTTCCCGATTTAAATACTTTACAAGAATTTATTGATTCTTCTGATAATAATAACGATTATAATTATGCGGACAACAGGTGGGTTTTAAAATCATTTTATAAGGGAGTTAGAAATTTTCATCCATTTATTTTACAGCTTTCTGAATAGTAACTCGAAAACTTCAAATTTTTATAATTTAAATCCCAACCAAAATTTTGATCTTCGGGAATTTGACAACATTGAAATAGATACACCATTAAATAAACATAAGTATGAACCACAACAGCAGAAATTTCAAGATATGATATATTTTCAAAGACCTCCCGAGAATTTAATGAAATTTTCGATAGAAAATCAAAGATCTGAAATAGAAGATCATCAGGTAAAATAGTTGCAACTTCAAAGTTAACCTAATTATTTGTTTCTGTTTTCAGTTAGATGAGGAATATTTAAAACAATTAGATGATTCTTTCTCCCGCAATGTGGAACAATCAAATAATAATGATAAAAAAGATCATATAAGAGTTAAACGTAATTAATAAATTTCTTAAAATTTATATTTTAAATAAATAATTTAACATACCTTTGTAAACCTTCCAATAATAAAGGTGTTAAAAATACATTAACTTGTCCTTTAAGTCTAGCCACCACTGATGTACAGGCGGCTCCTTCTGCTTGTAAGCTCATAAATTCACCATCATCAAATCCATTTGTGGTCTTATCATTTTCTTCTTCCTTCAATAAAACACTAGGATCCCAAGGATGCGACTTAGGTCCACCCATAAATGTAGCCGAACTATTACTACCCGTTTGATTTTCATATCTAGGCACTACTTTTATTTCTCTCCATGATGAATATAAATCAAAATGTGGTATCATTTTGCTACCAATATAAGTTAAACCACCATCTTCATTTTCATGAAACAATGGCGTGGAAAAAACATCCAGTCCAGAGGGAAAAGAACATGAGGTCCAATTAAAACATTTAACTTGTGATAAATGATTTAAATAACTGGCCATCAGTAAAGGAGAATCTATAATTGGACGATTTACTTGTTGGTGTAGATTAACTAAAGCTACATCTTCCTGTGAAGACATGGCAGAAATAAAGGAATTCGATGACAACGAGGGCGTACCAGATGATGAGCCTCTTGAGTCAACCTTTTAGAGAAAGAAAAATACAAATTTATTTTAAATATGTATGTTGTTAGTAATAGAATATTTAGGATTTCTATATATCTAAAATGATGCAGATATTTTCAAGGAAAGCATTCAGAGCTAAAGTTTGAGCAAATTTAAATAAAGAAAAAAAAAAAAAAATTGGTGTGTTTAACTAAATAAAATCGTGGAGCCACCACAGATTGTGTGTTTTAGCATTTCAAATGCTTTTTGAGAAAACTGAGAGCAAGATTGCAACATTTTTCGACACAAATGTGATGAAAATATTACAAATCGAAGAAGCTAACAAATATCACCACCACTTGACTTGTATCTCTGGTCAGAGAAGATTCAATTTCCCAATTTCGCATTTTTCAATCTGTTGAAAATATTTTTTAAAAAAAAAATTTCTATACTTTTAGTGACAAATCTTTGAATTAAGTAATTTTTAAAGTTTTTTGGAAAAAATTTTAAAAAATATAAGTTTTTAAGTTGTCATATAGCGGTTCCCCAATAAGCACATTGGTTTTAAAAATTCAAGTGCTTGCTTGAAGTAAAGTATATTTCAAATTCTACACCCAAAAAATTACGTAGTTGCATAGTTAATAAAATTCATAATTGATTTAAAATATATTTAAAATAGCTATGGTAGTAAATAAAAACTACGTGTTTATTAAAAATATAGTTTTTGTTAGTTACCCTGTACACAATATTTTGAAAATGTCAAATTTATAATAAAATAGAAGAATATACTTTCAAATCACTTTATATATTTGCAAAGCGCAGCTGCCTTAACAAGAAACTACAATTTTTTATTGGCACATTGATTTGTTTTCCACCATTATTGCTGTTGATATTGAAAATTGGATACTTGGAGGATTTGACTGCCAAAACGCGAGTAATGTAAATTTCGTAATTGTTTACTGTATTTAGATTTTTAATTTAATAAATATTTTTATAAAATATCTTTCGTTTTTACAACCATTCGCGTGTTTGTAAATTTTTTTATGTGGTTTATATTTATTATATTAAAATATCAATAGTTGATGTGTACTATATTCAAATCCTTCCTTTATTTCACTACCAAATCGTTAGCCATAACCTCCTGCATGGCTGATTTATAAATTTAAAATAAACGTAGTTGTCATCCACTACTTTATATTAACTATGCCATAGTGAGGGTTATTTCACCTATGACATAGTTGAAAAAATAGTCAGGGGTATGGCATCACCAAAAAAATAAGTTATGAAAATATCATAATCACTAGATGGCACTTTTTTCGAAAAATTGACAATTTTATTATTTAAATTTAAATAATAACAAACAAAAAAGCAAAAAAACAAACGAATATTTCAAATTTTATTATTTGAATATATTCCGCGCTTGTTTTTTCCTTATTTTGAGCAGTTTTCAGCGGTTTTTGTATTTTAAAATATAGGCCCAGCTGATACTAAACTGTTACTAAATAGTTGCTCAGGTAATACTAAATTCCAGCGCCCTCTATCGGTGAGTAGTGTAAGTTTTGATTTCCTATTTCTATAATTAATAGTCTCTGAATTAAGTATTTTAAAATTGATAAAATATTAAAAACAACAAATGCTAACAAATGAATTATGTGGTTGTTAGTAAAGGGAGAACATGCCACTTAAGGGAATTGCTCTATTTCACGTTCCGGGCAAGCCCATATACGAAAACAGATTTCATCCAAAGGCAGCCCCAAATGTTTAAATTTTATTTATTTACAAAAAATAAAAACAATTCACGTAAGTACGGATAGTCGTTTTTTTTACAAGAATTTATAGATATAGATATAAAATTCGAAGAAAACAAACCTTATATTTAAAAAAAAATAGTTCAAACTTGAATTTTTGTTTCCCTTTTGCGGGAGTATGATATTGAAAAATGTAATTAAAGTTTTATTCAAGCCTTGAAACTGGAAAACAGGGCTGGAATTGGACTTGTTTTCAACTTGAATTCCAGTGAAATTGTTTATAGGGTTCTTATACATTATAATTTTTATGAGTGTGGTAGTATTTCGATAAAAAAAACTAGTCAATATTAGTTAAGTTTGCCAATACGATAATTTTTACAAATTTGTACAAATTATTACTAAATGGCATTCGTTAACAGAAATAGTCAGCAAAACGGAAAGAAAAAAGAGTGAATAAAGTGACAGTTCGTTAATGGAAGTTTGTAAGTTTTCTTCTTCTTTCAAATTTTTACTGGACAAATTTTTGACAGTAAGAATTTTCAAAAGGAAAAAACATATCATTGAACGAGTAAAAAGGTTAAAATCGGGCATGCCGACTATATAATACCCTACACCAGTCTGACTTAAAGCCAACTAATGTTTGGATCCGAAATTTGAATGGGTTAAAACGGACTTGTGTCAAAATTTTCTATAAAATCATAAAAGAAGAGAAAATCGAAAATATAGCCCATATGGGCGATTGGTCCAAATATGGTCCGATCCTATCTAGAATCAATGGGCTTTTTCCTTGGGACCATGTAAGTCAGCGAACCAAATTTCAATGAAATATCTTCGTATTTGCGACCTGCAGCGTGTAACCAAGCCAATTTTGGGGGGACCCTTATATGAGCACGAGGTCTAAACATGGACCGATTTTATCCAAAATCAATAGACTTCTGTGTACCAAATTTCATTGAAATATCTTCGTATTTGCGACATGCAGCGTGTAAAAAATACAATTTTAGGGGGTACCCTTATATGGGCACTAGGTCTAAACATGGACCGATTTCAACCAAAATCAATAGACAGACAGACGGACATCGTTAAATCGAAATAAAAAAAATTCTGTGCCGATCGGTATACTATAAGGTGGGTCTAGGACCAATATTTTTTGGTGTTACAAACATCAGCACAAACTTATAATACCCTCTCCACGTAGTGGGGTAGGGTATAAAAATATACAGTTACGGACAAAAAAATAGGGTCACTAATATTTTTCATACATTTCTTTATATTTTGGGCAATTAATATTGCGCATATATTTTGGCGAAAATTATTGTTAATATATCGCGTTTAAAAATGCTGGTTTGCCAACAATTCAAAAATATATTGAATTCGGTACATTCCCTTAATTGTATAAAAATCTGAATGAGAGCTGACAAAACAATAGGGTCAATATTAAAAACGGTATTTTAAGTTATTTCGTTAGTTTTTTTAACGTTAACGATATTCCTTTTTTAATTTTTTACAACTTTACGGACCGTCACAAAATCGGTTTTTGTTCATATTTCGGTTTTTTTGTAAACCAGTTAACCGAAAATCTTAAATAACGGTACCGGTTTATTTTCAGCGATTAACCGGTTTTTTATTTTATTATTTTTAGCTTAAAATCTCTTCAAAAATTAAGAAACATAAGTGGCGAGTTGCTAAAAAATGTTGTTTCATACAAATTCCAACCCAAAATCTGGCGGATGTCAAAATTTAATTTTATTAATGAAATTTTGATAATATAGATAATTATGATAAATAAGACGCATTTTTCGTTTTTTGGATTTTATCACGTTTCTTAAAAAGAAATATTGTCTATAAAAGGTAGAGTGAATTAGTAGAAATATAAAAATGTTTTCAAATAAAAAAAATTTTAACATCATTCAAACTTTTTTACTTCCTAAATATCAACTTAGGCCAACAAGGTTAGTAACGAAAGTTTCATAATTTTGTCCTCCCAAATTATATATAAAAACTTCATTGTAATCAACCGAAACTCCCAAATCTTGTTAACAATAAATCTCTAAAATATAAAATATTTATCCTCAAGAATAACGGTCAGATTTTAATATTTTCAACATAAAACCTCTCTTGAAAAATTCTGAGAATATATTTGTCACTCTTGCAGTTTTTACTGTTTTTATTTTTAGTCCGTTAACCACTTTAACCAGTTTTTTCACAAACGGTTAACCGAAAACCGGTTTTTCAAAACAGTCCATTTTCGGTTAACCGACAAACCGGTTTTTAAAAAAGTCGGTTTTTTGGAAACACTCATTAGCTGTCTAATAAAAATAGAATGTCAATAGTTTAAAATAGTGTGAAATTGAAAGTTATTTCGTTAGGGTTTTTTGGGGTTAACGGTATTTTAAACAATTTCGTTAGCATATTTTAAGGTTAGCGGTATTTAAAGTTATTTCTTTAGTGGTATTTTAAGTTTAACGGTAGTCATTTTAAAGGGTTTCAAATCGTTATTTATATATTACGGTTAGTGTTTGCCAGTCATGGTTTGCAAAGATTTTCTTCGCCGGAGACAAAAATAATAAACTGGGCGCTACACTTTACTTTCAATTAACAGCGCAATTTTATTGGAGTTCCAAAACATTTTGTTGAGTTTTCTTAAATAATTTGAATTTATTATCTGGTTATGAAACCGGATTTTTTTTGTATGGGGAATCTGGTTTTAACTCCAGTTATGAACTAGATTTTCGACAAATATCCTAGATTAAAACGAAATTACGAGCATAGTGTAAACGTAACTTTAGTATTAATCGTATTTTGCAATTGAAATAAATAAAATTATATTAAACACTCTATTCTAAGATTAGGAAAAACGTATAACTTCTTTCATAGGTTCAATGAAACCAAATTTATTTGTATTTAAATAATATAAATAATATATATGAAGTGCAACAAATATTGTTTTAAATCATGCAAATGCCAAACAAAAATATACCAATAGTAGATAGTTTTTAATACATTCCAAATAAAAATCTAAAAGATCATTAGCAAAGAAAAAATTAATTAAAAACTTAAACCACTTAAGACTAAAAGATTAGCCAATTATTAATTTCCAACTACATTTTCTAAAGTTATTAAAGCAAAGAAAATATCTTTCTTAAAAACAGATTTCTATAGAAACAATTAGAACTAATAGGATCGGTTTTTTTTTAATTTAAAACACTAAAAGCTACTCACATCATGAATAAAATGTCGATACTCAGGTCTTGATGATATATTTGTTAGTTTTCTGATTGGTGTAGCAAGACCATGAATACGTCTGACGTCTTCGTTCTATGAAATTGATGGAATTTTGTTTTTGAAATTGTACAAATTTGTTTCGAATTTTTTTGCAAAGGCGTTTCAATTATTTAATGAATATAATGAATGTACAAAATATAATGCATGCAAAAAAATTTTGAATTGTTAAGAGAAATTAGTTGGAAGTTTTTGTAGCCAAATGAAATTAAGAGAAGAATTATTTTTAGTTTATAAAAAGCTAGTTTTATTTGAATTTACAATTTTACTTTTACTTAGCTCTTATTTAATATTATTCGTTAAATATTTTTTTAAATTTATTTAAATAAATATTTTATTATAAGTTTTTTAATTATTAAGCTTTTATTAAAATGATTATTATGATTTATTTACGTGAAAGTTTTTAGTGAAAATAATGAAGCTTATTTACGGCTGGAATAAGATTGAGAAAACTTACCAATTCTGTAGTACTTTGGGGTCTTTTAGTTAAAGGTTTTGCATTCGACTCAGGAGCATGTATTTCCAAATCACTGCGATATGTGTTTAAGGATGATAAAGCAGCATTTTCATTGCCAATGCTGGAAAAAGATAAAAAGAACATTTATAAAAAAAATTTATAGGGTCAAAAATATTTATATTTGCTTCAAAAAAAGTTTAAAACCATTTTACACCATAACATTTTTTATTTCAAAATTATTTCTTTGAACTTTTGACAAAAGCACTTATTTCGCAAATAAACATTTCGCAGGAGAGCTAAAAAAACACTTTTACCGTTTCATAAAACGGTTATTATAAAATATTTCTAACAAATTTTTGAAGCTTGTGTTATTAAATAAAAATAGAGAATAGACAAAAACTCAAGAAATGTATATGGCATTTTGTAGCATAATGGACATAAGTTCCCAGGTAGAAAAATACAAACGGCACAATGTTGGCCCGGTATTGGAGGCGGTAGTACATGTACTGGCAATGCGTCGGATTTTTAACTTTCACTGTACTGCCATGTTGTCGAAATGATAACACCAATAAATGCTTGGCCGTAGTTATTTCCCAACGTTGACGCAGGCTTGGGATTTTATTTTTTTGGTATTATTCCAGTACATTTAATAACAAATTTAGTAGTTTGCTAGAACTTTACTGTCCTCTTAGTGTACATCACAGATTTGTTTTATTTTTATTTTTTTTTTTGGCAATGTCTTGAGACTTGATGGAATTTCTTCAAATGTATTCTTTCGAAACTTCACAAGAAAAGAATGGCGATGTCTCTCTTACATAAATAATTGTGTAATAGATGTAAAAATACGTAAAATTTATAAAATTGTTAATTTTAATAAATTAAAAAAAGCTCGTTAATTTTCAGAAAACAGTACTGGCAAAGCACGTTTTAAGTAGTACCGGCATTTCGTAAAAACAGTGCTCTCCCAGTACAACTTTTGTTGTAACGTCGGCAATTTCTACCTGGGTTGTTTTGTCAAAAAAAATTCGGCTATACTTACAAAATTAATTTTACAACATACAGAAAAAACATTACAATCACCCCTGTTCTGAGTTCCGAAACTTTTTAATTAGAGTGAAAATTTGCTATTTCTACTAAATTTTAATATTAACAGACTCATTTTAAAATAAATTATTATATAATAATTGTTGTTAAAAAATATATATACATTTCACGTTCATCAAGCTTTTTCTACACGAAATAAAACGAAAAAAATAATTCGGAGGTGGATCACGGAACAGCAAAAAAATTCGGAATGTTTCACTTTAGAATTTTTTATGTGGATTCGGAACTCAGAACAGTGCCGAATTTATTACATTTAGCGTGTTTTTTAATCACCTGGATTTAGAATTTTTCATAAAAAAAGTGGATTGATTAAATCCAAAAAAAACTGGATTTAATAAATCCATAATAAAAGCACAAATATATGAAACAGCCTATTAATTTAATGTCAGAAAAAAATAGGAATAAAAATTAAAAGATAAACAAAAAAATTGAAACTTATGACTGTATGTAAAAAATACATAAACTGATCACTTAATGATCACCCTATTTAAGTACCAGTTTTCAAGTCTATTGATAAAACTGGAAAATTGTTCTTATGGTAAAATTTGTGTGAAAATCTATTGAATTTGTAGTTTTAAGCAGAGATGTATTCGCTTGTTATATACAGTGCTGCTATACTAAAATTTACGTTTCTCTTTTTTCGGGATTGGGATTTTACAGATTTTTTCATGAAGAATTGAATAAAAAACAGATGATCTAAAATACCGATTGGCAGAGCACTTATTTAACTATTGTTACCAGCGCTTTGCCTACGTTCGGAAAGATAATTGGCCAACCGAAGATCGACGTTATCATTTCAAGGTTGACCCAGTACTTTAATTTTTGAAAAACGGACGCTCTGCCAGCGCTTGTTCCACCATATACAGTGATTTGCCAACGTTTTGCCGTTTGTATTTTTCTACCTGGGATGGTTAGAAAAAAAACTACACCTCACCAAATACATATTTTTAATCTTGGCCATGGAGAAATAGCTGAAATAGAAATGGCAATTTTTCACTCTACAGTAAGTAATTTAATTAAATCCAATTAGTGAATATTAAATATTGCAATGGAATTTTTCAATTGTGTAAAAATAAATTGAAGTGATAAAACTGAAAAGGCAGACTGGTTATCGCTGTTTTATATAAAATATAATTAATAATTAAAAGTTAAAGTAAAATCCTTCATCATCGAATTCGGTATTAAAAATTAGGGTGAAAGAAGTGTCGGACAGAAAATTCTTTTTAAAATAGGGAGAATCTAACCCCATCTGTTGAGCACTTTTAGAAATACTTTTTGGATTTATTAAATCCAAGTGATTAGAAAAAACGGCTATTATTTTTAAAATTAATTTTTTATTTTTACTTTTGTATTGACAAAATCGCTGATGTAGAAACACCCAATGATAAAATTCTTTTGTCAAAAGGAAATGAATAAAATTTTGAAGTTGAGTTGAGTATTCTCATATATTTTAGTATATAAGGGTTAGAAATGTAAGGACAAGACAGATATATACATTTTCAAGTGTTTTTTGCCCTAAAAGTGTATTTCGCCTATATTTTTGTTAGTCAATAAAAAGTCTCAATCAAGTTTTATATTTTTCTAATCGCAAACTGTTACCTTAAATCTGATGAAAATCTTTTCTTGCCCGAAAAGATTATAGAACCATTATGATTTTTAATAGAACCACGTTGAGACATCATATTGGAAATATCTTCTTCGGCTGAGAAAAACATTTCTGAAGGATTTTCCGACGTCAATGAAATGGTTCTTTGAACTTCTCGTGTCAAATGATCACCATTTGTTAAATCGATCGGCAATTGGTTTTGTATGTTAATATCGGCTATTTCAAATTCTAAAGGATGTGAGTGTGGTGCCGAATGAGACATTTCATCGGGGATCTAAAACGAAAATTACAACAAACGCATCATTATGAAATTCAAATTTCAAATTTTGCTTTTACATACCTCCAACTCATCTTCTACATTAATTTCACCCGTTAAACGTGAATCGGAAATGCTGGTTTTAGGTGGTGAAACCCGTAAAGTATTATTTTGCGGTTTATTAGAGTCAGAACCACGACGATAGATAACTCCTTGAGATTCGGCGGAATCTTGTCTTAAAACTTTTTTAGGTGTACTATCTAAAAGGCGAGCATAAGGAACTTCTACTGATGTTTGACGCGAAGCAGAATATGAATAGCGTTTACTACGTCTTTCCAGGGTATTAGGAGAGCCAATGCTTTCTCTAGACTTACGACCATTCATATCTTTTTCCAAAGTAGAAGCTCCGCCCAATTTTATTTTGTTATTTACCTCCTTAGTGGCTAAATCAGATTTCTTTAAACTGCCATTAACAGCTACAGCAGGACGATATAATTTACCCTGGATGGATAACAAATTTAGTATAAGGTAAAAAAATATTTTTAAGTGGAATTACCTTTCCCGTAAAATCAGCTGAATCGTGTAGAGAAACAGAATGTAAACTATAGGGCGGAGTATGAAATACTAATTGGCCTTGATGTAAAATACTTTCACCAAAACCATAATCCTTGTTGTTATTAATAATGCTGAAGGCAAAAAAAAAAATTAAAATAACACCTTGAAGATATGTTTCATAACAAAACTTACAAATATCGGGCTATATTAAAATTATCTGCCAAATCTTGAGCGGAAGGTTTAAAAAATTTTAAACCATTACGATTGCTACCGAAAAATGCACAGCCACCAATACAACCACAACGTGAAATATCAATTACAGCACCTACAGCATTGGCATTAGTAGAATTAGACCATAAAAACCACAACCGTTTATATTTCGCATCATGTTCACGCAAGAAGCTACAGTAAAATTACAAAATTTTTAATATTTCAGAAAGAATGTAATTTGATTAAGCAAACAAGACAACAACATACTTATGTTGAACCAGATGTAATTTATGATCGGGTATAGGTAAAGCTGATGCACCTTCTAATAATATAGGACCCAATGATGTACAACCTACTTCCACCCAATTCTCAAAGAATTCGCTGTCGTAGGCCGCTGGTTTTCGACATTCAGAAAAACTATCTCTTAGCTTTCGCGAACCCTCTTCTCTAGAATCTCTACGCTGAGAAAATGAATTCGAACTACGTTTTCCTTTTCCTTGATGAGATTGATGTGTATTATGTTGTATTTCAGATTTAATGGAGTCTTGATCTGTACGTCGTATTTTTCCAGATCTATTACTTCCCGTAGTATTGGTGTTATAAGAATTTGTCATATTTGAAGTACAACCAGCATTTAACATAAACAGTCTTATTAAAATTGAAGGTAATAAACCGGATATACCAGATTTAACACGCTGGCCATGTAAATTGCAGTTAGCCAAGCGTATAGGAGAGATCTAAAATAAAAAATAAATTAAAATGTAGAAACAAATTGGAAAAATAAATGAGAAAAAGTTATATAGAGGCACTCTCGCAAAGTAAAGACGCTAATAGTTGAGACACAAAGCACACGCGAGAAGTTTTTGAAAAAACAAATTTTTCAATTTTTATTCTCTATAATTTACTTGTATGATCGCAAATCTAACAAAGACATTCATTTAACAAATTTTTGTGTTAAAGGTTTTGTTTTTTTCTGGGTTAACTATTAACCTAAGTTTAAACCTGCAGTATGAGGCCCACCGTAAATTTTTTTATTGTGATTAGAAATCGTAAACATAAAATATTTTAAATTCCCTTCGGTAAATGGGCATAATTATCTCATTAAGAGAGGTCTAATCTACGTTTCATCAAAGAAAAATCTTTGTTTTTTATCTATATAATTCAGGTTTTAACCAACTAGTACAGTACTATTTCCAAAGAGTCACTTCAGAACTGGTTCCGCGAGTGTTACATTAGCACCAGTTTTGCTCCCTATTTTTCGTCCTTAAATTGTAATTTTCAAACTAGTTCTACAACTAGTACGAAAGTGGGAGTTTGGCGACAATTGCCCCCATTCCTATGACATCTCCATGTTAAATTCTACAGTTGTTTGTATGGAGAGGCGGTAGAACTCGTACTAGTTGCCTGGTTCAAATAAACTAGTACATAACTGGTTCTGAACTAGTATTTTTTGCTACTGGGTTTCAACCTCCCACAAAAAATATTATTGGTTTGTATCCTTGCTAAGAATTTCAAAATGTCTGTTTAAATATTTACCCATGCATGTAACGCTGTACCGCTTTCTATCAGATATACATCCACCGCATCTGCCGATACTCGTGTCATTTTATATTTTATATCTTCGGCCGATGGACATTTATATTTATTTTCTTCTTTTGTATGCGGGCATTGATTACTCGGCACTCCGTGATGACAATTACGCACAGTTTTTGGAGATTTAAGACAATTTTCTGGATCTACAGCCAATAGAGCTAAAGTCTCCAAGCCGACGGCTACATTAAATAGTTGTGGCAAAGTCAATTTTCCAGATAGTTTACCGAGTTGAACTTCTATTAGCCAAGAATATTCTAAAGTATCTTCGTCTAAAGCACAACCTTCATTGCTGAACATAGCATGGCCACGAACCTGGAAAAGAAAATATTCATGAGCTACGTAGGAATTTGTGGTAAAAATAAATATAATTACATATTCAAAAATAAGTAAAAGCGTTAAATTCGGCTCTAACGATTTTTGTCACAAATAAACAAAAAACTAAATCAAAAACATTTTAGGGGATTAAATAAAGATTAAAATATATTTGTTTTTCAAATTTATTTTTATCGGGATAAATATTAATTGTGCTAAAATCCCAAAACTTGTTTAACGAATTGTGAAAAACAAATTTTCCCTATCCGGATTTCATTTTTGCCCAAGGAAATCGTCATTGACGATTCAAGGAAATCGTCATTGATGACGTTATTAGAATTTCTAGAAATCTAGAAATATTTGTTAGGTAAAATTACAAACTCAATGAGAATTTCTTAATCTCGTCTAGCAGCTTTATTTCAAATATCAAAGAAAAAAACGAAAAGAATAATAAAAAATTGCCACAATTTGCTTAGTTACCTTCCAAAATACTACTCTGTTGTTTTGACACATCTAGCAATGTAGTGACATCTATTTTTTTTATAATCAATAATTAAAAACTGGGCTCAGCCAGAAATTGCCAACGGTACAAAAAATAAGGTACTGGCGCAACACTGTATTTTCTCCTTTTACGGTACTGTGAAGGTATCGAAATGATAACAACGGAGGACTGTCAATTGACGTTATTCGCCGGTGTTAACAACACATCCCAGCCAGAAAAATACAAACAGGAAAGCGATGGCAAAGCACTTATACAGGTGGTACAAGTACTGGCAAAAAGTGCTTTCCCATTCCCGAAATGATAAAATCATTAGACAAAAGGACCTGCTGTTCAAAAAGCGCCGGAAAAGCACTGCAGAAACAAAATTTTTAAACGTTGGCAAAACCAGTAAATTGGTGGTCTGGAAATATATTTTCCATAAAAAAAATTTTTTTGCTTGCAACCGGATTTGAACTCGAAAACTTCTGACCACAAACCTTTTTCGAAGCGTCAGCATTTTTATAAAATCATTGCTCTACCAGTGAATTGACTTTTGTACCGCTGGCAATTTCTAACTAGCTAGCACTGGATAACAACTGATTGCAAACATTGGCATAGCATTCTAAGCCCATCTTTGCCAGTGTTTTTTTTTATAAACAACCAAATCTTGTGTAAAACAACGCTTTTACTGACTGGGAAATTAATTTATGGCTGGGAAATTAATTTCTAGTGTCCGACCGAGTATTCGGCTTCGGAGTTCGGCCAAAAAGTGATGTTCGGCCAAGTTCGGTGTTCGGCTAAATTTTGGCCGAATACCGAACTTTTCTATAAATCAATATTTTGCAACATTTAGCTCTTTAATTTTGTATAGTAACTTATAAATATGCACATATTTAACTTAATTTTTACTTAAAGAGCGAAAAATACAACTTTTTTATGTTTTTACAATTTAGAAATATTTAGTAATTGGTTTCCGCATTTTTGAATTTGAAAAAGTTGCATGAAATTGTATTTTTATTCAAACACAAAAGTATTCGGCTTCGGCTTCGGTTTCGGCCGAACTTAGTAATTTTGGCCGAAGTTCGGCTTCGGCTTCGGTTCGGCCTTAAAAAAGTTAGTTCGGTCGGACACTATTAATTTCAAATAAAAAAAATTTTTATTGTTGAAATGTACCGGCAAATAGGTATAAAAAAATTACCGATTTTATTGTATTTAAAGTACTAGGAAGGCACTGAATTTTTAAAATGCCAACGCTTTGCCAACACCCGTAGCCAACCGTCCTTCGTTGTTATCATTTCGACGTCATACCAGTGCTGTATAAGTTGGAAATCGGATGTTTTGCCAACACTTGTACTACCCTCGCCGACGAGACTGAGTATTTATAATTTAGCTACAGATTGCTTTTAATGATATAGTGGTAATAATGAAATAATATAAAATATCATCTTTTCCCACACAAATACATAGGTTCTGGCCAGACTTCAGATTTTTAGAATTTTTAGCAAAAAATATCAAATATGCATTAACAATACAAAATGATAAAGCTTTTCAAATAGGTTGAATACTTGAAAACTCTAATGAAATGAAAGTTAGCATCCTCATTCATCACAGTTTAGCTATCTCAAAACTATAAACTTATACTTCCATTCTCAACAAAGAACATTATAATAAAAAAAAAAAAACCTTCGATAAAAATCTCCTTTAACTTACCTGTACAGCTGACAACATTAAATGTCCTTGATTGGTATGTTTATCACGATTTTGTCTTATTACCGTATCCGATGTTATTAAATATGATGGACTCACTAGCACCTGCAAAGTAGTCTCATGATAGCGTTTATTCATTTCAAATCCGAAGCGTTCTATTAACACAACCGGACAGGGTGGATCATTTTCATTGCAATTTTTCATAACATGTGCTTGTATATCATGGATAATAACAGAAACGACCACTTCCAATGGCCTATATAAACGAGGATCAAATGGTTTTTGTTTTTCTTCTGGTGCTGTTACTTCAGAGATAGATTTTGTAGCTAAATCTTTTTCCTTAACCAGTAATTGATCTTTTGGATTGATGGGTGCAGCTGTTGAAGAATCTTTTGTTTTAATATTTGACTGTTCCATATCGGTGAAATTTTGATCTTCACCAAAAATGTTTTCTTTAAGATTGATAAAATTTCGTAATACATTGCCATAGCACATTAGAACTGAGGAACCGATTTCTAATTCTACCGTCACATGATCGGCCGTTAAAGAGGCGGGATCAAATTTATATTGTTCTGGTTTTTGCCAGTTGGGATTGGGTGACTTTCGTGTTTTAGGTATACGCATAGGACTGAGCAAAATTTCTTCTTTTTCAGGTGTAGTAATATCAGCTTGAGGATCTGGTCCCAAAGGAGGAACAGGATGATAAACATATTGTATGGAGAGGGCTACAATGGGCACTGTCCAACAATCTACCCAACCAGCAGATCTTTGACAAATTTTGCGCCATTTTTTTGTATACAATTCCTGTCTAGTTTTTACTTTTCCACCACGTGTTAACAAACGTGCATTTTCATCTATGGCCAAAACTATAGGCCTGGTCGATGAGACTTCGGGTACATATAAACTTAAATCTAAACCTTCACCATGTATCCAAAATTTCAAAGTAACAGTTTTTGGTAGAAAATCATCGAACGGTAGAGCAAAACTCATATCAAATACATCACCACAAAAGGCTAAATGATTATTTTCTTGATTTGCACTGGAACAATCAATCCAATTGTATTCATTACACAATGTCAGAATCTCAAATTCATTTAGTAATATATTAAATTTACAAGTATATGGCACAAAAGTTAATATATCAGGTCTAGCTTTGCTCGCCCAATCTTCAATGAGATCTTGAAAGAAACATTTATGTTTATACACAATGTAGGCGGTAGCCTTGCAACCACTCAACGCTATACTCCAATCCTGGGGTGCATTCCATTTTGTGGGATAATGAATACGTATTTTATACTCCAATGACTCAAATTCAGCTAAACTTCTATATTGCAGTGAAGTTGTGGCCTCAATATGAAAAAGTTGTCCCTGAATTTTGGAAGTAAACCCATCGGAGAGTGTTACCCAAGGTATGGTTACCTCAACGTATGAAGCTGGACCGACAGTTATATGCATAGCATTAGTTTCTTTTTCTTTAGAAAATAATATGTCTATGGTTGCTTCGTTCAATACACAGAGTGTTACATCGAATGATTGATAACTACGTAATTCTCCGGGTTTTGGGGTGGGCGTTACTTGCATTTCTTTCCAATCGGGTGGATAGAAAAATTTAAATAAATGATCACGTTGTCTATCAGCCCAAGGACCATAGCTAAAGTCGGTGCCTTTTAGACATTTAATATTTATACCCCATACTGGAGGAGAAGGTTCTACTTTATCCCCATTTGCTAATATAATATGTACCGGTTCTTCAGGTACAACTCCCGGTTCATCCATATAAAAATATAAATCCATTTGATTGGACATCATTACCACAAAACCTTCTCCCATATAACGTGGTGGTTCATCCACCAGTCCAGTGTATTTAGGACTAGGGGCAAACATAACTTTAGCATTTTCTACATTTGCTTTAACAAAATGCATAAAATGATCTAAACGACATACAGCTGGTTTGGTACTATACGTGCAATGTGCTTCTTCCATGGATATGGATAGTGTGGTGGGTGTTAGACGATTGCCAAATACAAAGCGTCCTGAACATATATCAATTTTAATCACAGGTATGAGATCACGCCATGTTGTTGCTTTCATAGCTTCGGAATGTTTAACACTTTGGTGCTTGCTTATGCGAGCATTTTCCATGTTCATAGTATGTTCTTTAAGTTTGGACCGTTCTTCGGCTGATAGAGAATCGGTCTAGAAGAGAAAATCATAAATGCAAATGCGTATAAAAATATTCTGTTCTGTAATTACTTACAGGTATTAGTAAGGAAGGCTTTAAACCAAATGTTCGTTCTAGTTCATCATATAATTCGGAACGATTATAAATATGTAATTCAGAACCATTCAATTGCACGGATAATCGAGTATCCGAATGAGATAAATCTAGAATTAAAAATAAATATAAAGTTTTCTTTTTTCATTTAACCCTTTCTTACCTTCTGATACATCTTTTGGTACATATGAACGCCACCATCGAAATATAAAGTAACCATCTTGTATACGTGCCGAATAATCGTACGTTATATACACAAAATCACGAAACATTATTTTACCGGCTAAAGGATTTAACGCTACAGAACCTGTTAATTATTTAAAACCTAAATTTATTTATTTTTCTTTAAAATATCATAACACTTACCAATTTTGAAAAATGCTCCTTTGATAAACCAACGATTGGCTATTTTAGTTATCAACATTCCCATTAAACGGGAGTTGTAGAATGTTATATATGTTACCCATGTTATTGAAGTTAGAAGAGAGCAAATTAGCCATATCTAAAAGAGAATCAATTTTTTTCGTAAGAATAATTTTCAGTAAAAATAAATCTTATTGAATGAGGGGTATGTATAGTTGATCTTTTTATTTTGTAAATGAATGCTTTTTAGTTTGATTCCGCTATTATTTTGCAATTTTTCAAGTGCGGTTTTTTATTAATTCATAAAAACCGTAACTCAAAAAAAAGTTTGCCGTACACCGTCCAATCTAAATTATTTTTGCAAGAAGGTTTCAAAAAAAAATATTTTTTTGCCGAACGTAGGGGTCGCCATTTTACATTTTTCGTTATATCTTTGCATTTACAGTCATGTTTTTCTCTCGATTTGATCAATGTTTTGCTCTAATGACCATTGAGTATCCAATAGGGTATTCAAATTACTCGGGTTTTGATTTGTTCGAGTAACTGAGTAACTCGATTTTGAGGTTTTAAAATTAATCGAGTTAATCGTGTAAGGTTTAAAATTACTCGAGTAACAATTTTATTTCATTATTTTTTCGCAAAAATTATGCAGGTTTTATAGTTTATTAGTAACAAAACACAACAAATTAACAATTAAAATGAATCCATAAGTAGAAGTTTAAAAAATTGGTTAAATCATTTATTTAAGTTAACTTTGAAATCTAAGAGAGGTCTGTTAAATACTCGTTTAAAAATAATTTGTAGCGCAGTATTCTAAAAAGCTAAAAAAATGTTGATGGCTTAATTTAAAATGAACCCAGTTAGATTTTTTTATTTCTTTAGAGGAGAAGGATCAAAAGTAGAATAAAATCTAAAAACTGTGAATAACTATGTGTGAATGAAATTTTTAGTAATAAAAAATGAATTCAAATAAATTTTAGATTCTTTTTTTTTTTATTGTTTACTATCATCAAACATTTAAAATTATAATATTTACTATTTACATATTTTGAGATTTTACTTAAAAGTATTACAACAAATTAAAACTTAAATTCTATTAACAAGAAAAACATTCCATTAATATTACAGATCGTTCAATTTAAGGTAAAAAGATAGAAAAAAACCTTACAAGAAATTTAAGATTCAAAGTTATTTAGATTCTATTAAGTTTTTTTCATTTCTCTCTAAAAAATAAGAAATAGAGTTATGGGCCTTTTGTATGTAGTAAGCATTTGATGGTTTTACTTAAAGTTAAAGAGATCTTCTAAAAATATACAGTTAAGGTGTTTTGCTTTTTAAACGGCTTTTCTTAAATTTTTATAAAGGTGTTCTTTGGTAATTCCATTTTGCTTACACAGTACCTTCAAATATAGTAAAATACAGACCTTCAAAAATATAATTCCTTAATTAGATTTTTAAATCTGATTAAATTTTGAACGAATCCATAAGCATTTAAATTCCATCACTATTTTATTCAAAGAATCAATTTGATTTTTGTTGATTCTTTTCATATAATCAAACGAACTGATTCAATTTTAACAAATTAATTAACCAATAATGGTTACCTTATCAAATCAAATAATACAAATAAATTCTTTAAAAATTGAATCAATATAAATTTATATAAATTATATCTCACTTTATTCAATTTCAAATCAGTGTTTTACAGTGGTTATGATTCAGAAAATGATTATAGTATTTAAATTCAAACTGTAACTGAAACATTACTTTAAAATCTATAAAAAAAAATAAAAAAGTAGTCAGCAAATTAAAAACAAATTGTTATAAATTAAAAAAAATCCTTTTTAGATTTACTCGAGTTACTCGATTAATCGACCAAAATTACTCGAGTAATTCGTTACTCGAAACTGGCCATTTGAAATTACTCGCATAAGTTTTTGAAAGAGTTCATCGATTAATCCCGTTCTAGTAGTTACCCACCAGATCACAGTTGCTACCACACTAATGTACTACCCTAATGTCAGAAAATTAAAGCTCACAAAAAATCATTAAACTTTTGCTAAGGAAGTTTTTCGATAAACCCAGCAGATTATTTTTTTGATTGCCGAACGTAGGGGTCGCCTTTTTAAATCTTTTTCATTGGATTTTTCCTTTATAGCAAAACACTGTTCTCGTCGACCAAAAAATCGATATATCACATTTTAAAATCCGACTTTAAATGCCGAAGCTATTACGAAAAATTGCGAAAAAAAAAAGATATCAAAAAACTATATGGACTATAATCCACATCTCCTAAAAGAAAGTGTGGTGGTTAGTTGCAAAAAAATTTGCGAAAAAAGATAATTCTCAAAAAGCTTTTATATACATACACAGAAAAAATAGTTCATACATTGAATGAATTTTTTATAATATGGATGAATCGAACACGATAATTTTTTCCCAAAACTTGTTCATACATTGTATGAATTTGTTCATAAATATTATGAAAAATCTTCATACATATAAAAAAATTTTCCATGCAAATTATGAACTTGTTAATGCAAAATATTAATTTTTAGTAGATTTTGGTGATATTTTTTAATATTTAAAATTTATAAAAAGGAGAACTAGATGATTGCAAAATTTATATTTTTATTAACAAAATATTGCACACATGTATAAAGTATAAAATGGTAAAATATTTTGACAGTAATGATGGCTTTTTACTAGAGTTTGCTAAAAACCGAAAAATTTGAAAACCGCGGTTTCGGTTTTTCAAAATTATAAAAACCGCGGTTTCGGTTATTTTTCGGTTTTCTTGTGATATTATAGAATTGTTTTAAAATAATTTAATATTTATCAGGCATGTCACAGACTTCCATTTCACTTGAAAGTAAAATTGAAAACGCAAATTGCTTCTCCAGAAGTAAATGTTTTTTTTTGCATATTTAGACCAAATATAACAGATAAACATAATTAATTATAAGTTAAGAATGCTGTTTTTAATAATTTCACTTAAAAAAGTATTTGTTAAAGACCATATTTAAGGTTTTAACACATATTTCGCATAAAATTAATATGATTTGGATGTACAATTTCGTAACGTTTTACTTTTGCTTCTTCAGAGTTTTTGCGTTTTCGTAAATTCTAAAATGTTTAAAAAAGACTTTTTGTGGTAAATTCGTGTTCCAACTGCTAAATTTTGATATAAGTTGCCATTTGTAGTTAAAAAAGAGAAGATCGCCGATCAAAATTTAAAATTTTAATTTTTTAGAAAAAATTATGTTTTGCTAATCAACAAGAAAATTATTGAATTTACCAACAAAAAGCGTTTTAAATGTAAATTTTTTTAAGTGAAATAGTTTACGACATTTTAGGGAATACATACCAAGCACTATTGAAAAGCTTTTATGAGTTTAAGCTGCTTAAATATCAATTCCACTTTGGTTTTTGAATGTGGAATGAAAACGATTTTCTTTCGTTTTACGTTTTGTGGAGAAACTTTTAACGTTTTAAGTGCAACTATTGAGCCTGTAGCATACTCCATACTTACCAAAACGTTTCATTTTCTATACAAAATTAACCCTAAACTGCAAATTCAGAAGGAACAAAATTGTTTTCGATCACTTTAGGAAAAAAATGCGGAACTGAAATTGCGAAATCAAATCAATTCCGTAAAAAACCTGTGACATGCCTGTATGTATAACAATTAAATATTTTAATACATTCAAGATATTTATTAAAGTTCGATTGAAAATCTCACTCGAATAAAGGCAATAACACCATTCCTTTTGAAAAAACGCAGAAACCGTTATAAATTTAAATTTTTTATTCTTTTTTCTGCAGATTAAACTGTATTTAAAGAGTTTAAATTTGGAATTTAGCAATTTGTTTAAAACAATATAAAGTTGAAATTTTATACAATAAATTTCGCGGACTACGAAATAAAACTTTTTGAAAAATAAGCGGTGAAAATCTAAACTGAATACGTGAAACTCAATATCTCTTAAACTACATGACTTTTGGTGGTTTTTTTCCTAAAATTATAATCCTCAGCTTATATTATCTGTAGTAGTAAAAACAAAAAATCTTTAAAGTAATATTTAATGGAGAAATTGTTCATTACAGTTAAATACAGAATTTTGTAAAATAAGAGCTGAACCCTTTGCTTTCAGTATTTGCTAAAAACCGACTTATTTTTGTCGGGTTTCGGTTTTTAGGCCTCAAAAACCGCGGTTTCGGTTTCGGTTATAACCCCTTGGGGATAATGCAATTTGAATAATTTCAAAAAGATATAAAGGATTTTTTGTATAAATGATTTTGTGATAAAACAAAAGTCATCGAATTTTTAGAAGACTTTTAAAACATACTCCATAGAGTTTTATGGCAAACTAGCGGGCGCAGCCCGCTACGTTGTTAGCGTGCCTTAAAGTTTACAATTTTTTTTAAATTCGCTTTTTATTTAAAGTACAGTTTTTACAATAAAAGCCTTCATTCACCCAGCCACCACAAATAAATAATTCTGCACAACAATGGGTTTAAAATAAATAAATATTTGATCACTTTTTCTCATGAAAGTGGATTGTTAGTAATGAATCCATAATAAATTGCAATATACGTGTGTATGTTAAGATAATTTGGTAAAGTGCGAACTTAGGTAGATAGACCCGTAAGTAGTTTTGTTCATTTGTGTTTTGAATGAAAATAAATAACGTAAAGCATGGTTGGAAATAGGGATACCGATCCCGAAATCCCGGGATTGGACTTGAAAAAATCCCGGGATTTCCGATTTCATTATTTGGCATATTTTACCTCTTTTTTTATTTCTTTTTATTGTTATATTCGACCAAAATCACATAAATCTAATATCTTATTAAAACTAATTTTTCCTATTCATACACTTATAAAAAAAAGTTAGTACAAAAGTCAAAAGTTAAACGCGTTCTGATTAAATTGCACTAATTTTTCTGTTATTTTCTCTAAAAAAGTCCGTAAATGGTCAAAATTCTGCTAAAATAACAGGAATAACATGTATTTGCGCCAGCACAATTTTGACCTATGAATTTGTACGTAATTTTTTTATGAGTGCAAGTAATAGATTCAAATAGATTACAGATTGAATAATTCTGAATAAAAACCTTAATAATTTAAAAACTTTTAGTCAGCTGTGAAACTTTTAGAAATCATAATTCAGCTTTATTTCATCTTTAAACGGATATGTTTTTATTTATTTTATTGATGATTTGCTAAAATCTTAACTTCATTCAAAATAATTTTGCCGACTAAAAACAGCAAGTTTTTGTTAAATTATAAAAATCTCACAAACTGCCTTTCTGAAATCAGCAGAGGTATGTGTTTAATATAGTATTTAATGTTAGTTGATTTAAAAAAACTAATAGTCACTAAATATTTCTGATGATTTCGGCAGAGTAGTTTGTATTTACATTCAATAAATTTTTTCCAAATATAACTAAAAATTTGTAGATAAGCAGTGTTTTGGCTACTTTTAGTTAAAAAGTTTCTTCAGAAGTAAATTGTAATTTGAAATTAACTTAAATTTAACTCATAAGTATATTACTTATGTTTCGGAAATTTAACAATTGTTTAGCAAACAAGTTCTGCTGATTTCAGTAGATTTAATCGCGGAACCTTTTTTTTACTAATTTTAAGTAGCTTTCTCTGCTATATTTACATACTTATTTCTATGAATGGAGTTTCTGTTTAAAGCCAGATTCATAATGCTGTAGTACACCATATTTTTTGTATCATGCTATCTCTATTTTACATACTCCACTATGCAGCGAGGAGTACTCCAGCATTGCGAATCCGGCTTAATTTGTTTATTTCTTCATACTACAAAAAATAATAAGTAGATTTATAATGAATTATTTTAATTTGTAGGATTTATTTGAGCTATTTTGTTTTAAAATTAAAAATATGATGAAACAATAAAATCCCGAAACCCCGAAAAATCCCGGGATCCCGATGAATCCCGGGATTCCGAAAAATCCCGGGATCCCGGGATTTCAAATTTCAAAATCCCGAATCCCGGGATTTGTAAAAACCAGTCAGTCAGTTCGGCATCCCTAGTTGGAAAGCATTTTATAATATTAAAAATAGCGGGCAAAGCCCGCTACGTTGTTAGCGTGTCTTAAAGTTTTTTTTAATTCCAGTTTATGTACAGGTAGACCTGGCAATTCAAGTAAATTCACAAATTCAGTTGGGAAATTTACTGCGTCGGTTTCTTCCACCGGTGCTTCGTTACATGAAGTTTAAATATCGGAATATATAAGTTCCATTCCTTTTCTAAGGTTTTTTCTCTTTTAGAAAATTTGTTTAACTTTTTGGAGAGTATGTTTCAATGCTACATAAGTTTCATATTCCGTGGATAGTGTTTGAACAGGTAATTCCCTTTTCCAATCCATTTGCATTGTCTATAATTTCAATTTAACTCGTTCAACGTTTATATCCATTTCATTCCACTTGTGTAGTGTTTCAATTCCACTCGTTTCCTATTTAGTTTCTTAATTTTAGTGTTTCATATACACTTGTTCTTTAAGTTTTAGGTTTCTAGCTAAAGACGCAGACGTTAAGGGGGGGGGGGGGGGGGGGGGGGGGGGGGGAATTTTCCCCTTTTGAACCACCATTTTTAACACGTTCCTGTCCAAAGTCATAGAAATGCCTTGTCGATAAGTTAGCCCATACTCCAAGGAAAACATATTATATATTACAGGTTTCTAGCCGAAGGGTTCGGTTAGGCCATCAAGGGGGAGAATTATTCCGTTTTTACCCCTCCCGGTAGGAATTTCCAAAAATTCCGTCTTAGAGGACGTCTACGTTGGAGGAGGAACCTAATACATACATAATTTTTGGTCTCTATATCCAGCAGTTTGGCCAGGCCGTCAAGGGGGAAGTTTTTTCCCTTTTTACCCCTCCCGGTATGAATTTCCAAAAATACCATCTTAGGGGACGTCAACGTTGGAGATGGAACCCAAATACCGAATTTAAGATCCCTTGTTCCAGCAGTTTGGCCAGGCCGTTAAGGGGGAGACTTTTCCTGTTTTTGACCCTACCTGTAGAAATGTCCAAAAATCTCATCTTAGCGGATGTCTACAATAGAGGAGGAACTTTAATACCAAATTTCAACTTCCTACCTCCAGCGGTTTGGGCAGGCCTTTAAGCGGCACTTTTCGCTTCATTAATCCCCATTTTTGCAATGTCCCTGTCCAAAAAGCACCTTCCCGGTAAGTGAGCCCATACTCCAAGTAACATATGTTTTACATTTCAGGTTTCTAGCCAACTTTTACTATTTGTGCCCCTCTCGGTAGGAACTTCCGAAAATCCATCGACAGGGAATTTCAGCTTCCTAGTTCCAGCAGTTTGAGCAGGCTGTCAAGGGGGACACTTTTTCTTTTTTTGTCCCTCCGGTTGGAATTAGGCTGGAAGAGGAACCTAAGTACCGAATTTCAGCTTCCTAGTTCCAGCAGTTTGGACAGGTCGTTAAGGGGCAACTTTCCCTTTTGAGCCCCCATTTTATAAAGACCCTGTCCAAAATTCAAAAAAGTATCTTTCTAATAAGTTAGCCCTTACTCCAGGAACCCACATTTTAAGCTTCAGGTTTCTAGCCGAAGGGTTTTTTACCGGCCCCCAAGGTGAGGCTTTTCTTCTTTTTGCCCCTCCCTTTAGGAATTTACAAAAATTCCATCTTCGCGGCTATCTGCGATGGATGAGGAACATTCATACCAAATTTCAACTGCATTGCCTAAGCGGTTTGGGCAGGCCGTTAGTGGTGACATTTTTCCCTTTCAACCACCATTTTTACTATGTTCCTTTTCCAAAATAGAAAAATTACGTTGCCGGTGAGTTAGTCCTACTCCAAGGAATACATATTTAAAATTTTAGGTTGGCCAAAAGGGATTGGGCAAGCCGTCAGGAGGAGACTTTTACTTTATTTCCCCTCCCGATAGGAATTTCAAAAATTCCGTCTAAGCGGACGCCTACACAGAAGGAGGAAATCACATACCGAGTTTCCTTTTGGGATATCCTGTAGGGAATTCCAAAAATACAAACTTAGTCGATGTCTACTACAGTGGAGGAACCTTTATACCAAATTTCTACTTCTTACCTCCAGTGGTTTGGGCAGGCACTTTTCCAATTTGTGAGACTGTTTATGGGGAGACTTTTCCCCTTTTTGCCCGTTCCGGTAGGAATTTCCAAAAATCCCGTCTTAGCGCACGTCTATGCCGAATATCAAGAAACCTTGTTTTAGTGGAGATATCCGTGGGGGGAGGAAAAAAGTAGTTTTTTGAAATTATATATTATTTTAAATGGTACTTCTTTTTGGAAAAACGAAATTTTTTGGAAAAAGATACTTTGTTTTTACAAAGTACTTTATTTGTACTTTTTTTGGAAAAGGTATTTTTTTTTTTTTAAAGGTGTTTTTTTTTGGAAAAATGTATGTTTTTTGGAAAAAGGTACTTTTTTGGAAAAGGTACTTCTTTTGGAAAAGGAACATTTTTTTAGAAAAAGGTACTTTTTTTTGGGAAAAGGTACTTTTTTTGGAAAAGGTACTTTTTTTGAAAAAGGTATTTTTTTGAAAAAATGTATGTTTTCTGGGAAAAGGAACATTTTTTTGGGAAAAGGTACTTTTTTTTGAAAAAGGTACTTTTTTTGAAAAAGGTATTTTTTTGGAAAAATTTATGTTTTTTGGAAAAAGGTACTTTTTTTTGGAAAAGGTAAATTTTTTAGAAAAAGGTACATTTTTTGGAAAAAGGTACTTTTTTAAAAAAAGGTACTTTTTTTTGGAAAAAGGTACTTTTTTTGGAAAAAGGTACTTTTTTGGAAAAAGGTACTTTTTTGGAAAAAGGAATTTTTTTGGAAAAAGGTACTTTTTTTGGAAAAAGGTATTTTTTTTTGGAAAAAGGTACTTTTTTTGAAAAAGGTACTTTTTTGTCCCCTTTTTGCCCCTTCCGATAAGAATTTCCAAAAATGCCGTCTCAACGGACGTCTACACCGGTCGAGGAACGTACATACCAAATTTCAACTTCATAGCTCCAGCAGTTTGAGCAGGCCGTCAAGGGGGAGACTTTTATTATTTTCCCCTTTTTGCCCGTCCCTGTAAAAATTTCCAAAACTCCCGTCTTGGTGGATGTCTACGATAGTGGAGGAACCTTTATACCAAATTTCAACTTCCTACTTCCAGCGGCTTGGGCAGGCCGTCAAGGGGGGCCTTTTTCCCATTTTTACAACGTCCCTGTCCAAAATTCCAGAAAGTACTTTCCAGAAAAGTTAGCCCATACTCCAAGGAACACATATCTTAAATTTCAGCTTTCTAGCCAAAGGTTTTTTGGCAGGCCGCCAAGGGGAGACTTTTCC
Source organism: Leucophora obtusa (assembly GCA_949987735.1). NCBI lineage: Eukaryota > Metazoa > Arthropoda > Insecta > Diptera > Anthomyiidae > Leucophora > Leucophora obtusa. The sequence continues at coordinate 192,978,759 of OX465298.1, forward strand.
CCTTTTTGCCCGTTCCGGTAGGAATTTCCAAAAATCCCGTCTTAGCGGACGTCTACGCCGAAAGAGGAACCTACATACCAAATTTAAACTTCCTAGCTTCAGCGGTTTGGGCTGGGCGATGTTGAGTCAGTCAGTCAGTCACGTTATTCTTTTATATATAGAGATGATGAAATTCGCTCAAATCTCGTTAGTCCATAAACATATCTAACAATATTATTGTACAAAACGGTTAATTTGCGTTTGCAAGTCGTGTCACAATTCCCAAAAAGCTCACAACCATAGATTAAACCGGGGATTAGGTATGTTTTAGCAAGTAGAATTCTTACTTTTAAAGGAGTAAAAAATTGTGTTGACCAAAGAGACCTTAACTTGGCGTAAGTTTGACCAACAAGTGAATTGATATGGTCTGTCCAAGTTAAATGTTTGTTGAAAACGATGCCAAGGTTTTTAGCTGCTTCAACGAACTCAATTATTCCTCCTTTTATCACAATATCATGTTCAATTACTGGCTAGCTTCGTTGCCTGTGAATTACTACACATTTACATTTCCGCGGATTAAGGCAGAGCCCATTTGCCGAAGCCCATAAAAAAATTTTATTCAAATCAGAGTTAATCCTACTAATATTTTCCGTAATTAATTGCATTGGACTGCTCAAATACAATTGCACATCAACCGCATACATATGTATTTTGCAATACGAAAGCTGATTAGGCAAATCATTTGCATACAATGAAAAAAGGAGGGGGCCAAGAATCGACCCTTGAGGCACACCTCTAGTAAGAGAAAGGGAATTAGACCAGACATTATTTACATATACGGATTGTGTACGATCAGTTAGATATGAAGATATCAATCGAGTAGCAGTCGAAGAGAATTTAAAAAATTTTCTGAGTTTCATACATAGTGTAAAATGGTCTACTGTATCAAAGGCCTTGGAGTGGTCAAGGACTACCAAGAAATTAATTTTACAATCATCCAGTTCACGTCGTATATATTCAGACACATCTGTCAAGGCTGTAACGCAGCTATGCTTTGGACGAAATCCATATTGCTTTTCACACATTAGTCCTTTTTCCTTAATATATTTACCGATTTGAATTTTGAAAAATCGATAAATTTTTAAAAAATCGATAAATTTTTGAAAAATCGATAAATTTTTGAAAAATTTAACAATTTTACAAAAATCAATAAATTTTATAAAAATTGATAAATTTGTCAAAATCGATGGATATTTATAATAATCTTTAACAAAATACTGCGTATTATATTTATATGAGAGACCCACGGTCTTTTTTTCTCCTGGGTCTCTATAGGCTAAAATTTTGGGAAAATAATCTAAACGTAATTCTGACTTACAGCTGTAAACTTTTTTTTTTCAATTTCAGAAAGTCCATGTACGGCCTTTTTTTGTTCTGGGTCGTAATGGGTTAAAATTTTGCAGAAATAATCTAGACGTAATTCTGACTTAGAACTGTAAACCTTTTTCAACGTGTGGAAAAAAAATATTCAGAAACAGGCTCTTCAATTCAGAAAGTCCTGCATTTTTCACACATTTATATGAAAATGCCGCGGTCTTTTTCGGTGTCATGACGACGTTTTTTGTCGTAGGTCGTTATGGGTTAAAATTTTGCAAGACGTAATTCTGACTTCGTTGTTCCAAAACTGTTGTCCGTTTTCATTTATCTCATTTAGTTTTCAAGATACGGGCAATTATACAAATAAAAGCCCTTTTCTCTCCATGAGGCTTAGTTTTCGGGGTATGGGCCGCGGGTTTTGACCTCTGGTGCAAACATTTTTCCTCTAGCTCTCTTAGTTTTCGAGTCATGGACCATCAAAATTTTATTAAAGCAAAATTCGCATTTACTTTTCCATGTAAAACTCATTATGACCTCCTTGTTCCAAAACTGTTGACTTTTTCATTTATCTGATTTAGTTTTCAAGATACGGGCGATAATCCAAAAAAAACCCTTTTCTCTCTAGGAGGCATAGTTTTCGAGAAAAACGCGATCTTAAAATCTAGCAACGTAAGTCGAAATTTAGTTTCGCATCTGGGTATTATGGGCAGGTTTTGACCTCTGGTGTAAAAATTTTTCTTATAGCTCTCTCAGTTTTCGAGATATGGACCATCAAAGTTTTATTAAAGCAAAATTCGCATTTACTTTTCTATGTATAACTCGTAATGACCTCCTTGTTCCAAAACTGTTGTCTATTTTTATTTATCTGATTTAGTTTTCAAGATACTGGCGATAATCCAAATAAAAGCCTTTTTCTCTCTAGGAGGCTTAGTTTTCGAGAAAACCGCGATCTTAAAATCTAGCAACGTAAGTCGAAATTTAGTTTCGGTATCGGGGTATTATGGGCGGGTTTTGACGTCTGGTGTAAACATTTTTCCTCTAGCTCTCTTAGTTTTCGAGATATGCACAGAACCAATTCTGTTCATAAAAAGTAGCAATCACTTTCATTGATTTCAATTCATAATATGTATGAATAAATTTCTACAATTTAGTAAAATATCAAGGTTGGTTACCGTTATCGTTATAATACCGTTATCGCTAAAATGCCGTTTCAAATTGAATACCGTTACCGTTATCGATACCTCTAAAAAAAATTCCAAATACCGTTATCGTTACCGATACCGTTATTTTTATGGGTAGTTACCGGTATTTTACCGGTATTTATTATTTTATATAAAAATTACAATTTTTTATTTTATAATCTTGAATGTTTTTTTACAAAAAAAATTTATAGATAATAATATTACTTATTAAAACTACCAGTATTGAATTTATAGCTTAAAATCAGTATTTTCAGTACTTAAAATTAAAAATATGCCATGTTTTTACTTGTTTCTATATGTTTTTAACATAATTTTTAATACCGGTACGTACGTCTTAAATACCGTTACCTTTACCGTTACCTAAACAAACGAAATCCGATACCGTTACCCTTACCGTTATTCGTTTCGGTAACCAACCTTGTAAAATATTCATAAATATTTTAGTTTAAAAAATATTTATAAATCAAGTCAATTTGAAATAAATTGATAAAAAGTTGTCAGAAAAATAAATTTCTTTACTTGGGAAATAAAATTTTGTTTTTATTTGCCATAAAACACGCAAATTGCGAGTGGTTTATCTTAATTTAAAGGTCAATTTTATATATTTGTGTAATGTGTTTTATATGGTTTACATGTATGAATTTCCTTTATAAATTTGATAAAAATAAAAATACATTTTTAATGCACCATAATTAAAATTTGTATAATAACGCGAATGTGGCGGCCCGGGTAAAAATAGTTATATATTGTTATATATAATGTGATTGGGTTATATCTGACGGTGAATGGATTCACATTAAGACACATATCATTATATACAAAAACATCTGATATTATTTTTTCAATGAATTTTTTGGGCGGTAATTGATGTTATTACATATCCCCAAATCTGACTCCATATATAACTATATAAGCCATATAAAACTAATCAAAATATATGTAGTGACCGATATGTCTATATGTAATTTTATAAACCTTTCTATATGATCTCGTACAAATTAATATAAATTAAGAGTTAATTTTTCCACAGCCAAATAATTTTCACGTGATTTTTTGCATATTAAATTAAATTAAAAAATATTGCAAACGATTTAGATTAGATTTTTATTTTAGGTTATAAAATTTGGGCCTTTAAAATTGTTCAAGCTATAGAAATTTCAATATCAATTTAAAGCCGGTATGCATAAAAAGTATACCTACTATTAGACAAAATTATATAAAATCAGATATGGACAAATCTCCGATCAAACTGTATCAAATTATATCTAATTTACTATAATTAGACACAAGTAGATGACCCATTTTTCCGATCGAGTTGTATGTCGTTGTATATGGGGACTTATAAAATAAGATATAATTATATATGACCCCGTTCTAAAATTTTTTACCCGGGGGATACATTAACTTTATTATTATTTATTTTGCGAAGGAAAGGAGCATTCAATTAAAAAAGTCTTATGAATTCGTTCATAATATGCATGAACAAATTCCTACATAATATGAAAAAGTTTTGGGAAAAAAAGTTATATAGAATTCATACAGTTTACGAAAAAATGTATTCTATTTATGAATTATTTTTTTCTGTGTTGACAATCAAAAATTTATTAAAGCAAATTTCGCCTTTATTTTTCTATGTATAACTCATTATGACTTCTTTGTTCCAAAACTGTTGTCCGTTTTCATTTAACTCATTTATTTTTCAAGATACGCTGAATAAAACTGTTTTCCATTTTTCCACAGTCCAGTTTGCGTAAGTTTTTGCAAAATTCAACCTGAAATTTCATAAAACTAATGAAAATTAACGAATACGTTGCAAAATCACTTAGGCAAACCTCTTTTTTAAATGTTTCTTCGTCAGTATGGGTTTCTTAGACGGCATGAAGCTTCTCAAATTATTTTCCAATGATCGCTTTCTCACAGTGCTAGAACTAATATTGAGATTAAGCTCACTCACAACATCTTTGGAAGAAATAAAGGGTTTTTTCTTTATTAATCGGACAATTTCCCTATCTGTTCGATGTGAAGTTTTTCGAGGGCGCCCTCCAGTATTGGCTTCCTCTACTGTTCCAGTAGCTTTGTACTTTTTAATAAGACGCGAAACTATTGATTTATTAATGCTTAATTTTTTAGCTATAGAAACTTAGGATTGGCCGTTATTAAAAAGTTCAACAATTTTGAGCTTAAAAGCGGTTCCGTAACGTGTACGCGCCATAGTTGCACTTCTAAATAATTGATACTAAATGTACAGAAACAAACTAAATTTCAATTTTCTTTGTCAAACTTAACGGGAAGGAAATAACTGTTTCAAAATTTTTGTTTATATGTTGCAAAAAAATACAACAATTAAATAGTTGCTTAAGTTTCGAACAATAATATATGGAGTTAATTTTGTTTTTGTTTTTTCTTTACTCGCAAGGAAGTGGAATAAAATTTTTGTTGTTATTATTAGAATGTAGGTACATAATATAATAAAAATTAAAAGTGTTATTTTGTATAAATAATTTGAAAGACTTTGATTACTTTATTAGCAGAAGTTGCTTAGGTTTCGAACAATACTGTATATGGGTGAAATCAAAAAATGTGATACATTTTTGGGCCAAATTTGTGAGAAGCAAAAAGTGTTGATATTTCGGTTTTTTCTTAATGGAATCAGTAAGTTTAGTTATTATAAACCTAATTGCAAAAAATCTCTTCTACAAGTTGTCGCAATAACTTTTTTTGCACAATTTTAATTTTTTTTGTGGTAACGGAGTTTACATTTCTGCAAGCAAAAGATATAACAAAAAAAATTGCGTACGAATTTTCTTCAATTTATTAGTTTTTCGTATTTGAGTTTTCAACTTGCTTTCCAATGATAAATAATTTCTGTTTCTCAAATTGGCGGTTTCGCGAATAAAAATACAATTCATTCCGCGAAAAAAAATTTTATATTTTTTTTTTAATTTTGTATTTTTGGTCCTGTTAAATGTTTTTCAAAAATATAAAAATTTTTAAAATCCAAACAGCGGTTGCGCAGTTAAAAAATAATATATTAAAAACATAACATTTCGCGATCAAAAAATTTTTAAATTGTGTGAAACAAATTTAATTTGTCAAACTGATGTCAGTAATGTCTCGAAATATCGATTCAAAACCAATGAAATGCAAAATCAATCATTTTTCGCTCCAGCAGCTTAGGGTAAAAAACTGATAACTTTTTTTGATTTAACGCAAAATTATTAGTTGTTTATGGTTATTTTAAAATATTTTAAACATTTATAAACATTTATTTGAATGAAACCTAATGCAAACAATTGTGGTTACGGAGTTTACAGTTACGGAGTTTACATTTGGTTACTTTTTTCGTTTTCTTTCCGAAACAAAATCGCATGATGCCTACAAGGTGAATCCAAATATGACATTGTTTTTCTTACTCGTTAAATAGTTTGGTGTAAAAATTAGGAACGGAGTTTACAACATTTTTTCAAAATCATTTCAACGATCATTTGAGTATAAATAACATTATACTTTTCGCAATATAAATAATAGATAACTCCAAAATTCTGGTATATGCATTTTTATCAAAAATTATGACGAAAAATCGTTACAGAGTTGAAGTCGTGATAGCTAAGATATACGAAAAAGTTTGTAAAAAGTATTAATTTTTATTAAAAACGGCACTTTTCCTCTTCATAAAAATTCTTACAGTTAGTGTTTAGCTTTATTGGTTATTAAAATATAAGCTTTAAAGTTAAAAAAACCTTATGAGTTACTTGTTACGGAGTTTACATTTGGCCTATAAAATTGGTCACAAATTTTATGTATTAACCAAAAATTGATCAGATTGTTATAAATTTTGTAAAACAGGTGACAATGCGCTGATATATATTGAAATATATAACTTAAATGTAATCCATGCATTAGAAATTAAGTGGTTACACGGTTTTTATCACATTTTTTGATAACACCCATATACATATATATAGGGAGTATATTTCGTTTGACACCTAACTCAATCTCTAAAAATAATAATTCACACAATGTTGAATCAACTGAACGTAAAATTTCTCTATATCTAATTTTCCTGGATAGAAGAAAGGCAACTCCATCTCCCTTCTTACCTACAGGACGATCATTTCTTAACATCAATTCAATTTTAGGCATATTTTATAAATTTAGTTTATTTTATTATTGTAAAATGTTATATAGTAGTATACAAACCGTATTTGGCCCACAGGGCTTGGTTTATAAATATTTTTTGAAATAAAAAAAAATAAAAGCCCTTTTCTCTCTAGAGAGAAAAACTCGATCTTAAAATCTAGCACAGTCCAAATTTGATTACGGTATCGGGGTATTGGCGGGGGCTTTTGACCTCTGGTGCAAACATTTTTGCTGTAGTTTTTGAGATATGGACGATCAAAATTTTAGTTAAGCGATTTTCGCATTTATTTTTCCACATATAACTCATTATGACTTCCTTCTTCCAAAGCTGTTGTCCGTTTTCATCTATCTCATTTACTTTTCAAGATACGGGCGATATTCCCTTTTCTCTCTAGGAGGTTTAGATTTCGAGAAAATTGCGATCTTAAAATCTAGCAATGTAAGCCGAAATTTAGTTTCGGTATCGGGGTATTATTGGTGGGTTTTGACCCCTGGTGTAAATATTTTTCCCCAAGCTCTCTTAGTTTTCGAGATATTGCCGAACAAAATTTTAGTTGAGAGATTTTTGCAAATGAAAACTGTTAAACACCTAAAAATTTGCAAAATATTAGCGGGACGCGAAAAAGACTTTATGGTACAAAAATTTAATTAAAAAACTTAGCGATTTACATTCTGTATATTAGTGCAAAAAATTTCCTCTTTGAACATTTTTTTCGCGATTTTTTTTGCAATCAACCAAAACTTTGTATTATAAATTTTAAGAAATCGTACTTAAAAAATTGCTAAATAACGGCGGAATGCGAAAAAGGGCACACAATTACTTAAAAGAGCTAATCAGCGATTGACATTCAGCAAACGAATATATTGGTGTAAAATTTTCCTTTTTGCAAAATTTTTTTCGCATTTTTTTTTTTTTGCAAACTAACCACCAAACTTTGGGCAAGATATGAGTGTTATAGTCATGGATTAGGGATTAAAATATACCGCAATGAAAAAATTCCAAATAATGGCGGAGTGGGAAAAAAGGATTTGTGCCGCAGAAAATGAAATAAGAAACTTAATCAGCGATTAACATTCTGCAAACAAATATAGTGATGCAAACTTTTTCGTTTTTCTATTTTTTTTTTTTTTTTTTTTTTGCAAACTAACAATTATTTTTTATTATTAGCAATTTCATTGATTTCATTAGGATCCAACCAAACCTTCTTTTTTCCGCATCTCATAACAGAAGCTGCCAGCCTCTTTTGAAGTTTCAGGGAACTCATGTCGCCTTATAATCGTCGACTATTATACCCATATCTTATATCGCTTTTGGTATAAGATATGGGTATAATAGTCCTTGGATTATTAATTTCAAAAAAAAAACCGAACGAGCGAGCCTTTTCCATCCCTGATTAATAATTCTGTGTTCGTTGCTGTTTGAAAGCACATAATATTATGTCTGTTCCCGTACTTTACCGAAGTTACACAAACTTGCCCAAAGGCGTTCCCGTACTCAAAATTGCGTGTAAATTGTTGTTGTTTGGGCTGTTTTGGGTACACGCGGGTACCCGCGGTAACGTACGGGAACGCACATATTGTTTTCCACAAAAAGTATAGAGATTTACAGTGCCATTGGTTCCTAATAACGCATATTTTTTATATTTATCAAAACTACATATCTGCCAGTATTATCATAAAATATATTAAAATTTTATTTCAGAACTCTCTATCTTATCATTAGCGACATGAATAACGCAAATAATTTCAAAATATGAATAAATAGGACTAAATTGCCATTTTTAAATAATATTCTAGAAGACAGATTGATTCAAAAAAATCTTATAAGCAAGTGAATCAGTTTTATTGCTCTCCTGAACAATTGTATTTTTGCAGATATAGAGTATTGAATCTAGAGTATCGAATATTCTTTCTGTCCAATTTAATAAAAATTCGTCTGTAAGTTTTCAAGTTATGGCAATGTCCTTTAGAAGTATCTTAATGGAACCCTGTGTGTCCTTTAATCAAAGGGCTTACTTATTTTTTTTTTTCTCGAACTTAATTACAGTTAACTGTACAGTTATATGGCCCCGTTATAAAAACGGATATTGCTAGGGTATTCCACAATGCGTTTTAATACGCAATAGATTAAAAAAAAACAATGTGGCGAACTTTCGAGAAAGTTCCGTCCACGTGATTTACAAATCAGACGCACAGGAACCACAGCAACACATATACAACCATTGCCTTCACAATGGAGGCTAATCGTGATGAAGTTCCAATACGCCAGAAAAGGTTTGCATATGGTTAGACTCAACAGTCTAACGGCATGCTGAGACACACTTTAGAGTATCGCAAAACAAAAACAATTAACCGACATTCCTTATTAAAATTTAATACAGGTCACGAGATAACCTTCTTCTTCGGCGACTCACGGCGAACAGGGCTTACTTATTAAACGCCAAAAACAAAAAATTTCATTCACAATAATAAGAAACCTTTATATTTACAAACATAGGGTAGCTCTTAATCGGTGTGCTAAGAAATCATTATGAATGCACTCTATTCTAACAAGCTGCTAGGCCAAAAATACATTCTAGTTAACAGCTCGTTGTATGCGATGTATAAGGAGCTATAAACTATTCGTTATGAATACGGACCCCGTATTACGGAGTTCCTAAAAAAATATGCTAAATACTTTTTAGCATATTTCGTTTGACAAAAGTAGATATTTTTGTTAACGCAAGATTCAATTAAAAAAAAAAGAACTGTCAAAGAAAAATATCTAATACGAAAACTTAACAAACGGTGTTGAATAAATAAATTGAATTTAATGTTGGCAACGATCAAATGATTATCGCGAACCTGACAACTCTGGGTGACAGACAGAAAAAGCAATTGAAATTGAATTTAGCAGATTTTTAGAATAATGAATATTTCAACATTTTTGTAATTTTTTGTTTGGCATATTTTTAGTTTTTCATGATTTAGCCGAATTTAGCTTTTTCGGTGATTTAGCATATTTTGAACGAAAGTGTCTGGCAACACTGTTGGGATGACATCTCTTTCCCATTATATACTCTTTGGTGTCAATGAACTTCCATTCCGTTTATATTGACATATAATATTAATAAACAAAAACAAATACCATTTTTGTTTACAAACTCAACAGGTAATAATTGGGGGTAAAAGTATTCACCCCAATATGTCAAAATCATATGATTGAACAGCTGATTCCAAATGTCATGAACACATCCATTGACAAACTGGCAGGGGCAAAGAGCAAGCAGAGTGGAAGTAAAGAACATTAATTATAAAAGAGAAGCCATAAATTATTTAATTATGAATTTATTAGGGGAAATGGGCAAAAAAATACATTTTATTAAATTATTTCTGTTAAAATAATACACAAAAATTTTTGTAAGAAAAAAACAATGCTGCAACTAATTTTTATAAAAAGTAAATAGCGGAGAATCATAAAACAGTCTATTTTGTTATAGTACAATTACCAATACCTAAAAATTTGAGTACATTAAGCTATCCCGTTGTTTGACAACTTCGTATAGTGAAATCAATCAACGCGTTTTTATAAGCTGATTATGGGAACAATTAAAAAAATTAAATTTTCCATTTGATAATTTTTTTTTAATATGACCCAAAAGTTTTATAATTAAGAAGTTATTAATTATGAATATTTTAAATTATTTCGGCCCACGGCTCCAAATAAAAAAAAATAAATGTTTAAATTTTGTGTAGTGGACCAGAATCATCATATCATTTAAAATATGTTCCCTATAACAAGCGCTAAATTACAAATTTTGGGAATCATTTTTAAATAAAAATTACGGAGTTGTTTCCAGACGACATTTTTCGTCAGACCAACTCACGACCAATATCTTGTGGAAACACCCTATAAATCCTTTTCTTCAAATTCCAATTTAAACGCACGTGCGGTCTTAAAGTACATTCCAAAACTTTTCCAAATTCGGGACGTCTTAATGTAAATATATATGAGTTAACATCAACTATGACAACGACCTCTTCTTCACTGTTGGACTAAAAAATTGCTGATAAGACTAATATTATCTTTAAATATTTTTTTAATTTAATACAGTCGTAATGGACACACAAATAATAATACGTAAAATAAACTATTATTATGAATCATAACTACGTTTGCTATAAATTACCATTGGAGCATCGATTTTCATATTTTCCAAAGCTATATGACCTCCCGTTGTATTCCACGTTCCATCAGGAAACCCGATACTGTCGCCAAAATCATTACCAGTGTCTTCGGTTTCCATTTTCTTATTGATTTTCTTGCAATTTATTTAACAAATATTGAACTTTTTACAATAAATTTATTTGTATGGGGAAAAATATGCACTTCCTATTTTTTCTTTGTTGTAACTTCGATTTTTACCACTTTCGGTTTAAGGGCTGGGTCATGTAATCAAATCTTTGTGATTTGTACTTTTTTCGTTTAAACTAATTGATTTTTAAATAATAAGCAAAAATTCAATTTTATTTTAGTATTAAAACACATTTTTTGGAAATTTTCGTTAGAAAATTAATGATTTTCACTATACTTTTCGCGTATCGAATATTTTTTCTGCATTTGATACAACTTATACGGAGTAGACATTTTAGTTGGTGGTGTTCATTAAATAAATAAATGTCAATATTTTAGAGTTGTGTTCAGATAAACAAGTTGACACAAAATTGTTGGCGGCGGTGGAAACGGAATAAATTATCGATGGCGGCTCAGGTCGGAAGAAGCTGATGTATTTATTTCTAGGTTGGTTACCGAACTAAATAACGGTAAGGGTAACGATAACGGTATCAATTTTGTTTGTTTCGGTAAGGGTAACGCTATTTAAGGCTCTTTCGGTAACGGTATACCGTTATCGAAACAGCAATACCGGTGCGTACCGGTATTATTTAAGGCTTTTTCGGTAACGGTATACCGTTATCGAAACAGCAATACCGGTGCGTACCGGTATTATAAATTGCGTTAGAAATACAAAAAAACAAGTAAAAACATAAGATGTTATTAATATTAAATGTTAAAAATACAGATTATTAGCTTTAAATTCAATGCTGATAGTTTTAATAAGTTAAATTCCCAACAAACAATTCGTTCCGTTTACGTACCGTTTTCTGTTCATCATAAACGGAATCCAACTCCGTTTACAGTGAGGTTACATGATCAAGATTTTGCTTTCAAGTTGATAACACATACTGCTTGTCAAATTTAGTTGAACTTGAAGCTGTGACGAAGGCTGCATGCAACTTGATAGTCAATTTTGCTTTCAAGATGCCGTCGTCAAGGAAAGAACTAAAAATTCTCGCCTCTGTGGGCTGTTTCCGCACTGTAGGCTGTTCGAAACGACTTTATTTTTTTATTCACATATTCCACAGACATTTTCATGTCAGCAGAAATTGATTTTTTTTATTTATTTTTATTTTTAAATCATTTCGTCAATGTACCGAAATATTCACATTCCGTATTTTATCAATCATGTTTTATTGCGGCACAATATTTGTAAAAATAAAAATAAATTTACAAGAAATTGATCAGCTGTTTAAAAACTTGACCGTCAAGTTTTCTCAAAACTTGAAAGCAAAAATTGATATCAAGTTGCTGTTCAATTTTTAAAATGTGAGTGTGTTAGTAAAAAAATGTGAGTGTATTGAAACTTGAAAGCCAAAAATTGATCGTGTAACCCCTATGTTACATGCCGTTTTCTGGATCCGTATACGAAAACGGAACTTAAGGAACATCGAAACTGATTCGAATACGTGGAAAGTCCGTCACTGACGGACCGTTTACGGACCTTTATGACGTGTCAAAAACTGACAAGTCAGTTGAAAGTCCGTCTATGACGGACCCTTTCCGGACCAATAAATCGTGTAAAGAACGGACAAATCCGTTGAAAGTCCGTCAATGACTGACCGTTTTCGGACCGTTATGTCGTGTGAAAAACTGAGTGTTTCCTTGTCTGTATCCTACGATTTTTTCCACAAAAATAGACTATTTTTGCTTTTTTATTAATTCATTAATAATAATACACTACAATTAGGGTTTATCCCGTCCCGGGAATTCCCGGGATTCCCGGGAATCCCGCCCTTTTTTGAATCCCGCAATCCCGGGAATTTTATGCGGGATTTCCCGGGATTTTTTTCTTTCTTATTTTATAGTAGTTTTAGCTAGTTTTATTGCAATTTTAGAAGCTTTATTTAAATTTAAAGCAATGATTTTTTTAAATTATTTTAAATAAATAATATTTCAAATTAAAAAATACGATTTAAAATTTAATAAACTGAATTAAGCCAAATTGTTTTTGGATGCCAGTTGAATTTGGTTTAGTTAAACCGAAAAATATTATCTTAGCCATTACCAAATTTACAAACTAAAATACTTGCCCTTCGGGAAATTTTTTTTCTTTAAGATGATGATCTTTGTTCAAATAAAGCAATATTTATATAGGCTGTTTTAAACTAAAAGATTCTCGGAAAGATTTTGCAACCTTGCCTATATGTTTTGCATGTGCACTGAAGTAAAATCGTACCGAAAATCTTATAGTGTAAACCAGCCTTAAACAACATTTCAACATCATAATTTCAGTTCCAAATACCTCCAATAAACTAGGCATTAAAGTTAAAAAATAGTAATTTTTTCGTATTTTCAATTAACGATAAGTATTTTGAGTTTCTTTTAATTCAAATAATTTTATTTAAAATTTAATTGCTATTCCTTTATTTTAAATATATTTTTTTAAATATGATTTATTTTTAAAATAATAAATACATCAGATGCTTTTTCAAATTATTTTGAATTTTTTATATGCTAATTTAAAATGCAACTAAATATGAAAATTAAATAATTTCTTTTTAAGGAGTTTGGTATAAAAAATTTCTATTCAAGAAAACCAATTAAAGTCAAGAAACTATTTAATATTTTAGTGTCTACTTTTATAAAACAATTTAGGCGATTTTGCCTAAAAATTTCTGTGAAAAATACTCACTTTTAAACTTTTTTATAAAAGTAATTCTAGACGGATACTTTTGAAAATCTGCATAGAAAAAAACAAAATATCTAGAAATAGAAATTTTTGATTTCATGTATAAGAAATATTTAAGCAAAAAATTGATTTTAGTTCTGACTACCAAACTGGTCCGACACAAGTTTGCACCCATTAATAATTCCAATATATCCTGGAAAAAGAGATCGAAATAAAATAACCGTGTCTTTCACTTTTCTATATCAATTCGTTTAACAGCTTAAACCGCGAAATTAATATTTAGTTAAGATATAATAAAGAGTTTTTTTTTAATTAGGACGGCCTTCCACATAAATATATTACATAAATACTAATTCACGATTTAAATTGTTAAACGAATTGACCTAGAAAAAGTGGGAGATATGGATATTTACCCCTCCTTTCAGAACATTTTCTCATGGATACAACCAAAAGATAAACTTTGTCAAACGGTGTTTGGATAAAAATCGAGTTTTTCAAGCACAATATATGTATGTCGAATTTATATATTTTCTAACGAGCGGGAATTCCCGGGATCCCGGAAAATTCCGAAAAAAATCCCGCTGTACCGGGAAATGAAAAAGTCCGGGAAAAGAAAAACCCTAACTACAATATTTATTATTTAGATTTACAATATTAAGCACATCCGGCTCGGTTTACCTATCTCTCCAGCGCTTTAATTCGCATTATGGACCCAGAGTAAAATCCAACATCTATATGGAAAAGAGACAATACATTAGTTATGATTTAATTTACTGTGCACATGATGCTAATTCTCACATGTTATACACAAAACATTGGGAAACATTAAGTTTCATAAATCTTACCTTGTTACTTGATGAGAAGAAATTCGCTCTATTGCATATTCTACATAGGTATATTCCACTTATAATAATATTTTCACCGACTTTTTAAAAATGTAATTGTTTTTTATTTTGTAAACAATCTGAAACCGATGAAATCCGTATTTAAAGGTACGGAAACGGACACACCAAAACGGAGTTAAATCGTATAGTGTTCGAAAATCCATTTATGCGGTCCGTTAATCTCTATATATAAAAGAATAACGTGACTGACTGACTGACTCAACATCGCGCAGCCCAAACCGCTGGAGCTAGGAAGTTGAAATTTGGTATGTAGGTTCCTCTTTCGGCGTAGACGTCCGCTAAGACGGAATTTTTGGAAATTTCTACCGGAACGGGCAAAAATAGAAGGGCCCCCTTGGCGGCCTGCCAAAACCCCTTTGGCTAGAAAGCTGAAATTTAAGATATGTGTTCCTTGGAGTATGGGCTAACTTTTCTGGAAAGTACTTTCTGGAATTTTGGACGGGGACGTTGTAAAAATGGGGTTTAAAAAGGGGAAAAAGGCCCCCCTTGACGGCCTGCCCAAACCGCTGGAGGTAGGAAGTTGAAATCCGGTATAAAGGTTCCTCCACTATCGTAGACATCCACCAAGACGGGAGTTTTGGAAATTTTTACAGGGACGGGCAAAAAGGGGAAAAAGTCTCCCCCTTGACGGCCTGCTCAAAAAAGTACCTTTTTCCAAAAAAAAGTACCTTTTTCCAAAAAAAGTACCTTTTTCCAAAAAAAGTACCCTTTTCCAAAAAAAGTACCTTTTTCCAAAAAAAGTACCTTTTTCCAAAAAAAGTACCTTTTTCCAAAAAATGTACCTTTTTCCAAAAAAAATACCTTTTCCCGCAAAAAGTACCTTTTTCCAAAAAAAGTACCTTTTCCCGAAAAAAGTACCTTTTTCCAAAAAAAGTACCTTTTTCCAAAAAAAGTACCTTTTTCCAAAAAAAGTACCTTTTCCCGAAAAAAGTACCTTTTTCCAAAAAAGTAACTTTTTCCAAAAAAAAATCCTTCTTCCAAAAAAAATCCTTTTTCCAAAAAAGTATCTTTTTCTAAAAAAAGTACTTTTTCCATAAAAAAGTACCTTTTTTAAAAAAAGTACCTTTTTCCAAAAAATGTACCTCTTTCTAAAAAAATTTAACTTTTCCAAAAAATAAGTACCTTTTTCCAAAAAAAGTACCTTTTCCCAAAAAACATATATTTTTCCAAAAAAATACCTTTTTTAAAAAAAGTACCTTTTTCAAAAAAAATTTTCCTTTTCCCAAAAAACATACATTTTTTCAAAAAAAATACCTTTTTCAAAAAAAGTACCTTTTCCAAAAAAAAAGTACCTTTTCCCAAAAAAAAGTACCTTTTTCTAAAAAAATGTTCCTTTTCCAAAAGAAGTACCTTTTCCAAAAAAAAGTACCTTTTTCCAAAAAAACACATTTTTCCAAAAAAAAACACCTTTGTAAAAAAAAATACCTTTTCCAAAAAAAGTACAAATAAAGTACTTTGTAAAAACAAAGTATCTTTTTCCAAAAAATTTCGTTTTTCCAAAAAGTACCATTTAAAATAATATATAATTTCAAAAAAACTACTTTTTTCCTCCCCCCACGGATATCTCCACTAAACCAAGGTTTAATGCTATTCGGCATGGACGTGCGCTAAGACGGGATTTTTGGAAATTCCTACCGGAACGGGCAAAAAGGGGAAAAGTCTCCCCATAAACAGTCTCACAAATTAGAAAAGTGCCTGCCCAAACCACTGGAGGTAAGAAGTTGAAATTTGGTATAAAGGTTCCTCCACTGTAGTAGACATCGATTAAGTTTGTATTTTTGGAATTCCCTACAGAATATTCCGAAAGCAAATTCGGTATGTGAGTTCCTCCTTCTGTGTACGCGTCCGCTTAGACGGAATTTTTGAAATTCCTATCGGGAGGGGAAATAAGGGGAAAGTCTCCTCCTTGACGGCCTGCCCAATCCCTTTTGGCCAACCTAAAATTTTAAATATGTATTCCTTGGAGTAGGACTAACCCACCGGTAACGGTATTTTTCTATTTTAGAACAGGAACATAGTAAAAATGGTGGTTGAAAGGGAAAAATGTCCCCAATAACGGCCTGCCCAAACCGCTGAGGCAATGAAGTTGAAATTTATTATGAATGTTCCTCATCCATCGCAGATAGCCGCGAAGATGGAATTTTTGTAAATTCCTAAAGGGAGGGACAAAAATAAGAAAAGCCTCCCCTTGGTGGCCTGTAAAAACCCCTTCGGCTAGAAATCTGAAATTTAAAATGTGCGTCCCTGGAGTAAGGGCTAACTTATTAGAAAGATACTTTTTTGAATTTTGGACAGGGTCGTTATAAAATGGGAGCTCAAAAAGGGAAAGTGGCCCCTTAACGACCTGTCCAAACTGCTGGAACTAGGTAGCTGAAATTCGGTACTTAGGTTCCTCTTCCAGCCTAATTCCAACCGGGAGGGACAAAAAAAGAAAGTGTCCTCCTTGACAGCCTGCTCAAACTGCTGGAACTAGCTAGGAAGCTGAAATTTCCTGTCGATGGATTTTCGGAAATTCCTTCCGAGAGGGGCACAATAGTAAGTTGGTAAGAAACCTGAAATGTAAAACATATGTTCCATGAAGTATGGGCTCACTTATCGGGAAGGTGCTTTTCGGAATTTTGGACAGGGACATTGCAAAAATGGGGATTAATGAAGCGAAAAGTGCCGCTTAAAGGCCTGCCCAAACCGCTGGAGGTAGCAGGTTGAAATTTGGTATTAAAGTTTCTCCTCTATTGTAGACATCCGCTAAGATGAGATTTTTGGAAATTTCCACAGGTAGGGTTAAAAACAGGAAAAGTCTCCCCCTTAACTGCCTGGCCAAACTGCTGGAACTAGGGAGCTTAAATTCGGTATTTGGGTTCCTTCGCCAACGTTGACGTCCCCTAAGATGGTATTTTTGGAAATTCATACCGGGAGGGGTAAAAAGGGAAAAACTTCCCCCTTGACGGCCTGGCCAAACTGCTGGATATAGAGACCTAAATTTATGTATGTAGTAGGTTCCTCCTCCAACGCAGACGTCCTCTAAGACGGAATTTTTGGAAATTCCTACCGGGAGGGGTAAAAACGGAATAATTCTCCCCCTTGATGGCCTAACCGAAACCTTGGGCTAGAAACCTGTAATCTATAATATATTTTCCTTGGAGTATGGGCTAACTTATCGACAAGGCATTTTTAGGACTTTGGACAGGAACGTGGTAAAAATGGTGGTTCAAAAGGGGAAAATTGCCCCCACCCCCCCCCCTTAACGTCTGCGTCTTTAGCTAGAAACCTAAAACTTAAAGAACAAGTGTATATAAGGAACACTAAAATTAAGAAACTGTATAGGAAATGAGTGGAATTGAAATACTACACAAGTGGAACGAAATGGTTATAAACGTTGAACGATTGGAATTGAAATTATAGACAATGGAAATGGATAGGAAGAGGGAACGAAATAGAATGGACTATAGAACGAAATGGAATGAGGAGCGAGATGGCATATAATGGGGAACGAGTGGAATTGAAACACTGCAGTTAAAAGAGGAATGGAACGGAGCAAGTGCAAAGAAATGGAAATAGAAACGACTGATATCAATATCGATACACAAGACAGTAGGAATGGAATGGAATAAAACGGCGAACGAGTGGCTTTGCCCGCTATCTTTAATATTATAAAATGCTTTCCAACCCTGCTTGGGTCTATCTACCTAAGTTCGCACTTTACCAAATTATCTTGACATACACACGTATATTGCAATAATATAATGGATTCATTACTAACAATCCACTTTCATGAGAAAAAGTGATCAAATATTTATTTTAAACGCATTGCTGTGCAGAATTATTTATTTGTGGTGGCTGGGTGAAGGCTTTTATTATAAAAACTGTACTTTAAATAAAAAGGCGAATTTTAAAAAATTGTGGGGGGTGCAGCCCCCCCCCCTACCCAACCACGAATACGAACTATCTACGCCGATGGTTGAACAACAGACAATTAGTTGTTACATGGTCACGTGTTGGTATACTAAATGATTTACATATTTATAAAAGATTAAGAGGCAAAAAATAGTGTTTGTACCAGAGACCCAAAATAACTGTTATATTTCTAAGAAAGTCACCACCCAAATTTATTTAATTATAATATTTCAATAATGCACTATATTTTATAAATCATATTGCACAAAAAAATCACAAAGTTTGGCAAAGATTTTAATTTTTTCAATTTTTATATTTTACTCTATAAATTTCTGTTGTTTTTTGATTTTTATTTTAAAACTTTTTATAAAAGTTACAGAATGATTTTTTTGAAAAAATTAAGCACTAACTTTTTTATTTGATAATAAAATAAAAATTAAAAATTGACCTAAATTGAATGCCGGAAGTTGCTGGAATATACATATTTACTCACTTTAAATCACTGTTCAATCTTTTATTAACACTAGTTGACATCATCAGGCTATTATAATTGGTGAAGTCATTGGTTCCATGGCTTTTGATTTATATTCTTAATTGTTATTTTTTGATAAAGAAAAAAAATCACAAAATAACTTTTATTTTTGAAAAAATAAAAATCGTGTTTGGATTGTTTTTGTTTGAATTAAAAATATAAATCAAACAGAGCAAATAAACAGAAAATTAAAAATACTCAAACAGGAAATAATTGTAAAACAATCACTTTTTTGAATAAAAGTTATAACTGTTACGTCCCTGGTTTGTACTTAAACATTACAATAAATTTACCTTAACAATTATTTTACCTTAACAACAAATATTGTGTTTTATTTTATCTAAAATTCTAAACCACGCTAACAACGTAGCGGGCTGCGCCCTCTAGCTAAAAGATATATTCACCCAGAAAAGTTCTGCAGTTACTACATGACAGTTATTTGTGTAGTAATGCGTTTGTAGTTATTTTAACTACAATTGTAGTTAATTTACTTAGAGCAAAATATTTCAATGTTTTTGACAGTTATTTTTGCAAACTAACTACAAAAACTACCACATTGTAGTAACATTTATTTTATGCAGTTATTTTGATTTTTTTTTACAAATACTTATATTTTCAAGTGTGTGTGCACACACACGGAGCTATCAGGAGCATGTGTATGACGCGCTTGTGTTGGTATACTAAATGATTTACATATTTATAAAAGATTAAGAGGCAAAAAATAGTGTTTGTACTTAAACATTACAATAAATTTACCTTAACAATTATTTTACCTTAACAACAAATATTGTGTTTTATTTTATCTAAAAGAAATTTAATTCTAAACTTTATTTATTTATTTATTTATTTATTTATTTATTTATTATTCAAATAAACCAACTGAGCCCTTAGGGCCATATATAGTTGGTAGACTAACAAAAACAGGTTATTTTATAATATTTCTTAAAACTATAGTCTTAAAAATTAATTAAATTTGTATATAAGAACATTTGAAAGAGACTACAAGATAAAACAATTTGTAATAAAAATTTGTTTTACTTACAAAAAATATAAAAGTAACAATAATGTGGCAAAAATATATATGACAAAAAATATTGCGTTATAAAATTAATTAAAAAATAGAAATAATATGGCAGAAATAAAAAAAATGTATGATAAAATGTATTGCGCACGCTAACAACGTAGCGGGCTGCGCCCGCTAGTTAAAAGATAAATACACTCAGAAAAGTTCTGCAGTTACTACATGACAGTTATTTGTGTAGTAATGCGGTTGTAATTTTAACTACAATTGTAGTTAATTTACTTAGAGCAAAATATTTCAATGTTTTTGACAGTTATTTTTTCAAACTAACTACAAAAACTACCACATTGTAGTAACATTTATTTTATGCAGTTATTTTGAATTTTTTTACAAATACTTATATTTTCAAGTGTGTGTGCACACACACGAAGCAATCAGGAGCATGTGTATGACGCGCTTGTTTAGAAATTTCTAGTGAAAGAATACGAGTAGAACATGTTTTCTCTTGTCTTAGTCATAAAACAACGCCAAAGAGTGAGGACGCGTAATACGGAAAAGTTTATATATTTTTTTATTAAGTTATTAAAATAATAAGGTAAGTTTTATAATATAAATTTATTTACGGGATTATTAAAAATTATTTTATTTATTTTCTTTCAGTTCTTTTATATTCTCATCTCTTTCTACCTGGAGAAAAAAAGGAAGCCAAACAACGCCATATTTCATCCCTCACAGACGGACATCTACAACAATATCTTACTAGTGAAAAATAAAAGTGACATTAGTGTAAATTTTGATTTCTCAATTTTAAATAGAATAAAATTAAGTTAGGAGTGTTTACATAAATTTGCTTTTTATTAAATTAATAATTTTTAAAATAATTTTTATTTATGTTTTTTAACTACATTTGCAGTTGTTTGTACAGTTTTACAATAATTTGCATGTATGTTGTTTCAATTGCATTTGTAGTTTTTACTACATTTGTCAGTTGATTTTTAACAGTTAAAAATAACTTCATATTGCAGTTAATTTAACTGCAAATGTAGTCTACACCTTTTTAAGTGCAAATGCAGTTATTTTAACTGTCATTTGCAGTTGATTTTACCTACATAATTCCCTAAGTGTAGGAAATAAACTCGTGAAAAGTCAAAATTAATTGCGCGGCAAAGATGAAGTCAAGATAATTTATAAGTTAGTCAATGGATTATGTATGCAGATATTCTTTTTCAGGTTTAAATTTAATAATGAAAAAAGTAAATCGTTTATGTTGTACCCGGGAGTTTATTTAGAGATATCACATTTTTATCTTCCATATGGGTTATTACTTTCGTATTGCCTGGAGGTATTGTTTTCGGGTAACAGTTGTTTCCGACGGAGGAAACTTCCAGAATACGAAATTGATTTTGCCGGATATAAATGTTTTCTTCCCGGCGATATGATCCGAGAATAATCTTCGTATTGCTATGCTTGATGGGTGATGTTTGATATAATTATTTGGTGTTTCTATTCCAAGGCACAGAATAGAACAAATGCTTTCTAAGTGATAGAGAGTCTCCCAATCTCTTTATTCTGTATCAGATGGAAGAAATATAAACGTAATAAAAAATATCAAAAAAAGACACTGTTATTTTAATTTATTCCCTTCTTTCAGGATATATTGGAATTGTTAATGTATGCCATCTCCATATTTTCACTAACATTTTATAATTACCCAATACAAATTCTTGCAATTTTCTTTAACCCTTTGACACGGGAATTGTAATGGCTGGGAATTTTCCGACCAAATTTTGTGGAAATGTAGATCTATGCCCGAGAAATATTGTTTATTACTTTTATGGCTTTGCAGCACCCCCTACCGGAGATATTTGAAATTTAAGTTCAAACATAAACATGCTGCCGGCCCCGGGCGGGTTAAAATTTTTTTTAAATTTAAATTTTATATTTTTTCTATTACTAATCTCTACATAAAATCCTTTGAATTTTTGAATTTGATTCATCACACAATTTTTGAGACTAAAATTTAACATTTCTTTTAACTCCTAACTTCCAACACATTCTCTGCAGCGTTGACGATCACAAGACAAAACGCACTCTACTGATATCATGTTATTTTGAAATTTCACAGCCTGCATAAAATTTTAATAAGAACAAAATAACGAACCGATAACAGTAAATGAATAGCGCTTTGGTTAAAATTCAAATCAGTGACGAGTTGATAAAGTCGACGTATATTATAATGTACGCCACTCGCCAAAGGGTTAAATTGACCGGCTCTGTAAATTTGTTAAAAAATAGAAAGGATTGAATTGTTTAAATCAAAATACGTTATATTACGGAACCAAATTTATAAAAACAATCGATTTTTGAAGCCCGTATCTGTCCTATTTTCACCATACCTCTATAGAAAAAAGCTGAATCCATTTTTTAGTTCCATCATGATTTTTTTATTTTTAGTATTAATTTTTAAATTACCTTAAATTTGTTCCATCAGAATTATATTTTATTCAGCAATATCTTAAAAAGATTTCAAAGAAAATTTTTCACATAGAATCTACTCCAAAACAAAAACGCAGCCGGCCGAGGAAAGACGAGAGAATAGACATTTGATTGTTTTTGTACAAAACAAAATTACTTTTAATTTATAAAATATATGAGTGTGTGAATTAAACAGTAGTACGCAGTTAAATATATAAAAAAAAATAATCCATTTCGTAAAACATCTACCGGCCGTACAGGCTAATTTAAGCAAATCTACGAAATCTCTTTTGATGTATATTACAATGCACTTGAAAGCTTTTAAGTGCAGCTGGCTGGTGACAAAGTGTAGTATATGCATGTGTTTATGTGGGAGGAGTGTGTTGTTTTTATTTAATAACTAATGGAGTTTAAAGTACTATTTAATAAGCGCTCCTTATTCCGTAGCAGCCATAGCTCTGGCTTGAGCGCGTACACGTTTCTCATACTCCAAACGATTTTGACAATAGATTGTATAAGCCTCTGCCTGGGCAGGATCTTTAATGTTGGGCTCGTTCAATAAATCTTGTATGCCCAATAAAATTTGTTTGATTGTTATGGCGGGACGCCAATCCTTTTCTTCATCTAACAATGATAAGCATACTGTGCCCGAGGGATACACATTGGGATGGAATAGTGGAGGTTCAAATTTACATTTTGGTGGTGATGTTGGATAATCATCTTTAAAGATCATACGTAATTTGTATAAGCCACCCTCCCATGGGGTACTCTTTTTGCCGGGTATGGCACATTCCCAAATCATAAGATTCAAAGTGCCATCTGGATTTTTAGCTGGTCGTGCTACAAACCCAAATGGATGATCTTTACGCCATGCTTTGCGTTCTTCCCCCAAACGAGTTATTGCAATACCTGACATATTTTCCAAATCTTTGTTTATTCAAGACTGAGTAAAGATGCTGAAAATTTTTTGTCTCGGGCACGCGTCTTCCTCTTTCGTGTATAATTTGACTAAAAATTTAAGATTTTGTTAGAATTTCTATTGCGACTTGTTGACTATATTTACGTACCTTTTCTGAGTGGTTTATATTATCTATAACTGAAAATTCTGATCTAATATCTATTTAAGAAATTTCTTGCTTTTTTTTTTGCTCGCAAGAAAAAAAAATGCGTTTTCCTTCGTTAATGTTCGGCTAAAATTGGTTTGTAAATGGGTTTGTGTTGCAAAGTGACAAATCCAAGCGTCACAGGGTTGTATTCAGTGTTGCCATAACGGCGATTTTCTCATCAGATCTAGCGATTTTATTTTGCGCCTAGCGGTAAAAATTGTCCTATAGCTATTGCGGCCTATAGACTACTCAAGTTACTTGCACAATAATGAGTTTGTGCAGGTCAGTTGAACAGTGTGTGGCTTCGTTTGTGTACTTGTACAATTATATTTTTAAACTTGAGTAAAAATCAAAACGATTTTGATTTTTACGCAATATTTTAGAACTTGTGCAAGTCATTTGCGCAGTGTATGGTGAAATTAGCACAGTTCAGCAGTAATTTTTGAAGAGTGAACATCATAAATACGGATAAAAAAAATTAAAAGTATGAATAAACGTAGAGTAAAAAATGTTAATATAAATTTGTTAACATCGCCAACGAATTTCAGGTATTTTGGCCTGCGCAAAGTGCAAAATAAAGCTTTTAAAGACTAATATTTTCTCATAGCAATAACAATCCGCTACATGTTTCTGCTGCTATGTGTAAATTAAAATGAATATTGCACAGTTTACTTGAATTGTGTGTGGCGAGTAAGGTGACTTGAACAAACTCGTTATTGTGCAAGTGACTTGCGACTATTTGCCGCATATTAGCCAAAAATCTAGCGATTTTTTATTAGCCGTAATAAAATTTATAAAATTTAGTTTTGTGTTGAAAAATATTGTGAAATTCGCATATTGATATTATTTTATTATAAAAAAACAACCTCTTAAACGATTTTAGAAAAAACTTTCTAAAAAATAAATATTTCGATAAAATATGGGTATGTAGTTTTTCACCGAAGAATGCACTCTCTATTTTCAATACTAATATTAATTCAATGAAAATCGGGATTCATTATTTGCAGCCAAATCGTAAAATTTTTTATTATTTACAAGTTTATAACACTTCTTATGAACATATTAAAGAAATTTTTAAGTAAAAAACTCTTAAGCTGCCTACACACTAGGGAACATGGTTGAGGGAACAAAAAATATCAAAAAATTTTGTAAACACGAAACGCACGCTCTCAACACGCACACACACACAAAAGCACTCACACGTTCACAAAAAATGCTCTCTTTTTTTAAGTATGTTCCCTAGTGTGTAGGCAGCTTTAAGTACCATTTTTCGACAATCTAGCGATAAAATCGCTAAATTCTTGCACTGTTTATAAATCTAGTGATTTTCTAGCGATTTTTGGGTCTGATCTAGCCATTTATTTTAAAAATTTGTTGGCAACACTAGTTGTTGTACACAACAAATGTACAAGTAGCGTGGCGCAAAGTAAATGGGCCGCCGCCGTCAACATTTTTGGGAGTCGAGCCGCCGCCGAAGAGATCTGCTAGTTTCAGCTTATGTTTGTTTTAAGCAGAGCTTTGATGAATTAATTCCTTAATTCAATTTTTCAATTCTAAATTAAAAATTCGATGAATTAATTCACAAAGCACCATATATTGAATGGAATTAATTCATATTTGTTTTCGTTCGATTTATTACATAGTGGCATACACGCAAAAAATTAGCGTATGTTATTTTATACAAACATGCTTGGTAAAAACGATTTCCTACAGAAAAAATAGTTTTCATTAGCTTAGTTTAAATCAAACCCTTAAATTTTTATATAAATTACCTAAAAATATAATTTTTTATTGGTACATTATAAATTCTTTTCTACATTATGTTAAATCACTTTCTTTTCTCATCTATTTAAAAAATTATCAATATTTAGTTATATTATGGGATAATGATAAAAAATTTTATGTATTGTTGAAGTAGTGTTATATTTTGTTTATATTGTTTAAATTATAATTGTTAGTTTTGTATTTGAACAGCCTTTTAAATATCTGTATTTAAATAAGTTTTTTATTTTTAAAATTTGTACAATAACTGTCAGTCAATAAATTTGTTTTACCATAAAATGTATGAGACCCAAAATAAACTTAGGAAGTTTTACAACTCATTTATTTGTTGCCAGATGTTTGTAAAATGTGTATAATTCCTAAAAATAGCATTAAAATTGCCAAAGTTGAAAATTGTTAAAAAAAAAGATAAAACAATATGGCGAAAAGTAGATGCCAAAAGTGAAAAAAGAATTGAAAACAATATAAAACATACAAATTTAATTGTAATAAATAAACTAAATCATATAGTGCCACAGAGAAATCCATGTGCATATTCCAAGGAAGATGTGAAGGAAGGAAGCTATCGTACAAGAAGTAACTTATGTATAAATTCGTTGCGGTCAACACGTTAAGTAATTAATATAATTTTTTTGTTTATTATAAGTATTTTTAGTAAAATATATATTTATAATATACATATAGTAATAAGTGTGCAATGTAATATACCTAATAGTAATAATTGTAATATAAAATAAAGAAATAACTAATTAAATTAATCAAATTGTTTTAATAATAAAATATAGCTTAAGTTTAATAAATTAGTGATAACAATTCCAAAAACAGAATAAGAAATATTTACCAAGATTTTTTTTGTACACTCAGAAAAGTTCTGCAGTTACTACATGACAGTTATTTGTGTAGTAATGCAGTTGTAGTTATTTTAACTACAATTGTAGTTAATTTACTTAGAGCAAAATATTTCAATGTTTTTGACAGTTATTTTTTCAAACTAACTACAAAAACTACCACATTGTAGTAACATTTATTTTATGCAGTTATTTTGAATTTTTTTTACAAATACTTATATTTTCAAGTGTGTGTGCACACACACGAAGCAATCAGGAGCATGTGTATGACGCGCTTGTTTAGAAATTTCTAGTGAAAGAATATGAGTAGAACATGTTTTCTCTTGTCTTAGTCATAAAACAACGCCAAAGAGTGAGGACGTGTAATACGGAAAAGTTTATATATTTTTTATTAAGTTATTAAAATAATAAGGTAAGTTTTATACATAAGTTACTTCTTGTACGATAGCTTCCTTCCTTCACATCTTCCTTGGAATATTTATTTGCGGGATTATTAAAAATTATTGTATTTATTTTCTTTCAGTTCTTTTATATTCTCATCTCTTTCTACCTGGAGAAAAAAATGAAGCCAAACAACGCCATATTTCATCCCTCAAAGACGGACATCTACAACAATATCTTACTAGTGAAAAATAAAACTGACATTAGTGTAAATTTTGATTTCTCAATTTTAAATAGAATAAAATTAAGTTAGGAGTGTTTACATAAATTTGTTTTTTATTAAATTAATCATTTTTTAAATAATTTTTATTTATGTTTTTTAACTACATTTGCAGTTGTTTGTACAGTTTTACAATAATTTGCATGTATGTTGTTTCAATTGCATTTGTAGTTGTTTTTACTACATTTGTCAGTTGATTTTTAACAGTTAAAAATAACTTCATATTGCAGTTAATTTAACTGAAAATGTACCACTAAATTCATAAACGCTTTGTAAAATTATAGGAGGTTTATTGAACAAATTTTGTATGAAAATGACGTTTTGTAAACCTGCTATAACTTTACAAAGCATTTATGAATTGAGGGGGTAGTCTACACCTTTTTAAGTGCAAATGCAGTTATTTTAACTGTCATTTGCAGTTGATTTTACCTACATAATTCCCTGAGTGTATCAACGAGGATATAGGCTAAAGAGTTCCCATAGAAAAAAAGTGCACTCTTTGGTTTCCTTAAAATTTATATGGATTGGGATCCTGTTAATTCCCGTGAAGAATAAGAGAAACAAAAGGAAAACCGGAAAAGTTAACAGGGCACTGTTTTTATTGTTTCTTATGATTATTGATTAAAGCGGTAACAAAAACAACTTTAAGAGTCAAATAAATAATCAATTTTAATTATTTTTTTTATTTTTTTTTTAATGATGTTTTTGCTTGTAAACCCGTTTTTATTAAATTTATTGTTATCGCGACGTTAAATTTCTTCAAATTCTTCGTGTTTTTCATCTCATTCGTGTGTGAAATTTTTTGGAAATCTTAAAATACCTTAGTATTGAGTATCGAGTACTCAGCTAAACAAGTATTTTTTGATTTATCGGCAAGTTTGTCAAACACGCTTTACCGTCTAATGAAATATATCATCAAACATTGGAGAATTTTACATTTTTAATAAGTTATTTTGTGACAAGAAAGGGATAACGTTAATAAATAAAATAAAAAATACAAAAACATAAATTCAAAATAAAATTCCAAGAAAAAGATAAATAAAAATAATTTTGAATGTTCTTTTAGTTTGACTCTAGATCATAAATTAAATTCACTTTCTGTTTAAATTATTTTCAAATCAAAGAAAGATGATACAATTTTTACAAGTAAATTACAAAGAATAAAAATATTTGAAAGAATAAGACCAGCAATACAGAATACTTATTTTTGGCTTTCGCTACAAAGCTATCATCAGTGTATTTCGTCTTGAGTGGGTTAATATTTAATGATTGTCTACTTATGTGACCGCTGAAAGAAAATCGAATTTCTTATCAACAACTCAACTTAGACTAACATCAACGAAATTTAACAATGCTATTTTTATCCTTTGTTATTTTTACTTTATTTTGCTTTGAACCTTAATTCTTAAGATATCTCAGCTGATTCTATTCAACTCTGTGTATGATAACCACAGATTTTGAATTACAACTAACAGTTAAATTTAAATGTATGTTATTTAATTTATATTTTTGCACCGTGTCAATGTGTTTAAGATGAATGGGGGAATCTTTTAGTTGATATCTTATTTTTAAGTAAATGAATATTCCTTTAGTTTGACTCTAGACCATAAATTAATATCACTTTCTGTTTAAATTATTTTCAAATCAAAGAAAGATGATACAGTTTTTACAAGTAAATTATAAAGAATAAAAATATTTGAAGGAATTCGATAAGACCAGCAATACAGAATACGTATTTTCGGCTTTCGCTACATAGCCATTATCAGTGTATTTCGGCTTGAGTGGGTTATTATTTAATGATTGTCTACTTATGTGACCGCTGAAAGAAAATCGAATTTCTTATCAACAACTCAACTTAGACTAACATCAACGAAATTTAACAATGCTATTTTTATCCTTTGTTATTTTTACTCTATTTTGCTTTGAACCTTAATTCTTAAGATATCTCAGCTGATTCTATTCAACTCTGTGTATGATAACCACAGATTATTATTTAAATTATTATTTTGCACCGCGTCAATAATTTTATCATTATCCTCCGCTGTGTTGATTTTGTGGTTTTAAAGTCAAATTTTACAGCATGCTTGGCCGTGTATTCCAAAAACCATTTTTTGTTTGTCAAACAAGCTGGACAGCATGGTTGCTCGTATATAGGCCGCTTTAGGAGATAATTGATGGGGTTTATAAATTATCTTGTCAAATTGAAGTGATTATTGAGAGAAAATTTGTATGGAGGATCACGAGATAATACATGAGATAATGCAAGATAACTGAAACATCGTTCATGTGAATGGGGTATAAATATTGAAAAAACAAAAAATATCGGGTTTCAAAACGAAATCTAGTGAACATTTTAACAATGTAAATTCGCTATAAAGCCCAGTATTTTGTTCAAAAAGCACCGTAAGTTGTTTTTCACGTGGAAAAATATCACTCCAACTTTAAAGGCTTCAAACTGCAATTTAATTTATAAAAATGAACAATTTTTTAATTTTATAACAAAGACACAATCACAATATACACAAAATATAACTTTTTCATCAGAAAAATAATAATCTTGTACATTAAATTTGCGTGAAAACAAAGTCTACACAATTTTCACGTGAAACTCATTGTCGTGGAAAATTATTTTTTTATATGGACTTACGGTGCTAAAGAGCGGAAAAATTTCGCTCTATGTTTGGAGCTCAAAAACTATAATAAAAACATTAAAATTCACAAATTTTTTACAGTCTATAAAAAGTTACAATCATAATTAACCAAAATGTCACTTTTTCGCTACATTTTCAAATGGTCCTGTCTATTAAATTGGTGCGAAAAAATTTCCACCGCACTTTCGCCACAATTCCACGCAAGTGAAAAATCATTTTTTTATATGGAGTTTGACAGCTTTTTTCGTAAAAGTACGAACAAAATACCTGGCTTTATAGGTCATTCCCCTGAACGAGATAACTAAATCTCCTCATTTGTATTCTTTATTATATTACCTAGTGTCTTGACATGCAATAAAATGATAGCAAGCACTTTGAAGACACTCAATTTCAATTTTATTGCAATATCATGATATCGCTGACATGCTATCGGATCTTGCAAGGATGCCAGAGATCAAATGTCACTTTTAGTTTTCATTTTAATTTTGAATAGAAAAACAACAAAAAATTTGGTAAAAAAGAATGGAAAAGTGTTTAGTTTTTTATTATTTGTCGGTAAACATTAATGTTTCATAAAATTTGGTGTTTTTCGAAGAAAAATCGATGATATTTCTTATCCATGAAATGGTTAAGTGTTCTCCTCCACTCTGCAATTGATATCATTTTGACGTTTCGCTGCAATGGTTTTGACATTTCATATCATATAATTTATTGCATTTGAAGACACCGGCTTACCATATAATCAGTGTTGCCATAACGGCGATTTTCTCGTCAGATCTAGCGATTTTATTTAGCCCCTAGCGGTAAAAATTGTTCTGTAGCTATTAGCCAAAAATCTAGCGATTTTTTATCAGCCGTAATATAATTTTTAAAAATCAGTTTTATGTTGAAAAATATTATAAAATTCGCATATTAATATTATTTTATTATAAAAAAACAACTTCTTAAACGATTTTAGTAAAAAAAACTTTCTAAAAAATAGATATTTCGATAAAATATGGGTAGGTAGTTTTTCATTGTAGAATTCACTCTTTTGAATATTTTCAGTACTAATATTAATTCAATGAAAATCGCGATTCATTATTTGCAGCTTAATCGTAAATTTTTTATTAATTACAAGTTTATAACACTTCTTATGAATATATTAAAGACATTTTTGAGTAAAAAACTCCTTTAAGTACCATTTTTCAACAATCTAGCGATAAAATCGCTAAATTCTTGCACCATAGAAATGAGGAGATTTAGGCTGCATTCACACCTAATTCTTAAACACGTGTTTAGCTAAAACACGTATTTTAGCTCTTTATTCTATTACAAGTTGTAGTAGAATAAAGAGCTAAAATACGTGTTTTAACTAAACACGTGTTTAAGATTTAGGTGTGAATGCCGTTTTAGACGCCATTCACATGAACGAGATTACTAATCTCCTCGTTTTTGATTCTTTATTCTATTACCATATAATATAAAAATATTGAGTTATTTGGTAATAGAATAAAGAACATAAATGAGGAGATTTCGTTATCTCGTTCATGTGAATGACCTATTACTTCGAAAAATGGACGATAATCGTCAATTTTCCCTAGACTTAATTTTGTGTAATTTCGGTGCATTTGGCAGCACTGACTCAAATACAAGTTTAATAAAATCTGGCAACCTTTGAATAGCTAAAAAACAAAGTTGGCAAAGCAAATAAAACTGGAGCGCTAAAAAAACCTAGTCTGAAAAATGACGGAGGAACAAAATCAGGAGGAAAGTCCCGCCTCGCGGGTTGAAAGGTTTTTTCGTGAAATAGATGTAAGTAAAGTATTTTAAATTGTAAACTAGGGTAACGAAGTTATTTTTAAGTGGTATGGAAATTGATGAAACTTGTACATTAAAGGCGAAGTCAGAGCTTTAAAGAATTAATTCCTTTTTGGAATGCATTCCCAAAAATTTAATTAAATTTTTTAATTCAAGGAATGAATTCATTAAGATATAAGGAGGAACTAATTTCTGTGAATAAATTCAAAGAATTCAAATTTAGAGAATGAATTCCCTAACCAAAGCATTTTTTTGAGCTTTAAGTGCAGTAATATGGCCTCGTTATAAAAACGGATATTGCCAGGGTATTCTACAATGCGATTTAATACGCAATAGATAAAAAATGTGGCGGACTTTCGAGAAAGTTCTGTCCACGTGATTTACAAATCAGACGCACAGGAACAACATTAACACATATCGTCACCTAAAATGCAAAAGGGCGTAACAACACTATTTTTTAAACTAGAACCAAAAAACAAAAACAGAATTAAAGATATTCAGCCTTACTATCAATATTTTTCAAAGGTATATTTTTGTTAAAGTCGACTTTATTTTAAAGCAAAGATTTTGTTTTTACCGTACCATACAAAATATTTAAAATAAAACCTTTAAAACAAGGTTGGTTACCGAAACGAATAACGGTAAGGATGACGGTAACGGTATCGGATTTCGTTTGTTTAGGTAACGGTAGAGGTAACGGTATTTAAGACTGTTTCGGTAACGGTATACCGTTACCGAAACAGCAATACCGGTACGTACCGGTATTAAAAATTATGTTAAAAACATATAGAAACAAGTAAAAACATGGCATATTTTTAATTTTAAGTACTGAAAATACAGATTTTAAGCTATAAATTCAATACTGGTAGTTTTAATAAGTAATATTATTATCTATAAATTTTTTTTTGTAAAAAAACACTCAAGATTATAAAATAAAAAATAAAAAAATTGTAATTTTTATATAAAATAATAAATACCGGTAAAATACCGGTAACTACCCATAAAAATAACAGTATCGGAAACGATAACGGTATTTGGAATTTTTTTTAGAGGTATCGATAACGGTAACGGTATTCAATTTGAAACGGTATTTTAGCGATAACGGTATTATAACGGTAACGGTAACCAGCCTTGCTTTAAAATAATGCCAAACATATATGTACATCAGAGCTTCGAAGAATTAATTCCCTAATTCCCTTTTTTGAACTGAATTTATATTTTGGGAATGAATTCCTTGACCAAACTTAAGGAATTGAATGAATTCCTTTTTTTTCATTCGATTTATATTAAAGGAATTCATTCATTTTTTTCTAATGCCTTCATAAAATTTTATGAATTCATTCAACAAGGAATTTATTCAATTCTAGTTAATTCAACTTTTGGTAAAGGAATTCATTCAATTCTAGTTAATTCAACTTTTGGTCAAGGAATTCATTCAATTCGAGTTAATTCAACTTTTGGTCAAGGAATTCATTCAATTCTAGTTAATTCAACTTTTGGTCAAGGAAGTCTCTACTCAGAAATGACTCAGAAAAAAGAAAGTATAAAATCGAAATTTTCCTCATCAATTTAAATAATTTTGTAATCTTTTTTGAGTCCGAAAAATTAACCCTCATTTTGAGACAGCTTTTTAGATTGTAGAGACAACTTTTTGTATTGTTTTCTGAGGGTTCATATTTTTTTTTTACCAAAAAAAGAGTGTTTTCAAAAAAAAACAATAATCATTTCTGTGAGCCATTTAAGAATCTTATTTATGAGCGCTCCGAAATTGCTGGCTGGGATAAGTAGAAACATTTTTCAATTAAAAAGAAAACAAACTTAGTTTGATTTAAAAACTGTTTATACTTAACCTTTTCAGCCTCAAAGTTGCCTACAAGCAACTTCGTTGTTATGTGATTATAACTCCCGTTATATATATTTTTTTTATAACGAATTTTTTACACAGTAGCTGTGCAGTTCCACAATGCCTGTGTATAAGTTCCATATAACAGGCTTTGATAGTGTTCATTTACGAGCTGTTTTTCATTGTGTTCAACACATTTTTTCTCACAGCAAATTTTACGTAAAAATAAATTTTTTGTTTAAATTAGTCTTAAAAATTGTGTGATGAATTAAATTAAAAAAATCAAAAATTTTTGTGTAGAGTTTAGTAATAGAAAAAATATAAAATTAAAATTTAAAAAAAAATCTTAACCCGATCGGAACCGGCAGCATGTTAATGTTTGTAATTTAATTCCAAATATCTCCGTTAGGGGGTGCTGCAAAGCCATAAAAGTAATAAAATATTTCTTTGGTATATACATATCTACATTTACACGAAGTTTGGGCGGAAAATTCCCAGCCATTTAAAATTGGGGTCGAAAGAGTTAACATAATTTAGTGTTTTTTCTGGTTGATTTAATTTTTTTCTGTTTGTATAAGGCAGGCCCATCCGAAAAAGGGCGTAATCGAAAAAATGCACCATTCAACTTAGTGTAGGCATTTATGTCGATGAACAAATTGTTATCAATTTTTTTTTATCTAGATTCCTACCAAGGCAGATTTGGAAAGAGTATTTACAAACGAAGAACTCACAGAATTATGCACTAAACATAAGTGTCGTGTAGATATGTGGAAATTCAATATCGTCAACGATTATCGTGAAGTATTTACAAAAACAGGACGCTATCAAAGATGGCCCGAAAAACTAAGACTCAAGATGCTGGCTCATGCTGTTAATAAAAAAAAACCAAAAGTGTTGTATGATGATGCAGTCATTGCTCAATTTTTTAAAAAAGAACATGAAATGCAAATAAAAGAAAATATTTTATCTTTGAACTATTGGAAAAGATTACGAGAAGAAAAACTGGAAGAAGAAAATACCGGTAATCGGGCTGTGGCTAGTGAAGATATAACTAACGCATCTGGGGCTAGAGTAGGAAGTGATATTCAACCAGAACTGGAGGATGTACTCAATATAAGTCCTGAAGCTCAGGAAATTGACCAACAGCCAGGAGCACCCAATGTCTTTGCAAATATAAATACTGAGTCTATGACCATCAATTCAGAATTTTGGACACAATCACAAGATGTAGTAGAGGATTATAATAATTTTGATGAATATGTACCAATGACATCTACTCAGTCTCAAAAAGCAGATCTATAAGTAGGTGCATTGAGTAAACCAATTGTAAATCGTTGGCTGTCCGAAAAAACACCAGTAAAAACGACTGAATCTACAAAAGTAATACACACTGTTTACGATGGGGTAATCGGCTTTTCAATGTATGGTATCATATTCTCTGCTGTATCATATTATTTTGCTTAAATTTTGAATTTTTATTTTTTAAATCTTTATTGATTTAGTTTCCTAAATCAAATATAAAAAAATCAACTAAAACTAAATCAATCAAATGCATCAATTTTTATTTTTTTTTATTTTTGCACTTCCTTTTATTAAAATTCTTTAAGGTAGAGCTTGGTTTTTCGAATACGACGTGTTAAGTGATATAGCCCTGATATAGCCTCTTTGGGGTTGGGCAGTGTTATTTTCTACCTTATGCAATCAATATTAACTTTAAATAATCAATTTGAGTTTTGTAGATTTTCTTGAAAATATTGCGAATTAATAAAACCAATTATTTAATCTAATCGAAATTGAAGCAGTTTAAATTAGACTTAATCATTATTTCACTTTTTCTATATTAAATCATTGATATAAAGACGTTATAAATTATTCACTGATTGATAAAATGATTACATTTAAATGCGAATTGATTCAAAAAAGAAATGCCATTTTAAGCTCTGTTTCGGATTTTAACAAATTTTTCCTATTATCCCTCTCCCAAAATCAAAGAAAATTGTACGTCAACGTACAAAATGTTGTTTGACATATTATTTTTATCGAATTTGCCACATGTCTAATGCCGACGTACGCTAACAGAAAAACTTGATTCCCTAACAGAAAAACTTGATTCCCGAAAAATTCAAAATTTGTTTTGATATTTTGAGTTATTTATCATATTTTTTTGTCATATTTAAAGTAGGGCATATACGTTCAATATTATTGATCAATTTTTGATTGTTTACAAATTAATTGAAGGTCTGTACCAGGGTATTCAATCGATTAATCGTTATTCGATTAATTTAAAATGTCCAAATTTCGAATAACGAATAATTCGAATAATTTCATACGATTAATCGGTTAATCGAAATTGGTAGAAAATTACAAAAATGTTTAAAAAATATAAATTTTTTATTAAAGTAAATCTCCAAAAATTCAAAATTGTTTTCAAAAATTGTGATAAATAATTTGCTGTTTGCTTATACCTATCCGGATTTCATTCTGCCCTAAGAAAATAATTAAGGGACGACCTTTTAGAATTTCTAGAAATATTTGTTAAATTCAACTCAATGAGAATTTCATGTATTTTATGTAGAAGGGTTAATAAACATCTTCATTCCCAAAGAAAAAATAGAAACAACATAAAATTATCACAGTTTGCTTTGTCATCTTCCGAATTACTACCCTGTTTTTGTGACTTATCTAGTAAAGTAGTGTTATCTATTTATGTATAATAAATTTTTAATTATTTTTTACGACTTTTTAAACGTTAATTTTAAATGAAAGCATTAGTAATTATTGTAATTAATCATGATTAGAATTATTAATTATAATTAATGCTCAATGTAATAAGGCTTGTTTAGTGAGTACTCTGGGGGTCAAGGGAAATTATTTCCAAATGCCAACCTCACCCACAGTCCACCTTGGACATGGTGTCCCCTGTTAACGCTGACGAGGCTCTGACGACCGAGTATAACCCGGTTCCCACGGCAATCGGACTATGTGCCGGAACGATTCGGATGTATTCGAATCTTCGAATTTATCCGAGCAAGGATTGCCACTCCGGCTTTAAATGAGAATTGTTAACTACAAATTCTCATTTTAGAGCCGTTACAACAACAACAACAAGTGAGCACTCTGAATTAATAAAATAAAGGGATGGAGATACAGAAACGTAGAGGGAAAATAAATTCTCAACAAAATTCCTCACTACATTTACGTTTTTATTTATTCAATGCATACGAAAGAGATCCAAATTAATGTACGGGGTCTTATATTCTTCTTTCGGATGTGGTTCTCCCCAATTTGGATAAAATTTTAATATGTGAAAGCGGGGACAGAAAAAATAAAAATATTGATAAAATCTGATCCCAATTATTACATTTTTTTTATTTTTATAAATTTCAAAAATTTTGCTTACACCAATAGGTAATAAGTTACATGGATGAGAAAGAACACCTGTTTGATCCCGTCTAACTCAGAAACTTTTTTACCGATCTTGTTGAAAATTTGTGGCTAAACTACTATCCAATAGGAATAACCTTGGTGCAAATTTCATCCAAATCGGAAGACATCGATTTAAAAAGTTGGGTCACTTGACATGAAATCCCCCATATATTTAAGTTAGTAATTTTGCAAACAGACACAGAACTCGAAGATTTTCAATAGAAAAATGACAAATATGCACAAATATGCACAAATATGCATTAAAAATCACAAAATATACATTAAAAAGGCACCAAATATGCACTTAAAGGCAAAATATGCAAAAACATGCATTTTTGACAAAATTATTATCTACTAAGGCCCTGTGCGAGGTGGCTAAATAAATTCTAAACTAAATACCAGGGACGTAACAGTTATAACTTTTATTAAAAAAATTTATTGTTTTACAATTATTTCTTGTTTGAATATTTTTAATTTTCTGTTTATTTGCTATTTTTGATTTTTATTTTTAATTCAAACAAAACAATCCAAACATGATTTTTATTTTTTCAAAAATAAAAGTTATTTTGTGATTTTTTTTCTTTATCAAAAAATAACAATTAAGAATATAAATCAAAAGCCATAGAACCAATGACTTCAACAATTATAATATCCTGATGATGTCAACTAGTGTTAATAACAGATTGAACAGTGATTTAAAGTGAGTAAATATGTATATTCCAGCAACTTCCGGCATTCAATTTAGGTCAATTTTTATTTTTTATTTTATTATCAAATAAAAAAGTTAGTGCTTAATTTTTTCAAAAAAATCATTCTGTAACTTTTATAAAAAGTTTTAAAATAAAAATCAAAAAACAACAGAAATTTATAGAGTAAAATATAAAAATTGAAAAAAATAAAATCTGTCAAACTTTGTGATTTTTTTGTGCAATATGATTTATAAACTATAGTGCATTATTGAAATAGTATAATTAATCAAATTTGGGTTGTGACTTTTTAATATAACAGTTATTTTGGGTCTCTGCTAAATACAAATTGACAAAAGAGTTTAAAATTTCTATGAAAATTTTTTTGAAAAGTTTTTCAAATTTCATAGAAACTACGAAACTTGAATTTAGTTTAGATTTTATTTAGCCAGTCCGCACCCATCCTAATTTTAAATTCTTTTTCATTTGAGTTAAATTAAATTTTTCTAGTTTAAATTAATTGATTTCAATTAAATCAATCAACTGAAGCTCAGTAAGTGATATTTCACCTGAGACTCAGTGGAAAGTTTTTCGGTGCATTATGCATTACTTTAGGGTAAGCTGTCAGATTTTCATGAAACTTGATCACAAAACGTGTTTCTGGGCTACATTAATTTAAGTGACATTGATTTTCTTAATTTACTTACTTTTGCGATTGAATATTAAAAATAAACGCTATATGCTTTTAAAGATTAATTAATTTTATTATTTGAAGTTTATTTTCTTTATAATTTCTTTTTATATACGATTTCTAAGCTAATTTAATAATATTTTTATTTTATTTTTTGGAATAAATTATTATTGTCACATACTTAGAGTAATACATATTATTTTGTATAGCTTTAAAAAAAAAATAATTAAAAATCAAAATGAAATTGCATTTAAAATTCGAAATTATTTTTTTTCCTAAAGTAGGTATTAAAAGAGAACATTATTTTGAGAAAAAATTTAACACTAAATACTATACAAGGAGAAAAAAAGAGTAATTTGTATAAAATATACCATAAAACAATGAACACATTTTAAGATAAAAACTTATTTCAAAATATAATGAATTTTTTTTTATAAAAGTAGTTAACAGAAAATAACAAGACATTTTTACATAATAAAAAAAATATCGTACATGAAAAACAAAACTATGATATAAATTAAACAAATGTTTATAATTTATTAAAAAAGTTTAAATTTATTAAATTACATCAAGGTGGTATTTTTTTTTTGCTTAGTAGAATATTATATTACTAAATTTTCTGAAAATTTTCGTTACGAAACTTTTTCCTTTCTTAAAATTTAACGGTTTTTTGTAAGTATTATTTTAAAGATTATTTATATTTTACTTAAATATTTAAAACTTTGGCATGCATTTTATGTCATGTAATATTTTATATAGATAAAATTAGTTAATCATTTCATATTATTTCTCAATTTCTTTTTAACAAATGCATAGCATGAATATTTTTTTAATTGTGATTTTGTTATATTTACAGAGATTCTCTTTAAATACTGTTTGTTATCAATTTGATTTCTGTTTAGTATAATATTTGAAGTTTTTATTTATATTTGTTGTAGCTATGCATTGAATTATTTTTTATTTTATTATTTGATGATATGCAAAGTGTTTTTTCTGTTAACCCATTTTCGTTCATTATCTGAATTTCTTGAACATTCGAATTAATTTTTTTCCATTGAGAATCCTGTGACTGTAAATTTATTATTAAAATAATTTATACATTCAAATAATTTTTTGTCTGTAAATAAAACTCAAATTCTAAGCCAGAAGCCGAGCATTGGCATGTATATAAAAAAGTATTAATGTCTCAATGCTTTAATCAAAAGTATGTTACTATTTATTAAATATGGAATACTATTTCCGTTTTTAAATCCTAAAGACTCCCCCGTATTCAAAATGAAAAGTTAGCTTCTTATACATCGCACACAACGAGCTGTTAACTAGAATGTTTAGCAGCTTAACAGCTTGTTAGAATAGAGTTTATTCAAAATGATTTCTTAGCACACCTATTAAGAGCAACCCTGTGTTTGAAAATACAAGGCGTTTTTATTATTGTGAATCGAATTTTTGTTTTTTTTGGCGTTTGATAACAGAACATTGGAAGGAATTTAGCAACAATACTATAATGAGTTTAACAACAGTATTATGAATAAAACTCATGTTAACTCTATGCTAAATTTTCATTTTGAATACCGCTGTTTGTCTTCAGATTCTGAGTTTCCAGAACGGCGGATAGTAACAGTGGTGGAAAATATAATATGGACATTTAAGTTTTTTCTAAATTTTTTCTCGTTGCCTTTATTTTTCAAGTTCAAATTATTGGCTAAATTCGCCCAGAAATACGAGGAGATGGTTCAGAAAATTGTGCGAAATTTTAACGTGATGTCTTTTTTTTTGTTTTGTCACTTGTTTTAAGTGAGCGTGGCTTTAAATGAAAAATAAGCGATATTGACCTTCTATCAAATTACATAGCAAAATTTAGCGACCACTGATCGGATCTATACAAACTGTATATTTTTGGGGGTTTCCAGACTCGCATTTAAGGCGAAGTCGATTGAAGGATTTTTTTTGAGCACACAGTTGTCGTTTGTTTTTTGACGGGAAATTTTTCCACCTAGCCTTTTTTGACGACTAACCATATAGGTGGAGTATAACTTTCAGAAACTTTGTAGTCACCCTGTTGTAATACAGAGTGAGCTACATGGTGACAAAGTTAACTGCTTTGGGGATGAAAGTCTGTAATGGCTACTGAAAATTTTGCTGTTATTACGGGAAATTTAACTGTTTTGAGGCCAGCGGTATTTTTTTTCTAATTTTAGCAACACATGTCTGCTGATCTGTAGTGCAATAAAATTAGTAGAAAAAATTAGTAGCCGCTACTAAATTTTAGTAAAATTTATGTAAACTGCAATTCAAAATCGATTTGCTAAAATCAGTTAAAAAACTTACTAAATATCATAATTTTAGTACAATGAAATTAGTATAAATAATTAGTTGCAGCTACTAAATTTCAGTAAATTTTTGTAAACTGCAATTTAAAATCAATCTGCTGAAATTAGCAAAAAAGTGTACTAAAATATAAAGAAACTGTAAAATCTAAAAAAAAAAAAATTAAAATCAAATTAATAAAAAAAAATATTTTTTTTCTTTCAATTGTAAAAAATGTATAATTACTTCAACATACTTGAAATTTGGAGTAAAAATTGCAAACGGTTCTCCAGTTATTAATTTTTTACGTATTGGAGATACAATAAAATTTTCTGAGTTTTATTTCCAAACTAAGAATATACATCTCAATAACAAATATAAACTAAACAAGAATTCTAAAAAATCAAAGAACTCGTGTAAATAAAATCTTAAAGTATCCACTTGTTGTTAAATTAGTATATTTTTTTGCTTAGTTTAGCACCCGGTTTTGAAAAATTAATAAAATGTTTTTCTGAAATCAGCAATGAAAATTAGTTAACAAATCCGTAATTTGTAATAGGAGAATAGCAAAAATTATTACTAAAAAAATTGTTTTACTAACTTTTTTATCTGAGTGTATATATGTTGAATTTGGATAGACTTTTTGCAAAGTCATGAAGAAAAATGAAAAATCTTCAACTGCTCCACAATGGGTTAATATATTGGGTCATACCGGACCTCAATAAAAATATATATGTATATGGGTGAAATCAAAAAATGTGATAAATTTTTGGGCCAAATTTGTGAGAAGCAAAAAGTGTCAATATTGCGGTTTTTTCTTAATGGAATCAATAAGTTTAGTCATTTTAAACCTAATTGCAAAAAATCTCTTCTACAAGTTGTCGCAATAACTTTTTTTGCACAATTTTAATTTTTTTTGTGGTAAAGGAGTTTACATTTCTGCAAGCAAAAGATATAACAAAAAAAATTGCGTACGAATTTTCTTAAATTTATTAGTTTTTCGTATTTGGGTTTTCAATTTGCTTTCCAATGATATATAATTTGTGTTTATCAAATTGGCGGTTTCACGAATAAAAATACAATTCTTTCCGCGAAAAAAATTTTTTTTTTTAAATTTTGTATTTTTGGTCCTTTTAAATGCTTTTCAAAAATATAAAATATTTTTAAATCCAAACAGCGGTTGCGCAGTTACAAAATAATATATTAAAAACATAACATTTCGCGATAAAAAAATTCTTAAATTGTGTGAAACAAATTTAATTTGTCAAACTAATGTCAGTAATGACTCGAAATATCGATTCAAAACCAATGAAATGCAAAATCAATAGTTTTTCGCTCCAGCAGCTTAGGGTAAAAAACTGATAACTTTTTTTGATTTGACGCAAAATTATTAGTTGAATCGTTTTTTGACACATAAATATTAGTTGAATCACCTCTGTTTATGGTTATTTTAAAATATTTTAAACATTTATCTACATTTATTTGAATGACATCTGATGCAAACAATTGTGATTACAGTTACGGAGTTTACATTTGGTTACTTTTTTCGCTTTCTTTCAGAAACGCTTTGCCAGAATTTTTTTTCCGAAACAAAATCGCATGATGCCTACAAGGTGAATCCAAATATGACATTGTTTTTCTTACTCGTTAAATAGTTTGGTGTAAAAATTAGGAACGGAGTTTACAAAATTTTTTCAAATCTTATTAAAGACATCTTTTTCATCTCGAGAATGTTACATGCTGCTGAAAAGCTTCAAGGGTCAAACATTTTTCGTATCTTATACGGTAGTCCTATCTATAGATTTTTATGAACTAGATGCAAGAAGGGTATAAGACCAATCGCTATCGGATCGCTCTCGAACCGGAAGTCGGACAAAACAATTCCGTCAATTACGGTATTATGCCATGGTAGCACACACGAATATAAGGAAATTTTCGCAGAAAAAATTTAAAATGTGAATAAAGAGGCGAAAAAAATCTCTAAATTATGAGAAAAAATAAGAAAAATATTGGTAATATCAGAAATTAAGAAATTGCAATAATTTATGAAATATCTGAAAATAAAAATTTTTGAGAATGAAATTGATAGCTAATTTCTGCATATATTTTTATTTTCGATATTTGCATATTTTTTTGTAGCATAATTTTTGTGCATATTTTTTCGATATTTGCATATTTTTTCCTAAATCGAACATTTTTTTAATTTTTATTGTAATTTTTAGTTCCTGCCAATTTATTTTCACTTTTTCCTCATTTTTCGATCGACTGTCTAACAACGCCATAATGTTCTGTCCTAGTCTTATACTCTTCTTGCTAGAAGTAGAAGTTTTAATACATGTTTTAGCATAGGATTGCCAAGTTATTCCAAAAAGCACCAAAAAAGGGGATCGGGAAAATCTGCTCAACCCCATTTCGACATTTTTTTATGTTTAGTTAGTTTTCTTTACTGAAATAATTACAAGATTTTAATGTTCTGTTTTGTAAAAATCATTTAAAAATTAAGGCCCTGTGCGGGGTGGCTAAATAAATTCTAAACTAAATACAAATTGACAAAAGGGTTTAAAATTAATTTGCAAATTTTTTGAAAACTTTTTCAAATTTCATAGAATTTTGGGAACCTGGATTTAGTTTAGATTTTATTTAGCCAGTTGGCACCCATTCTAAATAATATTTTAATAGGAAACACAATGGGGATTCCGATATGAAAAAATTCTCAGAATATGATAATAGGAATGTGCCCTAAATTGTAAAATTTTTTGCAGTTCCTGTTATAGTTTTATAAGAAAAATTATTCCAAATACGACAACTTTCATATCAAACCTAGAATATAAAAATTGTTTCAGTGTCAAAGAGTTTTTCGAATACAACAATTTTTCCTAATCTAATAGATTTAATTTAGAAGAAGGGCAGTTTTATAGTCAGAACTAGGGTCTTTG
Source organism: Leucophora obtusa (assembly GCA_949987735.1). NCBI lineage: Eukaryota > Metazoa > Arthropoda > Insecta > Diptera > Anthomyiidae > Leucophora > Leucophora obtusa. Next base: position 193,022,028 of record OX465298.1, read on the forward strand.
AAAATTTCTTATTTAAGAAATATTTAAGAAAAAAAAAAAAACGATCTGAGAACAAAATATATAAGAAAATATCAATCTTTGTTCTGACTATAAAACTGGCCATAATTAATGCAACTTTTAAATAAAAAAAATAATTTTTCAAGAAGAATGTCCTAAAATTTAAAAGGTTTTCATCTTGAAAAAAATATTTAAATTTTTCCAACCCTAATAAAATTCGGATATTTGGTAGAGCTCTGCGGCAAACGACGGCATAAATCCAAGTCACAAACCTCCTACTGTTACCCGGTAATGAGTTTTGTAAGAAGAAGTTAAGATATGTAACTTCTTACTTTTCTATTATAAAACGTATTATTTTAGCAAGGGTACGTATTATTTTAATGCTACATTTACAATTAACCAAAAAATAGTAGTTTTTAAAAACTACTTCTATTTACTTGTCAAATTCAATACAAATTTTTAATCAAAAACTAAAATTTTTTAAAAACACAAGTTTATTTCGAATAAAAAAAAACTTTTAAAAATGAAATTAAAGTTGAAAACACGGCACTGAACGAAAATTGAAATTTGGCATAATAAAGGCCCATTTGTCACATTTTTGTTACACAAAACAAGTCCCATCACTGTTTCACATTATTCTTTGAAATAAGTTTTTGGACTAGAAAAGTGGTTTTTTGTGTTCCCATACTATTGGGTAATTTTGTGAGAGGATTTTGTGCTTACTCTCATTTTACCGAACTTTACCCAAAAAGTAAAGAAACAAACCTATTTTTCCGTACAAAATTTCAGTGTTGCCAAGTCTTTTTTTAAAAATCCCCCTAAGTTGTCCAAAAACCCCCTAAATTTGATCTACCGGTAAAAACTTCCCCCTAAAATAAATTTTCCCAAAATTCAACAATTTTCTAAGCTTTTGTTTCAAATTATTTTTAATAAATGCAAATAATTGATTTTTATGTTCTTAAAATAAAAAAAACTTCGTTATATTTTAGCTGGTTTTCTTTTCTTTTCTAGTCACAGTCTAAAATTTTTCAACTTCAAAAATATGTAAGCTAAAAGAAAATAAAAATGTATGTGAAAAACTATCAACAATTTGGCAAAACCAATCTCGAACTTTAAAATTTAAATGCCTTTTAAGTCAAAATGATTTTCTTACCCCCAAATTTCCCCCTAACAAATTGGTACCCCCTAAAATTCCCCCTAAGCGGTTGAAAATCCCCTAAATTTAGGGGGAAAACCCCCAACTTGGCAACACTGCATAATTTCAATCTTCGAATGAGAGTTAAAAACCGATTTAACTAAAATTTTGAATTTATTTCCACAATTGTTTTTTTGTTTATCTTTGCATCGGCTGTTCATGGCCCTATGCTCCAATTTGGATCGACGGGAATAAATATACATATATAAACTTTACCCAAGAAAAAGTCTGGGTAAATTTTGGTAAAAACAGAAACACAAATACACTATGTTTGTTCTCGTAATTTACTGCGGTTACCAAAACTAGCCCAAAAGCGTGCCCGTAAATTGTTTTTGGGCTATTTTGGCTTCATGCGGGGTACTCGCGGTAACGTATGGGAACACATACTGTCATTTCGAGTAAGGGCCCAATTTTCGAGTAAGGGGCCGCTTGTGGATAAATTTCGGCAAGTGTACCCGCGGTAACGTACGGGAACGCACGGGAACGCACTTAAAATATACTAAAACGGGCCAAATATACCGAAACGAGCACCCTTGTTCCCTTTAATTTGAGATTGGGCCGCTGAAAACGTGACATGTTCGTTTATTTTGAATACTCTATCAATTATAATTTCAACACAATCATTGGGTGATGCCGGAGATGATACCTGCCTTGTTTGTATATTTTCTGAAAATTTTCCTTTTTATCAATATTTAAAAATGCCATATTTGAAAATCTTCAGATATTGAGAACTATTACAATAAAATATAGTTAAAGTTTGTAAAATCTACTATCAAATATGTAGATTCTGTGGGATTTTTTCTATAGAACAAAACTCGTATTTTCGCTGTAGAACATTTTCTATATAATGCTATATTCACTTTTCACTTAATTTAGATTCGAATACACTCTCTAAAGATAATTAAGCTATTTAGCTTAACCTATATTGTCCCAAAGTAGTTTTTTGAACCGCCATCCAATAGGATATATTTTCTACACACTAATTGAAAAAAGGTCTGTAAGAGTTTTACTTAAAACTACTACAAATTAGTTAAAAATGGCCTTGCAGACAAACTGCTGAAATTATCAGATTTAAAACTGTTAAGTATACAAATTTTAGTTATATGTGAATTAAATTTTAGTTAATAAAAAATAACTTAAATAACTTCCAAAATCAGCGAAAAATTTTGCTAAATAATTAGCAGACTAAAAATCGCAAAAATGTAAAACTCAAAGTTTTTTTTCCGATATTTTTTAAATGCGAATAAAAATCTAGTCTTCTAAATCCAGCACTTTACTATTGTTTTGGCAAATATTTCTGTTGATTTTAGCAGGATAGACTGCTATTTGTATTCAACTAGATTTAACTTAAATACATATAAAAAACTAAATATAACAACAAAAAAATTTTAGATATAACAGTTTGTTTTTACTATATTTAGTCTACCAACATTTAGCAAAAATTTTCTTACAGTATAAATTGAAAATTTTAATTAACTAGAATATAACTAAAATGTTGTAAAATTAACAGTTTTATTTTTTCCTTTCTTATCTTACTACTATTTAACAAAAAATTTGCTAATTTCAGCAGTTTTTACTGAAAGGTAATTTTTAACTAATTTTTAGAAGCTTTTTCTGCTATTTTTACAGGTTTATTTCTATGAGTGCATGAAACAATATACCAACACGATTTAAAGACTATGAAAAAATGACTATTTGGCTGTGATCGTAAATAAAAAGAAATTTAAACCTGATTTCCATGATTCCCACTGTTTTTGTTTTTTTGAAATATTTTTAACAGTTCTTGTGTAACATATATTATCTATGGGCTTGGAAAGAATAATGTTCTGAGAACTTTTTCTATAGAACAATACTTGTATTTTCTCCATAGAGCCCTTTTAAGATTACGTGACATTTTTTCTTAAAAAAAGATTTTTAGAAAAACCTTTATAAATGTCGTAAAGCCCGATCTTTTTCGAAAAATTCAAATTATTTAGATGACTTTGCAAAAATGGGTTAAAAACATTTGTAATACCATTCCCATTGTGGTTTGGGTTTACATACATTTTCCAATTGATTCTATCAAATGGCTGCTTCCTGTTGTAAATTTTCTTTATTCTTTTGCAACATCAATGTATTGGGTGAGGGTACTGTTGTTATTATATTTGCAGCATTCGGACTGGGACTATCGTTAGTATCGGGTCTTCGTAATTTGCTCTTACAATAGAATTGTTTATGGGCCAAATAGGTTTTCATATAATTAAATGAAATGTCACAGGTTTGACAATATTTTTGATTTATATTTTCTTCTGGTGTAGCATTAAGCGGAGGTGGTGGTCCAATGGCTGGTGATCTTAGAGAATTTGCAACATGTATTTGTGATGGTTCTATAGAAATTTCCATAGGTTCAGATTTTATATGATGCATTAAATCATTTGTGTTGTGCCCCACATTTGGTGTAGGGGAATTATTATTTTCATGAGGATTAAGTAATACTACAGGACTTGGTGTTGGAGTGTTATGATGATCCATCGGTTCAGATTTGATAGTAAAACTAAAATAGAATAAAAACTAATTAATACATTTAAAACGGCAACAGATTTCATGTTATACTTACTTATTCATGCTATTATCACCATTTAGACTGCTGGATAATGATGCCGTTTCAGTTGCGTCTAAATCGCCCGCCTCTGGCGATATTGAGGGTGAATTGGTAATAATATGAGGATGTACCAATTTCATATGACGTAACTAAAAACAAAATAATTAATATTTATTAGTTTCTTTGCATGGTTAACGCTATTTCAGAGTATTTCGGTAACGTTATTTTAAGAGTAACGCTATTTTATTTGCTTCGGTATTTCAGTTATTTCGGTAATGGTAATTTAAGGATAACGGTATTTTGGTTATTTCTGTACCGGTACTTTAAGGTTAATGCTCCTTTAATTATTATAACGGTAACGGTAGTCAGTTATTTCGATTATTTTTTGAAAAAAGCAAATATAATAAAAACAAAACAAATTCATGAACTTAATGTAAACTTAAAATAATGTGAACAAATCTGTCAAACGTGTTTCAAATCGATTTGAGAAATTTTTAACAAATTTTTAGATGAAGCTCTGCTTTAAACAACGATTTTAGTTATTCTAATTTAACCAAGGATGGCAACCGAAACGAATAACGGTAATGGTATCGATTTTTTGTTTGTTTCGGTATTGGTATTGGTATTGGTATCGGTAACGGTATTTCATTTGTATCGGTATTGGTATTACCGATACCGAAACATCAATACCCGTACGTACCGGTATTATTAAAGAATTGTGTTTTCACAATTAATTATGCGTATTTGTAAAAAAATACAAATGTTGCTAAACCAAATTAAAAAAGTTATAGCAATATGCCTGCTAGCAATACGATGTTTTATTAAAAACACAGATAGAATTTAAATAATTTTAAAATTTGCATTATATAAAAAAAATTTATATATTTTTCTACAAAACATAAAAAAAAATGTTTTATTAAAAACCGATTCAATACTGGTACGATACCGGTATTAAGGAAAAAGGTTTTGGAATACCGGTGTTTTTGTAAACTAAGAGTTTCGGTATTTGTATCGGTATCGGTTATCAATTTAAAAGGGTTTTGAATCGGATAACGGTATTATAAAGGTACCGGTTCCCAACCTTGAATTTAACACAATACATATTAAAAATCCTCAGTACTTAAACTAACTTTGAGTGTTAATTTCCTTAATTATTTATAACTACACTCACAAAAGTTTGCCATTTACTACATGACAGTTGTTTGTGTAGTAATAAGTAGTTTTTTTGAACTTCCTTGACCAAAAGTTGAATTAACTAGAATTGAATGAATTCCTTGACCAAAAGTTGAATTAACTAGAATTGAATGAATTCCTTGACCAAAAGTTGAATTAACTCGAATTGAATGAATTCCTTGACCAAAAGTTGAATTAACTACCCAGTGTAGAAAATCATTACCAGATATGTGGTTATGTAACTACATACTTGGTAATGGTAACTACTTACTTTTGTTATTACATTTCTTATTACCTTTATATGGCGATGTCGCGAAAAATAATGAGTTGTCGTTACACACCAGCATACGAAAAATCAAAAAATATATCGTTACCTATGTGCTTACCAGTACTGACAAAAATAATGAGTCTAAAAATAGATTTTCAAAAAAAATTAATTATATAAAAAAAAATATTTTTTATTGTATTTTTTTTTTTTTAAATAAAATTTGCTGGTGCGGGAATCGAACCTGGGTCTACAGATTGCCAGTCAACAGCTCTACCATCTGAGCTATATTGACATGTAATATTTAATAGATAAAAACATAATTGACCTGCTGCACACAAGTAAGCTTACTCGCCAACATACAAAAAATCAAAAAATATGTGGTTACATATATCCTTACCAGTGTTTAAAAAATATTGAGTAACTCATTATTATGTTTTAAAATAATGCAGAAGGTAAGTGGGTGTCATTACTGGTACTCCAAAAAATAATGATATGTCATTACCGTTTCTACACTGGGTAGAATTGAATGAATTCTTTGTTGAATAAATTCATAAAATTTTATGAAGGCATTAGAAAAAAAATGAATGAATTCCTTTAATATAAATCGAATGAAAAAAAGGAATTCTTTCAATTCGTTAAGTTTGGTCAGGGAATTCATTCCAAAAATATAAATTCAGTTCAAAAAAAGGGAATTAGGGAATTAATTCTTCGAAGCTCTGTATGTATGTTCCCAAAGGACTTTGTTCTGTACAAAATCCCTAAGCAAGATTTTATCGAAATTTGGATACGTGATGTAGGAGACAAATTTCACTAAGGGAACCTATTAGAATACGGGTACGTTCGTAAATGCAGTAGTTACGCATCACTGCGGCATAATAAAAGTAAAACGTTCAAAAATGCATCACTTGACAGCACTGAATTACGTCAAACGTTTTTTTATGCAATCAATTGGCAGTGCTGCCGCATATTTCTGCAACTATCGCATCATTTTAATTTCTGATGCAATAGTGCGCGTTCTAAATTTTTATGTTAAAATCATTGAATACAAAAAGAAAACTAAACGTTGGTGCATAATGGAAGAGTTATTATATAAAAATTCTTAATACAAATTTAAATAATGTTTATTTTTTTAGCATTTTTTGGATTTTTAAAAATCAAAAGTCATTTCATCTTTCTTTTAATTCTCTTTTTATAAATTGTCATTTTTACCATCAAGATTTTCAATAATATTTGTTAATTTTATTTCGAACATGTTTTTTTATTTTTTGCAAAACGTTCTAAAAAGCAAACTCTGTGCAGTTGTTGAGCAATAGCAAAGCATCTGCAACAGCTGATCACGCATCAGCAACAAAACTTGGCATAACTGCCGCAGTGTTGCACAAATTTACTGCATTTACGAACGTACCATACTATACTCATAAAAAAAAAGTTAGTACAAAAGTCTGTTAAACGCGTTCTAATTCAGTTGAACTAATTTTTCCTGTTGTTTTCGTTTAAATCCGTTGTTTAGCTAAAGTTATTAGTTATCCAATTTCAACACAAAAACATATTTCTGCTGTACTTGAACTAATTTTTCCTCCTGATATTTAGCTATTTTTTTTGTAAATGATTTTTACAATGATTCAGCTAATATAGATAAATTTATTGGCAACTTTTTTAATATTTGAGTTTTCAAAAGAAAACAATAGGGGCGCTAGTGTATAGTGATTGATGGTGCTTGATGGTGAAGTGTGTATTGGTGAGTTTGCCGACCAATACAAATTAGAAAATTTTATGTATTTTAATGTGTTTGATGAGTCATCACTGATGACGCTTACCAATACAAATAAAAATAATATGGCGCTTGTTAAGAAAGTTCTAGTAAATAAAATAATATGATAAGAGCATGTTTTCTCTTGTTTCTGTTAGTCAGCAAAGGAATGCAAAAGAAAACGGAGGTATACTAGACATTAACATTTCGCACTTAAAATTGTATTAAAAAAATAAAATAATAGAGGTTTGTTTTATAATATAAACTATATTTATTTACGGGAATACTATTAAATATGTTATTGTTTTTCTTTTATTTCAGCCCTTTAACATTTTCATCTAAATTCTACGTGCAGGTAGACGAAAAAAAGGAACAAAAAAATACAACTTCCGCTGGCACACATATTGGCAAGAAAATAAAAGTGATATTTAATGTAAATAGTGTTTTTGGATTCTGTAATTTATTCGAAAATAAAATTAACAATATTTACATTAATTTGTTTTTATTCAATTAATAACAAAAAGTGATTGTAATTTTAGCAGCATGCTTTGCAGATTTCAACTGACCCAATTTCATTTCTATTAAACGAACATTCTTCTAAATTTTTGAATGTTAACTGAATTTTTTACCTCTTTATAACCAACTAAAATTTAGCAGAAAACATGTGCTGATTTCAAATGAGTAATTTTCATTTCCATTAAACAACATTTCTTATAAATTATTGCATTTGAACTAACTTTTTTACCTAATATTTAGGTCACCTAAATTTAGCAGACCATGATTCTCAACATCATTGAAATTTCTGCTGACGCAAATTCAGGTACTATTTCCTGTTATTTTAGCAGAATTTTTAACTATTTGTACGGGCTTTTTTTTATATATATTCCCATCGTTCCTATAAGGAGCATAGGGCCTTTTTTATGAGTGTAATAAAAAGTGATATTTCTATAAACAATTGCTATAATTTAAAATTTATTTAAAACTGGTTAACCTATAACAAATACAGCCTATACCAAATGCAAAAGATAATATTTATAAAAGATAAGAAAATCTTAAACGTACCACATTGCCTTTATAAGTTGAAGAATAATTACAAATATCACAATTGAACACCTGCTGGGATTGTTGCTGCTGTTGGTGTTGTTGAAGGTTAGCAGCTACAGCAGCTGCAGCAGCTACTAACTGTTTTTGTTGTTGCTGTTGTTGTTGCGCAGCCGCAAATTGTTGTACCAAATGTTCTTGATTCAATGAAGCTACACTTGGAACTTCTATGCTTTCATCTTCTAATATACATGCCATATAATGTTCTTCATTAACATCTGAAGTTTTCTTTTCAAAATGCATGCGAATGTGAGTGCGCATACCCCTTAAGGAATAAAAGAAAATAAAAAATTTAAATTTTCGATTAGTTATTGATTTGAAATTAAATAATTAAAAAAAAAATGGAGTCTTTGATATTAACTACACCAACATTTGAAATTAACGGATCAATGTCTGAACTGAGTTTCCTAATATATGTCGATCAGAGTTGTTGTAAATTTAAAAAAGTTTATAAATCACATTACCTTTGGAAGTTAGCAAGTAAATGAGAATATCAAACTTCAATTCAATTGGTTAAGTACTTCGTTAACCCTTTCGACCCCAACTTTAAATGGCTTGGAATTTTCTAATCAAACTTCTTGTAAATATAGATATGTAGCAAAGAAATATTTTTTATTACTTTTATGGCTTTGCAGCACCCCCTAGCGGAGATATTTGGAATTAAAGTTCAAAAATTATTATGCTGCCAGTCCCAAACGGGTTAAGATTTTTCAAAAATACATACATACAAATTTTTGATTTTTTGAATTTTATTCATCACACAATTTTTGAGACAAAATTAAACAAAAATTTTATTTTTCCTTAAATTTTGCTGTAAGAAAAAATGTGCGTTTACACTATGAAAAATAGCTCGCAAATGAACACTATCAAAGACTGCTATATGAAATTAGAGTTTGCTAAAAACCGAAAAATTTGAAAACCGCGGTTTCGGTTTTTCAAAATTATAAAAACCGCGGTTTCGGTTATTTTTCGGTTTTCTTGTGATATTAATAGAACTGTTTTAAAATAATTTAATATGTATGTATAACAATTAAATATTTTAATACATTCAAGATATTTCTCACTCGAATAAAGGCAATAACACCATTGCCGGCAAAAAAACGCGGAAACCGTTATAAATTAAAATTTTTTAGTAAAGTGTTGTTTTTTTCAAACGCGTCATATAGACCAAATGCAATTAATATTGTAATTAATATGAATTTTTATTAATTTTAATTAAGTCGGTTTGCGGATAAGAAGAAGAATAAACATTTCCTCAAAGTTATAGACACATTAATAATTTGCAAATCAGTCTAGATCTAGTTTCTGCCTTTTTTATGGACATGCTTCATCAGTGATTTTCCATTAAATTGTATTATTGTTTATATTTTATTTATTGTCTCTATGTGATAATTAATTCTCAGAAGTGATCAAACAGACATACAAACATTCTACTTTAGGTTTTTTGTTTATCTTCTTATCTCCTCTTTGTCACCTTTTTCACAAATGTTGCCACACTGACGTATGGTTTTTACGTACAAGTGCAGGGAATTTGTCTACATCGGAAACGGACTGCCAGCATGGCATTATTATTTTTCTAGTAAAGTGTTGTTTTTTCAAATGCGTCATATAGACCAAATGCAATTAATATTGTAATTAATATGCATTATTATTAATTTTAATTAAGTAGGTTTGAGGTTGAGTTTTTTATTCTTTTTTCGGCAGATTAAACTGTATTTAAAGAGTTTAAATTTGGAATTTAACAATTTGTTTTTAAACAATATAAAGTTAAAATTTTATACTTTAAAATTCGCGAACTACGAAATAAAACTTTTTGAAAAATAAGCAGTGAAAACGTGAACTGAAAACGTGAAACTCAATATCTCTTAAACTACATGACTTTTTGTGCAATTTTTTTCTAAAATTATAATCCTCAGCTTATATTTTTACTGTAGTAGTAAAAACAAAAAATCTTTAAAGTAATATTTAATGGAGAAATTGTTCATTACAATTAAATACAAAATTGTGTAAAATAGGAGCTGAACCCTTTTCGAAATTCTAGGCCCAATAATATGTAATTTAATTAATTATTTTAATTGCTTTAAGTATTTGCTAAAAACCGACTTATTTTTGTCGGTTTTCGGTTTCGGTTTTGAGGCCTCAAAAACCGCGGTTTCGGTTTCGATTAAAACCGAACAGCAAACTCTATATGAAATTATACACAGATATTTTAGAACTGCAATGCTACTGAATGAAAAAATTTGTTAGAAAATAAAATAAATATAATGGGAGTTATAGGCACATAACAACGAAGTTGCTTGTAGGCAACTTTGGGGTCGAAAGGGTTAAAAGATGGCTTGCAAACAAAAACTTTCAAAACTTATAAAAAAAATCCTTATCGTATTTTTAAAACCATTGCCTTGCCAGAAAAGTACAACGAAGACTTAATTATTCTTAGAAAGCTGGATAGTGAAAGAAAAATAGTTATTATTCTGTTTTTTTATAATTCTTTAAATAATAATCAGTTATGCATAAAAGTTAAATATTCTTGATAACCTGAAAAAATTACCCAAAAGTACGGGAACGTAAAGAAACTCTTTCCAAGCCCAAAAATGTATTTCAAAGAAAAATGTAAAAATGCGCATAATTTTAGTTTGGAAAATTTCGCAAATACACATATTGATTTGCTATTAAATGTTCTTGTTAATTTTATTCAATTAATTATTACAATTAAGACATTCGCTTTGTGGAGTTCTTTGCTTAAATCAAATTTTCAATTAATTTTCATAATTGTTTTTTGTTTGTCATTGCATCAGATGTTCGTTTTACAATTTACCAAAGTTACCTCAAGAAAAATTCCCGCGGGTTCTCGTGGTATCATAAAGGAGCGGACCTAATATCTCGATTTGAGATGATAAAAACCATTTATTTACCAATTAAAGGATCAAATATAAATAAACTTAATTATCTGAAATTAATAAACATGATTATCTGAATTTATTATTTAAAAGTTTGAAAAAATACATTGGCCCTTCGAACCAAAAGCTCAAACCGTTGATTTGATTAATACATTAATTAATGGTCCTTCGAACAAATGCAATTTATAATACGAGTAGTTTTTTTAATAATATATATTTTTACCTTAGTGTATTGCCTTTATACCGACATATGGTACATCTAAAGGCTTTAACAGTTCCATGTGTCTCCATATGTTTACGACTTTCACTTGCTGTTAAACTAACAGCATCACATAAAGGACATTTGTAAAGATTTGGATTACTGTTGGAACCCGAAGAAGACGTTGTTGATGATGATTGTTGAATTGGATTAGGTAAATGCTGAGGATGTGATGGAGGTGGTTGCTGTTGCTGTGGCAAAGCTGGTGGTGGTGGACACGGTAGTGTTAGATCATGTATAGTTTTACATTTGGAACATTTTTCTTTTGGTAAAACCAATTGTGGGGCATCAGAAGTATTGGCGGATGTTGCTGCAGCGGCTGCAGCTACACCACCTCCTTTCGGACAATAATAATTTTGATGAGCTCTTAAGTTATCCAAAGATGTATATTTAATACCACAAGCGGCACATATTAATTGTTGATAAGCTACGGGAGTAGTTTCAGCTTGAGAGGCTCCTGAAGCCATTGGAGGTGTTGATGATACCTTAGCATCACCGTCTGTAGGTTCTTGATTTCTAGCTGAACAATAGTGTTGTTTGTGGGCTAAATAATTTTCATATTTACAAAATACAATGTTACATTCTTTGCATTTCGAAACACCTTGCTTAACATAAATTTGAGGTTGATTTCCAGATCCTGCTGGTACTTGTTGTGTAGCCACTGGAGCGGGTGGTAACCCGGATAAGCCCAATAGTGAACCCCTACCAGCAGCTGCTGCTACCGCTGCAGCCAAATCGGCTGGTGTAGCTCCTTGTGATGATACAGATCCAGTAGAAGAGCTTACAGCCGCCGCAGCTGCTGCCGATAATTTTAAAGCCAATTCTAAATTTTGTTTAGCTAATAGTGGATTTAATAGCTCTGCTGGTAGCATAGATCTCAGTTGTAGATTATCCAATATATTTGCAGGATTAGATGCAGCACTTAATGCATTTGGTGGTATTGTAGCTGGTGGTGACATTGAAGAAGTACTGCCTGCTCCCGAACTTCTGGGACTAATAGCCCGTCTTCGTGGGGAGGGACTCATGGAAGGGCTATTGGGTAGCGAGGGAGCACATACAATTTGTTCGGGTGTAATGCTGCCAGTTTCGTCTAAGGCTAGATTTTCTTTACCTGCCTCCAAAAGGGTTTCCATATCTAAACGCTGCTGATGATCATTGTCTAGGAACGAAGCGGACGAATTTAAACGCTGTCTTTGCAATAACGCCGCTATAGGAGAACGTCTCAGAGATAAATCCAAAGGAGCAGATTCTCTAAAAAAAGATAAAATAAAGTTTTCTGAATGATATTTAAAATTCAATTCTACCCAAATAAACTTTTATTAAATGATTTTTTTTGATACGAGTAATATTGATGAAAAACTCAACTTTTAAATAATTAAAATCTGAAAAACTGTACATTTCTCAAAATTACCTTAAGCCTTCACCCTTTCTTTTGGCTATATGCTCTGCCACTTCATCTACATTCCGTCTTACGTTCTTTTCAGTTAGCAAAGTTTCTACGGCAGAGGATTGACGTGTAGAATCGACAATATTTATTTGTTGACCCGCAACTGCTGCTATACTATTTGCAGCCGATGAAGCAGCATTTAATGCATTGATGTTTAAAGCTGTAGCTAATGGTTTTAAATTGCCATTATCCAATGTAAAACATGTAGTATCAGGATTAACCACAGCCGGAGAGGGAGAAGATCTGTGTGTGATAAGAATGCAATGATATAAATTTATAATTTATACACGACTATAATCTCGAGCAAGATACTTACAAAGGCCCTGCTATTAGGCTAGCAGAACGTATCAATGAATAGGGTATTATAAGAATAGGATTTGTGGGTAAAGCCAAAAATGGTGTGGCTGGAGGCTGTTGTAAGGCTGCTGCTGCAGCCGCAGCGGCCGCAGCTACCATAGCTGGTGTGGGAGTCTTAGTACGAGTTTGTGGACTTATGGCATCACCAACAATAGCTGCAACTTTTGGAGTTATCGCGGTGGTAGATACTTCTAGTTTGGGTGTTAGTTGTCTACGAAAAAACAGAATATTGTTAGGAAAATTTAAGGGCGGAGTGATTAGAAACAAAATAAATACGACTGACTATAACTGTAGGGTATTAAATCTTAAATCATTCGAAAATTTATCAAAATGAAAATTCGAGTTAACAGTGCTGCAGAGTGGATTTTTTCCTCTCTCCTGCACTTAAAATAATACATCAGTAGAAAAATTTGTCAGACGGGTTTTCAAATCGATTTCAGTGTTTCAACCAAAAATTGTTAAAAATTAGTCAAATAGGTTTGAAACCGGTTTGACAGATTTTTCTACTGGCGTATTATGTTAAGTGTAATAAGGCCTCGAACTAGAAATAATAAATTTCTAATTTATCAATTAAAAAGGTCGAAAAAACTATTTTTATTTTTAAATAAAAATTAAAAACCAACATTTTGATTTCGAAAAATAAATATTTTAAAACAAACAAAATTTCCAAAAATTTAAAAAACTTTAAATTGACCCGATTACTAAATATCCAGTTAGCTACTAACTGGGACTTTAGTTAACACATTTGTTGTTGTCAGTAATCGGTCCTAAAACGGGATACGTATATAATACTGTTATGTTAAATACTGTTTAGACAAAATACTGGTCAAAAAAACTAAAAATCCTGGATTTCACAATACTGTTTTGCAAAATTCTGTGAAGTAAAAATGCTGGTTTACAAAATTTATTTTATTAAAAATAACTTCAACAAAATTATATAATTTTCAAAAATTAACAAAAACAATGGGGGAAATGTTTTTAGTTGATCTGTTATTTTAAGTAAATAAATTTTATTTTAAGTTGACTCAAGATCATAAATTAATATCACTTTCTGTTTAAATTATTTTCAAATCAAAGAAAGATGATACAATTTTTACAAGTAAATTACAAAGAATAAAAATTATTGAAAAAATTCGATAAGCTTTGTAGCGAAAGCCGAAAATGCGCATTCTGCCTTGCTGGTCTTATCGAATTTTTTCAATAATTTTTATTCTTTGTAATTTACTTGTAAAAATTGTATCATCTTTCTTTGATTTGAAAATAATTTAAATAGAAAGTGATATTAATTTATGATCTTGAGTCAAACTAAAATAACATTCATTTAATTAACAAAAACATTTAACAAAAAATTAATTTCAATGCATTTTATAAACTTAAAATAGTACAAGATTTTTTGAAATTCGCTTTAGTTAGCCTGTATGGCTAATTTTCTTTTTCTTATAACGCTTTTAATGTTTGTGTACGCTTTTCTTTTCTTTAAATTTATGTAACGTCTTTCTCCATTCGCGCGTTTTGAAATGGTATTTACAGCTACCACGACCTAATTACCCAACTGACTGATAAGGTAGTATAATCCTGACTTTCTACGCCCAACAACAGCTTTCAGTCTTCTATGCCAAGCTTCCACACTATTTTGAGTTCTTGGGTAGGATTTCTTACTGTCATCGTAAACCGACCAAAAGGTTCCAGGATACTTTGGGTGATATGAGCCCTTGACGTAGTTTTTTTCAAACCACTCGCACAGTTTAAGCATATCTTCATTTTCATATTAAAATTTTTGTAAAAATAAAGCAACAAAGCGCGCGCTTTTTTGCTTTATTTTTACAAAAATTTTCGCCGCCCAGTAAAACAGGATTTTGCAAAACATTATTGTGTTATACAGTATTTTGTAAAACAGTAAGGGTATTCACGATGGTGCATGTGTATATTTGCAATTTGCTATGCAAATTGTAACATATCGTGAGCGTCTTTTTTAAGATCAATTGCATATTTGCTTTATGAGCTATTTTGTTCACTGCTGCTAACTTTTTTCCTAAAAATATCGCTAAATCAAACTAAAAAATCACTAGAAAATAGCTGAAAATGGTAAAATATCGCTAGATTTGACGAGAAAATAGCTAAATTGGCAACAGTGATTTTGTTTACGTCAAAAGTAAAAATAAATCGTATTTTTGAGAAAATTTGTGAATCATAAAAATAATAATAAAATAATAATAAAATAATAAATAAAAAAAAATTTTATGTTAATAAAAAATCACAAACAATTTTTTTATTTAATATCTTATTTTATAAATCATAATATGGCGGCTGATATGTTAAAAACAGATTTTTTGTTTTATTTGCAACTTAGCTTATATGCAAAGTGATTTTTGCTAAAGGTTTTTTTTATTGCAAATGAAGAAAAATAAAGCAAATTACAAATACATACATTTTGTTGTTGTGTTGATGCAATCGTTGTTTTTTTGCAATCATTTGCAACGTTTGCATCGTTTGCAATACCCATCGTGAGTACCCTTAGTATTACGAAAAGCAGGATTTTGAAAACAGGATTTTGTTATAGACAGGATTTCGACCCGAACCCTCCTAAAACAATTGATAAAGCTTCAACTATTCAAAAAGTTCCTTACTTTGGTCCAAGGACACACAAAAAACAAATGGACGGAAATGAAATTTGGCAAGAAGAATATATTTGGTATAAGTAGCAAAGCTTATACGTTTGAACAATATATATTGAAGTTAATGT
Source organism: Leucophora obtusa (assembly GCA_949987735.1). NCBI lineage: Eukaryota > Metazoa > Arthropoda > Insecta > Diptera > Anthomyiidae > Leucophora > Leucophora obtusa. The sequence continues at coordinate 193,037,796 of OX465298.1, forward strand.
GCTTTTTCGCTCCATTTCGCTTTTTTCGAAAAACGAAAACCGCTACATCCTCGTTAAGTAACAGCACAAAAAATGTATTTTTTCTTTATTGTAAAGGGTTTTTCAATAAGAGCGCTACAAAACTTTTTTTTAAATAAAACAAAAACGGTTTTGGATATCAATGAAATTCTTTATTCCTGTGAAAGTACGTTCGATGCCATTATGTATGGAAATCGATCTCTTTTGCATGGCCACCACGGTCACGCTTGCAGAAGTCCAGACGCTGAACCCAATTTTCGACGGTTTTCAAGCATAAATGTTGGCATAGTTCATAAATTTGACGTAGCCCCACAGCAAATAGTCCAACGGCGTCAAATCGCACAACCGAGGCGGCCAATCGACTGGACCATTTCGTGAGATAACACGTTCTCCAAACTTGGTTTGCAATAAATTGATTGTGACATTCGCTGTGTGGCTTGTGGCGCCGTCCTGTTGGAACCACATGTCCTCCAAGTCCATATCATCCAATTGGGGCCAAAAATATTCGGTTATCATTGAACGGTAGCGATTCCCATTCACAGTAACGTGCCGGTCTTGATCATCACGGAAGAAGTACGGCCCAATGACGCCGCCGGCCCATAAACCGCACCAAACCGTAATTTTTCGGGATGCAATGATAACTCATGGAGTACGTGTGGATTGCTGTCTGACCAATAACGCATATTTTGTTTATTGACGAAGCCATTCAGCCAGAAATGAGCCTCATCGCTGAAGATGATTTTTCGATGAAAATCCGAATCATTTTCAAGTTGTTGCTCAGCCCAATTCACGAACATACGACGCTTCTGGTGGTCAAGCGGCTTCAGTTCTTGCGTCAATTTGATCTTGTAAGGATGTAGGCCAAGATCTTTTCGCAAAATTCGCCACAACGACGTCACAGAGATGCCCAACGCTTGATAACGACGTGTGAGAGACACATTTGGGCTTTCTTCAACTGAAGCCTCAGCGGCAGCAATATTCTCGACACTACGGGCACTTCTTTGTCCCACTGGCACGGGAACATTTTGTACTGTGCCTGTGGATTCATTTTCATTTTCCACTAGGCGCTCAATTGTTGATCTGCTAGGACGATTATGACGACCATAAATTGGACGTAGCGCTCTTAACGTTGAGGCCACTGACTCCGAATTTCGGTAGTAAATTTTAACAATTTCGACTCGTTGTTGGCTCGTATATCATTCCATCATGAAATGGCAAACCTTACTGAAGAGAAATGTCAAAAGAGCGGCAAGAAATATGGCGTCGTTTGCTGTCCCTGTCTTTCTACTTTTGTAGCGTCCCTGTTGAAAAACCCTTTAATTACATCTTGGTAAGAGAAATAATTTATGCTTAAACCTAGTAATTTTTACAAGCTACTTTCCAAGATTCCCTCTTAACCTACTTTGGCCCATATCGCCTAAAATAGACAACGAAAAAAATGTTGTAGAAGAACTTATTGTTTATTTTTCGTGAGGAACACATGGTATACCATGTGTTTCATTGCTAAAATGCTAAGGCCGGTTAGAGGATTAAATATCCTTCTTCTTTTATGTTGTACAACACAAATATGAGTTTGATTTAAATTTAAAATAATAAGAAAAAGATAAATAAATCAAATGTATATATTATTATGGGGGTAATTTTCTAAAACACTTCGGTGAAGTGTTGCGTTATTTCTATAGAAATTGTTTTTGTAACAAAAACAATTTACATTGAAAGTTCCCTTCACTTCACCCAAGTGTTTTACGAAATTAGGTACTATGATCTACAATTTCATGTATTGTAGTTCAAATAAAAACCAAGTGGTTACTAATTTAAAATTAACGTACATGCCAAAGTTTTATTATTATTTTCATTGTCATAGTAAACTGTTGAGAAAAAAAGTTTAACTTCGATATTTAAGATAGGGTTTCCAAGAATAATATCCATTTTTTTCATAAATTGACGAGGTCTATCTATTATTATGATCATGTGTGTATTTTAAATAAAAAATATATCAATAAAAATAGTATATGTGACCTTCTCCGAGAAAAGGGACCTAGTGTGTGAAAATGAAGTTTTAAATTAAACATTAAAATTTTAATGTTTTTCTCATTTTTATCGATTTTCCCAAGTTTTTGACACACTAGGTCCCTTTTCTCGGAGAAGGTCACATATTTGAATTTTTGACAACCGTTCAAATATGCCCTTTGAAATGCTGTGTTACAGTATTCATCCCCCTTAAACTCATTTTAAATATTTAACTATCACACATACGATCAATATTTTATTATTTTATTCTTACAATCAATCATTCAATCGAAATCAAATATTCAAAAAATGGTGGTTTCATTGGTCGAATTTCCGGAGCTTAAAGCTTGGGACTTGCCGTTTAAATTTGACTAGCAATTAAAAAAAAAAAACTTACCCTTCAGTTCTTCTCGAACTACAATAGTGTTGTTTATGGGCTCTATAGGTTTTGACATTATTAAATCTTATATCACAATCACTGCAATAACGATCAACTTGCTATAATGAGATAAATAAAAAAGAGTAGAAAAGAGTAAGAGAAATAAATTGGAAAATACGTTAATAAATAAAGATTTCTCTCCTCATCATTCTCAAAAGTTTTGTATCTCAACCAACAACTAACTCACTTGACTAGAATTTTCCTCCATTGTGATACTACCATTATTGGAAGCATTTGAGCTGGGTGCTGGCGATGTTTGGTGCATGCGCATATGACGATTCAGTGATACTTTCTTATCAGCACTATAGGAACACTGTGTACAAGCATATTGCTTGCCAGTCTTGACAACTTTTGTTGCTGGCTGTTCTGACGCTACAGTAACATTTGCAGATGTACTATTTGCCTGACAAGGAGAAGTGGAAGTTTTTTCAGCTATGGCCGAAGAGAGTGAACTATCTTCGTCTGTTTCCTTATGACGATGAGAACAATAATAAGCTTGATGAGCTTCCAATGTAGAGGGCGAACTAAAGCCGATACCACAGGGTAAACACATAAAAACTTTCATACGTGGTGGTCCTTCTACTGGGGGTGGTGTGGGTTTTATAATGGGTTCTACCGATGTAATTTCAATATCCTCTTCCGATTGCCGTTGCTGCTGTTGTTGTTCTAAACGCTGTTTTTGTTGTCTTTGTTGAGTCTGTGATTCTTCATGAACAATTTTTAAATCTTTGGCATCTGGCATTAATGCCGGATCTGAGGCCAGTAAAGTATTTAATCTTAATTTGGGCATTAACCCTGATGATGGAGATGACATATTTTCATTCGAGACTTCATCGGGTTTAGAAGGACTTATTGCGGGTGTTATAGTCCTTGGAGGACTACTGGATCTACGATCTTTTGAATTAGATTCATTTATTTGATTTTGAAAATCATCACATTTTGAAGAGTCATTCGAATTTTCTGTATTTCTTGTAGAGGGTGATACTATTGGAGTTTTTATATATTCCTCTGGCATGTCCATTTTTTGTCGTTTTTGTCTAGGTGGCTGTGAATCCATATCTTCTTCTTCGTTATGTTCAATATCAACGCTATCTTCATTTTGATTTTCTATCACGGCTAAATCAGTCTCTTTTGTTTGTTGCTGAACATGTGAATGATGATTTGTTAAAGGTGTTCTACGATCTTCACTAGTATGATGATCCTCCATTGTTAATGTAGAATTGTTGAGATTAAAATCTTTGGAATCTAAAATTAGTAAAAAAGACAGGAAATTTAATACAAGTTTCTTGTAGATAAAAAGTTAAAGATAACAAAAAACCTCATAAAAAATCTTAAAGATAAATATCTCTTCCAAAAAAAAACCTACATCATTTTAAATGTTACAAAAACCAGAATCGTTTCTTCCAAACTTATTCTTCCACACTTTACTCTAAAAATAAAAGCCTACTCAAATTGTAGTTAAAATACAACAAATCTCTAAGGCTTATCATTTTCAAATCTTTATACTCTTAACAAAATTCTTAAGAAAAACTTAAACCCATATCAAAGTTTAAACTAAAGCAAAAACAAAAACGAATCTTTACCAAAAAACATTTTCCTAAGAAATTCTCACTATAGTTGCATAAACTATACCATACGATCGTCATCATCATCATGTGGAATATGTGTCAAATTGACCAAAAGGTTAACAATTATTATCGAACAAATTGTCAGGCCATCCTAAGGAAAAAAAAACTCTTGTACAAAAGCCACCACAGAAACGCATAAAGTTGATTTTTCTTCTTTACCAAAATGTAGAAAAGTTTGTCACATCATTAAAGGAATTAACTCAATTTGAAATTCTTTGATAGGTTTGAGGTTAAGAAGAAGACTAAACCTTTTCGTTTTCTCTAAAAATTATAAACATATTAATTTGCAAATCAGACTAGATCTTGTTTCTATCTTTTTTCATACCTCAAAAAAAAGTTCGCCGTACACCGTCGAATCTGAATTATTTTTGCAAGATTTCAAAAAAAAAGTTTTTTTTTGCCGAACGTAGGGGTCGCCTTTTTAAATTTTTTGTTATATCTTTGGCATTTACAGTCGGATCTTAAAGTATGATAAATCGAAATCAGCAAAAAATGTTGCTGCATTTTAGCAGAAGAAACTGTTATATCTACAAAATTTTAGTTATACACCGAACATTCTATAAATGTTACCTACGCGAATCAATTTCTTAAAAAAAAACCCTTTTAAAATATATAGGCACTTCTACACTCAAAAACATTTGACAGTTACTACATGTGTAGTAATCAGCATTTGATGTTTTTAACTGTAATTATAGTAGTTCTTCTATTAAAAAACAAAAACAACTGTTATGACAGTTATTTAAGAAATCAACTAACGAAAGGTACTATATTTTTGTAAAAGTTCTTTAAAGCAGTTATTATACCCTACACCACCACGTGGTCAGGGTATAAGGTTGTGCTGACATTTATAATACCAAAAAATATTGGACCTAGACGCAGAATCACGTTTTATTTCGATTTGACGATGTCCGTCTGTCCATCCGTCCGCCTTTCTGTCTGTATATGCAATCTTGTTCGCAATCTACAGGTCGCAAATATTAAGATATTTCGATGAAATTTGGTACACGGACCTATGTCGGCCCAAGGACGGAGCTTATTAATTTTGGTTAAAATCGGTCCATGTTTCGACCTAGTGTCCACATAAGGGTCCCCCAAAATTGGCTTGGTTACAAAAATATTAAGATATTTTGATGAAATTTGGTACACCGACCTATGTTCGCTCAAGGACAACGCCTTTTGATTTTGGTTAAAATCGGTCCATGTTTAGACCCAGTGCCCATATAATGGAAAATGAATGAAAGTTTAAAAAAATAATAAAAAAACTTTTTATATATAAAAAACAAACCTTAAGCTCAATAAAATTGTGGAGTTAAAAATTAAAAAAGAAGGTTAAATAAATGACAAGGGTTTTCAATATCATTATAATCAACTACCAAAACAGTATTTTTACAGTAAACAGTTATTTTTGTTTGTTATTTAAAAACTAAAAATATTTCGTTGAATTTTAAAAATTCTTGTTTAGTTTATATTTATTATTGTTAATATATGTATTCCTAGTTTGCAAATGAAAAACAGAAACTTGTATCTCCAATTCATAAACAGCTATTAATTGGAGAACCATTTGAAAACCGGCCTCCGAACTTTTCGGACTTAGTCCCGTTGGGCATTATAACCAATTATTTTGACGATAGTGGCCGAAATTTGTTAAGGCACAGATTGGAAATAACCCAGGTTAGCAAACTCCCCATCCCGTTCGAAGCCCTGCTACACAGAAAGGAACAGTCCGGAGGTAAATATTTTAAAACTTTTTGTTTTTTTTAAGCAAGTTGGTTTAAAAGAATTGGCAAAATTATTTGCTTAAATCAGCAACGAAACATATTAACCCTATAACTCCTCAATTTATGGGGCTTTTTTGTCCCTTTCTAGAAAGGGATCAAAAAAGTTCCTTTAATTAAAGAGTAAAAGGGTTAAAATGTTCCGCAAAAATATTTGTCACAAAATTCCACAATAAGTCTCTGAAGACATCAAAATTGAAAATTTAACTTCAATGTAGAAATAAGTCAAAACTTAAAATTTGTTTAAGGGTTAATTTCGTACTTATTCAGAACTGGCGCTCAAATCTGCAACAAACCTGGATTTTAGGGGGAAAACATGTTAATCTTCCATTTTAGGTGTAGGAGTGTTCATTGAACTTATGTAAAACACTACGATAAACATTTTTGTGGAACATTTTAACACCTTAACTCTGGGTTAAGAATATATTCCTTTCGAATCCTGCAACTTAAATTCTGTTGCTTTTCACTACATTTTTTCTTTTTTTGAAGTTGTAATAAGTATGTGTTTATATTTTTTTTGCGTTAAATTTAAAATACAAAAGTAACAGACAAACAGACATGCAGCCATTTAGACAGACAATAAACTTTAAGCGTCCGTTTGTCTGGCTTAACACAATGCTTTTTGTAGCTTCTTTGGTTTGTTTTCTTTTTTGCCTTTTAACCATATAAACAGTCTTGAATAAAACGTGTTGAGAAGCTGGATTTTTATCCATATGTAAAATCTGTAAATTTTTTGTGGAATACAATACAAATGTTCTTTCTGGGGGTCGTTTTAACAAAATCAAAATCTCTGATTAGTAACATAGTTTTACTATAAATTTCTGCATATACTCATAAAGAAGCTGAAAAAGAAAATTTCCGAGAATTATGGAATTAATGAGTCTATTCTTAAAATTGCTGAAACGCAATTTTTGTTTCCTAAAGTTGGCCTCAAACTAGATATGTTTTTAATCCAAGATTCTAGGAATTTTTCATTTGTAGAGAGTATTTTCCATAAAAAATCAAAAAGCTTAAATATTGCTGTTGTTTTAATTTGATAACGGAAAATTTCTAAAATATCAAGGTTGGCAAACGATACCTTTATATAAGGGTTATCCGTTGCAACCCCTTTCAAATTGATAACCAATAGCGAAACTCTTAATTTAAAATAATAATGGTATTCTAAAACCTTTCCCTCAATACCGGTATCGTACAGGTATTGAATCGGTTTCTGACAAAACGTTTTTCACAAAAAAGAAAATAATTTTTTTTATATAAAATACATATGCAAAATTTTAAATTAATTGTACTATATCTCTGTTTATTATAAACAAAATCGTATTGCTAGCAGGCGTGTTGCTATTATTTTTTTTTAACATTGTGTTTATTTACAAACAACACATAATTTGTTGTGACAACACAATTCTTCACATAGTTTGTACCCGTATTGATATTTTGGTATCGGTAATACCAATACCGATACAAATGAAATACCGTTACCAATATCGATACCAATACAGTTATTCGTTTCGGTTGCCAACCTTGGTAGAAATACATTCTATAAAAATTCAATTAAGGTTGGGCGCCATCTTGAAAATTATTTTAAATTGTTTCTGTAACTTTCGAAATGACAAATATTTTGTTATAAAATTTGTTTGAATTAAAAAAAAAATGTGTAAAATTGAGTTTAAAAAATATTTTATAGAAAACCGATAAAAAAATTAAATAAGAGAGCGAATATTTATTTTTATAATTAATAATTTTTTATTATCTTTTTAAAGTTTTATTTAGAGAACAATTAAAAAGTTTTAGAATAAATCTTGATATTACATTTACTTGGAAATCAGTTATTCAAATATGTGATGTTTTTTTGTTGTTGTTATTTCTTATTATGAAAAGCATGGCTGTAAAGAAAAATATAAAAAAACAACAATGAAAATTGTGTAATTAAATTTATCATAGCGAGAAATCAATTTGCTGCTTCTTTTATTTTGTGTGTGTGTGTGTAATGTGGTGATGGCAAAAATTTCTTACAAAATACCGCTTTAATACAAACACACAGCTTAGTGACTACTCTTTAAACACTTGTCGCATAAAACAAAAAAAACTGCATTCAACTGCAACATTTAATGTGCCACACACAGAAATGCATGGAGACATATCGTTGTAATGTTACGCTGGTTATGCGCTGATTTACTTGAGTAACTTCTTTAGTGGTAAATGTTACGCATGCGCTTATGCTCTCTTATATGCCGCATACTTTTGAAACACTTAAAAAGTATTTATATGTCTTTTGGTGGGATGTTTAATGGGACCAACTCAGAGGCTTCAAATTATTCAAAGAGGCTCCCAGCAAAAACATGGAATGACATATCATTACCGTACAGATTACCATGTAATGCTATATCATTACCAAAAGCACACAATGTAATGGGTAATATTTTAAAATACAAAGTTATGTTTACATTTTTTCGATTATCTGCTACAACAATACATTTTTTTAAGTACTTTCGCTGGCAATAGAGTAGAGGGAGGATCCTTCGCCAGTGGGGCACATACACTAATCCCATTTTTCTCCGACGTTAAGCGAGATAAAAAATTGGGAAAAATATATTTTGTGCATTTTTCAATTACCTTTCCTTGACATCCACTTTGATGAATTTACATCACATGTGGTAGCAGATAGGCGTGTTTTTGCATTTTTTTGGGGTGCCAAAAAAATAATTGAAAGCAAATACATTTTGCAATAATTTGTGATAAGAACATAACTTTTCATTATGTTAGACCTACGACCCTAAGCTGTCGAATAATAATAATATAATTTTTATAAATGCTTAAAAAGTATGAAAAAATATTAATTTTATGTTAGTGGTTGGCTCTAAGACACAAAGTGTTGGTGCATTACTGCCAAAAATGCTCTATATGACTCTTCTATATACATAAAATATGTTTGACAGTAAAGTAGGACATTTTATTATAGTTTCAAATTATTTTTTTTTAATATATTAAAGATGTATTGATTAAAAAGAATCACATATCTAAAAGAAGTTATTCTAAATTATTTATTTCAATCATTAAAATATTGACTTTGCTGTATTAACAATTTTTTTTCATTGAAAATATATCTAGCTCTTTTGGCGAATGTCTACCACGTTTGCGGCAGTTTCGCCGATTTGGGTTACTTTGAAAATCATTAAAAAAAAATTATAGAAGATATGCAAATAATTAGAATAAGAATCATTCAAATTAAAGCTTAGATATGTAGATCTTCAATTTGAAAGACATTTTTTTTTTAAATAATTAGTGGTTAAGAAATTACATCTTTTTTTTCAAATTAATTTGGCATAAATTTTGAAATCGTACGGTTAGCTTTCGAGATATTTTTATTGAACACCCTGTTTTTAGCAGTTTTGCCTCAATACCGTTGAACTAAATTTTAAAATGTCCAAAATGTTTATGGTTTCGAAATCTACCTATCATTTGAGTATAATGTCTTTTATACTCTGTAAAATTTTCATTCCGTTTTTATAAATACAAAAAGGCACCAACAATAGAATTTGGAAATCAAAAACAAAATTTGTTATTTTTTGTAGCTTTGAATTTTTATTTTTAAACAATTTTTATATTAAAAATAACACTTACAAACAATTTAAACAAAAAAATTGTTGGAAATGACCTGACAAGTTTTGTTACATTTGTGGCCACATTAGTTTTAAAACGCAGCGAAGAAATTTGACGCCATTAGTAACTAAAGCCCAAATTAGTTTGGAAGTAAAGTGCGGCTAAATGAGATATCGTAAAGTAGAAATCTAATTTCAATAGATTTTTTTTACCTCAAATGTACTTCCAAACTAAGTTGTTGTGTATACTGTCATTAACTAAAAGTAAACAGCTGACACGATACTTTACGATACTACTAGACTAATGGAGGTTTTAAGAGTATAAGCACAATGCAAAGGTCCCCGTTTTTTCCACACAATTTGACAATTAAAATCGTGCACCGTTTTCCGTGAGAGATAAAACTTATTTTATTTTCTCAACGGAAATTCATATTCTCCTGTTTTTACTCTAAGATTTTTTTACTAATGTTGCCATATTTTCACATAATCACTTCAATTTTGTAAACACAAAAAATATGATTTCAAACAAGGTACAAGTATAGTGCGATTACTATTTTGTTCTTTTATATATCGGCAATAAAGTTCCCTCTACCTTAAGTGAATCTTCTAACATGAAAGAGTCTTATGAAACTATTAAATTTATCTTGGAAAATTTCAATATAACGAACACAACTGAAAAGTTTGTGGACATTTGAAGGTTATTGCCCTAATTTTAGGATTACAACTAGGGTATGCAAAATACTGTTGTTTTATTTGTGTGTGGGACAGCAGACACCGAAAAATCATTATGTTAGGAAAGACTGGCTCAAAAGGGAATCTCTTACTCCAGGACAAATAAATATTATAAATCCTCCATTAGTGCAGCCTGATAATATATTTTTCCACCTTTACACATAAGACTTGGGCTCATGAAAAACTTCGTACAAGAGTGTTGATGGCTTATTATATTTGAAAGAAAAATTTCCTAAATTGAGGTGTGCAAAAATTTAAGAGGACATATTTGTTGGCCCTTAAATCAGGCAATTTATGAAAGACGAAATATTTTAAGAAAAGCTTATGATTTGAAAAAATCAGCTTGGGAATCTTTCATGAAAGTGGCTTTCAATTTTCTCGGAAATCTCCGATCAAGTGATTATAAAAGTATTGTCGCGGAGCTTTTATCTACTTATAAGCAGGGCAAGTTTAAAATGGCACAAAAAAAGTTGAAATTGCTTGAAAAGATAGTAATATTGGCACAAAAAACGCAAAAATGGCAAGCTTATTCCAAAAATTTTAAAGTATAATAGTTGATTTAAGTGTCTTTCTGAATGTTTTTAACAATAATACAATAATGAAGGAATTTACCGTTGAACTGCTAAAGTGCATTCGCCGTATATTAGTATGATTTAAAAAAAAATATGGAATTTTATTAAATATGATTCCCTTGTGTCTGTTAAATTTTTCAATAAAAATGTTTTCTTCTTCCTATAAATCAACTCTAAAAAATCGTTTTTTTCAATTTTTTCCAAAAATTATTCACAAAGATTGAGTTTTTACTGAATTTTATAGCAGAACTGAAAGTCTAAAAAAAAAATTGACAAAATGGCTTTTTTTTTTGGCAAGGATTTGTAAAAATGGCATTTTTACAGAATAAGTGCAAAAATGGCATTTAATGGCAAATGCCAAAAAAAAAACTTGCCCTGCTTATAAGGCTTTGGGCTGTAATATGGAAAATATATTGTTAACATTCACATTTAGACTTCTTTCCTGAAAATTTGGGCGTCGTCAGCGATGAATACCGTGAAATATTCCACCAAGATATTTCTACGGTAGAAAAACGATATCGGGGCAAGTGGAGTCCATGTATGCTGGCGGATTACTGTTGGACATTACAATGAGATGTTACATACAAAAAGTGTTGTTTTGTTGACCAGTGTTATGTAATACATAACCATAGACGTTTTTAGGCGTTTTAAAGTAAAACCATTATAATGACTACTTTTGCAACATTTAACTTATATTTTATCAAAATTTCACTATCCCAACAAACCCGGTACAGTAGACGCTCGCAAATTAGGACCGCTTTGTTTCTGAGGCAATTCTAATTTCTGAATTGTTCTAATTTCTGTACTTTTTTTTCGTTTCGTTTCCAATGATAAAGTGTTTTTTTTACGTTTATTTAACATTTTAAATGATACACTTTCACTATTTAATAGAGACTGCCAAATAATATGTACACGCGTATCAAATTTCACAAATAAACTAGCCAAAAATATACATAAATGCGACAAAAAAAAAAAAACAAATAGGGAAAAACATATATAATTTGGTGATTCCCCTTTTTAGTTTTACTTTATTCAAACAGAAAATAAATTGGGGATTTCCTGTGTATTCAAATAACCAAAAAAAAAAAAAAAAACGCTCAGAAATTAGAATTTTAAATTCGAATTTCAGAGCGTTTAATGTATTGCAAACATTGATTCTAATTTCTGGACGTTCGAATTACTGAAAGCTCTAATTTGCGAGCGTCTACTGTAATAAGTTTTGTAAGAAGAAATAAAGGTAGGTAACCTCTTACTTTTCTATTATTTTAACAGGGACATGTCCATAGAGGTAACTCCTTACATAGTTATACCAGTATGTTGTTCTTAACTTATATGTTACTCTTACTTATTATTAGGGCAACCAAAAAAAAGCTCTAAAAGCAATGTTTTAAGCTCTTAAAAAAAGCTCGAAAAAACAGTAAAATAAGCATTTAAAATGCAAAAATAAGCCCTTAAACTTCATCACTTCTTCATTAAAATCCTCATAAAATTTAAATTTTTTATTTAATATTTTAATGCTACATTCCTTGGAACTTCAGCAATCAGACACAATTGTGACATTCTTAAATTTATTTTCATCGGGAAATGCATTAAAGAATTAAATGTGCTAAAATCATTCTTGCCTAAGGAAATCGTCATTGTCATATTTTTACTATTAGAATTCAGGTTGGAAAAATAAAAAGTTTATTTTAACAAGAGATTTTTTAATTTAAAATAAATTTAAAAAAAACAAATTTTAAATAAAAAAATTTATGTCGACTTAAAATAATTTTAAAAATGACTGATTTTATGAAAAAAAGCAAATATATGCTCTATTTTCGCATAAAAAAGCTAAAATAAGCTTATTTTTCAAAGAAAATAGCAAAAATAAGCCAATATTTACAAAATAAGCAAAAAACAGCAAAATTAGATAAAATGAGCAAAAAAAAAGCTCTAACAAATATAGCTTAAAATTCTTATATTTTTAAGATCAGAACTTGTATTTAATCTAAATTGTTCTATCTCTTCAAATAAAAAACATGCCCTGGCTTCTTTTGGGTTGGCCTACTTATTATCTTGAGGTTACAAGTAACCTTAAAATTAATTTTTTCCTAAAATTTGAATTTCTTTTATATTGAGTGTTAAATTCAAAATTTACATATTTTAAACAAGAAATTTTGAAAATAATTTTTTTTATAAGCTGTCAATAGCTGTGTTTGTGCGGCGATCTATCAACGTTGGTTTAAGTCACTTTCATACAAATTTGACATCAGTAACGTTAAGAGTTAACACTAAACGTTGGCTAATGTCAAATTTATATGACTATGACATAAGCCAACGTTGATATCTTTCCGCACAAATACAGCTAATATTGAGATTATCAAAATATAGCTGGTCATATTCTACATTAATAAATTCGTATTCATGCAATTGTTGAATGCGTGTTGTATATGTCACATCATATATGGTCTTACAAGGCGGTGGAACGTTGGGCTTTTTTTATAACCATTTTGCTATAAATGGTAGCAAAACCTTAATAACCGTATACACCACGTTTTAACTAAAGGATACTCCAAGCAATGTCCATCAAAGCAATGTATGCAATAAACTGTTAAAATGTTAACTAAAACAGATGACATTTCAATACATACAAATTGACAGGTCAACGCTTATAACAAGCTTTCTTTAAAACGAAAATTACATGATGCTACATCTTTTAACAGATTTTTTATTAAAGATTTGAAAACATACAAAAAAAAAAATTAAAAAAAAAATCTAAATTTCTTAGAATATTAACATGCTGGTAATGTACTACTTCATCTTCTACCAACTTACTACTACTCTCTTTTTTATTTCTGTAGTTTGGAATTGATCTTTTAAGAAATATCACTTGTGAATTGAACAAAATTGTCTCGCTCTGAGTTGGATGTTTTGCTGTGTTTTTTGTATTATTTCTTGAAATTCCTATCTTGGCTGTCAAATCAATCTACATATTCATACTGTAGTATATAGTTTGGTGTATGTTATTTTTCCCGTCCGTCCGTCCTTCCTTCCGTCCGTCTATCTGTTTGAAATTTTTATGTGATGGTCTTGTCTGTCTTGTATTGTTTGCCTATCTCAAATAGTATCTTAGTTACTTGTAGGGTATTCAATTAATTGACTTATTATTTTAATCGATTAATCGTACAAATAATTATTTGGTTTTTTTATTAACCGGGTAATCGAATAAAATTTTAAAATTATTCGATTAATCGAACAAATTTTTATACATAATAATATAATCTTTTTGTATTTTAAGTCACTCTATTCAAAAAAAAAAATAATAAAAATTTTCATAAATTTTTAAATAGTTATTTCTTGTAAGTTGTAAGTTAATTCTGGATAAGCCAGACGTTAAAGTAGCGTTTTTACTGAAGTGTCTGTTAAATTTTTCAATAAAAATGTTTTACCCAAATAAACTTTTTAGTAAAGCTCCAACATAGTGCATTTTTTATGAAGGCGCTAACCGAAAATAATGCGAGTTTTGGGTAGCACAAAAGCGCTAAGTTGGTATCGCTGCTGAATACGTATGAAGACAAAAAAAAATGTATTTGTGTTTCCAATCTCCCTTTAATGAGTCGAATCTTATAACTTTCAATAAAAATTATATAAACTATATAAAAAATTTTATCTAATTATATCCTTTGCAAAATGATATTGTGAAAGCAGAGTGCCCAATTAGGAAACTTTATTACATTGAGCGTTAATTAAATATGATAAAATAACCTTTTGTGCCTAGTATATTGTTCGCACTTTTGCGAAAAAACCCACCAAACTCCATATAAAGTATATTCTTCAAAATTTGATATTTTTAATTATTTGAACAATTATTTGAGCATAATTGTTCAATTAGTCGAATAAAGAATGATTTAACACCCTAGTTACTTGGGTGTCTTTATTTTCCTTCATGTTATTTATATGAATATTTGCAGTAAAATTAATTGTTTAAAATTTAATGATTTCTTTATATTGAAATTCTTGAAGGAAATGAAAATTTTTTTCTATGACTCGAATTTTAATTCTAATATATAATTTTCTCTTTGCAGATTGTCCATAGAAGTATGGAAACATATGATGGTAAGTTTTTTAGAATTTTCTTAATCCTCTTGACGAATATCAATTTTAATGCTCAGCAACAATTATTAATTTCTATTTAAAAAAATACCAAAATACATTGTTTCTTTCGTTCAAATTTATTAATATATAAGAAAAAATTAAGTATTTCCAATCCACCCTAAGATTTGAGGTTAGCAAATGTTACGTAAAACCACTCTTCTAGCCTTCAAAGGAAGATATATTTTTTTTTACAGTTTTTTTTATTTAAAGGGGTATATGTGTATTAGACTGTCCCTTAAAACTGCGATTTGTCGATTTTCGTTCATGACACCAAATTTAAGTGATGTTTTTCCGAAAACTGTGTAAAATTTGATGAAAACATTCAAATTTTGTTCAACATGAGCAATTTTTGTAAAATGTCCTGGAAAGCAGTCGCTCCTAACACAAACTCGAATTATTATTTTTCCAATTTATTTTTTTTTTTTCTTTAATATCAAGGCATTTTAAAAAATCTTTAAAATTAATTTAAAAAAAACACGGGTTTGCATTTTTATCAAATTCGTGGGTCATTTTGGATTCCAGGCTAAAGTGGGTTAATGATACCCGATGAAGTCAAAATTCCATGTCTGAATCATTTTGACTATATTAAATGAATAAATGGAAAAAAAAATGATTTTTTTTCGAAATTTCGAATTTTGGGAATTTTTAATAGTAATACACTTTTTTTTCCAAAATAGGCCATTTTCGTCCAACTTTCGGAACGGGTTAACGTTTTCCAAAAAAAAAATCGGTTTATTCCATTTGGGACCATTTCCAATAAAATTGGGGGGGGGGGGGGGGGTGTAATGACAAATCTATTTTTAAGGGACACTCTAATGTGTATGACAAGGAAGGTATCCCAATGGGTTCCCTCCGTTCTTAATGAGGTTGAAGGACAAAAAAAATAATGTTCACGTATTTTTTTGTAGCGGCCCAATTTCATGATTAGGAGTGAAAAAGTGGTGGTAAAAATGATCCAATTTTAATTTATTTCCTATAATTTTAAAGAAAAATAGACAAATTAGACATCAAATGAAAGCTTTTTTGAAGACGCAACCACCGGTATACAAAACGTTCGAATATGTTCAACTTTTTTTGTTATTCAAATATTAGCACATTTTTTATTCAAAATTTACACATAATATCAAGGGTTTTCACAAGGGGTGTACTATTTGTTGTATCGTTGTATCGTCCTAACAAAAAACAGAGTTGTTTAAAATTAAATTGAAAAAATACAACATTTGAGAATAGCACGATACAACATTTTTACGTATGTTTAGTGTCTTATGTTTGAGTTTGCTAACAGATAGAAAACTGAAAGAAAATCGTTGTTAAACACAAATAAAAATTTTAACAACTCTGTTTTTTGTTAGGACGATACAACGATACAACAGATAGCACACCCCTTATGAATAACCTAATTGCCTATTTAATTTAATCGAGGAGGCTGCTTTCGGTATTCGTTTTTGTTCGGCTTTAGGACATTCAACAACATTTCAAAAATATAAATTAAGTGGCAAACCTGGGTCCACAATATGGGCAATATGGACATCAACATTTTTTTCTTTTTCTCGACTACTTTAACGCTTTGTACACTCAAAATAATACGTCAGTTGGCTGGATAGAAAAATTTGTTACTTTATTCCTGTTTTTTTGACTCAAAATAAAATTTGTTGATTTTAACACTTTTTTTTTGTTAAATTTAACAAATCTAAATTTAAGTAAAAAATTTGTGAAACTAGAGTTTTATCTGTAATTATACTGAGTCGTAGACTTTATCAAAATTTAGGGTCTCGGGACCTTCCCCGAGCCTAGTCCATATCATGTGATGGCATATGGGTACTCCAATGGAGCAAACATTTTGTGCGTTTTGCTCTATCTCCCCAGCAAAACCTTGGTAATATATGGGTACTACTATGCATATTACCTGGTAATATATCAAACCGCTTACCCTTGCATTACCTTGGAACCTTACACATTACCCTTGCATTACTTTTAAAACCAAATTCATGCGTTTAGATGTTTTATAGGTATAAATAATTCGTTTTTCTAGAAAATTTTAGAAATTCTATTTTTTGTTAAAAATCCGTGAATTTAAAATTGATTTTCGGTTTAAAAAATTAAAATTTAAACAAAATGTTTTTAAAAACTCCTTACCTGTAAGTTCAGAATAACATGTTACTAGGTAAGGAGTTACATCGATGGACATGCCCTTGTTAAAATAATAGGTCTAGTAATAGAAAAGTAAGAGCTTACCGCCTTCATTACAAAATGCTTATTTTCATAACCAAAACTTATAAAAAAAATTTTTGTATAACCTTTTTTGCTTTACACGGTTAGGGGTAGTCGAAATGTTCACCAATTTTGCTCTATCTCTCTTAGTTTTCGAGATATGGGCCATTTTAAAAATCGGGAGGGAAAGAAATACCGCCATCTTTAAAACTTCGGATACATTGGTGGCGCCATCTACCGGGTAATAGCAGTAACATAAAAATATTATATATTAACAATACATTTTGTAAAATTTAACGAATGGATTCTTAAAAATTTGTTTTAAATAATTTTGAAAATTAACACCCAAAATTAGTTAAAGTACTGAGGATTTTTAGTATTGTGTTAAATGAAGATAACTAAAATCTAAAATCTATTGACTAAAAATTAGTCAAATCGATTTGACAGATTTTTCTACTGACGTATTATTTTAAGTGTATTGATTAAATACGATCAATATGAACATTATACTCGGGATCTCAAATAATAGAACCATATTCCAAGATTGGTCTCACGAAAGCCGTATACAATTGTTTTGTTATTTTGAGATCACTTTTAGAGTAATAACGCTTTAGAAGAAATGATTAAGTGATGTTTTGGATGTTATTCAGAATTACATTTAAAAGCTTTGGAAGCAGTGAAAGAGGTGCTTTTTGAAGTTGTTCAGAATTACTTCTAACAAACGATAAAAATACACATACGGATATTTTGGAAGCACGGAAAGAAGCATGACTTCCAATTTTTTTGCTGAATACTTCATCTACTTTTTGTAAAAATTCGAAAAGTTTTTTCACGTTTTATAATAAATAAATAATAAATAAGTGATATGATATACATTTTATAGCTGGAAAGTTTTTATAAAAAGCCTCATCTGCATAATTAGAAATATTATTTCAATAATGTAGAAGGAAAGATTTCGTAAATACCATCGATTGCCAGCCTTCCATCTAAATGCATACTAAATTTAGGGTTTATAAATCTTTTAAATGAAGATTTTGTATAATACGAATAACAGTCTGAAAAAGCATGGAAAAGTAAAAGTTTAAGCCACGTTTACTAGCCATAATCTTTTTCTAGAAATATTTAAAAAATCTAGTTTGCTTTCATAACCATGACTTTTTTTTAATCAAAATTATGTTTTGAAAACCATTAACATGCCATTAAATTGTAAAAGACGACAGACAAAATAAAATATTGTGTAGGCTGTTGCTATAAATGACTTAATAATCTAAAATCAAATTGACCATTTTGCACTTGCTAACTGCCTTGCTATTGGTTGTTGTTTAGCTACAATTTCGTTCGTTGTAATTGCGTTAGGCGAAAAAGTAGCAATTGCAATTCCCAATTTATATGAGAGAGTACACACAGAAAAACATTTTAAAAACAAGCAGAAACAACATTAAATAAAACAAAAATGGCTTTGAAATCAAACTAAGGGCCATTAACAATAAACAGAATAACCTAGAGCTTGAGCTAACTTACAGTTGTAGATTTACTTATGCCAAATTCCACTTAAATTTGAATTTTTAATTTTAAGTTTGTGTAAACTCTAGGCTATTTTCTTTTTATTGCTAATGGCACTAACTTGGTTTTCTTTTTGACGTAAATATGTTTTTTCAGAATTCGAAAACGTATTCTTATCTGTTGAAATATTAATTTACGAAATAGTTCATTTTAACTACAATCATATTTACTTTAATACGATTCATACTTAATTTAAAATTGTTCGTGAAAAATATTGATTTAACTACGATATTTTTTTCTGTGTAGAAGTAGAAAACGATGAAAATAAAAGAAAAAAACATGTTTAATACGCATTTGCATATTAACACATGCAATGATTTTTGTTATTAAACATATTTAACAAGACACTTTTAGTTACAATATTATTGAATGAGACAAGATAATAATCCATGAGAAGTTCAATTTGGTTAAGAGTTTTACTTCTTTTTATTTAGGATTAGAACATGACTATTAACTTTTTGGTTTAATATTATTAAGAGTAGAAAATTGTTAAGGGTTAGCTAAAAAATTAAGTTTATTTTGATTAATACATACAATGTCTAGTGTTTTGCTGTTTTCTTTTTTTAATTAAACATGATTGAAAGCATGACATTGTGAATTTATGTTAATTTCTTTAAACAACTATTTCGTGATTAAGTTTTGTGTTAAACTAAGTAGATGATTTTTAAAAAGTTTAAATTTCCAAATTTTATTTAGTAGAGAAAAAAAAACATGTTTGGAAAATTAATGGATTAAATTATAAATGTGTGTGGTCTGGCTAAATAGATAAGAAATAAATTGTTACAATCAGTTCTTGAAGGACTTTTTGTTACATTAAAAAAAAAAAAAAATTTAATTTTGGCGCCCAGCATAAGATATTTTGTTTTTGAATTTTCGTTACAAAACCTCTTAATTCCTCCAACAGATTGTCAAGAATTGAAGGTAAGATATTGAAAATATATTGCTGATATTGGCGCAAAACTGCGGGCCATCTTGTTCAAGAATATTATATTGCTTTCCGTTGCGTTCCAACAGATTTTGCAGAAAATAATATTTTTTGTTGAAAATACTTTGTTATATTTCCAGAACCAGTTCTACGAATCTTATATGGAAGGTGTGACTGACATATAATCAGTTCTATAACTAGTTCCAGAACTGATTCTAGGGCAACCGGTGGCACTTTAGAGCTATAGAATCGGACAATTTTAAACAAAAATCTTCGATGTTAGAATTTACAGTAGGAGGAGTTGTAAAGGAAAAATAGCTATTCTACAACCGATTCTTTGGAACAGAAAATTTTCCTGGTTATGAACTCGAAAATGCTTTTAGTTTTTCGGCACCCAACGTGTAAAATATAATTCGTTATTATTTCGAAGTAGATGTGTTCTTTTTACTACTTCTTCCTCAGCTTTCATATTACTGGGATCTTAAAGAACAACCCAAAAAATGTTATAAGTTTTGGCGCCCAATTTGGAACTATATTAAAAAACCTCTAATATTTCTCCTCCAACATATTTTAAACTTAAAATATTGTTTGTTAAAAATAATTTCCAGAACTATCGCAAATAATTTGTTATTTTTTATCCCAATGTTTGGTTGGTTTTTGCTTATAATAACCTTAAAGTAGAAAAAGTGCAAGATTTTTGTTGAAAGAGAGAAAACATACACCCCTGTTCTGAGTTCCGAAACTTTTTAATTAGAGTGGATTTGTAAAAGCACACGGATTCAAACATTTCGGAAATTTGCTATTTTGATTAAATTTTAAAATTTTTAAACAAATTTTTAGATAAATTTTTACATATTAATTGTTTCAAAAAAATGTATATATTCGTTTTACTTTCACCAAGTAATTCGGATGTAGATCACAGAACAGCAAAAAAATTCGGAGTGTTCCACATTAGAATTTTGTATGTGGATTTGGAACTTAGAACAGCGCCAATATTGTTATAATCAAAAATATTTTGGGGCTAGAATATTAACAGTTAACTTATAGTTATGGAGTTAACTTATATGTTTAACTCCAATCAATTGCCAATAAAAGAAGATTAATTTTTAAAATTACTTACTTTCGCCGTTCAGTGTGAAACACAGTCTAAAAGAACTTTGTTAATATTATTTTTTCATAACCAATTTCAATTTTCGTATCAAGCTATAACGGAAGACACTATCGCTTAACTTTTTTTTACAAAATTTCAAAATGTTTGTGATATTTGAGGCCCAACGTAGGGCACCATGCTCAAAAACGTTTTCGGCTGATCTTTCTTCAAAATATCTGCTTCAAAATAACTCCTGACAGCACTGCAATTGTCAGATGTTCGAAAACGCGCGTCTGATGCAAAAGCATCAGCTGATTTGCAGTAGCATCGCAAATGCGCATTGATGCAGAGCAGTAATGCATTTTTGAACAGGCCGTTTATTTTGAAAGTTTTCGACGTACTCTCCAGAGAACTGCAACTGCTGATTGCAAAACCATCCTACGTAATCAACACCCGAATAAACATTCTTTTGCATTCAAGCGCCGAATATACTCAAATACACATATTCGTTGCTGATTTTAAATCAAAACAATCAAACCAAGTGATTTCTGTTTCATCTTTGATTTTATTATTGTTCGTTTTCATTTCATTCATATTCGTTCGGATCAACGACGAATATTTTGATGTAGAATAAATCAGAAAAACCAAAAATGAACGCGTATGAGTTTATTCATGATTAAAACCAAATAAAAGAAAAATAATTTCATAACAATAAAGAGGGGGTTTACAGTATCAGATTTTGTAGAAACACATTTAATAAATGGTACTTTCCCATTATAAAACAATAAGATTTTATTTATTTTATGAAACAACTAAGACTTTGATATCTTAATGTGAGTTCAAATTTTCGATCAGTGTGATTTTATTCAACAGTAAGATTTTATCCAACAGTGAGTTTTTTTGAGTGATTAAATGTGAATAAAACATGTTCGACAGACGACTCAAACTGATCCGAACTACGCATTCAGCAGCATGATAGTGATTTTATTTAACATTGAGTATTGTTGATTGATTAAATGTGAATAAGAATTTTAGTGTATGATTAAATCAAGAAAAAAGTTGATTTTGCAGTTCTCTGGTACTCCCGAACCAAAAAGTAATGACAGATTTTCTTCCCCCTTGTTCATTCCCAAAATTTCAGAAGTGGTGCTGAAATCGAGATAAGTTGATCTTATATTTTTTTTCTCCATCACATATATAAATTTCATCGGAGAGTTTAGCTTGAAATACTTTCCTTGCCAGTCGAATTAGCGATGTCCGTCGGTCTGTCCATGTATTACCCCATTGTTTTGGTTAGAAATTGGTCCATGTTTACAGAGAACACATACGAGTACTTGTGCTGACAACAAACTTTGTTGTCAATCGAATGGCTCGGTTGTGGAAACTGAAAATCGGTAGAGGTCATATTTTTTGATTATAAAAACAGAATTTCGCTTGCCACAAGAATAATTCAGTAGTAACAAATGAAAAATGCGGTTAGCACAACCGCACCATTCGATTTCTAATATCGTTAATCGAACAATTTTGCTCAAATAATTGTTCCTCATTATTTAAAATATCATATAATGAATAACGAATAATTCGAATAATTTTATTGTATTACAAATCGGTAGACATGTGTTGTTAAAATTAGCAAAAAATACCACAGGGCTCAAAATAGTTAAATTTCCCGCAATCCTTTTTAAAATCGTCTAATGAACATACTGATTTTAATAGGATTGAAAATTTCCTCATCAAAACCGTAGCGAGAATTTATAGAATCCAATATCGGAAATTACCGTTTAAAACTTTTCGTACAAGAAAAGAAATGAGGAAATTTTCTACATTTTTCTTACGGAAATTTCTGATTGTTGGATTCTATAAATCCACTCTACGGCTTTGATGAGGAAATTTCTGATCAGTCTAATTTTTTTTTCTTAAAATAACAAATTTTAACAGCCAATTTTTAGCATTATTAATTTTTTACACATATTCATTAGATTTTCTGAAACATAAATATATATAACTTGATTGCACCCACGCAGCGCCAAAGCCTATGGGGGGT
Organism: Leucophora obtusa; assembly: GCA_949987735.1. Classification (NCBI taxonomy): domain Eukaryota; kingdom Metazoa; phylum Arthropoda; class Insecta; order Diptera; family Anthomyiidae; genus Leucophora; species Leucophora obtusa. The sequence goes on from OX465298.1 coordinate 193,060,536, forward strand.
TTACTATACTAACCTATTATAATATTTTATGTAGCATTAAGTGTATTCAGCGACGCTGAAAAGGAATGTTGCACAGTGTAATTAATCGTTTTCACATACAATTACATATGTGTTGTTTTTGCTGCCCAAAAATTTCTGTGGGTTCGTTTTTCAGTACACCCGCGAATATTTCTTGTTAAAAAATAAACCCCTTTCGCCAAACGAAGGTAATTTAGTTAAAGAATGGGCTAATGTCGGGTAAAGTGGAAAGCTGATCTGGCTCCCACAATATTGCCAGCGTGCGCGTTTAGAATTATGCATTACCCAAACAAAAATATGTTAATTTTTGAGTTTTTTCTTTCAAAATATCTTGATCTTTCCTATAACCCTATGCTCCCCTACCTAGGTAATTACAAAATTGTGTAATTTCGTTGGGCCCTGTTGCATTTGCCGGTATTACCCTACAACTCCAGTTCTCAATTCCTATACATTACGTATGTTATGATAACTGTAACAGAAAATGTCTTTTAAACCTGCCAATAATTTCAATACTTTTAAAGATATAGTTTGACACATTTTGGTGCTTTTAAATAGAATAAAATTTATTGAAATTTTAAAGCAACCTTAAATCAATATTTCTACTATAAAAAAGAGCTTTAAAACTAAATTAGTATGAATAGTTCTTGAACAATTTTCTCTATAATCTTTAGTAATCTACTGCTTTTTCATACACACGAAATTCAATTTAACGAAGTTTTTGTTTGTCAAATTTTAAAATCTTTGTTTTTAACATTTTGTATTAAGTTTTTTTTGCTGTTGCTGCTATTGGAAGCTGTTGTGAAGCACAAGCTTGACTTTAGTTATCTGTTAAGCAACATATAATACAACCATGTTGCAATACAGTAAGAACCTAGCAACACAGAAAAAAAATAACATACAAGCCGCCTCATCAGTTTCATCAATTGCTGCTCATACGAGACAAAAAACTATATAGTAATTCCAAACAACATATTGAACTCCAATGTCCTCTAGTTTGTTGCTGTAGATGTAGTTTAAAAAACTCTTCTGCTTGTTTCTGTATTGTACATGTGTTTGTTGTCATGGAGTTCACACAACTAAACACACCAAGTATATTGGTGCAATGTACAATTTTGTAGCATGTTACAACAGTAGTTGTCGATTTTGCTGCAGTTGTTGCCGCATCCATATTGAAACCCTAACTAACTTATTGCATTTTCGAGTGTTGATTCTGTATTCCATTTAATTAAGACATCAAAAAGAGTTTAGTTTGACTTAAAAGATTTCCTAGAATTTCGATAGTTCAAAACTGATTTAAACAAGCACATAAAAAATTTAGCTCTTTTTTTGTGCCCAATGTAGTTTTATTTAGTTTTTAATGTTAAAACTATAGTTTGAGAGGTTGTTGTATTTTGCATACACCAATGTTTTGTTGTTTGCTAGATTTTAGATTGTAGAGTTGGAGAAGAACTGAGAAAAAAATTAAAGTTTTTGAACTCGTTTCACATTTTTTTTAGTTTGGCAAAAAACATAAAAAAATTTAAATTATCTAGATAAACATATTGTGGTTATTTTTGAGTTTATTTTTATTTGTAGTTATATACAGTTTTTGTGGGAGCAAATTAGTATATTTTCACAAAAAGTACAATATTTAATGAATGATTTACTGGTTGTATAAAAAACATTGCAAAAAAATAATTTGGTTTATCAAAATTATCGATAAAATGGCTTAACTGAGCATAGGCGATTAAGTAAATCTCCCAGTTTTCTGATAAGACATATACATATATTGAAAATATAAATATAATAGTTATTTTAAAACGTTTGCATGTTTTGGCGCCCAATGAAGGACATTTAATTTTAGAAATATTTATTAACTTTACATTACAAAATCTCTAAAAAGTTTTACCTCCAACTAATTGTGAATAACAATATTTTGGGAATTATACTGTGGAACAAATTCAGGTTAGCAAAAGTTAGGTCGATTCTGAGAGTGAGGGGTGAAAATAGAGGCTAAATTCGAAGACCCGTAGCGTGGCGTTTGCTTATGTTAGTTCGAATTTTTTGATATTGTTTATATGGTTTTTTGGCTATAACTCGTCGACTAATTGATATTTTTTAAATCTGTAAAAGCCAAATTATTGCTAGAGACCTGTGCAACAATTAAAATTAAAAAAAAAAAAATTGATTTGATTGATTATAGCCAAAAACCATATAAAAACTTCGAACTAACATAAGCAAACGCCGCGATACGGGTCTTCTAATTTCGCCTCTATTTTCACCCCTCACTCTCAGAATCGACCTAACTTTTGCTAACCTGAATTTGTTCCACAGTGTTATAGTATTCCCAAGCTCCCAAATTTTTTTTTGAACAAATTCAAGTGCTGTTGGAACAATTCCCCAAAATTTTCTTGAGGTCTATATATAATGGGAAGCATATTGGACAAAAGTGGCGGATCCAAAGCCGATATATCTAACCGTATAAACAAAGCCCGGCAAGCTTTCGGCCAACTCAAGTCAGTGTGGAACTCTTCACATATATCAAGAAGGACGAAGCTAAGGATATTCAACTCCAATATAAAATCCACACTGTTGTATGGATGCGAGACGTGGAATGCAGCACCTCGCGACTTACATTCCATACAAGTTTTTGTGAATAAATGCTTAAGGAAGATTCTACACATATTCTGGCCTAGAACAATTTCAAATTGCCGACTCTGGTCAGAAACTGGTCAACAACCTATCCAAATTGAAATCCGCAAACGCAAATGGAATTGGATTGGACATACATTACGTAAACAACCCAATGATATTGCTAAACAGGCTATAGACTGGAACCCGCAAGGCAGTCGACGTATAGGAAGACCAGCACACACCTGGAAACGGCAAATTGAAACCGAAATATCCAACTTACACCTTCGTTGGAATGAAATCAAACACCGTGCATCAGATCGAACGTATTGGGATATCTTGTTGCGGCCCTATGCTCCTTGCAGGAGTAAAAGGAACAAATATATATATATTTATAATACACCCATGAACACTTCATGATTATTCTCAAAAATGAGAGATAAATTTATGTATATAATAAATAAAAAAGATTTTGAATTAATAAATAATAAATAAATATGGATCTTCTTAACTACTTATCTAATCGGGGAAAAGTGTTATATTTAAAGGGTGAACACACCAAAATTGCGACACTTTTGAAAGCTTATAACTTACTCAAATTCTATTTAGAATTTGTAATATTTGATCTTAAACCGAACAAAAATAACACTCATTGTAAAAATTTTGAAATTCAAATACCCTGAGAAGGCTATGACCTAAATTTCATGTATGAGAAATTTCATTTGAATTTGACTTTTAGTTTCGTCAAAAATGACCACCGAGTTAGAACCGAGACAAATTATTTTGTACGAATATATAAAAATCCGGTTCTCAGTGCGCGTAAAATTGCGAAAAATGTAAAAGTTTAACACTTGACATTTTCCAGGGTTTTACATCGCTACAGAGAAGGTCTGACAATTGGTAGAAAGCCTGGTAGCGGATGTGAGCATGACCAAAGTGCTACAAACAGTGCTCGGAAGGTCCTCAAGGCATTTTCGCAGGATCCGAAGAGTTCGAACGTTCTGTTGCAAAATCTGTACGTAAATCGCAGTCTTTCGTACAAAAGGGAAAGTGGCAAGCTTCACTGAGAAGTTTTAAAGCTCAAAAAGCACGAGATCGAGACGCAAAGCAGAATGTTACGGCGAAATCCCGCAGCCGCAAGTTGTACGAATCCCAAATCACGAAATATGAATGCATTGTCATTGACGACGAAACCTACTGCTTGTAAAATTTCAAATATATTGCTGCCAAGATTTTTATACTGCTGCAAGTAGTAAAGATGCTCCTGAAAACTGTAAATTGAAAATAAATTCCAGGTTTCCAAAGAAATACAAGCAGGCTGCCACTATGCCAAGGACACATTGCAGTGGTACATTGCAAATAAAATCGATTTTGTACCTCGCGACTGCAATCCACCCAATAGCCCAGAGCTACGCCCTAATGAGGAATATTGGTCAATAGTGAAGGGAATATTGAAGAAGACAGGTGAACTGGTAAAATATATTGCAGAATTCTAAACCAAGTGGTTGTCGGCGTCGCGAAAAGTCGATGATGCACTCGTGCAAAAGATGATGGCGCGTGTGCGACGAAAAGTTCTATCAGTTGCATATTGAACAAATAATAACTAATATTTTAATTCTTTTATTACCTCTAAACTTCAAAGTATTCGAATAAAAAAAATTTAAAAAAAAAATTTATTTCAAAGCCATCTAGTTTTTTTCTGGTATTAGTTTCTAAGTGTCGCAATTTTGGTGTGTTCACCCTTTATAGTCATTCTGTTGTAAAATAGAATGCTATAACTTTCGACGAGGTGTGGGACATTTTATTCTTCAGTGAAAAGGCGACAGAAGCTGTTTGGAACAACCACAAGATTTCCTAAAGCCATTCGTAATACTAAAGCCCCCCATACATTTGTAATATTATGTCCAATATAATGGCACAGTATTTTTCTCGTTTTGCCACACACCATACAATAAATTGCAACATATATGTAACAAAAGATCGTCACAATATGTTATGCAATATATGAATTCAACATAACCTCAAAATGCACACAAACATAAACAGCGCAAAATTAAAATTGCACAGTGTTGCCAATAGATTATGCAGTATTTCAAGTTGTCCAATAAAAATCAAAAGTGTTTTGATTCACTACATAATATTGCTCAACCTTCAATTTAATACATACACGGTCAATATGCTTGCACTACTTGGAAAGTTGTACCATAATATTGCAAATGTAAGGCCCGCTTAAAAACTGCTCAAGCGCGATAAAATATATTTCAATATCCCAAATAGTTTTAAAATATTCGAATCATCTTAAGAATATTTTTCCAATTTTTTTAAATAAATTTGCGGGACGAGTAATTTTTCAAGTGAAAAATTTCTTAAATTTTATGAAAAAGCTTCACATATTTTATGAATCCAGTTTTAATGAAACTTTTTCATTAAGTGAATGATACTTTTAATAAATAAAATGAATCTTTTTCACAACATTTTATGAAAAATTCCATTAATTCAATGAAAAGTTTTAAGTGAAACTTCATTGGTTTTATGCAAAAACTCATTAATATCTGCAGATTATTCGTTCAGTGTATATTTACGGATAAAAATTTATATTTTTTTGCGGTTTTAATATAGCAATGAACATTTTTAATGATTAAGAGTGGATTACAAGTGATCTTTATTGATACAAAAAATACACTCAAGGAAATAAATATACTTCCAAGATTTTTTTTATATTGTTTTTTACTTTTATTTAAAAGAAAAACCGGAAACTAAACATGAATAACAATCCAACAATATACAATTAATTATTTTACTGAAAACTAAAACTATATTTTAATACTAATTAACAAAATTAAATTTCAGAAGGAAATACAATAAATATACTTCCAAAACCGTTACTCTTTAAAGAAATTAGAAAATAAAAATTAAGTACCTAATTTCGTAAAACACTTGGGTGAAGTGAAGGGAACTTTCACTGTAAATTGTTTTTGTAACAAAAACAACTTCTATAGAAATAACGCAACACTTCACCGAAGTGTTTTAGAAAATTACCCCCTAAGTAACAATTAATAATGGAAGTGTCCCCCGGGCATCGAATAACCTCTTTCATTGTTCGTGGGATAGAATGCACCAAATTTTGAAATTCGGAAATGTCGATCTCATTCCATACCACAGTGATTTCGTCCTTTAGTTCTCTTAAATGTTGGAAAGTATTCCCCATATGTTTTCAGGGTTACGATCCAAACTGAGGGCTGGCCATTTCATTTTTTTTTTTTTTTTTATTTTTTTTTTTTGAGAAAACCATACAGAAACAACTGGATTGGCGCATTGTCTTCGGCATTAATTTTGCTAGATACAAAACAAATGGGAGCCTTTTTTTATTGCAGAAGCCATAAGGTTTCATTGCCAAAATTTTGATGCAGCTTAATTGGTTTTGAATGCCGCGTAACATGCCCGATCTTATTACATCCATCAGGACCATCCAAGGTGAATTCCTTTTCGTGGTTTAGAAAATCCAAAGACTTCATACAATTAAGTCCCTCCCACAAAGGATATTACATTAAACTTTAGAACTTTGTGTTCTGTATCACGCAAAATTTCTTAAACACATTTGGTAGACTGTAGGAGGTCTGGTCCTTAACTTTAAAGAAAACCAGAACCAGAACTTCAAACGGTGAAGTTCAGATTATGATTGAATTTTCTTTTGGAGTGTATGTGGAAATTATACCAAAGAAAAAACTTTCTTTGCGCAATTGTATCTGATTGTCATGAAATAATTCACATCTGTTATGGGTCTTCTTATAAAAATGGGTTGTTTCTTAGAAGCCACCATATTCATCAAAGAACAATGGACACCGAGTCGTTTATTAAAAAATGCAATATTTTCTTAATAAACAACTTTTAACAAATAATTTCATTTCAAAACTGAATCTTATTAATTAGAAATAAAGTGTTTGTAACAAAATGACAAACTTTTAAAATCTCCAACAAAAACTCCGCCGTAGGCATCACTGAAACTGTGAAATACGTAATAGCGCATAATTATAAAAGTTCCAGCAAAAATATTCAAAAATTTGCTGTAACACACACAAAGAGAATTTTTCTGGACGAATTTTAATGAAATTTTTCAATAACGTGATGAAGTTTTCTTTATAAAGTAAATGAAAAATTTCTTTAACTTGATGAAAAAGCATCACATATTTTATGAATCTAATTTTAATGAAACTTTTTCATTGATTGTATGTAACTTTTAATAACTAAAATAAAACTTGTCACAAAAATTACATTAATTCAATGAAAACTTTCAATGAATGAGTTCCAGTGCAACTTCATTCGTTTTATGCTAAAATTCATTAATATCATACAGATAATTCTCTCAGTGTAAGTGCATCCCTTCGAAAGCTTTGCGGTTTTCTGTAATATTTTAAACTTTTGAAATTGTAATCAAAAATTATCCATTCCAATTGAAATTCAGAAAATATCTATTAACATTTAGAATTTCCATTTGAAATTAGGAAAATATCGAGTACTTTCGGACCAAAATTGATGAAGAATTTTTTTTTTTTTGAATTTTTCTCTTATTGAATTTTATTTAACAAAACGATTGAGACAGATTTTGCAAAAAAAAAACAATCAACTTTTGTTCCGCGAAATGTCAAACTTCAAAGGCCTGTAGAGGTCTATAAGACCCTACAAAATATAATAAGTTTTTGCTAACACCAAAACACTTGACCTAGACCCAACTTTTAGTACAACGATCGATCAATTTAACGATGTCCGCCCGTCCGTCCGTCTGTCGGTCGCAAATATTGAAATATATTGGGACTAAGCCTATTGATTATGGTTAAACTCGGTCCATGTTTATACACCTAGTGCACATATAAAGGTCCCCCCAAATTTTTCTAGTTCGCACGAAATGGATAGTAAATACGAAGATATTTTAATGAAATTTGGTACGCTGACTCACATAGACTGAAGAACAAAGCCTGTTGAACCTAGATAGGGTTGATCTATATTGTGACCTATCACCCATATGGACTATATGTCCGATTTTCTCTTAAATACACCTAAAGTTAGATAAAATCCAAATTTCTCCCCGTTTTTCTAATTTTTTATTATTTTATAGACAAACGCAAGTCTATTTAAACCCATTTGAATTTCGGATCCAAATATTAGTTGGCATTCAACCAAGTGTAGGGTATCATATAATCGCCATACCCGATTTTAACTTTTTTACTCGTTTTTTGTTATTTTTTTCCCTAATCAGGACCCATTACTAGATTTTGCTGGATTTATCCTTTCCTTACAGCTCTTTATTTATTTAATTTAATATTTTTATCATAAATGTGTGTTATTTATTATCAAAATTGTAATTACCATAATAACCAGCCCCCGTTTATATGTTAACCACTTATTTAAACGTGTATGTCAATAACTAATAAATTTTTCAAAATACCAAAGTTAATATATCAATACAATACAAACTAATTGATGCACGAATAATGATCAAGCTATTTAAGTGAATGCTCCTCCTTTTTTTTTATATCAAACATTCAATTCATGCTTAAAGGTACTTGTAGCAAAAAATGTAAAAAGACACAAATCTAAAAAGTATTAGCAACGCGTCATCATCATCCTCATCAGCATCGTCATCACCAACAGTACTGTAAACAATCAACGACATCAACACAACATCACTTCATTAAAACATCGACATCAACGACAATAACAAGAGCAACATCAACAGCAATTTTTGCATAAAAATCACTTAACATTATTACAAACATGATGTTCAACAACCAACAGTTTTTTCACTTCATCAACACCACACAAGAGGAGCGAGCAATGAACAACAGCATGATGAAGGCAAACAAAAAAAAAAAAAAAACAGAACACACATACAAATATTTATTAAACTAAATACAACATTATACCACAAAAACATAAAAAGCCAAAGGAGTCGTTCTCTATCTCCCTCCTTTTGCTTCCACCACCATCACCAGAAGCTTTTTAATTTTGTATGCGAAACGAATTTTGTAAAGTGAAGCAGTAAAAACTTAGAGCAGCAGCAGCCGCCGCACCAGCACCATCAGAATTATTGTTATTTTCTTGTGAGGCAGGTAATTTTTTCGGCTTAAAACCTTTTAATATGCCGGTTTCGGTTATTGTCGATACTTAAACGAGACATAAGACAAATGGTATAACCAACCTTAAATATAAGCGCCAACAAGCCTACTTAGGCGTAACCCTTTTTCTGTTGTTGTAAGAACACTAACATTTCATGAAATGAGTACACTCTGAAAAAGTTAGTCTAATTAATTAATTAAAAAAATAACTGTACTCGATCTATATATAATAAGAGGTGCGGCATTAAAAAGTGTAAAGGCTCCATTAGTCTTTGCCTTCGGTGACGTTTCAGTAACGTGCCATGCCGGATGGCTCTTTTGTGTAGTTAGTCTTTTCCGTAACAACGTATCAGCTGTTTAATGTTGTTTATTTTAGCAAAGATCTGCTCCAACCAGATTAATCGGTTGCGGTGGCTAAATAAAAAAAAAATTGCAGAGCCAAAAGCTGATCGGCTAGCTAACTTTAAGTTGACACATACAAAACATCGGCTTAACGGTAAAAAAAGAAAATTAAATTATTTTTAGATTTTTATCGTGTGAAAAATATTTTCGACGGCGGCGGTGACAAAAATTAGACGGCGGCTCGGCTTAGCCGGTTTAAGCCATTCGTCGTAGATCTCAAAACATCAGCTGTCAACTCGCTGTCACTTAACGGATAACAAAAATTCTGTTTTCAACAGGTTCATCAGGCACGGCACGTTACATTACAAAGTAACGACTCAAATTCTTTTTCATAGAACAAAAACAAATCAGCTGATTCGTCACGGCACGTTACAAACTAATTATACCTTAAGACAAATTTTTCTTAATAACTTTTTCCACCTTTAATTCAAATAAAATTTCTTGATCAAAAACATCTTTGAGAAATATGTCAGATTTTAAAATGCATCGGTTTGTCAAATTTGAGTCGTTTATTAGAAACAAAACAAAATTTTTAAAACTTTTCAAAATAATTCATTTTTCGTTGTGTACACAAAACTTGCAACAGAATTATTCGTGACCACTCTGGCAATGTGTTTCCCTAGTGGTCAAAAAGTTCAAGAAGGACCTAATAATTGAAAGAAAGCGTGGAACGGGTAAAGCAAAAGGACTCAGGAACAGCCAAAAAGGTGGAGAACTGAAGGCGATTCCAAACATTTCTGGCAGCGGTCTGGCACGCCGCATGTAATGTTCGGAAACTTTTGGGCGCAGAGTTAAAGCTAACGTTGGGCTTAAAACATTTAATATTCAGAAAGTTCTGTTAATGCCAACGAGTAAAACTTATCTGTGTTACATTTTTTAATGGCGAACTCTTTAGTTCTGAATTGTAAATCATGTCAGGTCCGAGTTAGTTCTCTCTTCTGAAAAAAGTCTTACAAGCGAAGTCACCCGACGCGGATCTGAAGATCTTAATGAACTTTGGGTATGTTGTAGAGCAGAACATTTCTTAAAGCTGCCCAATTTCATATTAAGGCTTAAAAATTTTTCGTTTTTCCGTTTCTTTTGATTTCCTTAAAATATACTATAGACAAATTGGGTAACCAGAAAATTTGTATGTAAATTTGTATTTTTGGTATTCGTTTTGTTAACCTTTTCGCTACAGATTTTTTTTTGGCTGAATAGTTTCTGACCAAACTTTATGGAAATATAAACCAATACATACTTAAGAAATAATTTTTTTGTTTTTATAGGTTTGTCGAAAAAAATCTAAACGCGAATTTTGAGAATTTTTTGCAAAAAAAAAATCGCAATTTTGGACTACTTTTTAAAAAATTTCTATGGCAACCCTTTTGTTAATATTTTTATTAGTATGAATAACTTTAGAGGCTAAAAATTACAAATTTTGTATGTCATTTTATATAAACTCAATTTTCATGTACCAAACGGTCAAATTGTGAAAACCTAGAAAACCAGCATAAGAAATTTAACAAGCGGGCATTTTATATATTTTATTTTCTAACTGAGAAACAAAAAATGTAAAAATTACATTTTTTCAGCAGGAAATATGACAAACATATCAGCCTATGATTTTTGGAAAATTTTTATTGTAAATGATGAGTAAGGCCTTAGAAAACTATTAACGATTCTAATCCAAATAGATTCTCAATATTTGTAATTGTACGGCTTTTAAACGACTTTCCCCGAATAGCTTTTTCACCTATATTTTATAAATTTTAAATAAAAGGCAGCCATTTTTCCACGACAGAGGCAATATGTGGACAAATAAATCTAATTTTTATAAATTTTCTACATATTTTCATACAAAAACGCGTTAATTTGTGACTCCACTTTTTATCTGCATATCAGCTCGGGAGAGCTCCCTTGCTAGTTAAATCAATTGCTTTATTATTCGAACTAACAACTTATTCTTTTCCGCCATTTTTAAATCAAGTATGAATCTTATTATAGTCGATATAATTCTAGTTAAAATAAACTTTTTCATATTTGAATTCATATGCCAAGATTTTCTTTAAATTAAAAAGAAAACAAATTTACAAGAGATGTATTTCCGGACTCACCCACCGAATTTGTTTAAAATTAATGAATACTTATTTTTTTTTAGCGGATTAAGCCATCTAGGGCAGGGGTAGCAAGAGTTTTTTCGTTGCGTGCCGAAAACAGACACATTTTTCGTATAAATATATTGGGTGCCATTTTAAGCTTATCTTCCTTTTGAAAACTTAAAATATGAAAAACCTATTTCATCAAAGGGGCGTTACAGCTCATTTTTTTATCAAAGCAAATTTTTCCTACTGATAAATCTTGCACATATTGTAAAAAAATCCTAATAAAAATTCTATTTTTTCTATTTTTTATACTACATATTTACTCGTATGTATCAAAACTACATGGTGACAAAGCATTGAAGCGTTGATTTTCCATTTAAACGCTAATGCATTCGTATGATAGGATTTGATTATATTAGCATTATAAAGCTTTTGGCTAATTTAACTTAATTTTTTCTATGTGTACTACAACTAAAAGCTGAAATTATTAAAGTTTGTGTTGTTGTATTCGATCCTCTTTTTGTGTAAAAATTTAGTTAAAGTAATAGCTTCACTTCGTACCATAGCCCATCACTTGGTTGGTGGTACACATTTGTTGTCAAGCTTATTGTGCCACCAAAAGAGTTTAAACTTTTAGGAGGCAAGAATAAAAAAAAAACAAGAATTGAAAGTTTCCGAGTTTTGTTTCATCGCCTAATTGGTAGGTAATGATGTGTTTTTTAGCTTATGCCGACAATATACAACAAACCTTTTTTTGTTGTTCCTTCTTCTGACGATGTGTTTCTTTCAAGAATATTTTGATTTTGGTATAGCTCGAAGAGAGTGTAGTGTGTGTGTCTTGTTTAAATGTTTTATTAGTGTTTTCAACATGTTTTAAAGTTGTTGCTGTCGCTGTTGGTTGTCGTCGTTTCTGTGAGTGGAACGTGCGTCTTGTTAGCAATTTAAAAAGCCATTTTAATTTTTTTATATATAAGCCGTTCTTTTTTTTGTTCGTTTTTTTTTTTTTTTTGTCGTAAGAAGAACAACAACAATCAAGTGTTTGGGATTGGTATTTTGTTTAAGTGTTCCAGGCAATGTGTTGCCGAGTTCACAGCTCATAATTACCAACACTTGCTGTTGATGATGATTATTATTATTATTTGGTTGTTTAATGTTGATGGAGTTTTCACAGTCATAAATCTTAGATTGTCACGATTTATTACAAATAATTGTGATTCAAAAAATATTGAACTTTTAAAAGATTTAAAAAATATTTCTGATCCGGCTGTATATAACATAAATAAGATTCTTTAAAATGGTAAATTCTTAAAAATTGTCGATGTTTTTAGTAAATCGATGTGTTCGGCAGTGTTCGTTTACTCGAAATTCTTACTACTTTTACTACAATTGAAAAGTTTTGTTTACTTTTTGTATTGAAATTTTCCAGCTGTAGTAAAAGTAGTAACTTGTAGTAAGTAAACGAACACACTAAAAGTTTATTCAATAAAAATTTTACAATTTTTACAAATTTAAAGATTAATAATTTGTTTTTATCTCAATTGTCCTATGAAAAAAAGTTCTTAGACTCTATCCAGCAAAAAAAAAAGAGATGCAAAAGCGGTAGAAAAAGCACTACAATTGATGATCTAGATGTTCTTCTTTTTTAACAGAAACACTAATGATTTTAACATTGAGTTGTCACATAAGGGCAGTACTCACACTTCAGCAATTTTTCAGTATTTTTTGAACGAAAGCAAAAGTAGACTGCAATTCAATAATTTTTTCACAAGCGAGTAAAAATAGTTTTTTCATCATTTTTATTTTATTTATTTTTATGTTATTTTTGTTTGATTTTAAGGTCAAATATGACAAATTCCAAATAGAACTCACAATTTATTTTACAACAAATAGAGAAAAAACTTATGAAAAAAAAAACTTTCCTAGAACCAATGGTTGACAGTTAATGCATTTTCAAGTACTACCAAGTACTATCATCAGACAGAGAATTTAAAAAAATTAATTATAAAAAATAATAAAAAACAAATTAAAAAATATTAGTTCCGCCAGGGTTTAAACCAGCGATCATCCCCAGGAAAATTTTCTGTTTTAAAGAATCGGTTGTAGAACAGCTACTTTTCCTTTACAACCCCTTCTATTGTCAATTGTAGCACCGATGATTTTTGCTTGAAATTGTCCCAAAAGCAACCACTTCTATAGCTCCAAAGTAGAACCGGTTGACCTAGAATCAGTTCTGCAATTAGTTCTAGAACTGATTCTACGTCAGTCATACCTTCCATCTGAGATCCGTTGAACTGGTTCCGGAACCAGTTCCATGGAATTGGTTCCGGTGAAACCTGTTTGAGAATTTGTGTTAGCCAATCAATCACCCAGTCACGATTGTAAGAAATTTTCCTGGGTCTGTTCCAAAATGGATTTATAACCTCAAACCTATTAATTACAGTATTAATTGCAGCTGTCTAATTTTAAAATTCAACGAAATTTTTTATTTCTTAAATAACTAAAAAAAAAAACTGTTTGCTGTTAAAATAACTGCTTTAAATAACTGTTATGAAATTACAGTACTTTTCGCTAGTTGTTTTTCGTTCTTCCATAGATTATTTAATTACAGTTAAAAACAACAACTACTGATAACTATGCAAACAGCGGTCATGTAGAAACTGTCACACTTTTTTGAGTGTATTGGTTTACAATAGGAAAAATTTGTTTTATAAATTTAAAAAGCGATTATGCATACGGCCCGTGCTAGGGATCTATCAATAGAAACTATTTGTCATAAGGAACTTCAGGGCAAGGAACTTCATGTAAATAACCACCCAGAAAACAGATTCGTGCTTACAATCGAATTTATTGCCAATCGAATGCTTCGGTTGTGATAACAGAATTTTTCAGTTGTGACTACCGAATTATTGTTGAGGCAATAGAAATTCTGTTGCCATTATCAAATGACTATTCACTTCATTGATATTCAGTTGTCTCAACTGAAAAATTCGGTTACGGCAACCGAACCATTCGATTGGCAACAAATTCGGTTGTAAGACCGAATCTGTTTTCTCTGTGCATGTTAGTTGTAGTTATCTTCAGAACAGCATTAGCTAAATATCTTTCCGAATCAACAAATTTAATAATATTTTCTTCGTTTTTCTAATCATTTGACTTGTACTTAAATTTTTAAAATGTATTGTATAACACAGCAATTTTTCGATGGGATGCATTTTTTTTAAAATGTTTTGTTATCGGTTAAACGGAAAAAGTTGTCCCACGATACATACCGCAAGTTTTATCTCTTAAATAATTTAACTTGAATGCTTTATAAAGTATGAGAATAAAAAAGTAAAAGTTTTTAAAAATAGGAATTTCATATAGTTAAAACTCAAAAATTAAATTTTAAAAGCTTAAACATTTCAAATCCATATTTTAAGGTGTAGTACATACAATATTTTATTTTAAGAAAAATACATTGTTGGTGATCTCATTTATAACAAAACACTTTTTCAACAAAACAAATTGACAACTTTTTAGAAATATCACATTGAATAAAATACAACACAAAGAATTACAAATTTTTATCAGTCGTGACCTCAACTTTTAACGTTTCTGACAATATACTAAATATGCTATATCCTCGCCTTAACTTATATATGAACTTGGCAAATGTGTGATTTGTTGTGCGATTTCACACAAATTTGTTGCATTATTGTTTTCGCGCAACCTTTATTTAGTTTTGTTGTTGTTATTGTATGGTTAACGTGAAGCTGAAGCTGATTATTGTTTTGAGTTAAAAATGGTTAAAAGGAGTTAAAAAAAGTTAGAGGGAGGAAGGAGGAAATTTTCGTATTTATTTTTCAAGCCATATAAAAAAAATATTATGTAGGATGGCGAGTATGATCTTTTTGTATTCATATCAATATTGGTTGTTTGGTGTGTGTATGTGTGAATGTCGACAATGACGATGGGGTCGATTTTGCATTCCAACACATTTTGCTTATTTGTAAGATATTTATTGCCTTCGATTGTTTAACGATAAAATACAACACATACTTTTCTGTAAGCAGCATACTTAAGTTTTTATTCTGTTTTTTTTAGGTTTTTTGGGTCTGTGAAGCTTGAAATACTTTTTTCCAAACAACCTTTAAACAATAATAAGAAACAAAGCAAAAAATCTTCAAGTTGGGATAAGTAGGTTTATATAGTTTTTTTCGTTAAAAAAACAGCTCAAAATCAGCTGAAGGAAATCTTTGTGTGAAAGATTTTTTAGGGTTGATATCGTTAAAATTCAGGGTTTGTTAAATGGACTTATATAGTTAAAATTGAAGTTGAAGATGGTAGAAAAGCAGTTAAAAGGCCTAAAATTGGTTTTTATTATTATAGGAGTTTATAAAACAGCTGCATTTTAGTTGGTACCACTGGTAACAGACAGATAATCACACAATGCGTGATGTTTAACACATTGACTTAGAACGGTGGTCCTCTCGCCTTTGTAAGATCATGCTTCTGCTGATACTTATAGTGGAATAATGTAGGATTTAAAAGGAATGTATTCATATAAACATTTTTTGTTATAAAAACTGTTATATGAATGCAATTACATGACAAAAGCGCTAGTTGGGGATCAACCCAACGTATTCGTATTATTTTTATGATTGACCAAGCCTAACCCGCATATATCAGCCCCTTCTTTTTTAATTTAAGCAGAAACATAATTGAAATTTTTTAATTGCAATTAATTAGAATTATATGCAATTGAAATGTAATTGAAATTCCCCAGGTCTGGTAATTTCATTCTTTAGTATAAAATTGTTGAATTAATCTTACAAATTCGAAAGGTAGACCTCGAGACCTAACTGATAGAGTAAATTTTGTAGCGTCTGACTCGGGCTCCAAAGGCAAAAATTTTACGTGAAAAGTTCCAAGACCCCAAACAACAAAACAGATAAATTCACGATCGACATTTTTGGGTTATCTCGAAAACTATTGAACCGATACTTACGCAAATCTGAAGGATTTTGGGTACTTACGTATTTCTTTGCACTGGCCAAATTTAGAAACGACAGTATAACGGGTTGTGAGCACAGATACAAGCCGGTCCATTCTGTCTCAAATGGTCGACAGCGATTGATTTTTAGAGTTGAGCCGCAAACTCATCGGCGG
This sequence comes from Leucophora obtusa, assembly GCA_949987735.1. Taxonomy (NCBI): domain Eukaryota; kingdom Metazoa; phylum Arthropoda; class Insecta; order Diptera; family Anthomyiidae; genus Leucophora; species Leucophora obtusa. The sequence continues at coordinate 193,076,911 of OX465298.1, forward strand.
CTAATCGGCTACGTCGGCTTAAAAGAAAATTTTCCAAGAATTTCAACAGACCAAAAAACAAAAAAAAACCTGCTGGAAAAATATTGAAGTCCACTTTGTAATTTTTTATAGGTAGTTCTCCGACTTTATAAAAATTGAGTTTATATCTCCCAATGTTGTTGTTCAAATTATACATACATTTGTTAAAGTTTACACAATTTCTTCTTAAAATATAAGATTTTCATCTCTCTGCCTGGTAGATGGCGTTGCCAGTGTATCCGATGTTTTAAAGATCGCCCTATTTCTTTCTCTCCCGATTTTTACAAATGACACATATATCCAAAACTAAGAGAGATATACCAAAATGGAAAGAAAATTCGACTACCCCTAGCTTTACCACTACCCCTAGCTTTACAAATTATTTACTGAAATTCCGAATTGCTTAATTTAACAAAAATTTAAAATTAATAATAATAAATTAGATTCATTTAAATAAAAAAAAATTTAAGTTATACTTTTAGCTAAATTATATTTCATAAAATATGAATTGACCCCAGGAAATTTTAAAGTTATAAAATGAATACATTTTTGCAAGCTGGTTGGGTCTGAAAGGGTTAAGCCAACAGACATATTAAGCGCATTTTTTAATCACCTGGATTTAGTATTTTTCATACAAAAACTGAATTTATTAAATCCAAAAAAGGTGGATTTATCTGGGTTTACACATAACAATAAAAACACAAATATATGGAACATTCTGTTAATTTAATGTCAGAAAAAATTTTCAAAAAATAATAAAAAAATAATACGAAAATAGATAAAAATACGAAAAAGAAACAAAAAAAAATGGCAAACAAAAGCTTTTTCTTTAAATTTTTTGTATTAAATGTGTTTTTTTCCACCTAGGACATGGAGAAATAGCTGAAATAGAAATGACAATTTTTCACTCTGCTGTAAGATGAAATTTAATTAAATCCATTTGGTGAATATCAAATATTGCAGTTGATATGATGAAACTTGAAAAGAAAGACTATTTCTTGCTGTTTTATATAACATATAAGAATTCAGAGTTACAATAAAATCCAACATCATTGTATGTATTACCAAAATTTAGGGTGAGGGAAGGTCGGATAGAAAAATTCTGTTAAAATAGGTGGAAGCTAACTCCATCTACTGAGAGCTTTGCGAACTACTTATTGGATTTATTATATCCAAGTTATTAAAAAATGCGGTTATTATTTTGAGTGTTGAAGTTCAAGAAATAGATAATTATTTTATTAATTTAGTTCTGACGATTTTCATTAATTTGTTAACATAACTAAAATCTTTGTTTAAATCAGTGTTAAAAATTAGTGGAACCAATTTGAATCCCGTTTCACAGATCTTTTACTGACGTATTAACTGTACCAACAGAGCTTTGAAGAGTTAATTCGTTTTCACTAACCATCGAATTCAGATTTGTTTTGAATTAAATGAATTCTTTTTAAATTAGAATTCGTTCAAGTCACTGCGTTAAGTTAAAACAAAATTCAAAGAATTAATTCAAATATTATCGTGGCCTTTATGAAAAACGTACCGGAATTTAATTGAAAAAAGATTGGATTATGTAAACGGGGTTGCAAAACTTAACCTAAAAGTAAAAAAATTTGTTATTAAAAACAAAATTAGTCCAATTGGAAATTTTATCATCAAATCCATAGAGTTGATTTGTAGAATCCAACTATTGGAAATTTTCGTAAGAAAATGAAAAACTCTTCCTCAATTTTTTATTTGTATGGAAATTTTTAAACGGAAATTTCCTATATTGGATCCTACGGATTTGATAAGAAAATCTTCAATCAGATTAAAATTTTTTCAGTAAATTAATTAACTTCAACATAAATCTTTAACTATTATATATTTGTTATACGTTTTTATTTAATTTTTTAACACCCAATTTATACTACAACCAAAATCTAGTAGTTTTTAAAACTTAGTTTTTGATTCAAAATTTGTATGGAATTTGAGAGGTAAATGCAAGTAGTTTTCAAAAACTACTAGTTTTTGGTTAAGTGTAAATGTAGTAAAAAAACTTAAAGAAAGGTTTAATGACGTCATTGTAATGCCAGTTTTGTAAGTCTACTGAAAGGCAGAAAACACATCTGAATTCCGTGAACGTAATTTATTGGATTTTAATTCAGTGAATGTAATTTTTTTGAACGAAAAAACAATTTTTAGTACACTAAACGAAATCGAAATTGAATAAGTTCGGTAGTGAATTATTGTAATTCAGTGCGAATTAATTAATTTTTTATCTGTTTAATTCATTGAACGCGTTTACAAGTGAAGTTATTCATTTGATTTAATAAAAAGAATTATAATGTATAGTATTTGTGAATTATTTAATTAAATTTCCTATTCAGAACTCACAAATTGAATTAAGGAATTAAACCTTTAAATCTCTGGTTGTTAAGCTCAAAAATATTAACATAATGAGGGCCTATTCCTTCTTCGATGTATAATGCGGAAACCCATAAAATTGTGGTATCAACAAAACCGCTTAGTTGTGTTACCGCTATTTTGAAGCAAAAACATTCTAAAAATTAATGGAAGATTTCTAGCGAAACTTCATTGATTTATTGTAAAAATTCATTGATATTATGTAGATATGTTATACTCTTAGTTTAGATAATTATAGTGATATGACTTCAAAAATCAAATTCGAGTATTTTAAAACCTATTTCGTATTAATTTCGATTTTAAATATTTTTTTTAAGCTTTTTGATATAATTTTGAATATCATGGCAACCCTGTGTTAAAACGTAAGCGTTATATGTGTAAAGGCTGAGTTACCCAACCGTAAACGTATCTGTAACGAATCAGCTGTTTCGAAACCACAAGAAGAAATGTATACGAATGGTTACTAACACACTAATGTAAACGTACTTGCCGGATTATTCTGTTGAAATCAGAATTTCCTATCCGACATCGAAACAGTCGGAAAAAATATAAAATGAATAAAGAAAATTGATTCAAACAACAAATAAGGAATAAAAATTAACAAATAAATGGAAAAATTTAGAATAAAATATAAAACCACATGAAATAGATGCGAAATAGTAATGTCGTTTACGGTAATCTATAAGTGTACTTTTAAGCTACGGCACGGTACAGTTACATCACATTTACGTTTACGGTCCCATAATCCGCCCTTAAAGCTTCTTTTTTTTTGAGGAATACATTATTATCGTTCATTAATCGTAACAATAACATGCTTTCTAACAACAAAAAAATGCCCCAAAAATATCTGGTTTTCTTTTCCGATAAAAAAAAAATGAGAAAAGTTGTTCTCAGATTTGAAATGTATTTCTTACTAGAATCTTAAAATGTTTAAAATATGTGGTGCAAATACAAAATAAACAACGCAGGTACTTTAAATTTCGTTTTTCGCTAAATTTAAGCGATAAGAACCGAAATGACAATAAATCCAGAAAATCAAAGAAAATCTGATTTTTGCACAAATTATACCTTTTAACAAAATTTAATTATACGCCAAAAACTAAAATTTTAGTAGTGTAACTTTAGAGGTTATAGCGAATTTCGCTTTTCCAAAATTGCGAATAATTCCACAGAATTTGATCATTTTTTTTTAAAGAATTTTTGATGAGAAAAATTATATTGAAATCACCCAGAAAAATATTTGTAATGGCACCTCATTGCTGTCTGCATTACCAATAATGATATATTATAATGATATATTATTATTACCTTTTGCATTATTTTGTAATATAAAATAATGACTTCCTAATAACGGCCTATTGTTGTCATTGCTTTTAAATATAAAATAATGACTTACTCGCAATAGTTTAAATAAGCACTTTTTACAAAGTTAAATTTTATACATTTTTATTTATTATATGTAAATATGTTTTGTGTTAAAATTTTTATGACGAGTTCTAAAATTACAAACTAGCAAAAACTTTAATTTCTCTGAATGTATTTCCTGAAGCTAATAGTATTTGTGTAACTCCTTATTTTTAAGAATCAAGTAAGCAGTCGGATAACCACTTATAATTCAACTTTTCGTAACCATTTGTGTAACCACTTATTATTCAAAATCTCATAACTACGTACTAACTTTTTTAGTAAGGGAGCGGGTAAACGGGACTACTTATAAAAACGACCACGCCAAACACAAATAATGAGTTTAGACGCCAAAAAATAAGTTGTGCGGAGCTATGAATTTCTATTATATAACTACTTATTTGGTAATGAAAGATTTTGCTGGGCATATAAGAAAAGTATTCAAAGGAAAACTCTCCAATTTGAATTAAATTTGGATAAGTGATATAGAAAACAAACCTGTTTCGGTTTTATTTTTCCAAATCGGCGCTCAAATCAAAATTTCATCGAAATCGAAGTTATTTCTTCTGTGGCGAAAATCTTACCCCTCAATTCATAAATGATTTGTAGAGTTATAGCAGTTTTACAAAACGTCAATTTCATACAAAATTTGTTCAATAAACCTCCTATAATTTTACAAAGCGTTTATGAATTTAGGGTTAAAATTTAAGAATTTTACAAAACAGAACAATTAAGAGCCAGTTCTAGAACCGGCTCTATGAAACCTGTTCTGTAATAGATTAAGCTCTCAATCTATTACAGAACAGGTTTCATAGAGCCGGTTCTAGAACTGGCTCCTAGAAATTAGAACTTATATAAGAACTATTTTGTAGATTTAATTCATTTAAGTTTCTGTTTTTCAGATTATTCATTTTAACAATTACAATGAGGTTTATGCCATTCTTTCGTTTAATTTCAGCTGCAATTGTTTTGTTGTTGTTTGCTTGTTATTATTGCTGTTGTTAACAATATGTTGAATCTGCAACAATTGTAACTTGAAAGTCAGTGATTGCAACTGATAACGAAATTGTTATTGCATGATTTTTTTAAACACTATTTGTTAAAGATTTTTGCACTTAAAAGTTATAAAAAACATACAATCAAATAGAAAGCAGTCAAACAATTTTGTAAAAAATCCTCGATATGGAAAAACCAAAAACTTTGTATAAAAAAAACCGGCAGCAGAATAATTTTGTTTCGGAAACTAATCTATTGTCGGTTCTACATTCATAGAAATAAATCTGTAAAAATAGCAGAAAAAGTTACTAAAAATTAGTTTAAAATGATGCTGCAGAAAAAACTGCTAAAATTAACAGATTTTTCAAACTGTTAAATTTACAGAATTTTAGTTATATTTAAGTTAACTTTTAGTTAATTGAAAATAACAAATTGTACTGTAGAATCTGCAGAAAATTTTGCTAAATATAAGTAGATTACAAATAGCAAAAATATCAGCAGAAATATTTGCTAAAAGAATTTTAAACTGCTGTTTTAGAAAGGCTTGATTTTTATTTGCATCAAAAAAAATCGAAAAAATTGTATCTCCATGACCAGAATTGAAGAGACATTTTCACAACATCAGTGCTCTGCCAGTGTATTATTTTTGGTACAGCTGACTATTTCTGTCTGGGTAGTTACCATTACCAGATATCTGATAATTCTTTTCTACACTGGGTAGTAACAAGAAGACCATCAACGTTTGCCTTTGCCACCATGTTTCCTTGTTGTCACTAGTACATTTGTCCCTAAACTTATGCAGCGGCATTCATAATGAAAATTTTACACGAGTTAGTGTGAGTTTTATTTATAATACTATTGTTAAATCCATAACAATGTTGTTGCTAAATTCTTTCTAAAGTTCACGTCAAAAAACAAATAATTTCATTCACAATAATTAAAAGGCCCTAATTTAATCGGGTGCTATGAAATCACTGTGAATTGACTCTATTCTTACAACTTGCTAGGCCACAAGTACTTTCTACACACAAAAAAATTTAAAACCTGTAACGCAAATGATCCCTGTAAGCATTTGGAAGATATCTTCCAAGAAGATATTTCAATTGAATGAAAATAAGAAATTTTCTTTTTTATCAGAGTTAATTTATAGGAAGAAGAAGAAAACATTTTTATTGAAAAATTTAACAGACACAAGAGAATCACCAGACTGCCGCAGTTTCGTCTCACCCAAAGACTCGTCAGTGGTTAGTTTATGTGTCAACTGATCAAAGTACTTTTTTAATTTTTTTAATTGTTAATTTGTCTATATGAAAAACTTTTTTTGTGTATTGCCATGACCGGGGATTGAACCGGCAGCCCTCTGCACAGGCTATGACTCGTGGCATCACCTCTTAACAAGTTACACCACGGTCGGCATAGCGCTGAGTGTGGCTAATTGAATTTTTTTAAATCACAGCCTATACAATGTATGTTTTGTAATCAGAAGAGCCAGAATTAACTAATACTTGAGCAATTTATTTTTCAATTAGAATGTTTCCTCTCTTAATCCTATTGTATTTTCTCCTTTTTCACAAGTAATTATCATTTGGTCGATAGTTCGGCGATATCTGAAAAAAATAATTCAAAAATAGAATTTCTGTCATAATATTTAAAAAATATTTTTTATGACAATAATGCGGTAATATTACTAGTTTATCATCCGGAAGATAAAGAAAACTTGTTTGAAATTTTTTGTCATTTTGGTAAAAATTAAAACAAAATTTGTACAAAAACAATCAACAGATCCATATGAAACAACCTCCTAGAAAAATCAAGATTTAATGCGCCGAAAAAAATGTGCTATGATGAAATCAAGATAATTAGTATGTTGGTCAATGGATTATGTTATGTTATGTATGCAGATATTCTTTTTCATGCTTAAATTTAGTAATGAAAAAAATAAATCGTTTATTTTGTGCCGGTGAGTTTATTTACCCATATCACTTTTTTTTTATCTTCTAGGTGATATATTAGCGATATCGCCGATTTATTTTTCTGAGGTATTGTTTTCGTATTGCCTGGAAGTATTGCTTTCGGGTAACAGTTGTTCCCGACGGAGGAAACTTCCGCAATACGAAATTGATATTGCCGGCAATAAATGTTTTCTTCCTGGCAATATGATCTCCTTCGAATTGCCATGTTTGCTGGGATAATATTGCGCGGTTATTGTAACAATTAAATAATCCACAAATTTAACTGATTCCATTAAATATTTGTTTAAAAAGAAATTTTATTTTAAACAAATCTTTAATTAGAAAATTTAGGCTAATATTTTTTTTGTGTGTAATTGAAAAGCTCGGTGTGTGCGATGTATATGGGAGTTGCTAAATTTTCATTATGCTAATAATACCTTCACAATGTTTTAAGTAAAATCGCTTATAAAATTGCATTATATGGTAAAACAGGTTTTAATAAAATTTCTTATCTTTCACAAAAGTAAAAATTTTAATAAAAACATAAAAAAATCATAAAAACTTATATGTATGACCAATCTAGAGGTACTCGCATTTGTTTAAAAATGTAAAAAAAAACCCTTAACTTACAAGGATTATCCTAAAACATCATAAATTTCTTCAATACATGCTGATATACAATTTTGTTTCCAAATCATAAATTTATATTTCATTTTTACCATTTCGTTTCTTGTTTTTTTTTGTTGTTCAAAAATATAAAATATGGATTTTAACAACATAAAATTGCATTATAATATCGTCTGGTCGTCAGAGATAAGAAAATTTATCCAATGGTTTATATTACCCGTAAATACTCAAACTCCTCTTGCACACACACACACACAATTACAAAAAAAAAAAAACACACACACATGCGAATACCCATACATACAAACAGTGATACTTTGCGAGATATGAGTTCATAACTTTTACACTACAACTACTTCTACTGTACTGCTGTTGCTCCTTCCCCATGATTATGTACATTTTCATGAGTAAGCAGTGTTATAGAACAAGCAGCACAGGATATGTGGCCACAGTTTTACAATTTTTATGAGTCTGATGATGACGACAACGACAATGATGATGGTAATGGTGTAATGTGTAAAGAAGTGGTGAGTTAACAATACTAAAAGTTTTTTTCTGCTGTTACCGTTTAAGACCAAGTTACCAACAACCAGCAGGCAAACAAATATTAAACATAGTCAGCATTATCATCATCATCGCACACATCTTTTTTTATTATTTGCTTCTTGCTCTTTTTCCTTTTGGTGGGTTATAATAGATTTTAACCATTTGATAAAATATTTGGCGAAAAAAGGATATTTTCTATATATTTTTCTCCATCTCCTTTATTTTCTTGTATATGTATGGGTGTGTAAGTAAACATTTATGAGTGGCGAGAACATTTTTGGTAAGCAATGAAAGGATTAACTTTTAACTTTACATATTTACTTTACTTTGAACGTGCAGAAATAAGTACAACTTATTTTCGCCTGTGGAAGATATTTTTATGTTTATAAGCTCATATCCGGTATTTTATCGTTAATTCTATTTGTTAAATATTTTTAGTATTAAAAATGAAAATATGAAAGTTCAAGTATAATTTATGATGAAGTTAACAATTTCAATAGATTTTAATAATAACTTTAAGCGGCCCATACATTTGCAATATTATGGCACAACTTTCCAAGTTATGCAAACATATTGACCGTGTGTGTATTCAATTGAAGATTGAGCAATATTATGTAGTGAATCAAAACTGTTTTCATTTTTATTGGACAACTTTATATATTGTATTGGCAACACTGTGTAATTTTAATTTTGCGCTGTTTATGTTTGTGAGCATTTTGAGGTTATGTTAGAATTATATATTGCATAAAATATTGATGGGATTGGCAAAACTATAAAAATACTGTGCCATTATATAGGACATAATATTACAAATGTATGGGGGACTTTAGAGTTATGTTAGAAAAATGTTTGGGATTGACTTTTTTTTGTTGAATTACTAGGATTTAATAATTAGGATTTATCAAAAAACTGGTAAAATAAGGAGTGTACTGTTTCAAATCTGGAAATTTTGTAAGAAAAAAAACAATTAAATAAATAGATATTTTTACTTTTATTATTTTGTCTGATAAATAAGAGTATTAAAAGTATATACGAACAAAAAAATATCCATTTCATTTTGTGGTCCACTCCGATCTTAGCTTTTATCCGAATGTCTTCCATTAAGTTTTTGACAGTGCTGTTTGTTATTCCTTTGGATACAACTTTCCACTTTTTTTTCAAAATCTTTTATATAATTAGCAGTCTGTTTGGTCTTCTTTAGCTTCGCTTTTATTAGAGTCCAATACCTTTCAATGGGTCGACATTGTGGAACATTTGGTGGGTTCATGTCTTTTTCAACAAATTTAATATTATTAGCTCTGAGCAGATTTTAGGTAATTCAAGCATAGTGAGCTGAGCCAAATCAGGCCAGAGTAGATCTAACGTGTTTTTTTATAAAAGGTGTTAACCTTTTTGTAGGCACTCTTCCCTGTACACATATCCGTTAATTGTACCTGTAGTTATATACATATGAAGATGTCTTTTCGCCGCATTGGCAAATTCCATGCCAAACGAGATACTTCAAACCAAACTTTTCAATGCCGATAGATGTTTCAAAATAACGTTTCAGGACTGGATCTACCGTATTTCTTGCTATTTTCAAATATTTTGAAATAAAATGTACTGCTCGGTATGGATTTTCATTCCATTTGTCGATAATTAATTTTCGTCGTTCCAATTGATTCATAATTGCCGAAAAAGTATCACTCAAAGGAATCAAAATGTTATGTTGACACAATTTTATGAAGTTACTGAATATTTTCCTATAAAGTTTTTCATTTTAGTTTTAATGATTTGGAACATAGCCTAATTTAAAATTTCCAGATTTGAAACACTACACTCCTTAGTACTAAAGCATTGCATAAATAAGCATCCTGGTGGTTTCCATTCCTAAAGCTAGAACGAGGACTTTGGCAAAGATTTTTAAAACGATCAGTTTACCATTCTTTCTGTTAAAAAGAAGCAGAAAGAATGATAAATATGAATGAAAACCTTATAACACGTTTATAAAATGAATTTTGTACGAAAAATTTGTTTTATAAGCCATTTATAAATTTAGTGTCATATGCATAATCACTTTTTAAATTTATAAGTGACTTAGAAAACAAATTTCTCATACAAAATTAATTTTATATACGTGTTATAAAGTTATCAAATTATTATGCGTAAGCACTTTAAAAAGTGATTATGCATACGACCCTATATATATATAATGAAATTCTTCATTGAATCTATGAACAAAATTATATGAAGTTACATCATTAATATCATGAAGCATAATTCTTTCAGTGCAGGGTTTTATACGATACTTATTACCAGGGCAAGTTTTTTTTGGCATTTGCCATTAAATGCCATTTTTGCCATTTTTTCACTTATTTTGTAAAAATGCCATTTTTACAAATCCTTGCCAAAAAAAGCCATTTTGTCTATTTTTTATACTTTTCATTATAAAAATGCTATAAAATTCAATAAAAACTCAATCTTTGTAAATAATTTTTGGAAAAAATTAAAAAAAAAACTATATTTTTTTGAGAGTTGATTTATAGGAAGAAGAAGAAAACAGTTTTATTGAAAAATTTAACAGACACAAGGGAATCATATTTAATAAAATTCCAGATTTTTTTTAAATCATACTAATATACGGCGAATGTACTTTAGCAGTTCAACGGTAAAATCCTTCATTATTTTATTTTTGTTAAAAACATTCAGAAAAAACACTTAAATCAACTATCATCCTTTAAAATTTTTGGAATAAGCGTGCCATTTTTTGCGCCAATTTTACTATTTTTTCGTGCCATTTTGCCTGCCAATTTCAACTTTTTTTGTGCCATTTTAAACTTGCCCTGCTTATTACGAATTTGAAGTCATAATATAAAAATTTTAAATGGCGAATCCAATATTTTTTTTTTTGAAATCAAACACAAAATATATTTTAAAAATTTAAAATGCCGGAACCAATATGGGAACAATTTCTTTTAATATATTATATACGAAATAATATTTTAAAAGAAATTTAGAACATATTAGGTAAATTATTTTGAATTTTTTTAAATTTAATTTATGAGGCTGCATCAATAAGTCCGTGACTTTTAGAAATTCCCTTATGGTTACATGAAATGCAACACTGCTCCGGCCAAGTACCATCTGTTAATAGACAACTGTCAAATTTTGAGCAAGTTCCCTCATTAATTGTGCGTTTAGCTGGTGTTCAAAGCATACAACTTCATGGATTTTTGTAAAAATGGAAAGAAGTGAATTTTTCACAAGCACTAGTGACGCTGAACTTTCTGGTCGGTCAATTCAACCGAAAATGTCGAAAAAATTCACGATATGGTGTTGGCCGATTGGAGAGTGAAAGTGCGTGAGATGGTTGACGGCATAGGCATTTCATATGGCCCTGTGGTTACGATTTTAAATGATCAGTTGGGTTTCAAAAATCTGTCCGCAAGATGGGTGCCGCGTTTGCTCAGTCTCAATGCGGATAAGCGGATTTAGACCCCGGATATACTGATTTTTCCCCCAGTGACTATTTCCTATTTCCAAACCTAAAGAAATGGCTCGGTGGAAAGAAATTTAGTTCCAACGATGAAATTATTGCTCAAACAAATGACTATTTTGAGTACTTCGAGAAATCCTATACTTTGGAAGGAATAAAAAATTTGAGAAACGTTGGACTGAGAGTATTGAGCTAAAAGAAGACTCTATGTTAAAAAATAAAAACTTTTTTTGGTAAAAAAAAACTATGTATCATACAAAAAGTCACGGACTTATTGATCCACCCTCGTATATTAAAAATTAAACGGGTTATTAAGGGTAAAAAATATATATGAAAATATTCCTTGTAAAATTGTTTAATATATTCTTTCGCTTTGGGGGTTTTTCTAGACCTACTGATTACATTTGTTAAGCAATGAAATTATCCACCCGCCAGAACATGATCTCAAATTTGTGTCATAGTGTATTTGACTTTGTGATTGTCCAATCGAATTCAAAGGCAATAAAAGCGTGATGACATTTTAAGGGTAACGATTTTTTAAAGTTAACATTGTGTGAGTTTTTTTTTTCGATAACGGTATTTAAGGGTAATTTATTTTTTATTCAATTGGGTAAAGGTATTTCAAGATATTTCAGCTATTTCAGGTAAACTGTACTTTGAACTTGAAATTATTTTTTATAAAAGGTAAAGATATTTAAGCGGTTTTCATAGTGTTATAACCTCAAAAATATTCTTAAATTATATGTATTGAAACAGAACGGTGATTTAGGTACTACGAGTATGTAACATACAAATGTGACATTAGATTTGAATTAAATTTATATTTACCCCAATTTCTTTCTCTGAAATTTTGTTTTTAAAAAAATAAAATGTTGTTTTTTAAGTTTTTTCACATTTTTTATCTTTTCCACATCTTCCAAATTCTGTAAAATGTAATTTCCTCAATCTCTATATTTTAATTAAAATTATTTTAAGTTCATAAGGATTATGTTATCTTTGCTTTCTTACTTATGTTGGGTACTTAAGATAAGAATTTTTGTTTGAATAAAGTAATACTTTTTCCATGTAAGTTAATATCATATTTAAAAAATTCTCTTATCTATCATAGAAATTTTGGAAAAAAAAATCACCCTAAACACAAAAACATCACTACTCCCATGGTGTTTTAACTATCAGGAGCAGCAGCAGCAGCTTTACTGAAGGATTTAAGCTAATGTGCTTTTCATAGTTTTTTTCCCATCATTAATTTCAAAGTCATTTGACTTTTTCACATCGTTTTGTAAATCTTTCAAACTGACACTGATGAGATTGTGATATATATTTTTTTTCATTGTATTTCGTCGCATTCTATAAGCCAAAGTGGGCGTTTATTTAAAACACCAACACGAAGTAGGACATAGCGAAAAAAAGAGGTGGTTGTTTGGTATGACAGAGATGTCTGTCTAACAACACGTGTGTATGTGATAAAAAATATTTGTTTTTTGTTTAGTGATAACTAGGGCAAGGAATTTCATGCACTTAAAAATGGAAAATATGCGCCTAAAATATGAGGCTAAAAAAGAAAAATATGCATTAAAAATGTAAGACATATGCACTAAAAACTATTATATTTCCAAAAATAATGCACTCTAAAACTTAAAAATAAAGGTTAGCTAGTTGTGTTGCAAACAGACACAGAACTCGAAGATTTCCCACAGGTCAATAAGGTTTTTAAGAATGTTTATACATATTTTCAATCTTTGATATGGAGAAATAGCTGAAATAGGAATGGCAATTTTTTACTCTACAGTAAGTACTTTAATTAAATCCAATTAGTGAATGTTAAATATTGCAATGGAATTTTTCAATTGTGTAAAAATATAAATTGAAGTGATAAAACTGAAAAGGCAGACTGTTTATCGCTGTTTTATATAAAATATAATTAAAAATTAAAAGTTAAAGTAAAATCCTTCATCATCGAATTCGGTATTAAAAATAAGGGTGAAAGAAGTGTCGGACAGAAAATTCTTTTTAAAATAGGGAGAATCTAACGCCATCTGTTGAGCACTTTTAGACATACTTTTTGGATTTATTAAATCCAAGTGATTAGAAAAAACGGCTATTTAGTCCATATTTGTTTTCGACTATCGAGAAAAGACATGCATTTGCATGGAATTCCTTGCCCTAGTGATAACTTTACAATAGCAACAGAGTATATTTAACCCTTTTAAGGCACAGGGAGGGGAAAAATATGTACTGAGAGAATTATCTTCATGCCTATTAATGAATTTTTTGCATAAAACCAATGAAGTTTCACTGGAACTCGTCCATTGAAACTTTTCATTGAATTAATGAAAATTTTCATAAAATATTTTGAAAAATTCCATTTTATTGATTAAAAATTTCATACACAAAATGAAAAAGTTTCATTAAAACTGGATTCATAAAATATATGAATTTTTTTTTATAAAATTTGAGAAATTTTTCATTTACTTTGTGAAGAGAACTTCATTAATTTACTGAAAATTTTCATTAAAACTTGTCCAGCAAAATTCTCTCTGTGTAGTTTTTACTTAAGGAAAATTTTCAAAATAGGAAAAAAATGTTTTAAAAAATATTTTAACGAAATACGTTAATAATAATATTAATATTTTATTATTTATTTAAAATGCAGTACAAAAATTTTAAAATTTTTTAAATTTATTGCCGAAAATCGGCAACAGCTGCATTTGAGAGTTAAACATAATCTTTTATGTATCTTAAAAGAAGGGAGTATGGCTGATTTATCACTACTACCCAGGAAAATTTTCTGTTCCAAAGAATCGGTTGTAGAATAGCTCCTTCCCAGGAAAATTTTCTGTTCCAAAGAATCGGTTGTACAATAGCTGCTTTTCATTCACAACCCCTTCTACTGTCGATTCTAACACCAATTCTTTTTGTTTGAAATTGTCCCAAAAGCAACCCCTTCTATAGCTCCAAAGTGGAACCGGTTGCTCTAGAATCAGTTCTGGAACTAGTTCTGGAACTGATTCTACGTCACCCACACCTTCCATATAGGATCCCAGGAACTGGTTCCGGAACGAGTTCCGTGTAATCGGTTGCAGTGGAACCAGTTGTAGAATGGGTGTGGTTGGCTACCGATTGTAAAAAATTTTCCTGGGTTTTCATTCACAACCCCTTCTACTGTCGATTCTAACACCGATTCTTTTTGTTTGAAATTGTCCCAAAAGCAACCCCTTCTATAGCTCCAAAGTGGAACCGGTTGCTCTAGAATCAGTTATGGAACTAATTCTGGAACTGATTCTACGTCACCCACACCTTCCATATGGGATCCCAGGAACTGGTTCCGGAACCAGTTCCATGGAATCGGTTGCAGTGGAACCAGTTGTAGAATGGGTGTGGTTGGCTACCGATTGTAAAAAATTTTCCTGGGTAGCTTATAACAAAAAGTTGACAGTTTTTCTATCTTTTTTTGTATTGTACAATATCTCGTAAATATGAATTTGTTTTGCGTTTTTTTTTCATTGAAATATTTATATTTTTTAATATTTTTATACATTTTTGTTTTTGTTTAGTTAATGCAACTATCATAAAGAGAGATATGAATTTTATTATTCTTGGTGTGGTGGATGGTTGGGTGTTCTGTCTATCTGTTACTCTATTTTTACGTTTTGTTGGGTACAGATACTTTTTGAATATTGCTCTTGTTGTGATACTATACAATAGTAACAACAACAACAACATCATCACCATTAACAACAACAACAATAATAATAATAATAATGTTACGTTATCTTTAAAATTCATGAATGCTTTGCTTATCTATAAAAACTGCATACTTGCAGATGCTTCTGTTGTGTTGTTTACTCTGATGTTAAATATTTTGTATGTTGTTGTTGCCGGTTGCTGCTGCTGATGATGATATTGTTGCTGCTTGTTGTTTGTATTGTACATACATATATATTGCTAGATTGCTTACTACAACGACTACTTCTAACTGTTGGCGTTAGTGTTTCATATAATGTTTTATAGATGTCTGTTTTGTTGTTGTTGTTTTTTCAAAAATTTTTAGTATCATGGTCTATAGCTTTGGTAACAAACAAACAAAAAAAGTTTTTATTATCTCTTGCTTTTCCATACACTTGCCTCCTCATATTGCAATGAATGTTATCAAAATCACCAGAGACGTATTGGAGAACTTTAAAGACCCCTAGGGAAGAAAGTTTAAACATGATGCTTAGGGACGAAAATTAACTTAAGTTAAATAAAACTTTGCTTCGATTTTGGCTTGACACACAACATTTGAAAATTTTAACATAACCAAACATTGCTCAATTCTGATTGACATGTCAGAATTTTCTTGGACGGATTTTAATTCAATTTTTCATTAAACTAATGTAGTTTTCTTCACAAAGTGAATGAAAAATTTCTTAAAATTTTATGCAAAAGCTTCATTATTTTTTTGAAATTATTTTTAATGAAACTTTTTCTTTGTGTCTATGAAATTTTTAATAAATACATACTATAATGAAATTAATTATACTTTAATAAAATGTTTCATTGGACGGATTTCAGCGAAACTTCATTAAATTAATGAAAAAAATTAGTTTTATAATTAATACACAGTGATACAAAATCGAACTTTCCGAATAGGAATGAGATGAAACCAAAAGCAAATGAAATTTGATACTTTCCATAACAAAACGCTCAAGGGTTTCTTTTAGTTTAGTGCGAGATTTTTTTTACACGCTTTTGAAGTTGGTGATTTTGGAACGCTGTCTAACAAGAAAAAATTATCAAAAATTTGATAAAATAATGCTTATTTATTTTTATTATCCTGGAAAGTTGTGGTATCCCGGTGAAAAATGTCCATATATGAACATTTATGGTTCAACCATATATGTATGGATCCGAAAAATGAGGTAACACCTAAGTATATGTTCATATATGGACATATATGAACATATAGATTTATTAAATATATGCGAATACATGCGAACGTTGCTGTCCTTTATTATAAGGTTGTACGATAGATATAAATTTATGTATGACATTGAAATTAGACGCTACATATGTTCCTTTTTTTATTCATGGCATTAAATATAATTCCATATTTATCCAAATATGAGTTCCTTTTACATATATGGAAAAATGTATTCTTCGAAATATGTTCATATACAAGTCCCTTTGCATAAATTGAATAACATATACTTTCATATTTGTCCATATATGGAATCACATATACTTCCATATATGTTCATATAAAATCCATATATGTCCATAAAAAATCCATATTTGTTCATATGTGTCCATAGATAAACCATATCTGAACATGTTTGAGCGTATATGAGCATTTTTCACCGGGATCTTACTGTTTTTGGGGTCGAGAAATCCATTTTTGATGTTTATTTTTACCTGAAACTCACGCTAGATGGCGCTGTCATTACTATTAAAAAAATGGCATTTTTATGGTATGAGATTTATTGTTGTTTACACATGGTGAATCAGTGACAGCATCATAAAGCGTTCTTTTTCTTATTTTTATTAAAATAAAATAAATTTAGTAGTCCCAGGTGAAAATGTTCATATATGTTCATATATTGTCGTATATGGTTTCATGTATGAGCATATATGGTTTAATGTGGGATCATATATGAACATATATGTTATGTATGGAAGCATATATGGGTAAATACATTCAAATGTATGAATCCATATATGATAGTATACTGCATTTATTGGTCCATATATTGGTTCATATATTCCATATATCTTCATATATGAATTCATATATTATTCCATATATGGGTAATGTTTTAAGTTTTTTTTTATCATGGGGGTAATTACGTGAGCGGATTCAAAAAATATTGAAATACATTTGATAATTTCTTAAATACAATTGGCAATTTCTAAAATACAACTGCCAGTTTCTGAAATACAATTGATTATTTGTAAAATACATTTGATAATTTCGGAAATGCAATTGCGAATTACTGAAATACAATTAATAAATTTCTGAAATACAATTTTCAGTTTGATAAATCTGAAAAACAATTGATCACTTCTGAAATAAAATGATAAATTTTGAAATACAATTGGAAATGTTGCAGTAAGATAAAAACAGCAAAAATAAAACTGCTAAATTTAGAAAATCTGCAGAAAATTTTGCAAAATATTAGTAAACTAAAAATGACTAAAACAAACTGTTGTATCTAAAAAAATATTTGTTAAATTTTGTTCAATGCAAATAGCAGTTTATAAAACCAACAGAAATATTTGCCAAAAATATTAAGCTGTTGATTTCAGAAGGCTAGATTTGTATTTCCGTTAAAAACAAAAAACGAAAAAGGAACTTTGAAAATATGATGATGATATTATGTGATGTTTTTTTGTCTACTACTACAATTTAATTTTATTTTCTAATCACTGAAATTTAGCTCAATTATAACTCAAATTTTGTAAATATATTGAACAGTTTTATTTTATATTTAGCAAAAATACTCTGCTAATGCAGCAGTTTTTCATTTTGAACTAATTTTTAGTAGCTTTAAATAAAATTTTTAAATACTTTTTTCTATTAGTGTATAAACAATCATTAAATAATCAAAAAACAGTCATAAAATAATTTCTAAACTTGAAGTAAAATGTTTATGTTGTCCATTAAAAATTTCATAATTTCTCAATTTCATTCAAATGTACAAATTACATTTAATTTGAATAAAAAAAAGCAATATTAAAAAAAAAAAAATTTATATGAACATTCATAAATCTCCATATATGGCCATATACCCTAAAATTTCGGATCCGAACCCATATATGAACCCATATAGGTTGCCATATATGACCATCTGAACATTTTCACCTGGGGTATAAATTTCACGTGATTAATTTTCCTGTTTGTACACGAAATACATTTATATAAGTTAAAAATGAATGAATGTAATTGAGAATGTTCTTGGTAAAAAATGAGAAGCAGATAGTACACAAAGAGTTAAAAGTGTCTGCAAGCCTTTGAGGAACTTGGTGTGAATATGTCTTTAAAAATTCATTTTCTCCATCATCATATGGATTGGTTTGAAAACCAACTTTCCACCGAATCTGATGAGCAAGGTGAACGTTTTCACCAAATAGCTTTAACCATGGAAACTAGATACAGAGGACAGAAACTAGATTCTTTGTTAGGAGATTTATGCTGGTGGTTAAAGAGTACCACCGATGAAGAGGATACTGACGATGAACAAGAACCAAAAACATACACAGATCCATGTTTCTTTAAACATTGAAATTGACAGTGATAGTGATGATGATTTAGCTGATCCAAAAAGACAAAAATATCATTGAGATAAATAGAATAACATTTATATTTATAAAATACCATTTTTGTAATAGTAACGTACTGAGAATAATAAAATGTACTTTGTAATATCATTAGAAATATGTTTTATAACGAAACGAACATCAAAAATTTATTCTTTAGCTTCAAAAAAAGTAAAAACACCGCTTTTCTACGACAAAATTTGTTTGATAGTGCCATCTAGTGTGAGTTTTAGGTAAAAATAAATATCAAAAATGGATTTCTCGACCCCAAAACAGTAAGATATCACAACTTTCCAGGATAATAAAAATAAATAAGCGTTATTTTATCAAATTTTTTCTTGTTAGACAGCGTTCCAAATACACAATCTCGACAATCTCGCACTAAACTAAAAAAAAGACCCTTGAGGGTTTTGTTATGGAACTTTCATTTGCTATTGGTTTCAGCCCATTCCGATTTTGGTTGTTGCACTGTGATATTAGCGAAAAATACTTTCAGTCATTAACTCACAATAAGTCCTTGTGAAACTCGACAATACGAATATGACAACAATGTTGGGTTGGCAAGAGAGGTCACGACAATGGCAAAGAATTCAGACTAATCAGTCTTTACGTCTTTCAATCAGTCTAGAGTCGTTTAACGAAAGCTGCAGATATTGGCCATAAATGCTTCCGATTATTAATTCACAACCAGTATTTATGAAACTCGACATTCAATCATTGCTTATGCAAAATACGCAGCGCTGTGTGAATTGTCAGTAACAGCGATAGCTATTGTGCTTTTCACTATAAAATCCTAAACAAGAAACTTTTACTTATTAAGACTGCTAAATACCTTGTTCATAATCCTTAAAATTTCATGTAATCTATCCTAGAAACATTTTTTACAATCCAACTCCATCTATTCTTGCATTGGTTCCACTGGAATCAATTCTATGAAACTACAATAGTTCTGGAAATCATTCCACGGAACTGAACTTTTTTATTACTGATCGACATCGGCCTAGAACTAGCCCCACAACTGTGTTTAAAAAAAGTGACTTGCTTTTCAGGGGCTCAAAAGCTGATTTTCTTAAAACAAATTCCTTTGAATTTTTTTAGAACCTCCCAGTATCTGTTTCCCTGCACAATTGACCCTGCTTCAGTGTTGCATCAAAATCCTCCTCATTTTATATCTCTTTCTCACTCAGTGCATCTCTACCCTTTAGTACAAGTCAATTAAATGTTTGGTTTATGTAAAAAAAAAAAAAAATTATATTCAGTTTTCGACATGCTATATTCTTTTTGTCTAATGTTTTTTATATATTTTTTTTTTTTGAAAGTTTATCTGTTGGTTTGTTTGGTTGGTTATAAATTTTTATCGTTATTTTAATGACATTCTACTCTCATATTATAGACATTATATTCTGGCTGTATTGTATTTCTCGTATAACATCGA
Source organism: Leucophora obtusa (assembly GCA_949987735.1). NCBI lineage: Eukaryota > Metazoa > Arthropoda > Insecta > Diptera > Anthomyiidae > Leucophora > Leucophora obtusa. The sequence continues at coordinate 193,097,060 of OX465298.1, forward strand.
ATATAAAGTTGTTTGAAATTCTTTTAGAAAGATACATTTATACTATGTTGTACTACTATATTTTGTGTTGGTTACATAATTAATCATTTGATATCTTTGTATTTTATTTTTTTTGTTTTGTTTTTTGAAAAAGTATGAATAAAATATCATTTATTTTAAAATGGTTAAGATGATAAGAAAAAGATTTAAATTTCTAAAATTTCTGATAAAAAAATAACAAAAAAATTAGAAAGGAATTTTGATTAGAAAGTTAGAAAAATAATTGGGTTAAGAAATTAGTATTTGATGTACTCGAATTATGTTAAATAAGAATTCCAAAATTTCAGTTATTTCCATTGAAGTTCCTACTTAAACTCAGGGATTTAATAATAATTTTTTAAAAATATCAGCTGTTTAATGAAATATAGTATTGTCAGATTGAAAATTTCAGTCAAATAAAATGAAATTAATTATAATTAGTTACCTGCTCTAATGTCGGTCATTAGAGTTATAGACATTTTAAGTTAGAATTTCTGTGCCTTTATTTTTTTTTTGTTGTAATTTCCTCTTTTCAAATATGTTTGACATTTATAATATTCAATTATATATCATTGGAAATATACTGGTAAACAATGTCAATAATTTGTTAATTTGTTTTGCCATATAAGGATATTTTTGTTGTTGTGTTGTTATTTCCATTATTTGTATTTTTATCAAGATTATCTGTTTTTATTATTTTTCTAAATTTATTTTATTTCAAATAATTGTGATTCATCTTATATTGATTCTAAAACACATATTGTTGAATACTACTTCGTATGTAGTCATTTTTTCGCTGCGTGACCATACATGATCATACATAATTGGTTATTGTCATGTCGATGTCTTTTGTGTGTTTGTTGTTTTGTTTTCTACAATAAAAACTAATTGACATTTTGACAATTTTTTTTATTTCTATTCATATACAAGTGACAGATCTTAAGGTTGTTGCCATCAATAAATAGCCAACAACGATATCAACAAGTTGAGATTATGAGAGAACATATAGGAACATTGAAGTGACCTCTGGTTTATTGTGGACACAATTTATTATGAAGTAAGAAAATCATGGACGTTCAATACTGATATCAGTACTCGTAGTATTGGAAAATTATGCACATACGTCATTACCCAGCAAACATGAATGTAAACGTAAAGCGAAAAGTAAGTGCGAGAAGGCACACAATTAAGTACTAAAATATTAAAGTTTTCAGCGTACACTCATAGAAATAAACATGAAAAAATATCAGAAAAAATTACTAAAAATTAGTTAAAAGCGACCTTGCAGAAAATACTGCTTAAAATTACAGATTTTTTCTGCTAATTACTAGTAAGATAAGAACAGCGAAAATAAAACTGTTAAACTTACAAAATTTTAGTTATACTTGGCTTAACTTTAAGTTAATTGAAGATGATAAATTATACTGTAAAATTTGCAGAAAATTTTCAAAAATATTAGTAGAATAACAATAGCAAAACAAACTGTTATATTTTCAAAATCTTTGCTGTATTTAAGTTCAATTTAGTTGAATACAAATAACTGTATATTCTGCTAAAATTAACAGAAATATTTGCTAAAAAATATAGTAAACTGCTGATTTGAGAAGGCTAGATTTTTATTAGCATTAAAAAAAATCGAAAAAACTTTTAAAATTTTACATTGTTTGTAATTTTTACTCTTTTTTTTTTGCTGATTTTTGCAAGTTGTCACAATATTTTCTATTAATTAATTTTAGCTCAAGCACAACTAAATTCTGTATATTTAACAGTTTAATTTTAGCTGTTTCTAGCTTACGAAAATTTAGCAAAAATAATCTGCCAATTTAAGCAGTTTTTTCTGCAAGGAAATTTTTAACTAATTTTTAAATAAAATTTTAATTTTTATGGTGTACGAACCTAAAAAAATCTTCAGTAAATTTTTCATGAGATTTCGTTTACTATAGAGTTTCCAATAAACACTGAAAAACTAAAAATTCAAGTGCTGTAAAAAATGCTTGAATTCAGCTTTATTTTAAGTGTTTTTTTTTTCCAGTGAAAATCCAGGTCATTCAAATTAAAATAATTTGTTTTTCTATTCTTGTCAATACTGAAAAATAAACAAACTAAAAATCAGTTTTCTATATGGAAGTATAAAAGAATCTGAATTTCTTCCTTGGATTCTAATAAATATGTAAGTAATTGATCTTTCTTTGAGCCTAAACTTTATTCTAACATTATTCTTTTCTCCTTAGCTAAAAAAAGCACAACCACGTTTGATGCTGCCAGAAAAAGGCGAAACTACAAATAATTGGCTTCCGTCGCCTCGAGATGTTGGATATTAAAAGAAAAATAAAAATGTTAATGTATATATGACAAAATAATTATATAACTGCAAATAAATTTCAAATATTACAATTATCGCGTTTTAATTGGCTTGATTTATGCTTGAAGATAAGGCTTGAATACAAGGGTTTTTAGTGTGTTGTTTGAACTTGAATTGAACTGTAATTCAAGGCTTGAATTGAAGCATATTTACACTGTTATGCTCGACTGGAATTCCAGTGCCCCTTTTGCTGGAATATGCTATTGAAAAATATGTGACTGAAATTACGCTTGATTTCAACTTGAATTCCAGCAAAATTGTTTATTGGGTTGTGTCATGAACGAACTAGTTTATTTGAACGATTCAGTTAATATGACATCGTTCACCATTATTCGTTCTTTTCGTTTAATCGTTTTTTTTCATAGAAAATTTGTATCACTTCAATTAATTTTTTTAAAGAATTAAATATTTTTCTTAATAATTTCAAATTTGTTTTAAAGTTGTAATTTTCTGATACTTTCAGTCTATGTACAAATAAATTAATGTAAACCTGTAACATGTAGTGCGCCAATAAATTACACTATGCGACAGTCAAAATCGGGATGGGATGAAACCAACGGGAAATGTTATATCGGTCAAAAACAAGTTATACGTGTCCCGGCGTTTCGCTGGGTCACCCCTAGGAATCGAGATATATCTTTTTTTTGACATAACTCGAGAACCACTAGTCCGATTTTGCTCAAACAATTTTAAAAAAATTAAAAAATTAAAATTCCTTTAATCTGTTCATATAAGGTTTCTCTATATACTCAACAGTTTTGCCGGTAAAAATAAATGTTTGTTGCCGCTACCATAAAAATCAATAACCTTTTGTTTATTACTTTTTTTTAATATTTTAGGCAAAAAATATTTTTTTCTTCATACATTTATTTTTACCGGCAAAACTGTTGAGTATATAGAAAAACGTTATATGAACAGATTAAAGGAATTGTAATTTTTAATTTTTTTAAAATTGTTTGAGCAAAATCGGACTAGTGGTTCTCGAGTTATGTCAAAAAAAAGACCACCAAAGGTCAAATCGATATATCTCGATTCCAAGGGGTGACCCAGCGAAACGCCGGGACACGTATAACTTCTTTTTTACCGATATAACTTTCCTCGGTAGTTTGAACCCTTCCCGATCACTGACCCCTACCATTTGTCTCACAGTGTTATCAAACTAACGAGACAGCTCACGAATCACTGTTCAGTCACAGCTCTTAACAAAAAGGAACGATTTGAACACACTAGTTTAATGAATTGTCTTGAATGGTATGATCGAGTCTCCAAAAAGCAAATCTCTAGTTGACCAAAACAAAATTTATCGTTGAAGAAATGATAATACTTTCAAATGGATTTCAAAGAGTTTAAAATTTTGGTTAAACATTATTTTTTATAGGACAAAATGTTGTCCAAGCCAAAAGATAGATTGACAAATATTATGGTTAATCTTCAGCTTCATATTCAATGATAAAAGAGTGGAATCTTAATTTAAACGTGGTCCTACAAGTCCCGATCTCTCAGATTGCCCAGGTCGTCTAAATGAAAAAAAAACATACAAAAAGTGATTCGTGTAAAATCCCTGACATCATAAATATGTTGACCAAATGTGTTTGTCATATACTACACTCAGAAAAAAAGTTAGTACAAAAGTCTGTTAAACGCGTTCTGATTAAGTTGAACTAAAAGCTCGTACAAATAGGTAAAACTTCTGTTAAAATAACAGGAAATAGTATATGTATTTGCGCCAGCACAATTTTGACCTATTTGTACGCGATTTTTTTATTAGTGTACATAAGAATTTGGGTATAAGAAAAATCTCTGCGCGATGGCCGCTGTATTTTTACTTGATTTGATATTTGAAAAAAAAAGTAGCTCTGAAATTGGTTGTGGAAAAATTTAACTCGTTGCGTTACCAACTACTTCCCACCTTACCGTATTCTTCTGACCTTGTCTCTAGCAACTGTTTCGCAGGCCAACGAAAAAAATGTTTGTAAAAAGTTTTTAAACTAATTTACCTTGATCTTACGTGTTTGTGGATGCTAAAACGATATCAGTTTTTTTTTATCACCCGCAATTCTTTCACAATATGACAATATTTCAAAAAATAGGGAAAAATTCGTTAAATAAAAATTAAAAACTAGTTCTAGTCTGTTTTGCAAATTAATGTGTTTATAACTTTTAGAAAAAAGGTTTATTCTTCTTCTTCTTCTTAACCTCAAACCTACTAAATTAAATTAATAAAAATGCATATTAATTACAATATTAATTGCAGCTAGTCTATATGACGTGTTTGAAAGAACAACACTGTACAAAAATTAAGTTTTCTATTAGGTTAGAATTTTTACTTACAAAAATATATTACTAAAATTTCTAAATTTTAGATGCTTATTTTTTGTATTTTCTCTCTCTTTTTTCTGTTAAGTTTCTTGCATAGCTTTTTCTCCAATGTTTTTTCTTTTTAAAAACTTTGATTTATTTCTTCAATTAAACCAGGTTGTTTTCTATTGCAAGCAAAATAACCAATCCCTCCGCTGACACCAATCTTTACGTTTACCTTCTAAAACGTACGTGTATCTCCTTGAGAATAACCGGTGCTCTTTGCAAAAATAATAACTCTTAGATGAATTTTGAGCTTATGGACTTGTTTATTTAACATTGTATTACTTTAAATACAACAATATAACACACACACACACACACACACATACACACACACACAAACTCCATGCGCAACTCACTACACAGTCTAAAGCGCAATTAACTATACAACTCTAAAGCGCAACTTAACAGCACAAATGTTAAAGTACACCTTCACTTCACAAATGTTAGTGCGCAACTTCCTTTTCCTTCGTAACGTTCGATCTTTTATAGTCTAATGGTCGTGGCTGTAGAACATGCTCGAAGCTTCCAATGGATCATATGAATAAAACTTAGCGATTACTTCGAAGTAACTACTTTGGGCTTAGGAATGGCTTTTAACTCCAAATTTACCAATTGGCTGGTAGAATAGCATGAAATGTAAACGAAAATTAAAAAAATTAAATTTCTAGTCTACTCCCAAGCAGACTAGATTTGTGAAGTAATTGCTTAAAAAACCCTGTATTTCCCCCATCACTTAAACTGATGAAGTTTTCTTCATAAAGTAAATGAAAAAATTCTTAAATTTTATGAAGAAGCTTCATATATTTTATGAATCCAGTTTTAATGAAACCTCTTCATTGAGTGTATGAAACTTTTAATAAATAAAATGAAGTTTTTCATAACATTTTATGAAAAATTCCATTAATTCAATGAAAAGTTTCGAAGGAAGAGTTCCAGTGAAACTTCATTGGTTTTACGCAAAAATTCATTAATATCATGCAGATAATTCTTTCAGTGAACGAATGCGGAAGTCATATCGATTACAAAGTGTTTATTTTTAATATATTTTATAAGCTTATTTTTTAATATTTTATAACCACAAAAAACGTTTACAAAGTGCTTAGTTAGACATATTTTGTAAAGTTTACATAATGCGTCTGTTATATACTTATAAATGGACTTACAAAACGCTTTCTTAAAGAAATTCAAAAGTTTGCCAATTTTTTGTAAAAGCAAATTGTTTGCTGGGTAATATTTAAATTTCTCCTTTTTCGTTATGTTTAGTACTATAAATTAGTTAAAGTTACTAAAAATTAGTTAAAAATGATGCTGCAGAAAAAACTGCTGAAATTAGCAGATTTTTTTGCTAAATACTAGTAAAATAAGAACAGCAAAATTAAAACTGTTAAATTTACAGAATTTTAGTTATATTTAAGTTAACTTTTAGTTAATAGAAAATATGTACATATGTAAATTCTGAATATTTCATATTTTGGGGATATTTTGAAAAATTTCCTCATTTATTTCAAAGCATCATAATGTCAGACAGATATCTTTATAATTTTATACAAAAATATCTTATTTCAACATTATAAAAAAAGAACAAACTGATTTGGAAAGACTTAATTATGGGCGTTTTTTTCATTTTTTACAAATCATCTCCATCTCATAATCATCACGGAAATGAGTTTTACTGAAGAGAAAGAAGAGAATAAAAGGGGTGACATAAAACCCTTGTCACTTAATAACAAGAATTAAAATAAAATTGACACCATAAGTGGCAGAATGCTTTGTACGAAACTCACACCATTTCACACTCAGCGGGTGGTCGGTCAAACGTTAATGGCATTTAAGAGATAAGTTTTTAAATGGAAAAATAAAATGAAACTGATGATGACAATAATGACTGCAACTAAACATATAAAAAAATTATGAACAAATCACTAACCAAAAAAAGAAGCATAGAGAGTAAATGAATGTTTGGCACAAGATTAAAAATTTTATTGACATTTGTGCTAAAAAAGGATAAAAAAACTCTAACTCTGTTTTTTTTTTGTTTTTTACTCTCTAACCACATAATCATTGTTATAAATATGAATTAGCTTAAAAATTTATGATATGAAGGCAAGAGAAAGGGAAGTTTACAGGATTTGCAAATATGTACTTTTTTTGCTAGAAATATGTGTAGGATGAGTATAAAATAGAGTTAAAGTGATAAAAGGATATTTTTTATGTGGCCTTTGGTTATCTCTTATAAAACACACATTATTATACCGAAAGTATAACTCTGGCCATAAGTTTAAAAATAATAAGGAGTGAGATCATAAAAATGTTAACACACATTTTTGCCTATAACTTTGGTTTAAAGCTTCTCATCTTTTTTTTTCGGCAATTTACATTTTAAAAATATGTCAGTTAATAAATTAATTTACATCATGATTTTTAATTTGCAATTTTTTACACAATGGACGATGAAAGAAAAGTGCGTTCAAAAATAATTAAATATTTTCAAGAAAACCAAACATGGACATACAAAAAAATTGCAAAAAAGACTAATGTTTGCCGCCAAACAGTTTCAGAAGTGGTAAAAAGATATCTGGAACACCTAACAATTGAAAGGAAGCCGGGAACAGGAACAACGACTGGTTATCGTAACATTGGTAAGGCATATAAAGTTAAAAGCATCCTTAAGAGAGCTCCTAACACATCCGTCAGAAAAACAGCTCGGTTAGCCCAATGCTCGGACTTTTTTGTACGTAGAGTGAAACGTAAGGCAGGACTAAAGTCCTACAAAGTTCAAAAAGTTCCCGATAGAAACGCTTTTAAAAATTTGGAGGCCAAAACCAGAGCTCGAAAATTGAAATCAAATTTTATACAAAAATACAACTGTTGTGTAATGGACGACGAAAGTTATGTCCTGGCTGATTTTTCGCAGCAACCTGGTCAAGAATTTTATGTTTCCGATGTTCGAGAAATGTTGCGGAAAAATTAGGTGGAAAAAGCAAACGAAATTCCCTAAAAAATTCCTAGTATCGCAAGCCATATGTAGCTGCGGCCAAAGAAGCCAGTCATTTGTGACATCTGGCTCTATAAACAGCGAAATTTATATCACGGAGTGTGTGCAGAAGAGACTTCTTCCATTTTTGAGTCAGCACAATGTATCCACTTTTGGCCCGATTTAGCATCTTGTTACTACAGAAAGAAAGCGCTGGAGTGGTATAATGATAATAATGTGGTTTTTGTACCAAGAGAGGCAAATCCTCCAAACTGCCCGGCCAGTGGAGAGATATTGGTCTCTTGTTAAAAGAGAATTAAAGGACACAAAAAGGTCTACTAGGACATGCAAGATTTCAAAGGTAGATGGACCACCTGCTCTAAAAAGGTGACAGAAACTACCATAAAAGCCTTAATGGGAGGGTTTCCGGAAAAAGTGGATAACTTTGTTCGTAGTGGTTAGAATTTCATGCGGTTTTTTTTTTGTTTGATTTTATATTAAATTTCATTTAATAAAAATTTGGTTTAAAGTCTTAAAATTCAGTGGTTTGTTTTTTATTTAACTTTATGTGTGTTAACATTTTTATGATCTCACTCCTTCATCACCAAAAAGGGCTTCTAATGGTAGTAAAAATTATAAGCAAATATGTAGTATTTTCTAATGTTTACAGTATACATATACTGATGGATTTTATAACTTATTGATTGAAAATGTTTATGAACAGTAAAATATAAAATTTAAGACATACCTCTGCTGCCTACTGTCATGTCTTCTGTTGAATCGGAACAATCACCTGGAATAAAAAAAGGAATTTAAATTATTATAAAAAATTTAATAGACTTCCCAAGAGAATGCTCTTCTTTTTGTACACTTAGAGAATAATTAACTGCAATTACAGTTAAAAAAGTGTAAACTGCAATTGCATTTGAAGTTAAAATAAATGCAATATCAGGTAATTTTAAGTGCAATTGCAGTGTACACTTTATTAACTGCAATTTAGCTTAATTTTGCCGACTTAATTCTCTTAGTGAATTTCACTTAGGATGGGTGGGAACTGGCTAAATGAAATCTGAACTAAATTCAGGTTTTCAAGAAATGTTCAAAGAAATTTTAAACCCTCTTGTCAAGATTTTAGATTTTGATTTCCCATTTTAAATATAGGTAGAAATATATTAAAATTAACATGAAAACATATTCAGTTAAAGGAATGAAATGTGCTAAAATCCCAAAACTTATTTAACAAATTGTGAAAAATAATCTGTTGAAGGCATGTCGCTATCCGGATTTCATTCTCACCGAAGGAAATCGTAAAGGGACGAAGTTTTTAGAATTTCGAGAAATATTTGTTAAATTAAATTACAAACTAAATGAGAATTTTCTGTTCTAGTCTAGGAGCGTTATTAAACATTTAAAATATCAAAGAAAAAACAAAAACAACAACCAAAAATTTACCACAATTAGCTTTGTTATCTTCCAATGTACTACTCTGTTGTTTTGACATATCTAGCAATGTAGTGACATGTATAACCAACAGTAGTACATAATATGTTTTCTAAAATGTCAGTTACATTTAAATTTGCACAAGCACTTGCATATTGGTTTTTTTCTAAATTTATTTTTCCCGTTACATACATTAATTCCATTAAAGGAATTAAATGTGCTTAAATTCCAAAACTTATTTAGCAAATTGTAAAAAATAATCTGTTGAAGGCATGTCCCTATCCGGATTTCATTCTTGCCAAAGGAAACCGTCTGGTGATCGTGATCGTAAGTAATTTTTTACTATACTCACGTAAGCGTGCGTGAGTGTAAGTAAGACAAAATGCTCGTACGTGATTATTTTTTTGTTAGTGAATGTGCTTGGGCACGATTCAAAAATCACTCAAGCTCCCATCTCTAATACCAACAACTTTGACCGATATGGCCTCTGAACAGAATTTTCAGTATATATTTTCTGGAATACTATTGAACATACTGTATCAAAATTGGACAGGACATGGTTCAATCCTTCAATTTCACTTCATTTCCTATAGGACACTGATGTAAAACGGGGCTTTTGTTAAACATTGGACGTGAGAGGTAAAACGGCACTACGAAATTAGCCCCAATGAAATAACCTCCAAACCCAAAAAGAAAAAAAGCCCCAAAAAAATTTAGTTTTGAGACTGTTTTATTTATTTTGGGGATTGTTTCGTTTATGATTTTTGGTTTTTTTTCATTATGAATTAAGCCCCAAATGAAAGAATTCCCAAACATATTAATTTGGGGATTTTTTCATTCTCAGGCTTGACCATTATATAAATTATCCTAATTTCATCTTAGCCGATTTTTTCGGCGCATTTAATCTTGATTTTTCCACCAGTTTGTTTCTTATATGTATATCCTTTGATTGCTTTTATATAAATTTTGTTTTAATTTTTTCCAAATTGGCAAAAGATTTCAAACAAATTTGCTTTATCTTCCAGATGATACAAAGGTAATATTGCCGCATATTATCATACAAAATTATGACAAAGAATACAATTTTTGAATTATTTTTTTTCCAAATATCGCCGAATTATCTTCCAAATGATAAAAGGAAGACAATTTCAAAATACTACTTGACTATTTTCATTCAAATGAGAAATAAAAGATATCGCTTTAATATCTTCTTGGAAGATATCTTCCAAACGCTTGCAGGGCTACTTTCGGGTTAAGTGTAAATCTAGTAGGTGTAAGTTTGATGGCTTGTAAACTATTCTGAACATGAAGTTTGCATAAGTCGAGTTTACACGATTCAGAAGGTACATACGAGGTTAAATGAAAACCCCTAGTGTTTTTTGAACCTATACAAAAAAAAATTTTTTTTTGATTAATTATTGAGCTTGGTTGCTTTTTGTTATTTCAAGATTTATAAGAGGTTTATGGAACGAATTTTATATGAAAAATTTTGTTTTGTAAACCTTCTTTAACTTTATAATGCGTATATGAAATAACACATTAGAGAAAATTTTTTCAATAATTCAAATATTTTGTAGAAATTTTCAGATACTTCATAATAATTATGGAACAAAAAATTGCCTGCTCAGACTCCCTCCTTGTCCATCATTGGCTGGTTAGGTATATGTGACAGCGCATGGAGAAAGTGACCTAAGGGTAAAAAAATCAATTTTTTTTTTGATGTGGACAACATCTGAGCATCGAATGAGACCGATCCCATGCCCTCCTGAGAAAGGGACCTAAGGGTACCTTACAAAGGTTTAAAAGGCTTAATTCTTTCATTCACTTTTTAAAAATTAATGAAATTTGGGTTAAATTTCATTCCCTAATAGCATTCTTATGGAATTAATTCGATAGCTTAATTCCCTATAGCTTAAAATTATACGAATTCATTCTATTTTGATTGAATTCTAACTGAATGAAACCCTATTTACCTGAATTCATTTAATAAAAAAGTGAATGAAAAATGATTTGTTTTCATTCACTTAATCAAATGAAAAATTTAAATTTGCATGTTATTGCTGAAATATTAGCATAATACAATGAAAAACGTTTAAAATTCATCTAACAGAAATAAATAGTATCGTATGCTTTGTTACAGCTTGTATGCTTTGGTTTTGATTATATGTTAGTTTCAAACTACACTGCACTAAGTGAATGGTAATAAAATTTCTTCATTCAATTAGTAAAATGGTGAATGAACATGCGATTTGAATGATTCAATTTAGGAATTCATTCAATTCATATTAAAGCTTTGGGAATGAAGCTTATGAATGAATTCGTTACGAATGGTTTAAGGGAATGGTACATGAATCTTTTTAAAATCTGAATTTAATTTTTAGTGAATTAAGCTTAAATTGAATAAAGTTTTTCGAAGCTCTGGTACCTTAGGTCCCTTTCTACACAGAAAAAATTTACAAAATTCTGTTTGTAATGTTAAACACCTTTTTTGCATAAACAAACAAAAAATTTTTTAAAAAGGCACCAACAATGGAATTTGTAAATACAAATCCCTTTTTGTAGCATTTTTGTAATTTGTTAAAAATAAAATCAATTTTTTTTTAACAATGTGTTTTGTAAATACAATAATTTTTTTTTGTAACTTGTTTGTATTTGTTAAAAATAAAAAAATAAAATTCAACAACGAGTTTGTTATATTAAAACAATTTTTCACTTTATGTTGTCGAATTGACAAAAAAAAAATGATTTGTTTTTTTTTTTGTTTCAAAAAATTCTAAGGCTATTTTTTTGATATTTTTGATACAATTTACAAACATTTAATAAAAAAATTGTTAGATATCTAAGTAAAAAGCCAACAATTTTTTTTAATTACTTAAAATTTTATGATACTTTTTTCTGTGTATTTTGCGCGTCACATATATATTTGTCCCGCTTAAATATAGAATACTTTTTAAGCAACTCTGAATACTCCTAAGAGGAACATTGGCTCTAGGTATAGACTTGCTGCCTATTACATTAACATTTAAACAAATTTACATTATCTCTTGCCTGAACGATTAGAAAACCCTTAAGCATACATAATTGCATGTGCTCTTCAAAAGGTTAACTCTTTTTATTACTTCCACTAACTGTGTTTAACTATTCTGTTATAGGCTACTCCAAAATGTCATTAAAATTTTTGATTTTCTATGTCTGTAACCCTATTTCTCTCCTGACTTTATGAAGTTATCTCTTGTGTACAAACTAATTAAATTTAAATTAAATTCTATTTAGGAAACATTGTTTACAATTCGCCTTTTTAATTACCAAAAAAATTAACAAACCCAAAAAAAAAATCCTCGAAAATACGCAAACATTAATTCAGACTTACTACCTGCATGTTTTTAATGAAGATTAAAAACCAACCAACAAATAAACCTAAACAAAAAACCAAGAAATACAAACAACACTACCATATGCAATTCTAAACCACCAGCTTGGAATATCTATTGTATTATCAGCAAAAACTGATTCATACCAAAATAATAAGAGTATATAGTATACATACATGTGGAAATACTACAAGGCATTGAAATAAGGAAACTAGATAAGAAACTAAATAAAAGCTAAAATAAAATAAAGTTATAAAACACAAATGACAAAAATTTTTTGAGCAGAAAGAAATATTCGTGGTGAACAACAATGTTGTGCTGAAAAACAATTTTTAAAGTTGGAAAAATATAAAACTATTCACCTCTAGGCGTCTGGTGAAAATATATGACAAAAATTTTTTTTTCACCAGACGCTACTATGCAATTGCACAGAAAAAATTTACAAAATTCTGTTTGTAATGTTAAACACCTTTTTTGCATAAACAAACAAAAAATTTTTTAAAAAGGCACCAACAATGGAATTTGTATATACAAATCCCTTTTTGTAACTTTTTTGTAATTTGTTAAAAATAAAATCAATTTTTTTTTAACAATGTGTTTTGTAAATACAATAATTTTTTTTTGTAACTTGTTTGTATTTGTTAAAAATAAAAAAATAAATTTCAACAACGAGTTTGTTATATTAAAACAATTATTCGCTTTATGTTGTCGTATTGACAAAAAAAAAATACTTTTTTGAGATTTTTGTTACAATTTACAAACATTTGAGCAATTGAAAACAAAAAATAAATGATTTGTTTTTTTTTTGTTTCAAAAAATTCTAAGGCTATTTTTTTGATATTTTTGATACCATTTACAAACATTTAATAAAAAAATTGTTAGATATCTAAGTAAAAAGCCAACAATTTTTTTTAATTACTTAAAATTTTGTGATACTTTTTTCTGTGTGTACTTAAATACACCATTTGAATTAAGACTGAAAATTTTTTACCCTCTGGACCGATTTTGTTCATTTTCAATACCAAACTGTTCGGGAGGATGTCCATTAATCTAGGTGAAAATTAACAAACCCATCTTCGTCTTTCATTAGGGAAATGGTCATCGCTAGATCTTCTTTAAATTTCCAAAGATATTTAATTATTTATATTATATTAATTTTATCAAAATTTCGTCCTGAGCACCGTGAAAAATGTATTAAATTTGCAAAATTCTAAACTATATCCACTTAGCGATTATTTGCTTGTCAAAAGATAAGTTCTGGTATCCATATTGCCCTATTTAGAACACATTTGGTCATATGAATAAAACTTAGCAATTACTTCGAAGTAATTACTTTGGGCTTAGGAATGGCTTTTAACTCCAAATTTACCAATTGGCTGGTAGAATAGCATGAAATGTAAACGAAAATTAAAAAAATAAAATTTCTAGTCTACTCCCAAGCAGACTAGATTTGTGAAGTAATTGCTTAAAAAACCCTGTATTTCCCCCTATTAGTAATATCTATTTTTTATTCATATGAGCCATTGTTTCCACCGCATTGAATTTCTGATAAAAAGCAAACAATCGTGAATTTCAAAAAAATCTGAAACACGTGTTCATTTAAATCGACTATAGATTATGATATGTAAGTTTGACATTTCAATCACAAACATCTCCATACAAAAAAATATGATATGCGTGAACATGTTATATATACCGCTGGACGCGCCTCATATGATACCCATATTGAGTATGCTGTCTTCAGATAAAATGCAAAATTCTTACAAAGACTATAAAAAAGACCTCTTTTAAAAATAGTCCAGCTCTTGAGATCTCATTGCTAGAACCGAAATATTTTGGGAATCATCATAAAACAAACCAATATTTATTTTGAGGGGGCACTTTTTTTACTTTTTTCTGTCCATATAAGGTGAGTCGCTCTAATGTATATCCTTTCATATATGTGGAGGGCTTAAACACATAAATTGTCCCAATATAATGGAGACAAAATTTGAAACAGCAGTAAAATTCGTTTAAGATGAAATCGCATAAGACAAAATCTCGCTTAACACGAACTAATTAAAAATTCCCGACGAATTTTGAGGTCACGATTTTCTCTAATGAGTATTTTCTTTGAGTAACCCAGCAAACAAAGATGATCATTAATGACTCAGAAATGAGCTCCGAAAACATAAACATTTTTCCACTTTTTCCTATGAAAGTGGTCCGTCCAAAAGAGCCCCCTGTGTACTCAGAAATGACTCAGAAAAAAGAACGTATAAAATCGAAATTTTCTTCATAAATTTAAATAATTTTGGAATCTTCTTTGAGTCCAAAAAATGAACCCTCGTTTTGAGACAGCTTTTCAGATTGTAGAGACAACTTTTTGGATTGCTTTCTGAGGGTTTATATTTTCTACCAAAAACAGAGTGTTTTCAAAAAAACAATAATCATTTCTATGAGCCAGTTAAAAATCTTATTTATGAGCGCTCCGAAATTGCTGGCTGGAAAGTTTATTTTTTTATTTATAAAACAAATTGCTTTATTTTTCGGACAAACAAAAGAAAATTTCGTTCGAATTTTCACTTGAGAAAATGTTTTTTTCTTTTTTTTGATTTTAAAAGTGATTTTAAAACAAAAAAAAAATTATCCGCAACAAAAATTTATTTGACCACCCAGCAAACAAAGATGATCACTAATGACTCAGAAATGAGCTCCAAAAACATCAACATTTTTCCACTTTTTCCTATGAAAGTGGTCCGTCTAAAAGAAATGTACTCAGAAATGACTCAGAAAAAGGACGTATAAAATCGAAAATTTCCTCATAAATTTAAATAATTTTGGAATCTTTTTTGAGTCTGAAAAATGAACCCTCATTTTGAGACAGCTTTTTAGATTGTAGAGACAACTTTTTGGTTTGTTTTCTGAGGGTTCATATTTTCTACAAAAAAAAAGAGTGTTTTAAAAAAGACAATAATCATTTCTATGAGCCATTTAAGAATATAATTTATGAGCGCTCCGAAATTGCTAGCTGGGTATATAATGAAAAATTTTTCTTGGATAAAAATAGTTTGAAAGAAAAAAAAAATTTAATGCGAAATTTTCATTTAAGCGCGTTTTTTTTTTTTTTTTTTGATAAAGAGAAATTTATCGCGAACAAATATTCTTCTTCGGTAGCAAAAATCCACTCGCTTAATAATTATTTTTATTTTCTAATAAGGGGCGTAATCGAGTTTGTCTTTTTTTTGTAGAACGCAAACTGGAGACGGCGGAAATCGGTGTTGAAAAGTTATTCGTTTGATTCCCCGAGTTCATCTTAACAGAGTTTTCTGCAATACATTGAAGTTTAACTTAAATACATTCAGTGTGTTCGAATACTCGATATTCTTACTACTTTTACTACAATTGGCAAATTTTATTTACTTTTTGTATTGAATTTTTCCAGCTGTAGTAAATGTAGTAACTTGTAGTAAGTAAACGAACAAGCTTATTAAGTGCTTACGTGATATCATTGTAAAATAGCACGATTTTTGCATTTCAACCATATGAAATTGCCAAAAATCTTGTTATTTAATGAAAGCGTGCACAGCACTAAAGCCCGGTATTTTGTTCGTACTTTTGCGAATAAAGCTGTCAAACTAAATATAAAAAAAAATGATTTTTCGCTTGCGTTGAATTGTTGCGAAATTGCGGTGGAATTTTTTTCTCATCAATTTAATAGACAGGACCATTTGAAAATGTAGCGAAAAAGTGACATTTGGGTTAATTACCATTGTAACATTTTATAGACCATAAAAAATTTGTGCATTTTAATGTTTTTATTATAGTTTTTGAGCTCCAAATATAGAGCGAAATTTTTTCGCTCTTTTGTACAAAATACTGGGCTTAAAACTGTGAATTCCGTCATCACCCAATAAACCATAAAGCAATACAATATGGTTAACGATTACATATTTAATTACATTTTTACTACAGTTTATGAAACAAAAATATGAAATCGTAATGATATCATAATTTTTTAAAATATCGATAAAGTTTCTGAAAAAATCATTTTTGTTTATTATAATTTATTCGCTAAAGATATCACATGTTTTTGTTTATTTCGATTTCGTTAATGATATCACATTTTCATGGAGAAGTGATACAATAACGACAATAATTTTGTAATATGGCGAAAATATTATCGCGCTGCCTGAGAATGTGCATTTTTCTTCAAAGTACTCCTATCCAATACTTATGAATCGTTAATGACATCATTCTCGGACAAATTTATAATCGAAATTATATCGTTACGAATTCGAAATTCGTTTGGTTTGTTTGGTATCAAAAAAATAACAAGTTCGATAGATTTTAAATATAAAACACGAAGCACTAAAAGTGCTATTGAACTAGAAGAATGCTTGCAATTGAAGCCACTTCGAATAATTTATAATTTTTTTCTTCATAATATTGTTACCTTATTCTAGTAAAGCGTAGTATTCCAGTATATGGTTATAACTAGGCCAACCAAAAAGAAGCCAGAGCATGTTTTTTATTTGAAAGGATGGAACAATTTAGATTAAAATCAAGTTCTGATCTAAAAAATATAAGAATTTAAAGCTATATTTGTTAAAGCTTATTTTACCTAATTTTACTTGTTTTTGCTTATTTAGCTTATTTTGTAAATATTGGCTTATTTTTGTTATTTTTTTTAAAAATTAAGCTTATTTTTATGCGAAAATAGAGCATATTTTAGCTTTTTGTTTTTCATAAAATCATTAATTTTAAACTTTATTTTAAGTCGACATAAATTTTTTTATATAAAATTTTTCTTTTAAATTTATTTTAAATTAAGAAACCTTTTTTGTTAAAATAAACTTTTTATTTTTTAAACCTGAATTCTAATAGAACAAATATGACAATGATGATTTCCTTAGGCAAGAATGAATTCCGGATAGGGCCATGCCTTAAACAGATTATTTTTCACAATTTGTTAAATAAGTTTTGGGATTTTAGCACATTTAATTCCTTTAATACAATTAATGTATTTCCCGATGAAAATAAATTTAAGAATGTCACAACTTTGTATTAAATAAAAAATTTAAATTTTATGAGGATTTTAATGAAGAAATAATGAAGTTTAAGGGCTTATTTTTGCATTTCAATTGCTTATTTTAATGTTTTTCCGAACTTTTTTTAAGACTTAAAATATTGCTTTTAGAGCTTTTTTTTGGCTGCCCTAGTTATAACTATGAATATGCAATTGTTGAAAAAAGTAGTACATATTCTCACTTTATACTTAAACTTCCTACGAGTATTTTTTTTATTTTAAAGTCCGTTTACAATATTTTAGTACCTAGTATATTTTTGTCGACTTCTTCTTAATTTCTTTTTTACTAACTACTCCAAAAATATATAAAAAAAAACTGAAGAATCCTTATCAACGTACTATCTGTGTTGGATACATTCATTTATAAAAATACACAACAACTACAACACATCACATATATGGAGAGCAGTAAAAGAATCGATTCCCCAGCAAAAAAAGTGGGAAAGGATAATTATAAAAACACTTCAACATTTGAATTGGAAAATTTTTCAAATTTTGTTTTTCATCTATGAATTTAATATTGGCTTAAGCCAATTGTTATAGCAAGGAAGGACTGGGCAGCGTCAGAAAAATACAAACGGGAAAGTGATGGCAAGGCATTTTAATATGTATTACACCTAAAATATTATGTACCTACGTCGGAAGAAAAATCTCAAACGGGTTGCAAATGGATTTGGCTAGTTATATCCTAAACCGCTACGTGGTCAGGGTATTATAAGTTTGTGCTAATGTTTGTAACACCAAAAAATATTGGTCCTAGACCCACCTTATAGTATACCGATCGGCTCAGAATTTTTTTTATTTCGATTTAACGATGTCCGTCCGTCCGCCTGTCCGTCGCTCCGTCTGTCTGTCTGTGTGTCTGTCCATTCATTCTTGTGCGCACTCTACAGGTCGCAAATATTAAGATATTTTGATAAAACTGGACTTATGTCGGCCCAAGGACGAAGCCTATTGATTTTGGTGAACATCGGTCCATGTTTAGACCTAGTGCCCATATAAGGGTCCCCCCAAAATTATATTGATTATATGCTGCAGGTCGCAAATATTAAGATATTTTGATGAAATTTGGTACACCGACCTATATCAGCCCAAGGACAAAGCCTATTGATTTTGGTTAACACCGGTCCATGTTTAGACCTAGTGCTCATATAAGGATCCCCCCAAAATTGGCTTGGTTACAAACTGCAGGTCGCAAATATTAAGATATTTTAATGAAATTTGGTTCGCTGACTCACACTATAGAAAATTTTGACACAAGTCCCATTTTAACCCATTCGAATTTCGGATCCAAACATTAGTTGGCTTTTAACCAGACTGGTGTAGGGTATTTTATAGTCGGCATGCCCGACTTTAACCTTTTTACTCGTTTTTTTTTACAATATTTTAGTTGAAACACTGATTTAGACAAAGAATTTAGTTATCTTCATGTAACACAATTCCAAAAATCTTCAGCACTTTAACTAATTTTCAAAATTATGTATAACTAATTTTTAAGAACCCATTCGTTAAATTTTACACAAGTTATTGTTAAAATATAATATTTTCACGTTTCTTTTATTACCCGGTAGACGGCTCCATAAGTGTATCCAAACTTTTAAAGATGGAGCTATCTTTTTCCCTCCCGATCTTTTAAAATGGCCCTTATCTCGAAAACTAGGAGAGATAGAGCCAAATTTATCCGTAATCATAAAATACCCCCGTGAAAAGGTTATCTCTATCCAAAAATGGACCTTGGTGGGGCCGGGACCCTTGGAAATTTTTAATAAAAATTGTCTACTTAATAAAATGGCCCATATCTCGAAAACTAAGAGAGAGCAAAACGGACAAAATGTTTGCTCCTTCAGTGTACACTCGACAAGGATCTATACCCATTCCCATGCCGAGTGTACACTCACAATATTTGTTCCTTAAAATCTACCGAATATTTACATTAGACCGTACTACCTACAGGAAAAAAAATACAATATGAAGTATTTTTGCAAGGCAATTTCAAAAAAAATTTTTTTTTGCCGAACGTAGGTGTCGCCATTTTACATTTTTTGTTATATCTTTGGCATTTACAGTCGGATCTTAAAGTATGATACATCGATGTTTTTCTCTCGAGGAGACCAGTGTTTTGCTCTAAGGGTCATTGATCTCAAGTATCCCGTTCTAGTAGGTACCCACCAGATCTCAGTTGTTACAACCCTAATGTCAGAAAATTAAAGCTCGCAAAAAATCATTAAACTTTTGATAAAGAAGTTTTTCGATAAACCCAGTAGAATTTTTTTTTAAATTTTTTTGGTTGCCGAACGTAGGGGTCGCCTTTTTAATTTTTTTCATTGGATTTTACCTTTATAGCAAAACACTGGTCTCCTCGGGGCAAAAAAAATTGATATATCACACTTTAAAATCTGACTTTAATTGCTTTGTTGATCCTTGTAATCAAGGAGATTTTAAGTACTTTCCCAATTTAAACAATAATTTTCTTAAAAATTAATTATCTTAAAGCTCTGCAAATACACCACAAGAAAGTAAACTTAACTACCACATTTATACAATAACATCTACTAAAAAAAATTGTTGTATGTAAAAAGGCCATCATAATATTCGTACGTTTGTTTCGGTTGGTTTTCCTGATATCTAAAATCTAAAAACAAACCGAGAAAAATATAATAAAAGGAATTCTGCGGATTGTTGTTATTATTGTTATTATAATTCCTTGAAGTGGTCATATCAGTAAAATATAATCATCAAACTAACAAACAGCAATACATACATACAGACAGACAGACATTTATACACTTTTAACAAAACATATGAACAACTAAAAATGCAACCAGATGATGATTATGTAGAAACAACAAAATAAAAACTTGTAAGAGGAATGAAAAATTGTATGTCTGTACTTATGACGATGATGATAATAATGTTGATCGCATTCAAAAGATACTTTTTTGGGATTTTTTCGTTGTGATAATCAAACTTTTCTTTCTGTAGTAATACAGAGCGAAAACACCATTAACATTGTTTTGAAGTTGAAACAATTATTATGCTTAAGGGCATTTGACAGATTTACACAGAGAATAGCCCATATTTGTATATTCAAATAAATAAGAAACGCTGTAAAACTTTTTTAAATGTAATTCCTAAAGAGGGGAAAGAATCCTTAAGCCTTTAAAACATATTGAAAATGTTTAAGTTAGCATTCAATGTGTATTTAAAGTACACAAAGTTGTTATTTATATGGTAAATTTATTAGTAATTATTAAAAGCGGTACACTCAAAATAATAAGTCTGTTGGCTGAACAGAAAAATTTGTTACTTTAACAAAATTTCTTCCTGGTTTTTGGCTTAAAATAAAATTTGTTGATTTTGTTAAAATTTGTTGATTTCTTTTGTTAAATTTAACAAATCTAAATTTAAGTAAGATGCCAGTAAAACTACAATTTTATTTGTAATTATACTGAGTCGTAAAATTTGTTCAAATTAAGGTCTCGGGACCCTCACCAGGCATAGTTCATACAATTTAAAATCTTGCCGGGCACTTCATAGGGGCAAACATTTTATCCGTTTTGCTCTATCTCGCTTAGTTTTCGAGATATGGGCCATTTTATGAAGTGTAAAATTTTTATTAGAAATTCCCGAGGGTCGAAGGCATCACCATGGTCAATTTTTGGATAGAGATAACCCCTTTAGCTGGGGTATTACAAGATTAGGGATAGTCGAAATTTTCTTAAATTTTGCTCTATCTCTTTTAGTTTTCGAGATATGGGCTATTTTAAAAAATCGGGAGGGAAAGAAATAGCGCCATCTTTAAAACTAAAATCTTTGTTTAAATCAGTGTTTCAACTAAAAATTTTTTAAAAATTAGTCAAATCGATTTGAAACCCGTTTGGCGGATTTTTCTACTGACGTATTATTTTAAGTGTATAACAGTAATATCAATAGAAGTACATTGACTTTTTTTTGTCATAAATGATGTAAGATTAGGGTTGGTGTGTTAATCTGATTAATAGATAAGCGGATACATGTGAGGGTCGTATATAAGTTCTCAACAATCACTTTATCATGATAATTATTTAAAAATAATTTAATTGATTTTTTGATTTTAAGTTAACTTTAAAATTTATCGATTTCAAAATGTATCAGAGGTTGGTATATGAGGCTTTCCAAGCCAACTGTCTAAGTAAAAAAAAAAGTTATGTATAATCTATGACAAAGTATTTATTGTCCTATATGATACGAAGAAAAACTGAAGCAACTTCTTTCAATTTTCAAAAGTAGGCGTGCTTAAATATTGACAAATTTATTTTTTAATATAAGTTTTATTATAATTAAGTGAAATCTGGAAAATGCTAGAAATTTGACTACACCAATGGCCAATTAAAAAAAATATATATTTTTTTAAATTTCGGTATTAGTTCTGAATTCTTATTGTAATAGAAAACTCAATTTATCTACGAATGTGTTGGATTATTTTCTTTTAGAAAAAAGCTCGAATGTTTTTTCTTTCTATACAGACAGTTTCATAGTATTACTCATCTCGGTTTTGGAAGAAATATTCCTTGAATTTTGTATATCGCAAATATTCTGTGTGAATGTAAATATTTCTTATACAGTGGTGGAAAATGTAAGGTCATACGTTGCTCAAGCGGAACAGTGGCCACATGACCCATTCGGCCGAAGAAACAGGCGACCATTTGCTTTGCTGTGCTTCTTCCACGAACAAGTTTTGTTAGATTTTGCTCGTCTTGGAATACCCACAAGGTCGATTGCTGGGGGGTTACCGCGTAACTCGATTCGAAAAAAAATTTTAGAATTCATAAATTTTGCACCTTTTGTAAAAAGAAAAGTTTTAGTAAAAATCTTACTTTTTGAATTTTTATGTGTAGTGTAAAAGTTATAGGATAAAAATAAATTAAAAAGTAGAATTTTCATACAGAATTATATTTTTAACAATATTTGTAAGATTTACGAATTCGAAAATTGTTTTTCTAATCGAGTTACGCGGTTATCACCCTTTTTTGTTTCCGGCTCATACGCATATATCCATGATTCGTCACCTGTCACGATTTTATACACGTCTTTTGAAGCACCACGGTCGAACTTTTTAATCATTCCCTTACATCAATCGACGCGAGCCTTTTTTTGAGCGATGGATAAATTACCCAAAAAGGGCAAATTTTTTTTACAACTAAGTGTTCATGCAAAATCGAATGTATTGAAGTGGAACTAATGTGCAAGGTTGCCTCTCTCTCACGATATGTCACATGACGATCTTGCATTATCAGTTCACGCACTGCATCGATGTTTTGTGGCACAACAACCGTCGGCGACCGAACTACGACCACGATTGAGTTCACTATACCAGCGACTACCCGTTTTACTTCAAAAAAGTTGGCATCACTGCTTGGCAAGGAAAATTTTGCAGCTGCTCTAATGTAGCAGTTTGCTTGAAAAGCATGATATGTGGGAGAAATAGTGATGTGAGATTTGTAAATGTTGAAAATATCTTCAGTTAGTAACCAATTGGAAATTTAAATGATGTCATTGAATTAATCCATATTAATATTTTATCCGTTAATCCCTTTCCAAATTTGATAAAATTTGACATTGTTACCTTTTACAAAGCAAATATTCTCACAAAATTTTAGACCTCCGAAGTGCTAGGTTATGTAAGGACATATTTCTTATGTAAGCAAGCACACATTTGAGGTTTTCTTAAAATCTTTGAGTTTCAACGCCTCATATTTTTCTTACAAAATAGTGATTTTACGAGAGGCGTTTGAGACACAAATATATTACACTAATAGAAAAAGGTCTGTAAAAATTTTAGTTAAATCTTCTAAAAACTATTAGAAAATTGCCATGCAGAAAAAAACACTGAAATCAGCAGATTATTTTGGTAAACTTTTAGTAAGACAGGAAAAAAATTTTTTAGCTATATTTGAGTCAAATTTTAGTTAATAGAAAATAACAATTTAACCTGCTAAAATCAGCTAAATAATTAATAGACCAAAAAATTACATAAAAATTTAAAATTTTTAAAGTTTAAAGTTTACTCGTATTTTCTCGATATTTTTTAAATGCAAATAAAAATCGGGCTTTTTGAAAAACAGCAGCTCACAATTTTTTTTAGCAAATATTTCTGTTAATTTAACAGGATAGACTGCTATTTGCATTCAGCTAAATTTATTTTAATTTTCAATTAACTAAAAGTTAACTTAAATAAAACTAAAATGCATTAAATTTAACAGTTTTAGGGGGTAATTTTGTAAAACGCAACGCCTTGCGTTGTGTTGTTTTTCACACAAATTGTTTTTGTAACAATAACAATTTACACATAAATCAACGCAACGCAAGGCGTTGCGTTTTACAAAATAACCCACTTATTTTTGCTTTTCTTATTTTACTAGTATTTAGCAAAAAAGTATGCTAATTTAACAGTTTTTTCCGCACCATCAATTTTAACTATTTTTACAGATTTATTTCTATGAGTGTATCAATTGAATTAATTCGTAATAAAACAAATCGAACGAAAACAAATACGAATTAATTCCATTCAATATATAGTCTTTTGTGAAATAATTCATTGAATTTTTAATTCTGAACTCAGAAACTGAATTAAAGAATTAATTCTTCAAAGCTTTTGAGTGGTATACTAGACGGTAGGTCTAGGTCCAATCTTTTTCGATGTGATAGACAACAGTTCTAGTTCTGCGATCTCGATTAAAGTCGTAATTTGTTTAACTCGTTTTTAACCTAAAATGTTTATGTACACTCATAAAAAAAAGTTAGTACAAAAGTCTGTTAAACGCGTTCTGATTCTATTGAACTAATTTTCCTGTTATTTTGTATTAAAATTTAGGATTGAACTAATATTTTTTGTAAATCTAATTTAGCATTACAACTACTTTCAGCCGTATTTGAACTAACTTTGCATGCTAATTTTTAGTAATTTGTGTTTCTTAACTTTACAAATTTTTCAGCTAATTTAAACCATGTTTATTTTCTAATTATTATATTTTTGTGTCTCTGCTATCAATATCACATAGAGATGGCGCTATATTTTAATTTTTTTATTATAAGATCGTAAAATAGTTTGTATCTCGGAAACTAAGCGAAATAGAGCAAAATGGACAAAAATTCGTCACTCTGTACCTTTAAAGTAACCCTTATCAGACACTTATACTCCCAATAATAAATATGGGCCCGTCTAGGGTCAGATCCCGGAAGTCGAAATTTTAAGCGAGATTTTAACAGAAATTTGTAGTTAAATCAGGTAAAACCTCTGCTGAATTCAGCTCAAATTTCTTAGCTAATTTAACTAAAATTGTCCGTATATTTAGCAGTATGTAAAATTTAGCTTACCTAAATTTAGCAGACCATGATTTTTAACTTCATTGAAAATTCTGCTGGCGCAAATTCAGGTACTATTTCCTGTTATTTTATCAGAATTTTGAACTATTTGTACGGGCTTTTTTTATGAGTGTACCTTAGACATGATACAAATATCGAACATTCTGTTTTTTAATAAAAAAAAACAATAATTTTAAAACATTTTTATTTAAGTGAATAATTCGAAGCGAATAATTATGCCGAATACTGAAAGTCTTGAAAATAAATTAAAAAATTTTGAATAATGCAAGGAAACTTTAATTAAATGCGGATTTCCATTTACAAATTAAATTCTATTTGAAACAACTGACAACCGAATTATTGGACAATTCTTTTACAGTTATGATAAACTAATTGATATTAAGATCAACCCAGTTGAAAGTTACCAAAATGGAAAATTCAGCGACTTTTGGATAGTTCGGCTGCCGAATTTAAAAATCTGAAGCAATTTAAATACTGAATGAATACAGTAGAAACAGACTTAGCATTTTCAATAACTTTTTCGACTAAATAATTACACGATTATTAAAGATGGGAGTTTTAAATAAAAAGTAGCGTTGACAAACCCTGCTGATGAAAAGGGTTAATGTTTAAATGACAACTAGGGTATTCAATTAATCGACTTTTTATTTTAATCGATTAATTATGCAAATAATTATTTTGGTTTTTTTTAACCGATTAATCCAACAAAATTTTATGTAATGTAATATAAGATTTTTTTGTATTTTTAATATTTTATTAAAAAAAAATTTACAAAAAAAAGTTTCGATAAATCTTCAAAAATATATTCAGATCATACTCGCATTTGTAAACATTCCCTACGGGGAATGAGGAGTGAATTGCCCTGCAAGGACCTATCCCGGGACCGGTCAACCGAAGGCATATTACTAAATTAGTACAAATATGAACAAAAGCGAATTTTCTAAGTATTTTCTGATCCGTTACTTTCACTGTTG
This sequence comes from Leucophora obtusa, assembly GCA_949987735.1. Taxonomy (NCBI): domain Eukaryota; kingdom Metazoa; phylum Arthropoda; class Insecta; order Diptera; family Anthomyiidae; genus Leucophora; species Leucophora obtusa. Next base: position 193,122,996 of record OX465298.1, read on the forward strand.
CTTTTAAAAAACTTGACTGATACCGAAATAAAAAACAAAATTCGCGGCATAGTTTTAAAAATATTTTTTTGGCTTTTTTAATTTTTATTTGAAAAATAAAAATTGTTTTTTCGACCTTTTTAATTGATTAATTAGAAATTTATTAAGGGGATTTGGAAAATCCCCGAAACGATCGTCTTTTCATTCCTGGTTTTTGAAAGCAAAAACTCTGTGAAGTATTTGTTAGGGGAATATCCTGATGAAGAAAAATAGTAGTTTTTGAAAAAAAGTACTTATTATGTTAATTCATAATAAGGAAATTGGCCTCGAACTGAATCAATAAATTTCTAAATATTTTTTTTATTTATTTTACTCTTTTATTTATTTTTAACTTTATTTTTTTACGATTTTCTTATTATAGTTCTTATTTTAAATTTCTATAATTTTTTGCTAAGAAATTTTAAGTTTTGTATTTTCAAGGTTTTTTTAATGTTCTTTTTAACTTAAGGGGAATTTTTTAGATTTTTATTTATATTATCAGAGTTTTTGAGGTAATTTTCTAATTTTTAATTGATTTTTTAATTTAATTATGGCCAACGTAAAAAACGAGTCAACTGACATTAAAGGACCTATCACATGACCGGTCAATCGGGGGCATATTCAAGGCACTTTCACTATATTTGCGTGTGTGTGTTAATGCTGTTTTCTTTTCTATTTTTTTCTTTTCCATTTTTTTTATTTGCTTGTGGTATTTGTTTCTTCTTTTTCTTTTTTATTTGAACAGAAGCGAAAAATATATAACTTTTCCGTCAGCTAGCCATCATGCACAAGCAACATTAGCTCAGACGGTAGAGCGTTTGCCTTACAAGCAGAAGGTTGTGTTTTCGAGCTCTACTTGACGTCAAGTAGATTTTTTTTTCATTCTTAATTTTTTATTAGTTTATTTCAATAGCTATTTTTAGACACATCACCTTACGTGTCACAAGGTGTCTAAACTGTGGCAATTGCTCATTTCCAATAACAACGCCATGTTAAAGTGACGTGTGTCTTTCAAACAAAAAGATCGCTAAAGGACCGGTCCCTACCCCCTTGGGACCTATCCTGCGTGTTACTTTGGACCGGTCCCTTTCCCCGTAAGGTTCTTATTGTATTTTTCTGTTCCCTCTGTCACATATTCCAATTGTATCCAAATCGAAAAGAACCACCCCGCAGACATTTCTTGTAAGTTTTAAATTTTAAAAAGTTAATCCTGGATTAGCTAGAAGTAAAGGTTGTAGGCCTCGAAAACATTTAATGAGTTAAGTGAGAATAGAACAACTCGTATTTTGATTTTTTTCTTTCGTGAGCATTGGATAAATAAAAAGGTAAATGTAGAGAGAACTTCTGTTAAGAATCGATATGTTTTCTACATTTACGTCTGTGGTGGATGCAGAAGTATCATCCTTTATTTGATTTTAGTAAAGACAGCGAAAAAAAAACGTTGTGACTAATTTTGTCAAAATTGGCTCAGTTGGCTTCTGAGTAGCTTATTTGAAATAAAAGTTATTAAGTTCCCATTTACGATTATTTAGTTCTTATTAAAGATTAATTTTTTCTACAATCTTGTAGGCAACTTATTTGCAAAATTCTTTGTTTTACGATTTAAATTGCATTTTAGAACAAGTTCTAAATATGACTATAAAAATTTATTTATTTGTCTCTCAATTCGCCGTTTGGTAGGTCGAAACTTATGGCTTTCAAAGATATCTTTTGCTAAAGTAAAGAATGTTATGGGTGCAGAGTGCTAACAAAACAAATTATTACTCGTATATTGAGCTTTAATTGTTAAGCAGGATTCACAATGCATGAGTATTTCACTCAGCAAAGTGGAGTGTTCTAAAATAGAGCTAGTATGATATAAAGTATTTAACTGCGAAAAAGAAAGGAAAAAATCCACTCACATGGTGGAGTAATCCATCACTGTTTAATGTTTTCATTTTATATACACATTTTTAAAAATCAACTAAAACAAACATTTTTGTAATTTTTTATCAATTTCGATTAATCATATTAAATTATTCGTTACTCGAAATTCGGAAAATTAAAATTATTCGAACAATTATTTAACAAAATTTTTCGATTCATCGAATAACGATTAATCGATTGAATACCCTAATGACAACCCAGCAAAAAATAGACACAGTTATAGAAGCATTGCAGAACTGTAAGCACATTTTGTAGCACTCTTTTTTTCTCTCCCTTCAAAAATAGCAAAAGGCAGAGAATGTGTGATGTTGTTGTCTTTTCGTTACTTCTAAATGGGACATCGCGTACAAAACTTGTGTCACATTCCCGCAAGAAAAGAGGCTGTTTCCAAAAATGCCGTGAAAAGTAGCACTTTGTTTATTGCGGGTATATGACATGATTTGTATTCACGCTGTCCCACTTAGAAGCTTGCAATAAAAATACAACAACATTAAAAACTCTGCGTTCTTTCATTGCAGTCTTCGAAGGGATATACGAGAGTAGCGCTAAACAATGCGCTTCTAGTTCTGCACTGCTTCTGAAATCGTGTCAATTTTCTTGCTGGGAATGATTGTCGAAATATCTGGTTTAAAGCATTGAAAAGGAAATTTAAATGGTCTGAACTTTTTGACAGAACTAAGAAAAACTGAAAAATTGTTTAATCTTTGTCACTACTAGTTCAATATTAATTAATATTAAGTCCATTTATAATATTTTAGGAAATTTTTATATAAACTGTTCACTAGGTTATAATTTTAGCACTCAAATATATATTTAATAAAAATTCACTTACGTGAATTTGAAATCATTTTCAATGTTGATTTATTTTCAGTAATCCAAGTAGTTATATTCCTTAACGAGCAGTACGTGTTAATCCAATAAAAGGTTTATTCATATTTTTTTTGTATTTATGTAAATATTTTCGTTATTTCAATATCCAACTAAAAACCAATCAGCTGTTTTTAAAAAGAAATTCTGACTCAATGGTCAGTTAAAAGAATTTCATCACAACACACTTCTTTAAAACTTTATTGATAAATAATTTGTTGCTGTTAATAAATAATAACATTTTAAGCAGTTTTGCACATACAATACGATAATTTTTTTATAAACATTTTTTTTGTTCAACACGTGTAAATTTGCTGAAATTTGATCCACTTTTTCAATTCTATTGGAACTGAATTCTTTTATTCATTTAATCTTTAAAAAAAATTTCGCTAAAAAACGCGCGTATTCCATTCCCGATAATTACGTTAATTTCTCAATTTGTTTTTTAAATTTTTTTATAAACATTTTATAACTTTGTTTTGCGTTTTTTTTTGTATTTTTGTTGTATATTGATTTTAAAAATTTTACGTATATTCAAACCCCGTTTATGTTGCTTGTTTCGCGTTCTGTAGTAAACTAAAAACCGAATGAGCGTTAAGTAATGAATATTTTTTTTACTGACTGCCAGATACAAAGATACGAACAAAACGAAGCGCATGTTGATTTTTCATTTTCATTTTGTTGTTGTTGTTTCAATAGCTGTGATGTGGTTGTTGTTATTGTTGGCATTATAACAAACAGCTGATATTTGTTTGATAATATGAGTGAGTGTATACGGCCAACAATCTTTATCTCTTTATGTTGCCGTTGTTGCTAACAAATTTGCAAAATAAATGGCTAGATCAGACCCAAAAATCGCTAGGAAATCACTAGATTTACAAACAGTGCAAATTTAGCGATTTTAACCCTAGATTGGTGAAAAATATTAATTAAAGGAGTTTTTACTCAAAAATTTCTTTAATATGTTCATAAGAAGTGTTATAAACTTTTAAATAATAAAAAATGTGACGATTAAGCTTCAAATAATGAATCCGGATTTTCATTGAATTAATATTAGTATTTAAAATACTCAATAGAAGGCTTTGTGCGTTGAAAAACTACATACCCATATTTTTTTGAGATGTGCATTTTCTAAAAAGTTTTTTTTTTACTAAAATTGTTTAAGAAGTTTTTGAGAAAATCGCCGTTATGGCAACACTGGTTGTTGATGTGTCGTTAAAGTCATGACAATTTAGCAATTTTTTCAAGGAACAGAATTTTGCGCGATTTTCTGGAAAAGGAGCATTTTTGATTTTGTGTCCTTACTTTTTTACTTATCGATGGTCATAAGTGCATACCCTGTTACTAGGGTTGTCACTCCATTAAAAATTAGTCGACTAATCGAACGAACAATTTAAAAATCATGATTTTCGGAATTATTTTTGACGAATATCGAATAACACGAATAAATAAAAAATTTTTTTTATAATAATGCTTAAGCACTAATAATTTCTATGGCACATTTTGGTTGTCTACAAAATTTAATAGAAAATAAATTTAAAAAATAACACTTCTTTAAAAACTCTTTAAATTTTAGTTTATAAGCATTTATTGGTATTAAAATACCTTTTCGAACAAAGCAAAACTAAAAATGTCATCGAAGATATTACCGAATAACCCATAGAATTTTAAAAATTCAAATCGTTGCTGCGCCTATGAAAATAGCTATTTGTTTTCAAAAATTATTTGTGGAACACATAAATTAGGTCTTTATATTGTGTCATGGCCGTGTTTTTTGGAATTAATTTTTTTATAAATAAAAAGTTTGAAGGTTTGTTTATATATGTGTAATTAATTATTTTTTTTTAATTAAATTTATTGAGCCTTTTTTTCAAACATTAACGGTGGGTCTCATACTGCAGGTTTAAACTTTAGTTTAATAGTTAACCCAACAATTTGTTGTTGTTTTGTGTACATTTTTTTGACATTTTCTTTTGTTTATAGTTAAAGTTAAACCTACAGTATGAGACCCACCGTAAAAGAATAATATAAAAAAAAAAATATAGAGTTGAATTTTAAAATTATATCGTATTGTCTTAAAAATGTATAATCTAGGCTACTACAGTATCATACTTAACATAAAGGAATTAAATCGCATATGATAATGTTACAAGATAGCGCCCTTGCTCCCGATGCTATCAATGTCGTGAAAGTATATTTCTTAAACTTAGAATAAAACTTATAATTAAAAAATACAAACTAGGGAATTAACAAAAAATAATAAAACAAAAAGAAAAAATATGTTGAAATAAAATATAACGATACCATAGATTCAATACTCTATATCTGCAAAAATACAATTGTTCAGGAGAGCAATAAAACTAATTCACTTGCTTATAAGATTTTTTTGAATTAATCTGTCTTCTAGAATATTATTTAAAAATGGCAGCTTATTCCTACATATATTTATTTTGCAATTAGTTGCGTTATTTACGTCGCTAATGCAGATATACAGTTCTGAAATAAAATTTTTATATAATTTTATGATAATACTAGCGGATATGTAGTTTTTATAAATATAAAAAATATGCATTATTAGGAATAAATGACCATCTAAATCTCTATACTTTTTGTGGAAAACAATAGTATGTGCCTCCAAACATCAACGAACACAGAAAGCTCTTTAAAGTCATTTTCTACGTTTTTTCGCATTCCGCCGTTATTTAGAAATTTTTTAAGTGCGATTTCTTAAAATTTATTTTTGCAATTTAAAATTGCAAAAAAAAATCACGAAAAAACTTAAGGAATTTTTTTGCATTAATATATTTCTTTACAGAATGTAAATCGCTGACTAAGATTTTTAATACAATTTTTGTACCATAAAGACTTTTTTTCGCGTTCCGCTATTATTTTGCAAATTTTCGAGTGCGGTTTTTTTAAATTTATAATCTAGGGACTATAATACACATTTCACAAAACAAAGTTTGGTGGTTAGTTGCAAAAAAAAAATCGCAAAAAATAAAATTTGCAAAAAGCAAAATTTTTTATATTTGTTTGCAGAATGTAAATCGGTGATTAATTTTTTTACTTAATTTTTTGTACCATTAAGACTTTTTCGCCCTTTTCCGCGATTAGTTTGCAATTTTTTAAGTGTGGTTTTTTTAAATCTTTAATCTTGGGAATATAATACCAATTTCCACACCAAAGTTTGGTTCTTAGTTTGCAAAAAAGAAATCGCGAAAATATTTTGCAAAAAGGAAAATTGCATCACTATATTCGTTTGCTGAATGTTAATCACCGATTGAGATTTTAAATTATTTTTTTCTACCATAAAAGCTTTTTTAAGCGTTCCGATATTATTTTGCAATTTTTTAAGTGTGGTTTTTTTTAATTTATAATCTAGGGACTATAATGCACATCTCCTAAAATAAAGTTTGGTGGTTAGTTGCAAAAACAAAAATTTCCGAAAAAAGATATTTTCAAAAAACTTGTATGCATACCTTATAGAATTCAAATAGTTTAAATTTATATTTCTGTATTTGAAAATAAATTTGTTTGTAGATATGGGAAAATGTAATATGTTCAAAAAAGTGGCAAAGAATTGATATTTCGCTTCCAAATTGATATCATCAGTGTTGCCAACTCTTGAAGGCAGAAAAGCACAGTGAGCATTTTGAAAACGGGTAAAAAGGGTAAAAAATTTACCAAAAATGGGGTAAAAAAGTACGATAATAATTTTTTGAAAAATTTAAGTCAAGATTCTAAAAACATATTTTAGCTTTGTAAAATCGTGTAAAAAAGGTTCAAAAAATTACCACAAAAGGGGTAAAAAGAACCAAATTAATATTTCAAAATTTTGAAGTTTGGATATAACGAAGTTGTTGTTTAAAATTGTACTACAAACATTGTGCAAAAATGTATTTTTTGTATATTTCGTATTATTTTTTAAATTTTGACAAAAAATTCTAGAAAAATTGTAAAAAGGAGAACAAATACCAAAAATATAAACTGTACAAAAAGCACTAAAAGCACTGCCAGAAATCTGAAAAAGCACTGTAAATAACCGCTTTTTATAAACGGGTATTTGTTAAAAATCACCGGGTACGGGAAGGAAAAAAGCACCAAAAAATACCCGAAAAGCACTGAAATGGCAACACTGGATATCATAGATGGATATAATATCAACAATGATTTTGCCATCAAAAACTAATTTTGGACAAAATTGCAGATATAGAGTTTTGAATATAGGGTCTCGATAAGTTCTTATAGAAAATACAAAATTTACCCCCTGTGTGAACCGGGTGATGATTTAAAAAAAAATCCGTTAGAGAATTAGACATATCAAATGTAATATTTTCGTTTTGTAATCCGAGAGGAGACAAATAAGAAGTATTTGCCCAATTATAATCTCTCTGGGATTCTATTATTTGTTTCAAAATTTCATTTTCATACATAAATAATCTGTTAATATAATTTCTCATGATATCGATTACGTAGAAACTTAATGGCGTTACATGTGTTTCCCGATAAATTGTAGTATTTGAAAATCTTTTCGTTTCAGAAGAAAAGTTTTTGCCAATGCAAGATCTTAGGACTTTTCTTTAAAAAATTTCAAACTTATTGATTAAGGTGGAAGATATATAGAACCATATTGGAAAAGCGTATAGTAGAACTGGTCTTAAACAAGTTTTATAGAGCAATAATTTGGTTTTAATTGGTAATGATTTATTTATTTATTAATTATCTGCCCAAATAACCCGTAAGTTTATAAACCTTATTTAAAACAAATTTACCATGTTCATTAAATTTGAAAAGTCTATTGAAGTAAATACCAAGGTATTTAAAGCTGTGCTTAAAAGGAATTTCCGTACCATTTAAAAATAATTTTAAAGTTTTACTCTCAGGGACTACATAGTATGCGCATTTTCCAGACGCATTTCTTAGACAGATTAGTTCACTTTTTGAAGCATTAATCTTAATCTTAATCATAGTAGTCTTTAACTTTATAAAGATACCTTGACACAATTCGAAGGGCTTCTGTAGGAGATTCATGATGCGCATAGAGTTCTGAATAATCAGCATAAAGAACACCAGTAGAGTTTGAAAAATTGTGAGGAAAATCGTAAATAAAAATATTATATAAATGAGGCGCCAGTATTGAGCCCTGGGGAACTCCACATGATACTGCGCCAAATTAAGATATGGTATCATTAAGTTGTATACAAAAATTTCTATTATGAAAGAAACTTTTAAAAAGTTTAATAATGTCTGTCAGAGCCTATTTTATACATTTTGAAAAGTATTCCACGGTAAATGGCCTTATCAAAATCTTTTTCAACGTCAAGTGAAATTGCCACTGTGAAGCGTCGTTCTCTCAAATTAAAAATAACGTCATTCTCAAATTTTGAGAGAGCGTCCACAGTTGAGTGACTCTTTTTAAATCCGAATTGTAAATTGGGAATATAATAGCCATCTAAACCGATATCTATTTTTACACGTACATTTTTTTCAAACAATTTACCCAGATTTGACAATAATGATATAGGTCGAAGATTATTTATGTCAGAGGAATTTGCCTTCTTTCTAATTGGAACTATTTTAGAGATTTTCCATTTATCCGGGAAATAAGCATTATTTCAGCAGTTGTTAAAAATTATGACCAAAAAGTGAAATGCTTTTGTGGGAAATTTTTTTATTAAAAATTTTGAAATTTAATCAATTTCTGCAGATTTTTTTTTATTTAGTTTCCAGCAATGATCTACAATATTATCTAAATTAATTAATCTAATCGAATTTTTGTTATTTAAGGCCGAACAATTCTCATCAAAATTGTATAAAACATCTTGGTCTAAAGAAGCCAAAAAGTTGTCTATCTCTGATATATTGCTGTTCAAAATGTTACCGCTATAGATTTTCAAAAAATGGTCTCTAAAAATATTTAATTTTCTAGTCTCGTTATCAATAATCAATCTATTTACAGATAAATCATTTTCTGTTGTTCGACATTTATATCCAATAAGACTATTAATTTGTTTATGAGCACGAGGACCCGGTTTAATTTTTTTCTATTTTCCTATTAAAACTTTGTATATTTTCCTTACTAACCTGTTCCTTTATCAAAATATTAAGAAGTTGGATTTGTTTAGAAATTAATATGTATTGATCATTTTGTCTATTCAAAGTTCGGTTGTAAATTTTCCTCAATTCCTTTTGCCAACTACATATATTTAATTTTGAATAATTTTTTAACAAAACCCGAAGCTACAAATTTTCTCGATTTCAATTCCACCCTTTCTGAATGTATATTATTGTATATATATGTGTAAAAAAATAACCCAGCCAGCAATTTTGGAGCGCTCATAAATAAGATTCTTAAATGGCTCACAGAAATGATTATTGTTTTTTTGAAAACACTCTTATTTTGGTAAAAAATATGAACCCTCAGAAAACAACCCAAAAAGTTGTCTTTACAATCAAAAAACCTGTCCCAAAATGAGGGTTCATTTTTCGGACTCAAAAAAGATTACAAAATTATTTAAATTTATGAGGAAAATTTCGATTTTATACGTTCTTTTTTCTAAGTCATTTCTGAGTACACACGGGGCTCTTTTGGACGGACCACTTTCATAGGAAAAAGTGGAAAAATGTTTATGTTTTTGGAGCTCATTTGTGAGTCATTAATGATCATCTTTGTTTGCTGGGAATTTATAAAAAGTTCCGCAAAAGGCTGAAATAAAGAAGTTTTGTAGGTCTCCTCACAAAAAACTTTTTCGATAAAAACCTATTTTCTTAGGCGCAAATGCTTTAAACGTAGCTCAGAGCTTCGAAAGAATTAATTTTAGTTTAATTCATGAAAATTTTAAATCAGTTTTATGTTTATATTTATATTTAAATGTTTATATGTATACCATTCCGTGCAACCATTCCTTTAGAATTAGTTCATTGGCTGTATTCCCAAATCTTTAATAAGAATTGAATGAATTTCATTTATCATTCACCTTTTAATTAAATGTATTCAAGAAAACTTTAATTCATTCGGTTGAAATTCATTAAAAATATAATTAATTCCATAAGAATGCTATTACGAAATGAAATTAATATTGAATTACACGAAATGAAATTAAAGTTGAAAACACGGGTGCTGAGTGAAAATTGAGATGAAATAAAGGCCCATTTGGTGGCACATTTTAGTCATATATTTACTTGTCACAAAACAATATTTTTCAAGTCCCATCACTGTTTCACATTATTTTTTGAAATAAATGTTTGGGATAGAAAAGCTATTTTTTGCCTTCCCGTACAATTGGGTAATTTTGTCATTTTCTGAGAGGATTTTGTGCTTACTCTCATTTTACCGAACTTTACCCAAAAAGTAGAGAAACACGTAAAATTTGTAAAAATTATAGGGTACCGTAAGGCTATGTAAGGATACTCCGGAGAAGCAAACGTTTTGTCCGTTTTGCTCTATCTCGCTTAGTTTTCAAAATATGAGCTATTTTATGAAGCGAACAAATTTTATTAAAAATTTCCGGGGGTCCAAGGCCCCACCCAGGTCCATTTTTGAATAGAGATAACCTTTTCATGTTTAGGGATAATCGAAATTTTTGTCAATTTTACTCTATCTCTCTTAGCTTTCGAGATATGGACCATTTTAAAAAATCGGGAGGAAAGAAATTGCGCCGTCTTTAAAACTTCGGATACACTGGTAGCGCCATTTACGGGGTAATAACAGAAACATGAAAATATTACATTTTAACAATAAATTGTAAATAATATAACAAATGGGTTCCTAAAAATTAGTTATAAATAATTTTTAAAATTAACACTCGAAATTAATTAAACTATTGAGGATTTTAACTATTGACAAATCAGTGTTTCAACTAAAAAGTTGTTAAAAATTAGTCGAATCGATTTGAAACCCGTTTGACATATTTTTTACTGACCTATTATTTTAAGTGTAGGCATGAGCGTGTAATTTTTCCATTATTTATGGAAACCTCTGGCCATATAAATGAGTTGTATACAAAATCCACTAATTAAAACAAATAGCGATTTTAGTGGCCTTTAAGTTGACATCACTACAATCTGACTCTTTGAATGTTTCAACTGTTGGTTGGTGTATCAGTATTAAAATCCAAGAGCAGTGGTGTAGATGAGTGAATTTTAAGTTTCTTTCTTTTTCTTATTTTTGTTAATGTTGATAAGTTTGGCGTTTTGAAAATAAAATATTTATCTTTAGTATGGAGTTAACAACAAACAGGACGTTTCAAAAAAAGGAGTTATAAAAATGCTATCATATTTCCTTAACAACCAACATAAACTGTTCTTCCTTTTCTTGTTGTGGTTGTACATTGGTTTTGTTTTCACATTTTTATACAAATTTAGTTCCCATATTCGCTTTGAAAAATGAATAACGAACAGAAATACAAAATAAAAAAAAAAACAAAAACTGATAAAGCACTGATAAGGAAATGCGGCCCAAGTGTTAGATAACATCAATCCACACATATACAGAGACAGACTTCTCTGGCAACCTTAAGTAACGAATCAACGAACCATCAGCTCAAACCAACAGCAATACCGTCCGTCCGTCCGTCGTTCGTTCATTCCACTACTTACAGGCACAAAACGGATATAACATAAAAACTGATACACTCTCATACACTTTACTAATGATTTTTTGTTTTTGCTGGTTTTGCTGGTTAACTAATACAAATGTTTATGCTATGAATGTTTCGTTTGTCATATCGCAACATTTCAACATTTCTGAGTTTTGAATCGAGTCGATCTATACAACTCACAATAAAAACAACCAACAATATAGGAATATACATACGTACTTACATATTATTCGTACAGTGTGCGGGAGCGCGATTTTTTATTATGATAACTAAACTAACTAAGAAATATGGGTGATTACATGCAATTTTGTTAGCTCATATGTTACTACCAGAATGACTTGAAAACGTGTAATTTAAAATGAGGGCGGCAGTGTTTTACGAAGACCTTTACCTAATCCGATATGGCGGAAAATTTCAAAAGGCATCTAACAAGGAAGGTATCCGAATGGTTCCCTCCGATTTTTATAAATTTTGGATATGTGATAAAGGAGGAAAAGATTAGAGACACGTATTTTTTATCGGTCCCATCTCATGGTTAAGGGTTAAAGATTGGGATCTAAAACAAACCAAACAAGATACACATTTTCTATGAATAAAAAAGAATGAAATAAACGATTGAATGAAAAGAGTGAATAATGGAGAACTGAACCGGTCAAATGAACTACTTCGTTCATAAACGACACAACTCTGTTTTTTTTTTTGCATCTAAATAACATATTGATGTAAGATTTCTTATAATGCAGTCTTCCCAATCCATAGAGATGCCTGTAGTTCATGATATGTCAGATGTCTATCTAGCGCAGTTATAGACAGTTATAAAAATTGGAAGATTGACCACACTTGAATTCTGAAAACCAGTAATAAACATTTCTTATAGATCATTATCACTTAAAGCCAAACAAAGTCGTTCAAAGCACGCCTGCTAGCTGGAGCCATCTTGAAATAAGTAAAAATCATCCAACGAAAACTTTCACGAGTAAATTCCATTTTTTATGTTGATGATTTCTTTAGTATTCAACAGAAAAAGCCATGATGATTTGTTTAGTATTGCAAAAAAAAACCGTCTAATGAGTACCCATTACTTCTGGAACATCGCGAAGGTTAGGTTAGGTTCCAGAGGCAGCTGCCATATAGAGTGGTGGAAAATTTAATAGGAACGATTCAAGTTTTTTCTAATTTTTTTTCGTTGCCTTTTTTTTTTAAAATCAATATAGTGGCTAAATTCTCCCCGGGAGGCAAATATGTGGTTTAGAATATTGTGCAGAATTTTAACATGTCTGTTTTTTTATTTTGTCACTTGTTTTAAGTGGGCTTGGCTTTCAATGAAAAATTAGCGATATCGACCTGTTATCAAATTACAGAGTAAAATTTAGCGAGTACTGATCGGATCTATACAAACTGTATATTTTTGGAAATTCTACAAAATTTCCTTAAGTCTTGCAATATTCTTATCCAGAAATGTTCGCCAGACTTAAAATGACAGTGTCTTAAACATGAAAAAAAATTTATTTGTTTTTAGCAATTTTAAAATAAAGTTAACAACACTGAAATTTTAAAGCGAATAGTTTTATGCTATACTTGCTACGATATAACAAAAAAGTCAAGTTTTTTTCTATGTTAAGTATAAAGCATTTCCTATTAAAATTTCAGTGTGGTTAACTTTATTATAAAATTGCTAAAAACAAAGAAAATTTTTTTTATGTTTAAGGCACTGTCATTTCAATTTGGCGACTATTTCTAGATAAAATCAGTACTCGCTAAATTTTACTCTGTGGAGTCTGACTACATGCAAACCGTTCGAATTCCCTTGGAGACATCGTGCACGTTTCTATTGCAATGGCAATTGTTGTTTGTGCACGTGTTAAGTCCATCGGCATTTGTTCTTTTTGTGGCCTCATCTCGCTGAACCTCCATTGTGAAGGCAATGGTTTCGTCACGTGTTTCTGTTGTTCCACCACGTCTGTTATCTATAAGTTATTATAATTTACGCGCATTATGGTCTAGTTACCCCGCGCTTTTTTATATATTTTGTAAATTTATTTATAAAGTATATTTCAATAAACAAATAAAATAAATAAATAAAACTTCTGGTTCGTATCTCCAAATGAAAAATTTTGAATTTTTAATTGAGGAACATAGAACAAAACTACGCGATATAAAAAGAATAATTGGTTATTAACAGTAGGGGAGAATAAAACGCAAAAATGTTTTCAAGCTGTTTTTCAATATTTAGGTGTTGATGACAACTTACTGACCCATACTGGAAACGTCAGTATCGACTTCCTAAAAAGATATGTAATCCTTTATTTATCACACTGACCTTCTGCTGAATTGTCTATAGGTATTTTTTATTAGAGCGGATCGGCAAATCGAAAGTGATAAAGACATGTTCCCAAGCCGTCTTGAAGTTGTATTTATGACAATTCCAACTGGGTACTATCAACGGCAGACGATTCGTTCGAATGAGGAACCCATATAGTCTTGTGATTATTTAAATCTTTTGCAACTACGGTTTCACTATGAGGAAAACTCTTCAGAATAATTTCGACAGAGCTGAACGAGTGTTCGCTCTATAAAATCCCGAAATACATATGTGTCATACTTTTTTGTGTGTTGTTGCCACTAGTTCACAACAGATTCTATTAAATTTCCCTCAATTCGGTTCGAAAAAATTTGGTTGGGCCAACCTATTTATTTTCTAGGGCTCTTTAGACCCATTAGCTTTAGAACTTCCCAACATCGAAGCAAAAAATTATAGTACGAAAAACTACGTTATCATTTTTAATCTCTACATTCTGCATGCAGTCACCCATATCCATGATATATCCAAACATTGCCAGCTAATGGAATTCTGATTATTGCGTTGTGATAACACAGTTCTGTTTAATTGTATCTGTATCTTTCTCTCTAAACATACATACATTCAATATCGTATAGTATGTGGTAGTAGTAAGTTTTGTGCTGACTAACAATTTTGTATTTTCGTATAGAATATGCACACCAACACACACACAGGGAAACACTCATACAAATATACTTAACATTCATATAGATTTTAGATATCACCCCACACACTAAAATATATTTAGACTAGATGGGTTTTTGTGTTACGTTATCATCATCCTTTGATCAAACATTTTCAGTATATACTATAACACTATGCTCGAATAGTATTAAGTTTTTGAAAAAAAAACATATTAATGGTTCCACAATTTGTATGTATGGAAATTGGTATGGCGATTGTGTTCAAATTGGCAAATTGGTATTAGTTTCCTTTCGCGAATCTGCTTTTGAAGCAGATGAGGTTCCAAACTCGAACTAGTATTTTTACTACAGAGGATAAAGCTATAATTGCGCGAACGTAAACCTTACGTAAAATATATCCGTCTGTCATGTGTTTAGTGCGTAAAAGAAACAAGTTTCATTACTCTACTAGCTCATTGTGTAACTCATAAGCAGGTCTGTTGCGTTTACGTTCAAGTAATTAAGCATAAAGGATTCTTAATTATCCATTAGAAAACTCCAGCCAAAAATGTTTGAAACTGGCTCCAGTTCCGCCAACTCTGAAGTCGATTCTTTTTTTATCATCGCTTCCTTAAAATATTTCAGACTCGGATTTTCCCGATACAGGTCTAAGTTTTTCCCATAAAAGAGTACAAACTCCAGCAAGCAAGATAGTTAAATATCCGAATACTTTCAGATCAAATTATATATTTCAGTTCTACTGTCGTTGTTTTGTTTTGGCTTTTCGAACAGATATATTTTTATAAAATATATGAGTGAGTGAGTGTATGCAAGTTGGAAGACTGAACAAAATTTCTTATCAGTATTATTCTGTTTTTACATTTCCACATAGACATTTGCCTTTAAGTAAGAAAAATAAGTTGGGTTGATATCTTTACTTAAAATCTTTAGAGTTTTTTGCTTTCGTTTTTTTAATCTAAATCTCTTAAGAGTTTGAATATTATAGTATTGTATATTTTCTAGAGAGTAGAGAGTGGGAAGATAGAGTGAATTTTTTTTATAAAATTGTACTCTTGAGAGTGTATTGTAGAAGTATTTGATATTTGTGTAATGGTTTTCGTTCTAAATATTTTATGAATTGGTTTTGGTATTTCCCATATTTACAATTCATAACACGATGGGTATTATACAAACAGCTGTTGGTTGCGCTTGCGTTATAAATTGGTATTTCCGTTTTTCCTCCTCCAATTATCTAATTTTCTTTGCATAGCATAGATGGCTATTAATTTGTTTTCTAGATTTCTTTTTCGGATTTTTAAATGTTTTATTTGCATTGACAACTGTATTCTTACCAAAGCAGAAATTACTTTATATTACACACTGCAACAAAATGGAAGTAGAAATTAGTTTCAGCCCTTGAAACTAATTTTTACTTCCTTAATATCAACTTGGGCCGATATGTTAAGTTACGAAAGTTTCCAATCAATCCACCAGCTCTCTATCACATATGCCCATTTCATCGAAATCTGGGGGAACACTCTCCTTTCTAGATGTTTATCTAATAGTGAATCTCTAAAAATCTAAAATATTTATCTTGTAGAATAACGGTCAGACTCAGAACATACAATCTCTCATCCGTTGAAATTTGTAACTTTGTAAATTTTTCAATAAGAAAACTCTCAGATTACGATAAATCTGAGCGAATTAGCTTAATGAATTTTTGCAATAAAACCAATAAAGTTTTAATGGAACTCGTCAAATTTCTTAGCTACCCTGCAAAAAAAAGTGCATCGACTTTTTTAAGCATGAATAAGATAGTGCAAAAATTAAATACTACAAACAACGCATAGAAATTTACTGCACAAGCATAGTTTTCTACTGAAAATTTGATAAATTTACAACGCTATCGGTTCTTTCCTATGACACGCACATGTTAAATTCGTTGATGGAAATGCCAAATTTTGAACTACTACCAGTTCCAGAAAAACTACAACTCAAAAATAAGAGTATTTCAAATCTGGCATTTCCATCAATGAATTCAACACGTGCATGTCATTAGGAAAGAACCGATACTGTTGTAAATTTAACAGAATCTGTAATTTTTCTTATAGGAAAAACTGATCAGAATTGGAGAGATTTTCTTTAGGAAACAGTTTGTGGAACCTGAAGGGTTTTCTATGAGAGAAAGCCAACAGAGTTATATATAGCAAAAATTCTAGGAATATGAGGGTTTTCCTATGAGAAAACCACCTCAGTATCGGAGGGCTTTCACAAGATAGAGTTATCAGAATCCGAGGCTTTTTTTTTTGCAAAATTTTGTTAGAATTTGAGGATTTTGCTTTAGGAAAGTCATTGAATCTAAAAGTTTTTCTATAAGAAAAAGTCCTCAAAATCTGTGGGACAAAAGTTCTCGGAATCTGACAGTTTTCTGTAGAAATATGTTCAGAATTTGAAGGAAAAAGTCCTCGGCATCTAAAAATTGTTTATAAAAAAATGTCCTAAGAATCTGGGGTTTTTTTTTAACGAAAAAATCATAATAATTTGAGGTTTTTTCTAAAAAAAAAGTTATTAGAATATCAGAGTTCTCCTATAGAAAAGCTTTATGGGATTTTATGATGATTTGTTTCTAAAGATCATAGAGAATGGACCAGTTGGCCAAGACTCAGATTTGTAGAAATTTTCAAGTCAGAAAAAGCCTTAGATTCTGAGATTTCCTATAGAAAAGCTTTTAGAATCTACTAAACCTTTTCATAGCAAAAACTTTTTAGACCTGGAGGTCTTGCGATAGGAAAGAAAAATCCAATAAAAATCGACAGATATTAAGAATTTTTTGATATTTGAAAAATAAATCATAAATATCTGAATATCTAAATTCCAGCCAAAACAATAGAAAAAACACTACAATTAATTATTTAGATGTACTTTTTCTTTAACAAAAACACTAATGATATTAACACTGTGTTGCCACTTCAACATTTTTTCAGTACTTTTTCAACGAGTGCAATGGGAACTCTTTTTTGAAAGTTTAAAAAATTTTTTTACAAAAAAATTATTTTTTTTATTTTAAAATTTTCTTTTCATTGCCGCCACCGGTTATCGAACTTTTCACCTCAATATTGCTAGTCTAGCTCTCTACCGCTGAGCTATTCTTTGATATAAAAGCTGACTAGCATAAAAACACCACTTAGTCATTGTGGGATATTGCGCTTTGTTCTCCTCCATAAAAGTACTTATTAAAGAAGTACAAAAGGTGCACTCCACTCCAATATTTTTATTACTATTTTCACACGTGCCTAAAAAAGTATATTTTTAATGTTTATTTTATATATTTTAAAAAACTTAAAAATTAAAAAACTAAACCCATCTCTGCGGCAACCCATCTCCAAGCTGCTTTTGAACCTAAAAACCATACGTCAGTTTGGCAACATTTTCGAAGAAGGAGACACGGAGGAGATTGGAAGATAAACAAAAAATCGAAAAGTAGAATATTTGTATGGGTCTGTGTTTGATCACTTCTGAGTAAAAAAATATACTAACGGAAACTTGGAAGCAATGAAAGAAGTGATTTTTTGAAGTTGTTCAGAATTACTTCTAAAAAAAGTAGTAACAATACACTAACGGATACTTTTGAGGCAATGAAAGAAGTGTTTTGTAAAGTAAAAATCGCTATACTGTCTGACTATAATACTGAACCGAAGAATTAACGAATCTTATAATCCCTACTAAAAAAAATTATATGAGTTTTGTTTGATATTATATATAATTACATCCGAAAAATGAGAACATATAATTGTATCAAATTAGATAGTATTATGGTCATATTAGATCTAATTTGACACAATTAGATCTAATTTGATGGAATAAGATATGGTTTGATACAATTATATCCGGATTTTGTCCTCATCCAAATGTATCAAATATAATATAATCATATCCAACTAGATGTAATGGTATATAATTCGATACAATTATACATAATTATATGAGGCATATGTAAATATATACAGGTCTATATATAATTGGATATTGTAATATGTTGGGTTATATATTGTGCAATATATAACAATATATAGTTATATATTTAGGATATAATTTCGTAAAATTGTATATAATTATATCTTAGTATACATGTTCCGATATATAATTATACAAAATTGTATATGATAATATATGACTATATCAAAACTTTTTTACTTGGGATATTTTTATATTCCTTTAATTTATATTCATTTATGTGCTCTTTAAGTTATCATAAAGAAGTAAAAAATAAAATAGGAATTTTGGTTTTGATACCGTTGGGAAAATCCCTTTTTAATTTAATATATAGTCGTAAATTTGAAGAAAACAGAAATAGCAAAGTTTTTTGATGGTACTGGCATATAGAAAACAACTGTGCTTTCCCGGTACTAGTTTCTACCTGGGTAATTTTGTGTTTTACCCTTAAATTAAGCAGTTCAGGAAAATCTCCTACAAACATCTTGCGGAGTTTTACCCGAAGAGAACTTCCGTGCCATCAAACATTTACGGTTTTTACGATTAAAATAGTAAAAAAAATATTTGACCATTCATACTTAAATAACATCAGCTTTTAAATTCACTTAAAACACAAAAAATATTCACATTTTCATAGGCGATAATTACATACTAAAAAAATTGTTATCGCGAATACAAATCAAAATTTTTTAATGAAAGCGATTCAACGAAGCATCATAAACAAGATACTGAAACGTTGTAGTAAATACACTTACATAGTAGACATTTCATACATATTCAACTAAATTCACTGAATGAAAAAAAAAGACGAATAAAATTTAAATAATTTTGATTGATTGTAAGATTAGAGTTTAACGTTAATAAAATAAAAACAAACCAAACTAAAAAAAATGTAAAGCCAAAAATACATAAAAAACAAAAAAATTAAGATGAGGAAACTAAAAGTCAACCTAAATTAAAATGTAAATATTTTATTTTTGTGTGTCTCTTTTTAACTTTAGTTCAAAATTAGCTACTGTTTTTCTTGTGATATTTACTCAACTCACTCATTTTTCTTTTAAAGCTATTTAACCCTCGAAAGGTCAAAATTTGACGCGATAAAAACTAGAATATTTGAATAACCTTGAATAGTTAAAAATATGATTGCTGGAACTATCACCATTCGGTAAATTATTTAAAGAATCAAAGATTTCCAAAATTTTAAGATTTTTGGCAAAATTGTACCCTGTATTTCTGGCATAAGGTTTAAGACCCGATAGTCTTCTCAGGGCAAAACCTTTTTAACTCATTCGAAAGACAAGCTTTCAAAAAGAAGTGAACTCATGCCACTTCTTTTTGAAAGTGGCATGAGTCCACTCGTTTTTGAAATGAGATATAACGATTTTGTATTTCAATGTTTTTGAAACTGCAAAGGACAACTTTTGTGAAATATTTTTATACCCATCTCATCAGGGAACATTCAATTTACTGGTAAAAACAGCGTTCAAAAATGAACTTTAGGTTTGAATTTTATAAACTTGTACGATTAATGAGTTTAGTTTTGTCTAGAATCATATTTTTTTATAGTTTTTTACACTATTTTGTCTGATACTGAGTTTCTGTTACTTTTTAATAGGAAATATTTTTGAAGCCTCTGAGACATTAATGGGTTAAGAAAATTATCCCGTAGTGTGTTTATTTTGGACTTAAGGTGTTTATTATAAAATATTTTCCTGCTGTTTGTTATTTTGGTGGTGTTTTAAATACACAACAGGCCAAAAAATAAAAATACCGGTAGTGTTTACAAGTGTGTAGAAAATATACATTTAAGTGTTGCCGCCGTCGCTGTCATTATCACTAGGTTAACGGCGAGACTATGTAAATTTTATTTTCATTATTAATTTAGTTAAGGTTTTCTCATAGTTTGGTTTTTCTTTTAGTGCCTTTGCTAAATTATGGATTTATTTGGCGCAACACTTTAAATGTTAATGACTTTTTAAGACTGGTCGGTAAAGGTGGAAAAAAAAAATATACAAAAATAGGGTTGTGTTCATCTAGGGAAAAGGAGTTAGTTAAAAGAAAAAATATAATGGAATTTTTTATATGAAGGGTAAACGATTAAAACAAATTTAATTTTAAAACATTTACGGTGGGTCTCATACTTCTGGTTTAAACTTTAGTTATTAGTTAACCCAAAAATTTGTTGTTGTTTTGTGTACATTTTTTTGACATTTTCTTTTGTTTTTAGTTAAGTTACAGTTAAACCTACAGTATGAGACCCACCGTTACAAGACAAGCGATTTTTTAAAAGAATTTAAATTTTTTTACAAACAAATTTCAAAAAAGTTCAATTTTTTTTTTAAATAGAAGCAACACAGAAAATTCTTCCTATTAATTAACGTCTTGCTTTCTTTGAAAAGTTATCCCCTTGACCTGAAAGGTGATGAAAGATGAAGGGCTTTGTTGCATTTTTTTCTAGTTCATAGTCCTCTTATGTTATTTTTCTTCTTATGTTATACTTTGGGAACACCGAAGGAGGACGCTGCGATATATATGATGGATAGAAAACTCATACATATTATTTTTCTAAATTGATTTTGCTGTCCATCGGGATCAAACCTGCAACCAGTCCAACGCCCATTAGTTAGTACAGTTTGTATGAAAGCTCACTAAATCAGTCGGAAGTACAATTTAAAATGTTAAAAATCCAAGAGTGACATAACTTTCTAGTGTGAAGTTGGCTGCAAGTGAACTACTACCATTAAATAAAAGTATTGCTTTATTTTGCTTAGATTATTGATTTGTGCGTGTAGTATGGACGCATAAAAACGTCAGACGCGACTCCCCAGCAAAATCCTTCATTACCAAATAAGTGGTTATATAATGAAATCTAAATTTTTTACTACTTATAATTCGGCGTCAGTACTAGTTATTTTTTTTAGACGATGCCGTTTTTATAAACAGTCTAGCTTAACCACGACTCCTTATTTACACTCAGATAAAAAAGTTATTAAAAAAACTTGTAAACCGTTTCCAATCGCACTATAATATTTTTATACTGATTTTTAGTACAATTTTTATTTTTGCTATTCTCTTATTACAAATTACGGATTTTTATTTTACTAATTTTCGCCGCTGATTACAGCAAAACATTTTACTAATTTTTCAAAACCGAATACTAAATTTAGCAGAAAAATATATATAAATATATAAATTTTAGTTACAAGAATTCGTTGATTTTTTACAATTCTTGTTAAGTTTATATTTGTTACTATTGATATATTCTTAGTTTGGAAATAACACCCAGAAAATTTTATTGCATCTCCAATGCATAAAACGGCAATAACTGGAGAACCGTTTGCAAGTTTGACTCCAAATTTCAAGTACAATGAAGTAATTATACGCTTGTTACAATCGAAAGAAAACATTTTTTTATTAATTTTTTTTTTTAGATTTTACAGTTTGTTTATTTTTAGTGCTAATTTCAGGAGATTGATTTTAAATTGCAGTTTACAACAATTTACTGAAATTTAGTAGCTGCAACTAATTATTTATACTAATTTTATTGTACTAAAATTATGATATTTAGTAAGTTTTTAACTGATTTTAGCATTTCAGATTAGCAGACATGTGTTGCTAAAATTAGCAAAAAATACCGCTGTGCTCAAAACAGTTAAATTTCCCGTAATAACAGCAAAATTTTCAGTAGCCATTACAGACTTTTTTGGTTGAGTGTACTTATAAAGATAATGTGATATTGGTAACTATTTATTTTTTTAATCACTAATAAATATATGAGTAAGGCTTATTATTGAACAACTTCCCAGCGAAAAAAGAGATGCCGAAGCAGTAGAAAAAGCACTACAATTGATGATCTAGATGTACTTCTTTTTTAACATAAACACTAATGATTTTAACATTGAGTTGTCATAGGAGAGGAGTACTCCCACTTTAACATTATTTCAGTACTTTTTGAGCGAGTGCAAAGGAAGCTCACCAATTAAAAGTTAAAAATTATATTTTTTTTTATTTTACAAAAGTTTTTTTATTGCCGCCACCGGGTATCGAACTTGCGACCTCACGATTGCTAGTCGCTGAGCTCTACCGCTGAGCTATTCTTGGATATGAAAGTTGACTGGCATAAAAACACCACTTTGTTAATGCGAGATATTGTTCCTTATTCTCTTCAATAAAAGTACTTATTAAACAAGTGTAAAAGGTGCACTCCAATTCAATATTGGTTTCAGTACTATTTTTACAGGTACATAAAAATCAATTTCTCACCATTTTTTTTATATATATATACATATTTTTAAAAATTAAAAAAATATTGAATTTAAACAAATTAATTATAAATATTAAAAAAAAAAAAAAAATAATAGAATAAAAAAAATTAAAAAAAAAATAAAAAAAATATTGGTCCCGCCGGGAATCGAACCAATGATAAATAAAATAAAATCACTTTTTACGATCACTTTTAGAGCAATTACTGTTTAGAAGCAATACTTAAGTGATTTTTTGGATGTGGTTCAGAAGTAATTCTAAAAAAGCTTTAAAAATGTAATAACGGATACGTGGGAAGCAATGAAAGAAGTGATTTTTTGAAGTTGTTCAGAAGTAATTCAAAAGAGCTGTTAAATGTAATAACGGATACTTGCGAAGCAATGAAAGAAGTGATTTTTTGAAGTTCAGAATAACTTCTAAAAAAGCAGTAAAAATACACTAACGGATACTTGTGAAGCATTAAAAGAAGTAGTTTGTAAAGCACTACTTGCAATTTTTTTTGCTGGGTTGTAACCACTTCTTTTTTTAACTGCTGATCAACACACGAATAACTACGTATGAAATAAGTAGTTACCAAACTACTTATTTCATATATTTTTGTAATGCAGCGGGTAAGTGGGCGTACAAATTTTGTGCGTTTTTTCATGCAGCGAATATGGACAACTACTTACAAAAACGACCTTGTCGAACAAAAATAATGGGTTTTGACACCGAATTATATGCAGTCGAACCCAATTCTACTACTTATTATTTAGATATTAGTAATGAGCACTCATTACTGATATTTTGTTGGGTCACTTTGGTTTTGCTAAAGGAGTAAGAACAATAGATCAATTAATCGCGGTTTTATATTTGTGGTCGAGGAGTTCTTCATAACTTTTTACATATGTACATAGTTTTTTAAATATGGTCTTAAAAATCATAAAATTTATTTATAGATAAAAATTAACCTTTAATTTGAGTATGAGCATGATGGCAGTTATGCAAGGACATTTTACTGCAAATGCAAAGAAGTTTGAAATTAGTGTTTTCTTAGTCTAGTCCTTAGAAATTTCATATTTGCTAATCAAATTTGTCAGTTCCTTCTCACACGTATACTAGACTCTTGAATACCCAAACTTGTGTATTAAACTTTAAGTTCCATTCAATTAGAATTTACTAAAAACCGAAAAATTTTAAAACAGCAGTTTCGGTTATTTTTCAGTTTTGGAATATCAATAGAATTGTTTTAAAATAGATAAATATGAATTTTTATAGTTTTGGACGTATTAAGAAATGCATTATAAAAAAGTGTGACTTAAGGTAGATCCTTGTCGGAACTCAAAGTTTTATCTATCTCCTATTAAAAGAAAAATTTTTAAGAATAGCTTCCAATCTGGGACTAAATTTTGATTAGCTTTTTAAATTTTTTCTGAACAAATGATTTCCGGCGGGCAATTATCATTGACACAAAAATCTCTTAATACTACACTTACTAACAAACACCATATTCTTAGGGTCATATGCATAATCATTTTTTAAATTTATAAGTGTCTTATAAAACACATTTTATAAATTTGTTATAGGGTTTTCAAATTATTATGCATATGCATAATGATTTGCTGATTGACTGTCTGACTTTAACAAATAAATAAATGGTTAGCAGAAAAAAAAAACTACCTAAATGCAGGACCTTTACAAACAAGTAAGAGAAAGCAAGTAAAAAAGAAACAGTCGGTCAAGCCCGATCATGAGATACCCTACAGCACGGCACGATTTCGGTTATATTCCAGAAAGCGGACCAACTTTTGGGAAGGGGCCTGAATCTTATTATATGTACGTAAAAATTAACAATACAATAAATAAACAATCCAAGTAGTTTATACCAGAGCTTCGAAGGAATTTATTCCCCAATTCGGTTTTTTTTTTGTTACTGAATTTATATTTTGGAAATGATTTCTCTGACGAAACTTCATTCCCTAGGCAATGAATTAAAACTTTTTATACTTCTTTTGTTAGAAGTCATGTTTGGAACCCTTACTCGTAGGTTCATTCCAAACGAATCGAGAGAATTCAAATTTTGTTTACCAAATTTGTCTTTAAGAAGATAAATTGGTCTGATGAAGTACCTTCATAAGATACAATACGTAAATTCTTAGGCTTACAATCCTTAACCCTTTGACGACCATAGGCAAGTATGCTTGCCCAACGGTTTTTAGCATTTATAATTGCCCAGACAAAAGATAGAGTAAATATTTCCAAAGGTGATTTGTAAAGGAGAAATGGGGAAACTTTGACAAGCGAAATAAAGGGCAAGCAAGGGGTCTATGAGGTAAATTTTTTGTAACATATCCATAATTTAGTTCTAGAGCAGGAAAATAAAATAATAAAAATCGCTTTGTCCGGAACGGCAGGGTCGTCAAATGGCAAATATTTTTGGCAAGCGAAATGAGGGTTAAGGACGGGCTCTACTCAGACAATTTTTCTTGGCATAACTATTATTAGGTCAGAGATTATGAAAATCGCAAAATTTTCGAAATCGCTTCGGCAGAAAATGTATGGTCCTCAAAGTGTTAAGGGATCGCAGATCATCTGTTTCTTTAATGCGCGCGAAATAAATATAGCATACTTTTAGGCTTACTATTGTCATTATTTTTACACTTGCCATTTTTATGACGTTCGCCATTATTGTCAAAAACCACGTGCCTCATTCCATGGCAATCGCATCATTAGGTTTTTTTTAAGTGGACAATAAACAAAATGTGCGTGAATTTATTATTAAAGTTTTCAATGAATTTCAATGTCGTCCGTATAAAACAATCGCTAGGAAAACTGGTGTGTCCCGACAAACGGGTTTCTCGAGTTATAAAAAAACATAAGGGAAACCATCAAAAGAAAATCTGGGTGCGATAGAAAAAGTGGATTTTCATCCCGTAAGAAAGCTGACAAAATAAAACGGATTTTCTTCAAGAATCCGAATGGTGGCCCATTAAGCAAATTGCTCGGAGGCTTCGGCTGGTCTGAAGACGTACAAGGTACGGAATGTCTCGGATAGATTAAAAAAAAAAAATTTTTTTTTGGTGTGAAAAACGAGCTTAAGTTTTACAAAGGAATTTTATACGCAATTTTAAATGTTGTATGACGAATGACGAAACGTACGTGTTGGCTGACTTTTTACAACTAACAGGTCAGGAGTTTTATGTCGTTGATGCAAGAGTGAATGTTGAAGTGTCGTGTGCAGAGGAGCTCAAAATTTCCAAAGATGTTTCGGGTTTGGCACGCCATTTGTTCTTGCGGTGAAGAAAGTAGTTCTTTTGTAACCACTGGCTCAATAAATGCAAAGGTATACATTAAAGAGTGCCTCCAGAAACGACTTTTTCCATTTTTATAAAAACACGAGTTGTCCTCTTTTTTCTGGCCCGACCTCGACTTTTGTAATTATAGTAAAAACCAATTGAGTGGTACCAAACAAATGGTGTTATTATTGTACCAAAAGAGGCTAATCCTGCAAACTGCCCTGAACTCCGTTCTTTAGTTAAAAAACTACTTAAGGCCACTAAGGGATCTACTCAAAATGAAAAGGAGTTTGGAAAAAAGTGGGCAGCTTATACAAATAAAATCACGAAAGATACAGTAAAAGCCTTAATGGAAGGCTTTTCAGAAAAAGTATAATTTTTTATTAAAAACAACTAAAAGATCTTAAAGCTTTGTAAATTAAAACGTTGTATTAAACGTTTATTAATCAAAAAATAAAAACTAAAAAATTAAGTCGTATGTTTTAAAGTTATAAGCCTAAAAGTATGTTACATTTATTTTACGCGCACTCCTTAGATTCTGCACTCTTCAATAAATTATACAATCAATTAAATAAGAAATTTATTAACTACTAGTCTGCAAGATTTAAATCAGTAGACTGAAATATGTAAATAAACAAATTAAACGATTCCTTCGTTAATAAATAATTCCCAGGAAATTCATTTCCTACGGAATGAATTAACTCGATTTGAATGAATTCTTTAATTTAATGCTTAATGTTTTAGTCAGAGAATTCATTCGCTAAATTTAAATTCTTTGAATTCATTCCCAGGAATTAATTCCTATTTCTTTCTTATTAATAAACTCATTCCTTGAAATAAAAAATTTAATTAAATTTTAGGGAATTCATTCCAAAAAAAGAATCAATTCTTTGTAGCTCTGGTTTATACCAATAGAACGATCAGAAACCATCAACCAATAATGATAAATAACTTACCAACTCCCTCAGATACTAAAGCTAAATATCAGGGGATGATTCTTAACTCCAAACTGTTATGAAAAAACCATATTGATCAAAAGAGGAATGAACTAAAAAACTAATTCAGGCAACTATACTGGGTACTGGGTCAGGCAACTTACTGCGGTTGAAATGTGAACACAATGAAAGAGACGGTCGTGACTCACGTAATTACTAGGGTAGCGAACGCTTCTTTCATTGTGTTCATATTTCTTCCGGAGCTTTTGCAAGAAAGTTTTTACAAGAAGTGTTTGCGAACTGCGGACTAACAGCGGGCGAATGCTCGCAAAATAATATCGGCAAACATGTCGGCGAACATTCAGTTTGTACTTCATGGTTTCTATGTTCCTTGGTACGGTATAGAACTATGGGGAACTGCAAGTAATTCGAATATAAATATTATACAACATATACAATCTAAGATGCTAAGGACTTATTTCAACGCAGAATGGTATATCTCTGATGAGGCCCTCCACCATGATATAAACGGTAAAAGAGTAAAGGAAGTTATCAGAAATTCAAGCATGACACATGCCAATCCCCTCGAGCTGCATTCGAACACTGAATTAAACACTCTACCGGAAGACTTAATCTTTATATTCCTACAGAACTACCTGCTCGCTTCATTTGATGTGAAAATTAAAAAAAAAAATTGATTATTCTGCTATTATTCAATGAAAAACAGAAATTGTTTGTTCGAACTTTATTCACAAATTTTTTATTTATTTATTTAAATAAAAACATCGAACTAGAAGCTGAATAATATCTGCTCTCATTAAAATAAAATGTTTTTTTCTTTACTTATTTAATTGAAATATACTACAATAATATTAAACATAAGTATCTTAAGTAGTGGTTTAATATACACTTATAAAAAAATTTTATTACAAAAAATTGTTAACTATTTTCAATTCCACTTTACTATTTTACTATTTATTGACAACTTTACTAGAAATGTATTCATACAAACCTATTGTTAGTAAAATGTAAATGTAAATGTTTTTTTAGCCACACTCACCGCTATGCCGACCGTGGTGTATCTTGTTAAGAGGTGATACTACGAGTCATAGCCTGTGTAGAGGGCTGCCGGTTCGATTCCCGGCCATGGCAATACACAAAGGTTTTTCATATAGAGACAAATAAGTAATTAAAAATTACTATGATCAGTTGACACATAAACTAACCACCCTACGGGGAATGAGGAGTCAATTGCCCTCCAAGGACCTATCCCGTGACCGGTCAAAGGAAGGCATATTACTAAATTAGTACAAATATGAACAATAGAAAATGAATTAATTTTCTAAGTATTTTCTGATCCGTTATTTTCACTGTTGCTTTTAAAAAAACTTGACCGATACCTAAATAAAAACAAAATTCGCGGCATATTTTTAAAAATCTTTTTTATTTTACTCTTTTATTTATTTTTAACTTTATTTTTTCACGATTTGCTTATTTTAGCTCTTATTTTAAATTTCTATAATATTTTGGTAAGAAATTTTAAGTTTTGTATTTTCAACGTTTTTTTAATGTTAAAGCTGTTTTAGTTTTAACAATTGGTATTTCATTTAACTTTTCTTTGTAACTTAAGGGGAATTTTTTAAATTTTTATTTATATTATCAGAGGTTTTGAGGTAGTTTTCTAATTTTTAATTGATTTTTTAATTTAATTATGGCCAACGCAAAAAACAAGTCAACTGCCATTAAGGGACCTATCCCATGACCGGTCAATCGGGGGCATATTCAAGACACTTCCACCATATTTGTGTTTGTGTTAATGTTGTTTTATTTTCTATTTTTTTCTTTTCCATGTTTTTTTATTTGCTGTGTGTGTTTGTTTTTCTTTCTCTTTTTTATTTGAACAGAAACGAAACCATCAGCCAGCTATCACGCATAAGCAACGTTAGCTCAGACGGTAGAGCGTTTGCCTTACAAGCAGAAGGTTTTGTTATCGAGCCCTACTTCAACGCCAAGTAGATTATTTTTAATTCTTAATTTTTTATTAGTTTATTTGAAAAGCTATTTTTAGACACACCACCTTACTGCCACAATGTGTCTAAAATGTGGCAATTGGTCATTTCCAATGACAAAGCCATGTTAAAGTGATATGTCTCTTTCAAACAAAAAGACCGATCAGCGACCGGTTTCCGCACCCTTGGGACCTATCCTGCGTGTCATCTGGGACCGGTCCCTTTCCCCGTAGGGCACTGACGAGTCCTTTGGGTGAAACGTTTTCTTCTTCTTCCTATAAATCAGCTTTAGATTTTTCTTTACGTTGAAATAAAAATGTTTGCTTAATCCAAAAAATAAATGCCCTCTTGTTTAGGCACACTTTACTATTCTAACCAACATCATTTCTCGATTCTAACAAATTTCAATAGGGTTCGTCCTTGGACCAACTTCATCTAAATATCTTTATATTTGCTACCTGTAGTTTGATAAGAAGTTTTCAGGGACGGACGGACATTGCTAAATCGAATCATAAAGTTAATGTGACTCCATTTACTATAAGGTGGATCCAGGTTTTTTTGGTTACAAATGTCAGCACAAACTTTTATATCCTCTCCACGTAGTGGTGTAGGGCATACAAAGGAAACAAGAAATAAAGCAACAAAATTCCAAAAGGTGACGACAAAAACACAATTACGTGACATAAAGACTGACATACAATCAATGAATATGATGATTTTTCGATGACTACATAAGAAGAAGATGGAGAAATGAGTAAGTAGTGGCGGCTTTGGTTGATGATGATTTTTTTTTGTGTGTTGTCTTTCTGACAATGATGAGAAGACGCAAGACGCGTCATATAAATGTTGTAAAATACCTTTTTTTCGAAACAAGAATCACCTTTTTTTTTGCAAACGTTACTTAATACTGGCAATGAGCAGAGAAGAGTAAAAAAAAAAAAACAAGACATATGCTGCTGTGTGTGTCTCTAAAATGTTGATGATGTCGTTTAGGTGACATACAATCATAAGTGAGCAATTTCTGTTGTATATGTTGATGTCTGCTGTTTGATTTTAAATGAGTATTTTACACAATTTCTCAATTTGTTTCAAATATATTTTCCTAAAAGAAAATCTACTTGGATTTTCAAAAATTTTCTTTAGAATAAAAAGAATCTGAAATCTGGAATCTGAAAATTTTTATATAAAAAATTGTTTTTTATATAAAAAACTCTATAACTATAATTTTTATATAAAAAATAGTTATAATAGAGTCTGAGAATTCTTCTACAGAAAAACTAGACTCAGTCTCTGAGAATTTTTCTCTGTAGAAAAATTAGACTCAGAACCTGAGAATTTCTGTACAGAAAAATTGGCTAACGGTCTGTTTCATAGTCAGCACTAAGATAGACTTCTGACTTAAATATTTCTGAAGTAAAACATTTTTTTATCAAGTAATATTTAAGTAAAAAATCGATCTTGGTTTAACTAGAACCAGAAAATGAGAATAATACTATAAAAAAATTTCTTAAATCTGGGAATTCTAATAAAAATTCTCAGATTTAAAGACCATTTCTCTGTAGAAAAATTCCCAGATTCTGAGAATATTTTATACGGGATAATTATTTTTTAAATCTGAGGATATTTTTTAAAGAAAGAAATCTGAGAACTTTTCTGGAGAGCAATTGCCATATGAACTTAAAAACTTTTCTGTATAAAATTTAGTCTCAAAATTAGAGAATTTTTCTATAGAAAAATATAGTCTTAAAATCTTAAAATTTTTCTATAACAAATAGTCTCAAAATCTAAAAATTTTTTCTATAGTAAATATTGAAAAACATGGTCAGAAAACCAAACTGAATATGGTGTAGAATACCTTCATATGAGTTCAATACATTGTTTTGTTGTTCTTATTTTGATCAAGTGGATAACATTTTTTTTGTTGCTGTTATTTGTAAAGTGTGTGTTTCAATTTGAAAGTGTATCATATTGCTGTTGTTTCAATAGTTCCTTTACATTGAATTTTTTTCTCTGGGTTTTTTTTTTTCAATAAAACACTTTTTTTGTCTTATCTTAACCGGAAAAAGACTTCCCATAAAAAAATAAAAGGAAGGTGCAATAAAAATTCATTCTACTATATATATTTTTTTTCTTTTTTGTTCTATCTTTATTTTTCCATTTATATCGATTAAACAGGGTTTCGTTTTTGCTGTTCTAGTCGATATTTGTCTGGTGATGCACCACCACCAGGAAGCATTAATGTGTGTTGATAAGTTTCTGTTTTTTAAGATATGCTTTTCATATTCATTTTCAAGACGCGACAATTGAGTCACTCAATTTACTTGCTCTTGATAGGTAGCATGTATAAAGTGGAACGTTACCTTTGTTAAGTTTTTCTTTTTTTTTTGTCAATTATTTAAGTGCTTTATTACATGTTTGAGAGATTTTTTGAAAGATATTACAAAGAGGAAAAAATTGCCTACAAAATCTGCCGATTTTTCTATACAAAAAGTTGATAAATTTAGGAATTTTTCCATACAAATTATTATTTTTTATCTTCATTTAGTTCAAAAGACTGCACTTAAATTATTTTGTATGTAAGGACCGCTGCAAATATATTTAAAATTAAATGTAATTTCATTTTTTATTTTTTTAAACCAAATGAATAAAATGAATGGTACGTATTCTCAGTACTTAATGTTGTTTTAGTTAATGACTGACAAATGTAGTTAAAATTTCCATTTCTTCTTCAAATGAATGTAATTTTCTATTGAAACAACAAAACTGAAATACTACTTAAACAACTAACAAATTCTGACTGCAGAAGTTCCCTGTATGTAATTGAATAATATTATGGACTGTTCTTAAGATTCAGAAGGGCCAGAGGTCGAATTTTGTGTGCACAACTTGCTTTTAGATTATCTGACTAATCAAATAAATATTGAAAAATATCAGGAAATGCACACCTTAGACTCTGGGAGGTAAAAATTAGCCTTTAATAAATTAATCTACTTGTAAATGCAGGTTGTGCACGAAGTATTACCACCCTGATAAGAACAAAAAGTACTGTAGCCAAAGGTTGGCGTCATCGTTTATTTTCCAATTTAGAATATTCTTTAGTCAGTTCAACTATACGCTAGTGTACGCAAAAAAGTAAAAAAAAAGATATATTTTGGGATAAATCGATTTTTAATTTAATGGAAATTTTAATAGTTTTGAAATTTTTGAAAAAATCATCAATCGATAGCACATAAAGTCTAAAGTCTTTTAGAGAAGTGAAAATTTGCGATGTTTTCAGAAAATCACAGCAAATCGCAATATTAAGTGTATCATGTGAAAATTAGTCAATTTTGCTATGTTTGACTCCACCCGCCACGACCATTTTTCACAAAAGTTAAAAACAGGGACCGTAACGGTTATGACTTATTGTAAAAGTCACAAAAAAGTTATTTTTTTATTTCTATTTCTTTCAGCAAAAATAATAGTTATTTTTTGACTCTTATATTTTTCGAACATGAATAAAAGTTATTTTTGATTTTTATTTTTTCGAGCAAAAATAAATTTTTTTTTACAAAAAAAAACATTAAAATATTAAACATTTGACAAATTCATATCAAACACACAAAAATATGAGAAATCTCTATAGAGCCTAGCTCCATGGCATTGATTTCAAAAAATAAATTTTACTCTTGATCAAAAGTCAAAAAATAATGACTTATTTTGGCTTGAAAAAATAAAAGCTAAAAAATAACTTTTATTTTTGCTTGAAAAAATAAAAAATTCTAACTAAATATATGATCATAAAATAACTTTTATTTTTGCTCAGAAAAATAAAAGTCAAAAAATAACTTTTTTATTTGCTCGAAAAAATAAGTCAAAAATTTAAAAAGCAAAGCATTTTTGGGAAGACTAGTCCACAAGGATCATTATAATATACTTGAATCAGTTATCCGACATTTGCTTCTGTATACTTTTTTTGATTAAAAATTCAAAAATAACTGTTATTTTCGCTCCCTTGTTAAACATACTTTTCTACCAAAAGTTTGTATTACCTAGGACAATAGGTCATTTGAAATTAATTAAAAGTTAACTCAAATACGGGGGGTACTATTTATATTTCGGAAATAGCTAATAATAATAAACATTTTTAAATGAAAATGGCTTTATTATTTTTCAAAATATTCCCCTTGATGATCAATACACTTTTGCATTCGTTCGAACCATTTGTCATAGAAGATTTTCCATTCCTCTTCAGACACCTTTAAAACATGGTTTTTGAACGCTTCAACTGCTTCTTCGGCGCTCGTAAATCGTTGACAACGCAGTTTACCTTTGATATTCGGAAACAAGAAGAAGTCATTGGGTGCCAAATTAGGACTGTACGGAGGATGAGTCATCAATTCGATGTTTTGACTGCTTGTTTGACGAGATGTGTGAGAGCTTGCATTGTCATGATGGGGAATGATTCGTCGTAGGTTTTACGAATTTCTCCGAAGACTTCCGGCCGTGTCGTGTACCACTCAGAATTGACCGTCATACATTGCTCAAGGGGAACAGTGGAACTAATGTGCAAGGATGAAGTGGAACTAATGTCCAAGGATGCCTATCTTACGATATGTCACATGACGATCTTGCATTATCAGTTGACGCACTGCATCGATGTTTTGTGGTACAACAACCGATTTTGGACGACTACGGAATTCGTCGGCGACCGAATTACGACCTCGATAGAATTCACTATACCAGCGATATACTGTGGTTTTTGATGGTGATTTATCGCCATACAAAGAACTGAGTTCATCGATATATTCTTGTTGAGATAATCCACTTCGAAAGTTGTGAAAAATAATCCAACGAAAACCTTCTCTTGAAATTTCTATTTTTTGGCCAAATTGATTTTCTTAACTCACTGTAAACAAAACATATAGCACTTGTACATCAAAATCTTGTGAGTACGTTTATACTAAAAAATGACAAATTTTATTATGGTGTTGCCAGATTTTAGCTATTGACATTAGTGGGCTAGTTCCCGAAATATAAATAGTACCCCTCGTATAAGTTTTTTTTTTTTTAAAGAGAAGCAACCAGTGTTGCCACTTTTTGAATAATTATTCAAAAACGGGACTGTTTACACATTCGTTGGATAATTTTTGAATAATGACATTTTTGTGTAGTTTTTGTGTAATTTCACTTTTTATAGAAATTTTCGTAAATTTTTAAAAGTCCCGGAGCTTTTTAAAAAATTAATAAAAATTAGTCGATATTTAGAATACAAGAGTTTGTCAGTGAAACATTTACCACAAATCTCCATTTTCTGGAGAATTACTTTTGTAAATTTTTTCAACACTAAACCCAATTTAGCAGAAATCAAAAATGGTGATATGTATTTTTTTGTTTTATTTAAAGCACCGCCATTTGTTTATTTTTTGCGAAAATGATTGTCAAGCTTCTTTTCAAAATTCTCTTGGTTTGCAAGAACATTAAAAATACCCCTAAATTAATAACGCTTTTTAAAGTTATAGGAGGCTTATGAAACAAATTTTGTATGAAAAATTTGGTTTGTAAGCCTCCTATAACTTTATAAAGCATTTATGAATTTACACATAATTTTTTAAAAGAAAATTTGTTGATACCGATATTGCAAAGAAATTTCATATTAAGATCTGCCTTGCTACCATTAACATAAAAATTAAAGAAAATAGGCAAAATTTTACAAATACGGTATTTTTAAATACCAGAGAAAAATTGGTTTAATTTAAATATAAAGGTTAAATTTTGAGGAGTATGGGAGAGAATAATTAGCAAGTAAGTAATATTTTTGAATGCAATGCATCTGAATGAAGTAGCCTTTCTGAAAAACATGAATACTTTGTGCTGAAAGTTACTTTTAATATGGATAAAATAGCATTTTTTTAATATTCAAATTTAAAAGCACGCTATTTTAGTCCTGAGAAAGATATTGTATTGAATTTACCTTTAGTTAATAGAATAATTTGTTATAATATTTTCAGAGAAATTGGCCTGGATTTGCTTTTGCAGAAGGCAAAAACACTGAACAGGTTATAGCAAAAATGCAAAATTTTAGTTTTAAAATTCAAATAACTCTTGCACTTTGTACAGGGTGGCGCAAAAATAACCTTCCGATATTTTTTGGCTGTAATTTAAAAAAAAAAAATGAAAAACTTTGATTCTTCTTGTGGATTATTTTTATTTTGTCTTTTAATTTTTTTTACATCAAGTCGAGAATATGATGTCATGTAAATATCCGCCGCCACAGTTGATTGTCATTTGAGCCCTTTTTATGGCATTTTCGAAGAAAAAAGGTCCGATGACTCCTCCAGCGAAAACAGCACACCATACAGTGACTTTGAGCGGGTGTAATGGCTCTTCGTGGGTTACACGCGGATTTTCAGTGCCCCAGAAGCGTAAATTTTGCTTATTTACGTACCCGCTAAGATGGAAATGGGCCTCATCACTCATGATTGGTGATGAATGAAAAAATGGGCTCAATTGACAATCAACTGTGGCGGCGGCCATTTACATGACATCATATTCTCGACTTGATGTAAAAAAAATTAAAAGACCAAATAAAAATAATCCATAAGAAGAATCAAAGTTTTTCATTTTTTTTTTAAATTACAGCCAAAAAACATCGGAAGGTTATTTTTGCGCCACCCTGTAGATGATAGAAATGTTACGCCTTTAAAAATCGGTTTATAAATAGAAAAATGGCAAATCTTTGGAGGCGAATGGCATAGCTCCCGCAGTTTCGGCCATCCAAAACTTACAGTGTGAAATTTCATATCTGTCGGGAAGAAATGGCGAAATTCTTCCCAAAATATTTGTATTCTTCTCCACTCTGCCCAGGAGAGTTTATTTTGAAATAATATGAAAAATATATTTTTTGTGTAATTTCATACGGTTTTGGATAATTTTTGACATACAGCTGTGTAATTTTTTGTTTTACTGGTGGCAACACTGGAAGCAACACTCAGGAAATTCTTCCTATTAATTAACGTGTTGCTTCCTTTGGAAAAGGGGTACACTAATAAAAAAAAGTTAGTACAAAGGTCTGTTAAACGGGTTCTGATTAAATTGAACTAATTTTTCTGATATTTTCTTTTAAAAAACCTGTACAAATAGGTCAAAATTCTGCTAAAATAACAGGAAATAGTACATGTATTTGCGCCAGCACAATTTTGACCTATTTGTACAGGCTTTTTTTATGAGTGTAGAGAATAAGTGAAAGTTGGTGAAAGATGAAGGGCGATTTCACAACATCAAAATTAATGTTTAAGAGTAAAATTTAGTAAAAAAATTGGTTTTTGGCTTACCCATTTTAACAGAAATTTGACAAAAAAATAAAATTCAAGCTCACCTGAAAAGATAAAAAAAAAAATAATATTAATATTGAATTTAATGACCACCTTCATAATATGTATTATTTTATTTGACTGCCAACAACTTCTTTTTAAAAAATCTTAAACAAGAACGACGCTAAGTGATCGATGCCGCTCATAAAAAGATATACTGGACAGCTTATAGTTGTTGAAACTATACCAGGGATCGTGAGCAGGATCTCCCTCAATTTAAATCATAATATGATTGTAATTCCAAGAGAGGAATATGATTGTCCAGATAATATATGATTGCAGAGGTTTTAACTATACAAAAAAAAAAAAAATAACAGATTAGTGCTGACAACGGAATTTATTGCCAATCGAATGGTTGGGATGTGGCTACCGAATTATTCAGATGTGACAACTGAAAATCAGTTGAGGGAATTTCGGTTGCTTCAACTAAAAATTTCGGTTACCATAACCGAACTATTCGATTAGCAAAAAATTCGTTTGTCAGAACGAATCTGTTTTCTGGGTGTATGAAATGATTATAGGCGACCATATAATTTGTAAAGTATGATTAACACATTAATAATATGATTGCAACAATCATGTGTGGCAATAGGGAATATTGTTTTGTAGCCGTAATCATATTGCAACCATATATTTTCTCTGCGTGTTGTCACAATTGAAAATTTCGATTGCTGCACTTGAACCTGAGCTGAACTGGTAACACATTCGGTTGTCAAAACGAATCAGTTTTCTTTCAAGTATGCAGTTATTCACGTAGTAATAGTTATTTTAATGGAATGATAAATGTTTGGAAATCTTACTGCATTTTTCAGTTGTTTTACCACATTTGTTAGCTGCTTTTTTAGAAAGGTTTACTGTAAATTTTATAATACTACATTTGCAAAATGTTTTTACTGAAATTGTTTGTTGTTTTTTAATGTTTGAAAATAACTTATATTTTTAGTTAAATTACAATGGAATTTTCGATCGGAGTTAAGACTTTGATTAACAGTTTATCAATACTGCATCAGATTAAAAAACAATTTTGTAACGTTCCAAGTTTTTATACATTTCAACAAATCAATGAATTTTTTCGATTTATTTAATGATAAATGAATGTGGTATTTTTAATTTTGTGTTTTTTTTCCATTACATACATTTTGTTGGTTATTTAAACCACCTAAAGTCATATCAAACTTAAAAAATCTACACAAAATAATATAAAAAATACAACTGCAATCACACTGTGCAACAAAATTCCGAGCTATCAACGTCAGCACCAATTGTTCCACTGTAAAATGAAAGTAGATAATTCCAGAAACAACTCCTCCAAAGGTTTTTGCAAAGTTCGCTCGGAGTTTTGTTTGTTTTTTGAAATGTCTGTTGTAACAGCGATTCCGTAGCGAAGACGCCTGGTTTTCCATTTTTACCCAGATTTTTTGTTAAAACACTTTGCTAAAATGTACAATTTTCTACGCAGATTTTAGTGAAGTCCCACATTTTTGCTTACAACTTTTTAATCACTAAACCGATGTTGATCATAAATTTGCTTGGGAGATTAACAAACAATATAGGATAAAATGATAAATCTGTCCTCAGTTTTGGGGGCATAACTACCGAAATAGACAGTGATTTTAAGATGCCATAAAATAAAAGTCCAATCTAACTTTTCAAATCCATTTGTGGAATTTGTTTGTGTAATGGTCTATGTTAATTTCGCATTGAGAACACTTATTGCACTGTGTAATAAAAACATTTATAAAAAAAAAAACGAAAAATGAAACCCTACAGAAATGAAATAACAATCCGAAAAAATAATGTTTATATACAACAATATACAGTAAATATATATTTTATTTGTTGTTATCAAAGCCAGAATCTAATCATTATAACCAATCTTTAGACGCGCTTAATACTGTTGCTTAACACTGCTGGCTTTAATACAACTACAAAATATTTGTATGAATATAAAAGCCGACGTAGTTGATGATGATGATGATGGGGTCGTCGATTGCATGTATTTTCTTATAAGTGTAGTGCTAATAACTTCTGAGAGTGTGTTGCTTTAAAGTATGTATATGAAAGAGGGAAATTACAATTGAGACGACAGGCGCTGGCGAAAATAAGTAAATACAAAATTTTTTGGAAATGTAAATAGATCTAATAGATAATAAAATTAAATAGATCTAAAAATTAACCATTAATATTTTTATACCCTGCTCGACTACGGGGACAGGGTATAATGAATTTGTGTTGATGTTTGTAACACCAAAAAATACCTAGACCCACTTTTTAGTATACCTATCGAGAATTCGATTTAGCGATGTCTGTCCGTAAGTCTGTCTCTCCTTGCATCATTGGCTGCATTCTACAGATCGCGAATACAGGTTTGTACGACGAAGGCTAATGATTTTGATCAAAATCGGTCCATGTTTAGACTACATGTGATTTTCGTTGTAATACAAATAACTAGGTAAAAATGTTTGAAGTTAGTTCTCATAAAATTCTTTACTTTGAGTTGACGTAAATACAAAATCTAAAACCTACATTTTAACCTTGGGAGAACCCCATAAAGACAAACTGATGAGAGGGCTTGGTAGCACTTGAAAATCCATTAATTTCAACCATTGGTTCTAGGAAAGTTTTTTTTGTAAGTTTTTTCTCTGTTTGTGAATTCTATTTGGAATTCCTCATATTTGATCTTAAATCTAACAAAAATAACACTCACTGAATCTATATGAATTTAATAAAAATATTCAGTGAAGGAATTCCAGCGAAATTTAATTGAAATAATGTAAAAATTCATTAATAGCACGCAGATAATTTTCTCAGTGCAGGCCGCAATTCTAAAGATATTGAACGAAAATTGGCACATAAGTTTGTATTGGTTAAAATCGGCCCAAGTTTTGACCTAGTCGCCATAGGAAAGTCCTTTCTGACATAGATTGAATTTTGTTGGCCGAAATATTATGAAATTTTTTAGTAAACTTTTACTAGTTTATCATTCTTTATAAAATGAACTAAAAATTTCCTAAAATGAATTAGAAGCTTCATACCTTATATAAAATTAGATTTTTTATAAAACTTTTTCGTATAGCTAATGAAACTTTTCATAATTAAAATGATAATTTTCATAAAATTTTATGAAAATTTTTATTAACTCTATATAAAGTTTCAATGGACGAGTTCCAGTGCAATTTCATTGCTCTAATAAAAAAATCATCAACACCCCAGTGCAGAAACGGTAATGACATATCATTATTTTTTGACTGACTTTCTGCATTATTTGAAAACGTATAATAACAAGTCTTTAATAACTTATTACTTTTTCCAGCATTTCAAAACAAAAAATCTTGCGTTGCTAATAATGACTTATTTTTTATCATTATTTAAAATATTAAGTAATGTTCTAGATTTTTTTGTAAATTTTTTTGAAAATCTATTTTTAGACTTAATACTTTTTCAATACTGTGATCATTCCGGGCAAAAAACACGTGTCCAACTTTAGCTTAGTTTCTCACAGTTTTTCACCGCATTTTAAAGGCTGAAAAGTCCGAAAATTATGAATATTCTCTTGATATTTCGTGGTTTTTTCATTTTTCGGTATAAAATTGTTTACTAAATCGTAATCGTAAATTGTTTACTGAACGTAATTTTTTGTTTTTCAATTCAGCAAACATATTTATACCCTACACCACTATGTGGTCATTATACCCTACACCACTATGTGGTCAGGGTATTATAAGTTTGTGCTGATGTTTGTAACACCAAAAAATATTGGTCGTAGACCCACCTTATAGTATACCGATCGGTTCAGAATTTTTTTTTATTTCGATTTAACGATGTCCGTCTGTCCGTCCGTCCGTCTGTCTGTCTGTCCATGCAATCTTGTGCGCACTCTACAGGTCGCAACTATTAAGATATTTTGATGAAATTTGGTACGCAGACCTATGTTGGCCCAAGGACGAACAAGTTTGATTTTTTTGAACATCGGTCCATGTTTAGACCTAGTGCCCATATAAGGGTCCTACCAAAATTATACTGTTTATATGATGCAGGTCGTAAATATTAAGATATTTTGATGAAATTTGGTACACAGACCTATATTGGCCCAATAATGCAGCCTATTGATTTTGGTGAACATCGGTCCATGTTTAGACCTAGTGCCCATATAAGGGTCCTATCAAAATTATACTGTTTATACGCTGCAGGTCGCAAATATTAAGATATTTTGATGAAATTTGATACACAGACCTATATTGGCCCAATAACGCAGCCTATTGATTTTGGTGAACATCGGTCTATGTTTAGACCTAGTGCCCATATAAGGGTCCTACCAAAATTATACTGTTTATAAGCTGCAGGTCGCAAATATTATGATATTTTGATGAAATTTGGTACATAGACCTATGTTGGCCCAAGGACGAAGCCTATTGATTTTGGTGAACATCGGTCCATGTTTAGAACTAGTGCCCATATAAGGGTCCCCCCAAAATTATATTGTTTATACGCTGCAGGTCGCAAATATTAAGCTATTTTGATGAAATTTGGTACATAGACCTATGTTGGCCCAAGGACAAAGCCTATTGATTTTGGTGAACATCGGTCCATGTTTAGAACTAGTGTCCCTATAAGGGTCCCCCCAAAATTGGCTTGGTTACAAACTGCAGGTCGCAAATATTAAGATATTTTAATGAAATTTGATGCGCTGACTCACATTATAGAAAATTTTGACATAAGCCCCATTTTAACCCATTCGAATTTCGGATCCAAACAATACACCAGACTGGTGTAGGGTATTGTATAGTCGGCATGCCCGACTTTAACCTTTTTACTCGTTTTATTTTCAATTCACTGCACGTATTTTTTTTAAATTCACTAAACGAAAATGAAATTGAATGAATTCAGTGGTGAATTAATTCAGTAAGGAATTAATTCACTCCGTTCGATTTATAAAATTTAACGCGTTCACCAGTGAATTAATTCATTTGATTTAATAAAAAGAACTATAGCAATTGAATTAATTCGTAACAAAAGAAATCGAACGAAAACAAATATGAATTAATTCCATTCACTATATATTGTTTTGTGAATTAATTCATTGAATTTTTAATTTAGAATTCAAAAACTGAATTGAAGAATTAATTCTTCAAAGTTCTGATATTACTCATACTTCGAGGCCACAGCGAAAAATGTCGCCGAAGTATACCCTGTACCGAAATAAATGTTCTCAAGTATTAGTAATGATACGAAAAAATTACGACAGACCTCAAATTATGCAAATGTCTTCAAACTATACACCAGATCGAAAAATGGTCCCGAATATATGTCATTAGTTGAAATTTCCTTCACGGAATATGACCCAAATCGTAGTGTGGTTTGGGTATCTACGTAGTGTGGTTTGGGTATTTCTTCTTACTGATTTTCTAATTTTTTACCAAAATATAGACAAGTTTCAGCACAAGCTTATTTCACAACCCATTAAAATTTCGGACTTATTGACTTTCAACCAGACTGGTGTAGGGTATCATATAGTCGGCATGATCGCCATTTACATTTTAATCATTTTACTTGTTTTTATTTGATTTTGGGACTTTGGATAGTCGCTCCAATTTTAATTCATTTCTAGTAGTAATAATGATATTAAGATTAATTTTTTATTTTTAATTTTTTTGTTTACTTTGCCTTTTAGCAACTGATTGTTAATGTTTTTTTTTCCGTTTTTGTTGTAGAGTTTAAAAATTGTTTTTATCGTTAGTTACTTGGAGTTAATTTTACTTTTTTTCATCTTTTTTTTCCACAACCCAACAATAACAATTTTAAAACTTTAGTCTCTATTATCGCCTTTTTACATCAACAACAACATCATCGTCATCATCATAATCGTGGTGGTGGTTGAAAAAGGTATTAAATTTTTCATTTGCTTATCAGCGTTGATCAAAAATACAAAATATATAAATTTGTTATACGATGTTTGTTTGTAAATACGATTATGTCTCGAGTTACACGTGCAGTTTTGCTTTTTGTTCATACAGAAGCGTAATTTTATTTAAAAATACTGATACACCCACTTTATTAAAAAATAATACTTATATTGAATGAAAAAAGTTTCGAGTTAAACATTTTAAAATATAATTATCATGGTATTTCAAATTTCAAGTTAAGTTTTAATTCTATGAACGTAATCTTCTATCTAAACGGAAACTTATTATTAAGCATAGTAAGTTGTTTGAGTTTCACGTGAAAAAAAAATGTTTTGCTCCATATATAAATAAAAAATGATTTTTCGCGATAATGAGTTTCACGTGAAAATTGTGTAGACTTTTATTTACAAGACTATTATTTTTCTTGTGAAAAAAGTGACATTTTGGGTTTATTGAGATTTTTGGTACTCTATAATTTTGATTTAAAGAGCCACTGCGATTAAATTTTCTGTTAAAAGGGGGTGTCTGCTAACGGTAATGACCACTGTTGGTAGGTTTCACTGTATTTAATACATTTTTAACAAAATCCCGAGATTCTTCTTAAAAAATTGTTTAGCCACTTTTTAGCTTTCTTTTAACCATTTTTTCCCCAGAAATTTAGGCATTTTTGCTAACCAAGTTCTGTCAACAATGATTGGAACAGAAATTTTTGCTGGGATATTGTTGATCAGAAATTTTTGCTCGGATCCAAAATGTACGAATAAATATCTCGAAAATTTTGGTATACGAGTATTAGTTCTGAAATAAATTCAAAAATGAATTTATTCCATATTCACCTGAATTCATAAATCGCGTGAATTTTTTATCGAAAATTAATACGGCGAAAGAACTGTAGCTAAATATAATTTTGTATTTTATACTATCGAAACACGCCCTATAGTGGAGACATGTACAACCAAAGTCGAAACGTAAGCCCACTAACATTCTTCAATG
Source organism: Leucophora obtusa (assembly GCA_949987735.1). Taxonomy (NCBI): domain Eukaryota; kingdom Metazoa; phylum Arthropoda; class Insecta; order Diptera; family Anthomyiidae; genus Leucophora; species Leucophora obtusa. Next base: position 193,166,094 of record OX465298.1, read on the forward strand.
GCTGCAGATTTTTCCAAAATTTAATTTTTTAATTTTTTCTCTTAATTTAAAATTTTTTTAGGATTATTGAATAAAAAAATACGGTGTTCTGAAAATGGATTCTGCTAGACGAGACAACAAAAAAAAAAAATATGTACGTGTATCGGCGTTTTGAAAGATCACATCGGAATTTTTTTTAGTGGGGGTTAAAGTCCCCCCTTAGGCCTGTTCGTGCAGCATATCGGTATATGAACCTATGTGTTCTTTACATCTGAGGTGTGGAGTATGTTCAGTAACTTTGTAGAAAATATTAAGGCAAATAATTTTGTGGAACATATTAGCCCTCTAACTCCCCACATAACGGTAATTTTTGGCTCTATTCTAATAAATCGTAAACAACACTCCTAAAAAGGGGGAAGGAGGGGTTGAAATGTTCACCAAAAATGTTGGCCATAAAATTTTACTATATATGTAAGAATATACCAAAACCCACAACTTAGCACAAACAGCAAAAAACCAGTCAAATTCAAGATTGCCCATTAAGGGTTAATTTGGTTATTGTTTACTTATGTATGTACGTCATCCCATCTCTGACAAGAAAGTTTGACACTCAACTACCGAATACTTTTGTATCTACATATGTCACTATGACTTCAGTTTTATTGCTTATGTTCTTCTTCATTCTTTTTGTCATTATCTTTTTGCCACTCAAAATTATCACAAGAGAATTTATTTAATTTTTTCCGTTTTTTAATTGTTCCACAAGAGAATTTGTAAGAATAAAAATGCCTGACTGTTTGGAAAAACTTGACTGCTTTTGCTTTGTTTGCGGCAAGCATACCCTTAAGGAATACAATGTTTCATTTTTAAATAGTAAAGTGGAGGATATATATAAACCTTATTTTGAACTGGAAGTTTTTCCAGATGAACCATGGGTGCCAAAACATATCTGCTAAAATTGCTGCAATGGCTTGACGCTGTGGTCTAAAGGTAATATAAGTTTTAATTAATATTCTTAGCACTACAATAATTTTGTGAAATTATTGGTTTAGGTGAACGAAACTGAATGAACTTTGGCATTCCAATGCGTTGGCTAGAGCCAGGTGAGCCAACTTCGAAATTGTTGTGCAGTAGACCACCCAAATTTACAAAAGTTTTTTTTTGTTCGCTCCATCGACAGTTTCCGATAGATTGGGCATAAAAAATAATATGTGTACAAAAATTGGAGCTCTCGGGCGCATATAGGCCAGTCAGTTTGGACTTTTGACCCTAAAAATGACCTAAAAACACTTCAAAGCTTTTTTGCGCCATAACTCCTAAATTTGCGGTTTTCCGAAAAAATACCATATAAGTGTTTTTATGCGGAATGAGAGGACAAATAAATACTCTCTTCATAATAATCTTTGGTCTAAGTATTACTTCTCGTGGCGTTTTAAGTGGATCAAATCAAAATTTGTGTTAAGACTTCATTTTAAACGGCCCTCGTTAAAATTTGGACATAGACAGTTAGGATTGGTTATCATTTTTTTTAGAGTAAGATGTGTTGTTTTTAAAAACCAATTACATTTGCAATCGGACTTACGTACCTATTTATTATACGTTGTGCACATGCAAATGTAGTGCTATAGAGCAGCATATTCGATTAATTCCCTTTTTTCTTGGTTTATCAATGGAGTAAATACCCAGCCAGAAAAATGCAAACGGAAAAGCGCTGGCGTGGCACTTTAGCAAGTCCTGGCAAAAAAATCCCTCCTCGATTTCATAAAAAAATGTATAAAAAATAATAAATTTGTGTGGGGACCACCTTAAGGGTTGAAAATAAAGGGTAGATATGTTCCGAAAAAATGTTTATTTTTGTATGGGAGCGCTCTTAGGGAGTGGAGACAGAGGGTAGGTATGTTCGGACACAATATTGGAAGGAAAAATTAATGGGGATCGGTCTTACATACCACCCCTCTAGGAGGCTCCATGGGGCGGTAGGAGCTGATTTCAAAAAAAATAAAAAAAAAAGTATATGTATGGGGACCGCTTTAAGGGTTGAAGATAGAGGGTAGATATATTTCGAGAAAATATTGTGGTTCAAAAAATATTGGGGGTCAGTCATACATTTGACTCCTCTAGGAACAACCTTGGGGCAGTTAGAGTGGTGGTAAATTTTATAAAAATGTCATTTGTATGGTAGCCCTCTTACAGAGTGGAGATAGGGGATAGATATGTTCGGATAGATATGGGTCGGTCTTACATTCCACCCCTCTAGGAGGCACCATGGGACCGATACAAGCTGATTTCATGAAAAAAAAAATTATAAAAAAATAAAAAATTGTATGGTAACCGCCTTAAGGGTTAAAGATAGAGGGTAGATATGTTCCCAGAAAATGTTGAAACTAAAAAAATATTGGGGAAAACTAAAAAAATATTGGGAGTAAATTTTATAAAAATGTCATTTGTATGGGAGCCCTCTTACAGAGTGGAGATAGGGGATAGATATGTTCGGAAAAAGTGCTGAAAAACACAAATCAATGGGGGTCGGTCTTACATTTTACCGCTCTAGGGTCCACTCCGGGGAAGTTGTGGGGCTTTTTTGGATTTTTAACCCTTCAACACCACCTTTGACCCCGATGAGGAGCCATTTGTCCCCACCCCACCTCCCCCATTTTTCGCTTATGCATTTTTTCAAACCTCACAAAATTAGGGGTTCTAGCGTATCCAAATCATGTTACTAAGGGTTTCCGTACAACATCTATGTATAATAAACCGATACTTCAAAGTCAAATTTTGGTAAATTTTTCATGGAATAACCGGTATTTGTTAAAAATGTAATTACTTTATGAAAACTAAATATATTACTACACAAAATAATGGAAACCAATCTTAACTGTCTCTGTCGAAATTTTAACGAGGGTCGTTTAAAATGAAGTCTTGAAACAAATGTTGACTTTTTCCCCTTAAAACTTCACTATACATCATACTTAGGTAGAAGTATACTTAGTATGAAGGAAGTGTTTGTCTTCTTATTCTACATAAAAAATGCCTATATAGTATATTTTCAAAAAACGTCATGGCACAAAAATTTTATGGTACTAAATTTTGTATCGTGGTTGTAAAACGATTTTAATAACTTTTCATTTTTCTGATTTCCCTTATTGCCTGTTAGTTCGCTGTTAAACTTTTTCATAGTCTTGGTGTTTTTCTCTCGCATATGAAATTTTGACAGGCTGTAACAGAAAATTCGTATTTATATATAATTTAGTTTCTAAATAAAAGACAAAAAAAAGTTCAAAAATGTATCCCTATGTATTTTAACTATATAAACATAAATGTACGGATAATTTCTTAAAGAATCCCAGCAAAATCTTTCATTACCAAATAAGTGGTTATATAATAGAAATTCATAGCTCCGCACAACTTATTTTTTGGCGTCTAAACTCATTATTTTTGTTTGGCGTGGCCGTTTTTATAAGTAGTCACGCTTACCCGCTCGCTTACGAAAAAACGAGAAATAAGTAGTTATGAGATTTTGAATAATAAGTGGTTACACACATGCTTACAAAAAGTTGAATTATAAGTGGTTATCCGATTGCTTACTTGATTCTTAAAAATAAGGAGTTAAGCAAATAATATTAGCTTAAGAAAATACATTCAGAAAAATTTAAGTTTTCTCTAGTGTGTAATTTTAGGACTCGTCATAAAAATTTAAACATAAAACATATTTACATATAATAAATAAAAATGTATAAAAGTTAAATGTGTAAAAAGGACTTATTTAAACTATTACGAGTAAGTCATTATTTTATATTTAGAAACAATGAATACAATAGGCCGTTAGTTGGAAGTCGTTATTTTATATTATAAAATAATGCAAAAGGTAATGATGTATCATTTTTGGTAATGCAGATAGCCGGTTACTGTAATACTATTTTGAGTGTATATTTTATCCTGTTTAGAAAATATAAACAACATGGGTATCATTTTGCATTTTTTTAAATAAACCCATCTATCCTCCTCTTAATAACATTGTTTAAAATACATCTTAAAATCGTTTTCTCACTGTGAAACGATCGTTTAAATTTTGTTTAAATTCCTGCCTGTCACATACGCATGTGCCTAATATTTTACATAATCTTTAATTTTTCTGGTGCCTCTTTTTTATTATTTTTATTTTTGTTAAACCATAAAACACTTTACCACTTGTCTTTGTTCCTTCCACTGTCGCCTGGCTGAGTTTCCTAAGTATTTTACGTTTTGTATTGTCTTCTTTTCTGGCTTTTACCTTAATGGCTTTTTTTCATTGTTTTATTGTCTACTAATTGGCGTAAAGGACATCCTGAATATAGGAGTATATATGTGATAAGTTTTAAGTTTTACTTAAATACTCGTCCATCTAAACTAAACTTAAATTATGTTTGATTGTTATATTTATGGCCTGATCGGTAAATGGATGGTGTCATTGTAAATGATGTCATTAAACTATATGACCAGACGAAGATGTTTATCTCTAATAAAAAACAAAAAAAACTTATTGGTGGTTAAAGATTTAACTTTGGAAATCAATTAAAGTTGTAAAACATGTTATCAGCAATATTGGTATTTTATTAATTTACATAATCAATCGAAATTTGACAAAATCAATCCAAATTTTACAACTTCATCTGAACTTACAATATAATCCTATAAATAAATTAAAATTCCTTAGGCTTTTAGAAACCATGGTTGATATAAAATATTTAAGAGTTGTCACGGGATTTCTCAGATGTTGCTTACAAAAATTGCTTGCAAGATCATTGGAATTAAGAAACTAAAAAAAAAAAAACGTAATTTTATAAGAATTCTTTAAAAACTAAATATTGATGTCTGGATACATTTAAATTTTGATTTCTAACCATTACAATAGTCCTATAAAATGTCCTTTTTTATATCGCACACAGAATTTTTCTCTTAAAAAGTAAATTGCTACTTTACTCATTATGGGGCCTTTTGACCAGTTGTTATGTTTGGCTTAAATGGATGATTTTTATCAGTTAAATAACATCATTTGTGGTCACATACAAACATACGTACACATTATGAACACATATGACAAAACCAAAATAACACTAAATGTGTGGTTGACATAAAATAAGTACGACTATTTAAAGGAGTCAGAGAAAAAAAAAAAATGTGTTACAAAATTAGTTTAATGTCAACATAACAATTGTTTTGAACAATTTACAAATTGGTTTAAAGTGTTTGTTTGGGTAATAATCTTAATGTTAATATAAAACCCACAGAATAAAATAAAAAGAAATGAGTTAAGGATTATGTACTTTTATGTTTTTTTTTTCTTGCTGAAAGAGAAAACACTCACATCCATGGATACGAGTATATGGACAAATGAACCAAAAGAAACAAAAAGGCTGCACATGTTATCAATATCAACCATATGAGCAACAATATAACGAGATTCTGCAAAATTTTGAAACAACAACAAAAGAATAAAGAAGAACTTTATCCTTTTTCAGTGACAATTTTTACTATAGCGAAAATACAAAAAATAAAACATAAATTCTTATCATATTTTATGCATTCCTATGATAAATGAGTGAAAACAAAAATAATACAGTGACAGAAACAACAAAAAAAAAAAAAAACGGAGAGATAGACATTGGCCGTAAAACACTATGGGCTACAGAAATTGAATTTTTTTGGATAAGTTTCACTGAATTTTGTCAGTACTAAACTAATGAAGTTTTCTTCACAAAGTAAATAAAAATTATTTAAATTTGATTAAAAAGTTTCATATATTTAATGAATATAATTTTAATGAAACTTTTTCATTGAGTGTTTGAAACATTTTATAAATAAAGTGAAAATTTTCACAACACTTTATGGAAAATTTCATTAATTGAATGAAAAGTTTCAATGGATGAGTTCCATTGCACGGATGCACATGCGTGTAGTCGCAATGGCAAAAATTAATAAACTGGAATACGAACGGCTACCTCATATGCCATATTCTCCGGATTCCGGAAGGGATAAAAAAATTGTCGTTTTTTAGATTAGCCCTTAAAAAAGAAGATATTTGTGTTTGAAAATTATGGTTCCAAGTACCCCCAAAAAACCCGATTTTTATAAATTTACGACCATTTATTTTTACCCGGATCGTTTGTTATTTCCCCAATCAGCGTTTGATAAAAATGATTAAATGAGTAGAAAATTAATAAAAAAAAAAAAAATAAAGAGTGTGTGTATTATTTTAATTGCAAAGAGCACCAACCCGGGTTATCTAAAGGAGATAAATGTAAATTTTTGAAGATAAAACGTAACAATTGGTGTCAGCAGTGGGATTAGTTATTTTGATTGCAATAAAAAAGAACCCGGTTTATTTAAAGGAAATAAACCAACATTTTTAAAAGGTAAAAACGTAACAATTAGAGATGAGCGATATTTTCATACCGGTGATTTAATCACAGTTATTGATAAATCACTGGTAACGGCAGTGATCAAATATTTCAAGTCGCAGTTACTCGGAATGTCGTTCTTTTAATATTTGTGTACTATTCTTTCTTGCAAACTTCATTGTGCACAGTAATACATGTTTTTTTTTTTTCAATAACAGTGACTTGCTTTCACACTCTTCTGAATAAAATGTCTCCTTCTATCATGTCTTTGTTACCGGTCATAACTATTCTTCTTTTAAGGACCAGTTTATAGGAAATGGATTATCTTTAAACTTAGTTTAACGCAGTTTGTAACTGGAATACTGCTTTTAAAATGTGGTTTATTTTGTTTTATTTCAATAAAGAAATAAATTATACTCGAGAAAAAGTTTTTCCGGCAAATTTTTGTTAATAAACTTTGAAATGGCTGACAAAATTTGTTTTCGGTTTAACTAAACCAAGTTTAACCGACATCTTAAAAACTCGCCATAAATATTATTTCGTTTATTTATCAGAAAATCGCAGTCTTTTTCATAAAAAACCCGTGATCACGATCACAGTTTAAAAGAACAACGATTTGAACATTTCACGATTTTACTGAGAACAATGTTACTAAAAAATCGCCGGATCGCCCATCTCTATTACAAACCCGTGATCACGATCACTGTTTAAAAGAACGGTGATTTGAAATTCACGATCACTGGTAGCAGCGTTATTCAAAAATCACCGGATCGCTCATCTCTAGTAACAATACTAATTCAGAAAATAGAATGTCCGAGAAATAGGGATTTGAGCTTAATTATACATATATTGGACTTTCATTCTCGGAATATGACCCGCTTTCGGGAATATGACCCAAATCGTACCATAGTCATGTTTTTTATAAAGCCCGCTTGTCCGACTTATTTTTTTACTTGTTTTATTTCTTATGATATTTTAATCAAGACAAATTATTTTAAACTAACCCTTATAAGAAATTTTTACACCATAGTGCATTCAAAGATTTTGTAACGTGTTCATGCTGCAAATTGTTTCAGTTTCATATAAACCCACAAAAATATGTGGTAGTATAAATTTGGTTCAACCATATGATATCACCAATACAAATAAATAAAATAAAGAAAACATAAAATAGCAACAATATACATTTCTTTACAAACTTAAACCCCTTTAGTCTTTACACTAGCCTGACGACATCACACACTCACACCAATAAAACAAACGAAATGAAAAAAAGGACATTCCTCAGTGTTTGCTTACTTGATATATTTTATATGGATGTTTCATATTCTTATCACCAACTCCACACTCATTGCACTATATAAACACATACACCCACCACTACAAATAAACTTTCACACTAACTGTATAACAGTATGCGTTTGTGTCAGTGTGCTTTACTCCAATACTGTATACGAAAAAGCTCGACAACAAAAAATGAAATCAACACGACAGCCTTTACTGATAACATTCGCGCGCTAATGGGACCAAAACAATGGTAAAAGTAAATGTTGTTGTAACAGAAAATAACAACAAGAACAACAAATTTTATATGCGACAATTCGCAAAAGTGAAAAGCACTACTACAACTACATCGCACTATCACTACACTCACAGAAATAAACCTGTAAAAAAAAAAAGAAGAAAATTTTACCAAAAATTAGCTAAAAATTACTTTGCAGGAAAAACTGCTGAAATTGGCTGGTTTTTTTTTGCTAAATACCAATAAGAACTGTTTTATAAATATAAAAAATTTTTGTTATATTTAAGTTAAATTTATTTTAATGCAAATATCAGTCTGTTGATTTCAGTAGGCTAGATTTTTATTCGCATTAAAAAAAATCGGAAAAAATTTTCAAAATTTTCCTTTTTGTTTTTTTGATTTGTTAGCCTAAAATTAGTCAGCAAAAATTTTTTCTTTTTTTTTAATTTTATTTTATCGAGATATACATTAATTGCATTAAAGGAATTAAATATGCTAAGATCCCAAACGTATTTAACAAATTGTAAAAAATAATCCGTTGTAGGCATGTCCCTATCCGGATTTCATTCTTGCCTAAGGAAATCGTCAGGGGACGACGTTTTTAGAATTTCTGGAAATATTTGTTAAGTTAAATTACAAACTCAATGAGAATTTCTTGTTCTTTTCATAATTTTAGTAGATTAAGTTGTTATTTTTTATTAACTAAAATATAATTAAAATTTTATATATTTAATAGTTTTATTTTTGCCGCTCCTATCTTACTAATATTTAGCAAACATAATCTGCTAATTTCAGCAGTTTTTCTGCAAGGTAATTTTTAATTCATTTTTAGTAGTTTTATCTCAAATTCGTACAGACTTTTTCTCTTAGTGTACTACAACCGCTTGCTGCTGCTGCTAGTGTTGTCGAGTGAGTTAAAAAGTTAAATGAAAGCGACAATAAAACTGAAAAGAATAAAACTGTAGCAGAGTTGGAGAATAAGAAAGAGTTGTGTAAGGGAATATACATTTATATAAAAATTATACTTAAAGGTCCGGGTTTGGATTTACAAATTTTTAATTGAAACACTAATTTAAACAAATACTAAAAATCCTCAGCACTTTAACTAATTTTGTGTGTAAATTTTTAAAAATATTTATAACTAATTTTTAAGAACCCATTTGTAAAATTTTACAAAATTAATTGTTAAAATATAATATTTTCATATTTCCACTATTACCAGGTAGATGGCGCCACCATTGTGTCCGAAGTTATTAAGATGGCGCTTTCTCCTACCCTCCCGATTTTTTAACATGGCCCATATCTCGAAAACTAAGAGAGATAGAGCAAAATGGACGAAAGTTTCGACTACCCGTAGGTAGTAGATATGTTCAGCGAACTTACCCAAACAGAAATTGCCAACTGTACTAAAAACAAAGCACTGGTAGAGCACTGATTTTATAAAAATTACTACCATTTGTTAAAATAAGGTAAAGTCAGAAGGTCTCGAGTTCGATTCCGGTCACGAACATACAATTTTTTGTTTTCTTTTTTTGTATTTTTATATATTTTTTGTTTTTTATAAAACTAACTTTTTTTTATTAAATTTAATTGTTTTTTATAAAATAATTTTTTTTCACCATCTACATTTTGGTTTTCCTGACATTATGCCAACATTGGCAAGTGAGTTCTAGCAGACGTTATGCCAATGTTTACATTTTAGCCATTGTTATTATTCATTTATTATTTAAGCTATGTTGTACTACATGTCTCGTTAGCTTAGTATATAGAGCGGTTGTCTGGCAATCTGACGGCCCGAATCTTTTATTTAAAATAATTATAATTAACATTTTTATTCTAAATAAATTTTTTTTCGCAACAAACAAGTTCTTTTTAAGTTTTTTCAACTATCATGGCAATGTTGGCCGCTTAGTGTCAACCAACCTTTTGCCGACGCTTCTAAGTTAGCCCTATGCTCCAGTGGGAGTTAGAGGAATATATATATATTGTAAGTTAGCTACAACTGCTGTTATCATTGATCTAGATTTTTAGCTATTAGAAATTACAAGTCTTGTTAGCTTAGTGTGTAGAGATGGCGGCTGACAACCTGGCGGCTTGGGTTCAATTCCCATCAGAACTATGTTTTTAAAAAAGAATACTAAAAACTATTTTTTTTAATTTTTTTGAAAAAAAAAATTTTGAGAATCTATTTTTAGGCCACCTTTGTTTTTAATTTTGACAACGTTGTGAAATCGTTGGCAAGTTAGCGCTAACGAACGGTTTGCCGCTGTTATCAATCGGGGAACAGGACAAGATTGTTAATCCCACGTTCTGCCAACGCATCGCCAATGGTATGCCAATTTTGTGCCAATCGCCTGGGTATGTAAAACATTACGAGGAATATTTTTTGTCCCTTTTTGTAAAAGGAGCCAGAAAAGTCCCTTTAATTGAAGAGTTAGAGGGTTAAAATGTTCCCCAAAAATGTTCATCGCAGTGTTTTAGACAAGTTCGCTGAACACTTCCTATATCTAAAATGGAAGATTCACATGGTTTTCAATGCCGATTCACAATAAACATCTGAAAAAGGAAGGAAATTTTAACCCTCCCTAAAATAAAATTCCGATGTGATTTTTCAAAACGCCGACACAAGTATATTTTTTTTTGGTCTCCTCTAACAGAATCCATTGTCAAAAGACCGTAATTTTTTTTCGTGTTGTACTGTGCTATTGCTCGATTTTTTGGATGCTGTTTAGAATTGCCCCTAAAAAGGCTGTAAATATAAATATTCTGACGGCTACTTTCGAAGTAAGGAAGTAAATTATTTTATTTAGCTCAGAATTATTTCTAAAAAGCAGGAAAAAATACACTAACGGATACTCTGAAAGCAATGAAAGAAGTGGTTTCTAGAGCATCACTTCCAATTTTTTCTACTGGGTACTTATACCTAACAATCCGGCTGGCAAAAACAAACTTTCAAGAAGACAAAAGTCGGTTTTCAGAATCTCGAAATTGTAGTTTTTTAGCATTGCAAATATTATAAGAAAAGATGTGAAAAATTTAAATTGCATTTCCACGTTCATTTTGGCTAAGAATAAGACAATAATTCTAATATATTATTTAGGAACAAATGCCCTACAATTACATTCCAGCTACGTCCTTGTTATTGAAAAAAAAAATATATGTGGTGTAAAACAAACTGAACTCCAGTATAGCTGAAAATTATGGTTCTATATTGTATAAACGAACGACTGGCACAAACTGTGTTTATCTATGGCCATCAATCAGGCATAGTGCGATAAGTAAAAAGATTGCAAATAGAGTGTACCACCGTCAGTCAAAATCGTAATCATGATGAATAAATGAATGGTGAACAAAAAAAAAATTTAGATATATGTATGAATATATACATAAAAGAACACAGCAAGCATGAAGAAGCCAATGAACGAGGTGTGGTAGTTTTAAAAACTATAAACTAAATATTGGGAGTAGTTTATAAAAGGTTAAATTCCTTTAGAACAGAATTCTGTTGTTCTTGAATTTAAACACATAAAATTGGTATGAATCAGCTTTATGAAATTAGATGACCTAAAAAGGAATTAAGGTGGATGGCGAAAAGAAAACACTTACAAGCGGGACATTTAAGATCTTTCGAGGAGAATAAAATAATTCAAATATTAACCATCTAGCTATAAACCATCCTTGAGAAAGTCCTCAGTGGACAAGTAAAACATTTTGAATTATTCTTTCCATATTTGTGACAATTTTGAAAGTTTCGCATTGCAGTTATTAAGCGTTTCTAATCTGTTTATGTTTATTTTTTTTTTTTAATTTAGAGCTACCACATCTTTTATTGATCATTTATCCGAAAATTTCACTGCAAAATAGTATAATACATCTGAAGGTGCTAAAAATGTGTCGCCTGCAGCCAGATAAAATGCAAACACTTATGGTGGTTGTAGCCTGTTGCTGCAATTGTAATTCATACAGTAACTTTTACTTAATATATTTATCGCATTTTAATATATTGTAGTTTTTCTTTTGTTTGTTTGGTATCTAGCTCTCTCTCTCTTTGGTTGTATATTTATTATCCTTAATGTCCTCTTATAAACAGATATTTATAAAATATTTATACCAACATTTCTCCTAGCACTATATACTGCTCTCCTACAATATTCTGTTTATTCCTTATCAGTAATACCTTATGTAGTACGTACACAATTCATTTTGTTATCGAATGGAAAAAATCTTGAACAAAAAAGGATTCATCTTCCAAACAACACAATCTATTCATTCAGTCAGACAGGCAAACCCAACCAGCCACCCCTACTCCCATCAGACAGACCCCAATGCACGCATTTATAACAGGACAACAATAGCAGCATACTTACTACAGATACATAGCTGTAGTTTCACGAAAGTGCAAAGTAATGTTGGTAGCACAACAAACAAAAGCTTTGTTGCATTTAGATATGTACATATAAAAAATTGTCAAATTCATTGATTTAAATTTTACACTAATAGAAAAAAGTCTGTAAAAATTTTAGTTAAAACTACTAAAAATTACCTTGCAGATAAACCTGCTGCAGATTATTTTTGCTAATAAAAAGATAGGAGCACCAGAAATAAAACCGTTAAATATACAATATTTTAAATTATATTAAAACAACTTAACCTGCTTAAATCAGCATATGCGTAACTAGACCATTTTTCTGGGGTAGGCTGGCCAAGGGCCCCATTTATGTTTGGCTGTTTTTTTGCCCATTCTCGGATCCTTAATCTTAAAAAACACTTTCGACATTATGCTTGCGATTTTTTCATACAAAAAGACTTTTAAAAATAACTCCCTCACTTTTGATAATAGAATAGCCAGAACTAAGATCAATTTATTTTTTAAATATTTTTTAAGTAAGTATTTTTAAACAAAATTTCTTATTTAAGAAATATTCAAGACAAAAATCGATATTAGATGTGGCTGTAAAAACAAATTATCTTCCTAGGAAACTAGAAGACATTTTCCCACTCAAAAACACAGGATTAACTGATATTTAAAAAAAAAATAATCTTAGAACAAGAATTATAGACAGATGTTTTTTAAATTCTGGGGTGGCCTAAGTCCGTCAATGAAAATCAGCCAAAAATTTGCTGACTAATTAGTAGTAAAAATCACAAAAAAAAGAAAAAACAAAAATTTGCAGTGTTTTTTATATCAAAATCCGGATATAATTGTATGGAACCATATCTTATTCCATCAGATTATATCTAGTTGTATCAAAAAGGTATAATATGATCTAATACGATCTAATTTGATACAATTAGATGTTCTCATTTTTCGGATATAGTTATATATAATATCAAAAGTCAAATAATTTTTTTAGCAGGGTTAAGCATCCTTTAAACTAAAACCTTTCTAAAATTTTTAATTTTTCCTTTAGCAGACCTTTAAATGTTAAAACCTTCCATTTTTGTAATTTCAAAAAATATCTTTGTTATAACAAAGATAATGAATGAAATATAGATAAATATAAACCATTATTCAATCTAAAGCAAATTCACACGCACCCAAATAACCCCTTTTTGAATATATCGTATGTAGTGAAAATAGTTTTACGACTGCATGTCTCATTTTTGTTGTTGTTGCTGCTGCTGCTGTTGTTGTATTGGGTTGAAAAAGAAAGGCTCTTATCATTTGTAGAACAGCATGGCATGCCATTCATATCCATTGCGATATGGCTAAAGTGATAAGAATGACCAGGAACCAAAAATGGAAGAAAAAAAACGAGAGTTTAAAAAAATATTCATAGGGGTGTGTATGTGTGTGTGTAACAGAGTGATACTTATATAGAAAATACATAGCAACAACGAACCAACAAACTACATGAAGCAAGAAGTAGCGGGAGCAACATACCAAACAATCCCAGCAAAAAAAAAATTGGAAGTAATGCTTTACAAACCACTTCTTTCACTGCTTCACAAGTATTCGTTGGTGTATTTTTACTGCTTCTTAACAGTAATTCTGAACAACTTCAAAAAATCACTTCTTTCATTGCTTCCAAAGTATCCGTTATTATATTTTTACAGCCTTTTTAGAATTAATTCTGCATAATATCCAAAATATCACTTAAGTATTGCTTCTAAGGCATAATTGATCTAAAAATGATTCCAAAAAGCGATTTCGGTACCATTTAGTATTTCTAAAGAAATGATCGCGGGTTCGATTCCTGTAGGGACCAATATTTTTTAATTTGTTTTTAATTTTTTTAGTTAATTTTTTTATTTAATTTTTTTATTTAATTTTTTTTTTTTAATTAATTTTCTTTTTTAATTTTTTTTTTGTAATATTTATAATTTGTTTAAATTCTATATTTTTTTAATTTTTCAATTTTTAGAAATATATAAAATAAAAAAATAAAAATTGCTTTTTTACGCTAAATAGTATTGAAAACAATATTGAATTGTAGTGCACCTTTTGCGCTTGTTTAATAAGTAATTTTATTAAAGATAAATAGCAATATATCGCAATGACAATGTGGTGTTCTTATGGCTTTCAACTTTCATATACCGCTGAGCTAGGTAGAAATCTTGAGGTCACAAATTCGATACCCGGTGGCGGCAATAAAAATTGTTTTGTAAAATTGTTTTTAAATTGATGAAAAAGAGCTTCCTTTGCACTCGTTTAAAAAGTACTGAAATAAATGTTGAAGTGGGAGTACTCCTCTTCTATGACAACTCAATGTTAAAATCATTAGTGTTTTTAGTAAAAGAGAAGTAAATCTAGATCATCAATCGTACACTAAAAGAAAAAAGTCCGTACAAAATTTAGTTAAAACTACTAAAAATTAGTTTAAAATGATGCTGCAGAAAAAAACTGCTAAATTAGCAGATTATTTTTGCTATATATTAATAATATAGGAACAGCAAAAATAAAACTGTTAAATATACAGAATTTTAGTTATATTTGAGTTAAATGTTTGTAAATAGAGAATAGCAAATTAACCTGCTAAAATCAGCAAAATATTTTGCTAAATAATTAGTAGCCTAAAAAATCACCAAAAAATTTAAAATTTTCGAAGTTTTTTTTTTTAATTTTGTTTTTTAATGCAAATAAAAATCGAGCCTTTTGAAAACAGCAGTTTACAATTTTTTTAGCAAATATTTCTGCTGATTTTAGCAGAATAGACATTTGCATTCAACTAAATTTAGCTTACAAATAGCAAAAATTTTGTAGATTTAACAGTTTATTTTTGCTATTTTTAGTTTACAAATATTTAGCTAAAAATTTCTGCAGATTTTACAGTACAATTTGCTATTTTCAATTAACTAAAAGTTAGCCTAAATATAACTAAAATTGTGCAAATTTAGCAGTTTTAATTTTGCTGTTCTCATTTTACTAGTATTTAGTAAAAAAAAAATCTGATAATTTTAGCAGTTTTTTCTGCAGCATCATTTTTAACTAATTTTTAGTAACTTCTTCTGCTATTTTTACAGATTTATTTCTATGAGTGTAGTGCTTTTTCTACTGCTTCGGCATCTCTTGTTTTTTTTTTTTTTTTGCTGGGATGCTACAAACAAATGTTTTTAATCAGCAATAGTGGTACAATGGACAAAGAATTGCAGACACTATTGGCAAATTATATTTAATTTCAGTAAAGTGTTTGTAACCGTTGCAGAGGACAATCGTAATTAGTATTAGAATTAATTATTAAAGAACTTTTCCAAATCTCATCGTGACGTGTGACTCTTTGCTCTATAAACAATTTTACTGGAATTCAATTTGAAAACAAGTCCTATTCCAGTCCTGTTTTCCAGTTTCAAGGCTTGAATACAACTTTAATTACATTTTATTTCAATAGCATACTCCAGCAAAAGAGAAACAAAAATTCAAGTTTGAAATATATTTTTTAATATACAAATGCTAGAATTTGAAATCTACTTTACTTCAGACAAAATTTAAAGCACTTGATTTTTAAAACCTATGTGCTTATTGGGTGTCTTCCGTTGACCAAAGGCTTAAGTCGCCTAATCGTCTGAATCTCTAGCCTATTATGTATTTTTGTATGTAGTAGCATGTTTAGAAAGAGTATCAAAATAATTCATACATAAACTTCGAGGTATTAAACAATATTGATACATTTTTTATATAAGTGATAGTTTTATTTACTGTGTGTGTGTGTACATTTACAGACATATTTTTTGTTTTATGTCATCCTGAGTAACAGGATAACAGCTTTTTTAAGCAGATTAACGAACCACTATACTCGGTTCAAAAAAAAGAGAAAATATTCATTAGAAACATGTGTTGTTTGCTACAATGTTTCTGTTGTTGTTTTTTTTACAATGACATTGTTGTTGATTGTAAAACGAAATTCCTGATTTCTATAAATGTTTTAAATCGACATACTTGACAAGCAAGTGTCAATTTCTTGTAATTTTAAAGTTAATTAAAATTTGTTCGTTAATCTTAAGATATATACATACAAATATGACATCTATTTCAGATTATATGTTTCGAAATTATAAATGTTGGCATAGACACGTGTGTGTCTATCATACAAGTTGCATGATATAAACCAGTTACACTACATATAAGAAAAAAAATTGTATAGCACGTGCCAATAAACTTTGTTTTTGTTCAAAGTTCATGAGAGAGATACAAATACAAATTTTAAAGATATACTAGAAAGTAGAGATTTGTATAAATATATACAAATAAAATTAAAAACAAAACAAATAGAAACATTTTTAATCTAAATGGCTTAAGTTTTTTTTTCGTCTTAATGATTAAAAATTTTATAAATTATGGCAGAAAGTTTTTTTAGAAAGTCAAAATTTGGATAGAGAAAAAAAAACATCAGATCAACGTGTTAAAAAAAGTTGGAAAAACTTAGATTTAAGGATTAAAAACTAGGATTTTTTATGTTTTGAAACCCTCCCAGCAAAACCTTCTTTTACCAGGTAAAGGGAAATGGAATAAGAAACCAAACATTGTATGTACTTACACTTTGGTCAAATAACACATTATTTTAACATGGGGGTGTTATTGAAGATAAGTGGTTTCCTAAAGATTACCGGTATAGACTCAAATAAGTCATTATGGAGAAAGTACTGAAATAAGTTGTTACTTGTAAAATGTAATGTATTAAATTCACTAGTTAGCAATAGCGGCTAAAAATAAGTGCATGCTTGTTAGTTACACATTAGTACGTAATTCATTGGTTACAAATACACTAACAGAAAATAAATTTGTAAAAATAGCAGAAAAAGTTTGTACAAATTAGTTAAAAATTATATTGCAGCAGTAAAATAAGAACTTGTAAAATAAGAACAGCAAAATAAAAACTGTTAAATAAATAGAATTTTAGTTAATTTGAGTTAAATTTTTGTTAATAGAAAAAAAAAAAAACAAACTAACCTGCTAAAATCTGCACAAAATTTTGCTAAATAAAAAATCATAAAAAATTTAAATTTCGGAAGTTTTTTTCAATTTTTTTAAATGCAAAAAAAGCCAGCCTTTTGAAAACAGCAGTTTACAATTTTTTTTAGCAAAAATATTTCTGCTGATTTTTGCAGGATAGACTGCTATTGCCTTCAACTAAATTTAGCTCAGAAATGACAAAAATTTTGTAGATATAACAGTTTTTGCTATGTTTAGTCCACTAATATTTAGCAAAATTTGCTGCAAATTTGACAGTACAATTTATTATTTTCAATTAACAAAAGTTTAACACAAATATAACTAAAATTGTGTATATTTAACAGTTTTATTTTTGCTGTTCCTGTATATAGCAAAAATAATCACCTAATTTAGCAGTTCTTTTGCAACATAATTTTTAACTAATTTTAGAGTTACTTTTTCTGCTATTTTTACAGATTTATTTCTGTGAGTGTACTAAATCAACAGTTTTAATAAAACAAAAAATTAACAATTTACTACTTTTTCAAAATAATTTGTAATACAGTTTTCTAAAAAGCTAAAAATTTGTTGACGGCCTAATTTAGAACCACCCTCACTCGGTGTTTTATTTATTTTGAGCAGAAAAAAAAACTTAATAAAATCTTAAAGCTATGTACATATACATATAAAATTTGTGTGAATTAAATTTTTTATTGATAAAAACGCGATCAAAAAAAGTTGAGGTCTTAAAAGACCTTTTCTTTGAGAAAACTATTTCGATTACGCAGTGTCTTTAAATGCCATAAAATACAGACCTTTAAAAAAATGATTCCCTAATTCCATTTTTAAATCTGATTCAATTTTGAACTAATCGATATGCAAAACTTATTTTACTGATTGTATTATTTGCTACTTTATTCAATCAATATCTTATTCAATTTGATTTTTGTTGATACCAATAAAACAAATAATTCTATCCAGTCAAAATTGAATCATTATAAATTTGAATAAATCATTTTCCACTATATTCAATTTCAAAGCGATTATGAATTATTCACTGATTAATAAAATTAATCAAATCGAGTTGATTCAAAAAAGAATTATATTTTTCAAGCTCTGATAAAATATACCGTGAAATTTTGAAATTAAACACAAAGCAACAATTTAAACAATTTTGTTGTTACTTTGTGTGTTATTTCTCAATTCCATGGCAAGTTTTATTGAATTTCAACACACGGATTTAGGTGAAATTGATAAAATATGGAGCTCACTAGAAATTTATAGTACAAAATTAAAAAAATAGGTGTAAAGCAAAAGAATCCAAAATTACTCTAGTAATTAGTTTATCGAAATTATCCATACATTACTCGAACAATAATTTGAAAGAACTTCTTCGATTAACGGTTAACCGACTTAATACCCTAGTAAATAAATTTATCTTTCACACAGAAAATAAAACGGTGAGTTTTTTCGAATTTCTAAAAAATAAAAACGTAAATCTGTATGTAGTTCCACAGAGCTTCAAAGAGCAAAATATAGTTAAAATCGGAAAACCCCCACTCACAAAAGTATGTCAGTAGAATCTACTGAAAATGACAGTTAAAACAAAGGTATATGCAGTAGACCGTACCGCAAAAAAAAAGTTCGCCGTATTAGAAGTATTTTTGCAAGGCAATTAAAAAAAAAAATTTTTTTGCCGTAGGGGTCTCCTTTTTTATTTTTTCGCTATAGCTTCGGCATTTAAAGTCAGATTTTAAAGTGTGATATATACATTTTTTTGCATCGAGGAGACCAGTTCAGCAACCAAAATATAAAAAAAATTTCTACTAGGTTTATCGAAAAACTTCCTTAGCAAAAGTTTAATGATTTTTTGCGAGATTTAATTTTCTGATATTAGGGTGGTAGCAACTAAGATCTGGTGGGTAACTACTAGAACGGGATACTTGAGGTCAATGTCCCTTAGAGCAAAACACTAGTCTCCTCGAGAGAAAAACATCGATGTATCATTCTTTAAGATCCGACTGTAAATGCCAAAGATATAACGAAAAATGTAAAATGGCGACTCTTACGTTCGGCAAAAAAATTTTTTTTTTGTGAAATTGCCTTGCAAAAATACTTCATATTGGAGGGTGTACGACGCACTTTTTTTTTTGCCTGTGAGGTAGTACGGTCTAATATGCAGTTAAAAAGACGACAAAGGTATTTACCTTTAAAATAACTAAAACTTTTATTATTTTTAACTGTTGCAAAATAACTAACAAATGCATTAAAAATAACTACCAATGTCGTAAAATAAACTGAAAAATGTTTACTATAAAAATTTTAAAACAACTGACAAAATCGGTAGAAACTACTGTTTTTTAAAGTCAATTCTTTGTGTTTATAAAAGTATATTTTATAATAATAACAAATATAAACTAAACAAGAATTTTAAAAGTTCAACGAAATTTTTTATTTTTTAAATAACTACCAAAAATAACTGTTTACTGTAATGATATTTAAAATAAAACAACTGTTACTAAATTACAGTACTTTTCGTTAGTTGTTTTCTTAAACAACCGTCATAAAAGTTGTTTTGAATTTTTCTATAGAAAAACAACTGTAATTTCTGTTAAAAACAACAACTACTGATTACTACACAAACAACTGTCATGTAGTAACTATCAAACTTTTTTGAGTGCCGGTGTCTTTTTTGCCCGATCTTTCATGGAGTGGCCGATATACTTTAGATTCTTTGTTTGCATTAATATAAAAAAAAATTAATGATGATTGCTTTTGATTGATAAGGTTTCAGTATTTCTTTTTTTATACAAATTCTTTTTTATTATATTCATTCAGTTCAGTTTGAATTTTACTTTGTTGATTTTTAAGTTTAGTGTTGTTTTAATTTGACCCAAAAAAAAAATTTAAATAAAAAAATGAAAATGTTTTAATCGTTGCCTGGCGGCATTTTGATGCCAATTTTTGATAGTACTGATGGATTTTTATATTCCAATGATAAAGTAGTTTAAAAAGCCATATAAATAACCAAATGTTTTTGGTTACTATTTGGCTGAAGGTGCCTTTAATGATTTCAATTATTTGTATACGTTTACTAGTGTTTTATGGAAATTTAAATGATAAATATTAAAAAAAAGCAATGATAAATTGTGACTAGAACTTTAATTAGAAATTTTTAAGATATTGATAATAATGATAGAAAGGAAAAGGCAATTATAGATAGAAGCATTTGTGTATATACTAGAGGGCTGAATGAATGTCTTACAAGACATTCTCTTGCATGCGCTGATGAGAGATTTGACGATTTTTAATACTAAATATAACAAAAATTGACCATTTTACTTATTTGTAGTTATTTACAAGATGTTAAAATTCAGATCATTACAAAAAAAAAAAAAAATAAATAAAACAGAAAACAAAAAAAAAATATTTTGGTGTTGTATAAGAAAATGTTTTGTGAATGTCTTGCAAAACATTCATACTGGCCTCTAGTATATACTCAAAATAATAAGTCTGTTGGCTGGACAGAAAAATTTGTTATTTTAACAAAATTTATTCCTGTTTTTTGGCTTAAAATAAAATTTGTTGATTTTAACACTTTTTTTTTGTTAAATTTAACAAATCTAAATTTAAGTAAAAAATTTGTAAAATTACAGTTTTATTTGTAATTATACTGAGTCGTAGAATTTATCCAAATATAGGGTCTCGAGACCCTCCCCGAGCCTAGTCCATATCATGTGAGGGCATATAAGGGCACTCCAGTGGAGCAAACATTTTGTCCGTTTTGCTCTATCTCCCCGTTTAAAAAAGTTTAGATCTGGACAGATCTTTTTGGATCGAAATAGATATTATTGAATCTAATTAGATCCTGTACCAGATCTCATCAAATATGATCAGATTGGCATGTGATAATACTTTATTGCAAAATCTGATCAGATCTAGTGCCAAATTTGTTGAAATCTAAAGTGATCTGGACAATTAAGCCGGATATGCCTAGATCTGGTAAGATCTACCGAGATCTGGCCAGATATGCCTAGATCTGATGAGATCTAATTAGATCTCTAATTTGTCCCCAATTTTGAGATCTAATTGGATCTGGTAAGATCTACTGAGATCTGGCCAGATCTGATCTTTTTTACACGGGTCGCTTAGTTTTCGAGATATAGGCCATTTTATGAAGTGGAAAATTTTTATTTAAAATTTGCGAGGGTCCAAGGCCCCGCCAAGATCCGTTTTTGGATAGAGATAACCCCTCTCGCTGGAGTATTGCACGGTTAGGGGTAGTCGAAATTTTCATCATTTTGCTCTATCTCTCTTAGTTTTCGAGATATGGACCATTTTACAAAATTGGGAGGCAGAGAAATAGCGCCATCTTCAAAACTTCGGATATATTGGTGACGCCATCTACCGAGTAATAACACTAACATGAAAATATTTTTTTTAACAATAAATTTTGTAAAATTTAACGAATTGGTTCATACAAATTAGTTTTAAATAATTTTGAAAATTAACACTCAAAATTAGTCAAATTACTGAGGGTTTTTAGTATTGTGTTAAATGAGGAAAACTAAAATCTTTGCTTAAATCAGTGTTTCAACTAAAAATTTTAGTCAAATCGATTTGAAGCCGGTTTGACAGATTTTTCTACTGACGCATTATTTTAAGTGTGTTTTATTTTTTTTAACAGCGTTTCAACAGTACCGAACAGCATTTTAACGCATTAGAGGGTTAATATGTATTCATCGCTTGGCTATTGATAACAAACATTTTGTTTGTAAATAAATGCCAAATTTAGAATATTCCTAATCTCTATCTCAATTGACAATTGTATACCAAATATTCTTATAGTTAAAGTCCATTATTTTAAAGTGTCATAATTCATGTTATCTCAATGTTTGCCTGCCGTTCCCCACCTCCTATTCCTTTTCCTGCTCTACATTTTGGAACAAGAAATTGCAAAATCAGCTTAAATTGTTCAAAACTATAAACATAACAAATTACAACAATTTATGAAACTCATGAGATACACCAACCATATCACACCATAATACACTTTAAAATAAGGACCAAGTGCTGCTTGAACAGTAAAAAGGAGTAGAGAATTGCTGAGTATAGCAAACAACAAACTGTTCTTTTTTTTGGTTTTGTTTTTATTAAAAGGATAACAACAAAACAAAAGCTAAAATCATATCATCATAATATAAAGAAGAAAGTTAAAAGGATAAAAATGAGCAAAATATTAAAATTTAATATTTTTATCAACAATGAAAAATCACATTTAACTGCTTTTATTTTTTGTTTTCTTAAAAAAAAAACGCTTATCAGTTGAAAAACAGAAAAACACACAACAACGAATACGAAGAATATATATATGTACGTGGAGATGAGACAAACTCACTAGCAAGAACAATGATAAGTAAGCACCATATTATAGGCAGGACAATGGAAATAATGGGGGAAAGCATTAACTTATTTATTTCATTTAAAATGTAGCAAGAAAAATGAAAATTTGCAAAGACTAGACAATGAACTCTATAAAACGTACATAGACAATGAATTTAATTCAGTTTAACACCATCAAGGATATTTTCGATGGTACTTTTGTGAGTAGTAAAAAGAGTGAAGACAACCCGACTGAAAATATTTAAATTAAATGTATTGGGAATAATAGGAGTAATGTTCACTATCAAGAAAAAGTTATCAAACAAATTTATCATTAATTTCAAGGATAAACATACTCAGTAGCTTCTATCCAACGCTATTATTATTGCTAATACAAAATATTTTTTTTCTTCAAATTTACACATATTCCATTTGAAACGCACATGGATATTGTACATGATATTTGTATGTGTATTTGAGATATTTTTTGTTGGAATTTGTGTGTACCAAATACCAGGCGTGCAGTTTTCAATAGCAACATGATTCCTTGAATATGTTTAATATAAACAACCACACATAAACAGCCAAACACACAACAAGGACACTTTACTTAAATCCTATATGTAGCACTTGTATTTGCTGTTCTTGTTGTTGTGGCTTTTGTATAGTGTTTATACAACAACAAAAACCACCAGTCATTGAAATACAAACAAATAATGCAAAAGCAAAACAAAAAAATACATACATTAGACCATACCAACTTACAGGAAAAAAAAGTGCGCGGTACACCTTCAAATATAAAGTAAGGCAATTCTAAAATTTTTTTTTGCCGAACGTAGCGGTCGCCTTTTTTAATTTTTCGTTAATTTAAAGTCGGATTTTAAAGTGTGATATATCGATTTCTTTGCCTCGAAGAGACCAGAGCTTCGAAGAATTAATTCCCTAATTCCCTTTTTTTTGAACTGAATTTATATTTTGGGAATGAATTCCCTGACCAAACTTAAGGAATTGAATGAATTCCTTTTTTTTTCATTCGATTTATATTAAAGGAATTCATTAATTTTTTTCTAATGCCTACATAAAATTTTATGAATTCATTCAATAAGGAATTCATTCAATTCTAGTTAATTCAACTTTTGGTAAAGGAATTCATTCAATTCTAGTTAATTCAACTTTTAGTCAAGGAATTCATTTAATTCTAGTTAATTAAACTTTTAGTCAAGGAATTAAATTTTTTTTCGTTTAATTCCCTAGGAATTAAATTTTTTTCGTTTAATTCCCTGAATTAAGTTTTCAATTCCTAGGGAATTAAACAAAAAATTTAATTCCTAGGGAATTAAAGGAAAAAAATTTAATTCCTTAGGGAATTAAACGAAATAAATTTAATTCCTTGACTAAAAGTTGAATTAACTAGAATTGAATGAATTCCTTGACTTAAAGTTGAATTAACTAGAATTGAATGAATTCCTTGAGCAAAAGTTGAACTTGAATGAATTCCTTGACCAAAAGTTGAATTAACTAGAATTGAATGAATTCCTTGATCAAAAGTTAAATTAAGTGCACAGTTGAATGAATTCCTTAGCCAAAAGTTGAATTAACTAGAATTGAATGAATTCCTTGACTTCAAATTGAATTAACTAGTGTTGAATGAATTCTTTAGTGAATGAATTATTTAATTTTAATTCTTTACGCTTTGGTCAGGGAATTCATTCTATAAATTTGAATTCTTTGAATTCATTCACAGGAATTAATTCCTGCTTATGTCTTATTGATGAATTCATTCCTTGAATTAAAGAATTGAATTAAATTTTTGCGAATTCATTCCAAAAAGGAATTAATTCTTTAAAGCTCTGGAGGAGACCAGTGTTTTGCTATAATGCAAAAATGCAATAAAAAAAAATTTAAAAAGGCGACCACTACGTTCGGCACCCAAAAAAAAATCGACTGGGTTTATCGAAAAACTTAATTACCAAGAGTATAATGATTTTTTGCGAGCTTTAAATTTCTGACATTAGAGTGGTCCATTAGGGTGGTAGCAACTGAGATCTGGTGGGTAACTACTAGAACGGGATACTTAAGGTCAGTGGTCCTTAGAGCAAAATATTGGCCCCCTCGAGAGAAAAACATCGATGTATCGTACTTTAAGATCCTACTGTAAATGCCAAAGATATAACGAAAAATGTAAAATGGCGACCCCTACGTTCGGGAAAAAAATTTTTTTTGGAACCTTCTTGCAAAATTAATTTAGATTGGACGGTGTATGGCGAACTTTTTTTTTTTTGAGGTACGGTCTAATATACATACCAACATGTAAGTAGACGAAAGTGGAACAACAAGTTAGTCCTCGTGTATTTGTGCATGTATTTGGCATTTGGATTTTTCGACTATGGGTTTAATATGTTGTTATCCTGGTAGTTTAAGGTATGTATAAACATTTATGTGTAGACATTTTTGTATGAATATGTAGTAATAGCAAGACTTGTGTGCAAAGTTTGCACACAAGTCTTGCTATTTAATCCTTTCACGGCCATACTTGAACCGCTGCAGGTTTACCAACGAAACTTTTTGAGGACATGAAGCTATGGCTCAGAATTAATGTTATGCTATTTTTGGCCCTCTACTTTGCCCGGTATCGGAGAAAAATTAAAAAATACAAAAAATTAAACTCGACGGCGGCTAAAAGTTGACTAAATCCGAAAATTTTTGGCGGCGCCGGATAAATGAAAACAAAACTCGGCGGCACTATAAGGTAAATAGACTAAAGCCGATGATTTAAAAAAAAATATATTAGGCCTTTTTTTAATCACTGGATTTATTTTATTTTGTTAAAAAATCCACATTTTGTTATTTAATTTTCAAAATTTTATATTTTTATCTAAATCTAACACTTATTACCTAATATAATGTGCAAGAAAATCATTAATAAGACATGACCGTTATTTGTGCAGTAATCAATAGTTGTTTTTATTTAAACTGTAATTAAAGTTAGTTTTCTTCAATTAGCCACACTCAGCACTATGCCGACCGTGGTGTAACTTGTTAAGAAGTGATGCTACGAGTCATAGCCTATGCAGAGGGCTGCCGGTTCAATCCCCGGTCATGGCAATACACAAAAAAAAAAAACTTTTCATATAGAGGCAAATTAACAATTAAAAATTACTTTGATCAGTTGACACATAAACTAACCACTGACGAGTCTTTGGGTGAGACGAAACTGCGGCAGTCTGGTGATTCCCTTGTGTCTGTTAAAATTTTTCAATAAAAATGTTTTCTTCTTCTTCTTCCTATAAATCAACTCTATAAAAAAATTCTTTAGTAATTAATTCTAATATTATGTAATTACGATTGTCCTATGCGACGGTTACACACACTTAACTGAAAAATATTGTAATTTTATTAAAATATACTTTTCTAATACCAACAAAATTAACTGTAAAATAAAAAAAAATTAACTGTGCCAATTTTATCAGTTGTTTTAAAATTTTTTTAGTAAATATTTGTCAGTTAATTATAAGAAAATCTTAATTATTTTTAGTGCAGCTGTTAGTAATTTTTTTAGCAGTTACAACTACATTTCTAGTTATTTTAAAGGCAAATACTTTTGCCGTCTTTTTAACTGTATTTACCAGGGGTGGACACGTATTTGTCATCGCGGGCTATATTGCGGATTTTCATATATTATTAAAGGGCCGAGAGCCATACTTTAAAAAAAGTAAAACTACCTCTTTTTAATTAAAATGAAAGGGGACGGAACTAATATTTAATTTTTTTTTTTAGAAGAAAATCGATTCTCAACTCCATGTATTTCAAAACTGGTTCCACAAGAATTGATTGTAAATTAAACTTTTTGCAAATTGTGTTTTATTATTTTTAAAATACAAAATTTTATAAATTTTGGCCGGAATATAACAACACAAAATCAAATACTTCAGTCCTGAAAATTAGGGCAAAATATAAATACATTAAATTGCCCCTGTGTAAGGTCAGATGTGAAATTTTAGGAGATTTTAATTTTTTTAAACATATTAATACACTCAAAATAATAAGTCTGTTGACTGAACAGAAAAATTTGTTACTTTAACAAAATTTTTTCCTGTTTTTTGGCTTAAAATAAAATTAGTTGATTTTAACGAATTCTTTTGTTAAATTTAACAAATCTAAATTTAAGTAAAAATTTTGTAAAACTACAGTTTTAACTGTAATTATACTGAGTCGTAGAATTTATTCAAATTTAGGTTCTCGTGACCCTCCCCGGGCCTAGTCCATATCATGTGAGGGCATATAAGTGCACTCCAATTAAGCATTTTCTGCTTCGCATATTCGTGCTCTTTCCAACATTTTCCATAACCTTTGATTGTTGATTGCGTCGCGTATATTGGTTTTTAATTGCTGAATGGTTCAAGGCTTATTAATATAGACTTGCCCTTTCAAATAACCCCAAAGGAAACAGTCTGGAGTGGTGAACGCGGAGGCCAATTAAAATCGCTTGCACGCGAAATAATTCATTCACCAAAGATGCCGCGTAAAAGAGCCATTTTGTCCCTCGCAGTGTGCGCTGTAGCTCCATCATGTTGGCACCATACTTGCGGATGGTTTTCCACGGATGGCCTTGAAATTTTTTCCAACATTGTCCGATATCGAACATCAGTGCCCAAATCCTGCAGTTTTGCCTATAAACGAACCCTATTATGCACGCTGAGTCACAACAATGAACCGTTGATTTGAGAAATAAAGCTTAACGATTTGGGCACGTTGTTCAATTGTGTACTGTTCCATTTTAAATGTTGCTAGAAGCTCCAATGGGAGTGATGTAATTGTATTATTTATAAGTACATTAACTAAAATAAAACAAAAAAATATCTTCTTTAAAAAATACTGAAAAAAAAAAAAAAATAAAAAAAAAAAAATATGTGATGTTTTTACACTACTAACATTCAATAAATTTTTTTGCTGATTTCAGCAGTAGTGTTATTTGCTATAAATTAAAATATAGCTAAAAATTTATAACTTTAACAGCTATTTCTGTTTTTTTTCACTATTATTTAGCAAACCAACTACAATTTTTCTACAGGGCCCCCTTGGAACTAATTATTAGTAACTTTAACAAACATTTTTACAGACTTTTTTCAATTATCGGGAGGATTATTGCTTTGAATTTTGTCAAAATGGTTTAGGGCAAACGAAAAAAACATCGATGCAGCTAACCTTTTATAATTAAACCATGGTTACAACTATTTTATAATGTGATTGTCGGAATCATAAACCCAATATGATGATGCTCTCCGTATATGGTCATCCCAACCATGTTTTTTCTTTGCATGATACTGATCTGAATATATCGGTTCTTGAAGTAAGTAGTATCGTCTAAGACGACGATAGGATAATAAGGGTTAAGCAATTTATTATTTCCTAAAGATATTTTTTTTAGCGATTGATAATGAATGATCTTTGAAATATTATCAACCTATTAATCGAGAAATTTTATAACGAAAAATTTGCTATCTATATACCGAGAAATTTTTTTTAGAAATTTGTTATCAAGTTCAAAGGAAAAGAGAAAAAAGGTTTAACAGAAATGTTATCGAAAATAAACCTATCGTTAGGAAATTGTGTAACTACTGTTAAGTATAGATTTGCCTTAATAGCAGTACAAAAGAAATTATTTTTATTTTTACGAAATCCTGTTCCATCAATCTTAAAAGATAATTTAAATTCTTTACAATATTGTTTAGGTATTGAGCTGCCAACATATTCCTCGCATTATCACATGTTTGAAAACAACATTCATTAGCTGGAAACATATAGTTTTCTCATTAACTGATAAAAATACAATTTTTTTTGTTCTTGTTATTGCATTATATCTTTATTTAGTTTATACGAACAAATAAACTTTAAGTTAAAGTAAAATATCTTAACCACAAATCTAAGTCATACTTCGACGTAGTCATGTAAGTGTTTTAACGTAAATTGTATTGATTTATTTAACTTTGTAATGCATATTCTATACAAACATACAACAAAAACAGCACCACAATCATAAAGAATCTTTTTTATATGTGGTGGTTATCAAACCCATACTTATGAGGAGAGTAGTGGAAGTCAAATATTCACATCTAAATTTTATATCCTAAGAGCCTGTAAGGTAAAAGTTTTTGCTTTTTTTATTACAAAAAAACAGACAAGGTTGTTGCAACTTGTGTGGAGGGAATATGAAAAGAAAGAAGTGGAAGAAGACAGAGGAAAACGAAGAGTAGTGGTAGGTTCCCAAAAGATTGAAATGATAGATATTTAGTTACTGTACTCATATGAATATAAAACTTTTATAGTTATGTATAGGTGTATTTAATGGAAGTTTTGTATTGAAAGTTTTTTTTAGTTTCAGTTTTTTTTTTTTTTTTGTAGTTAGTGATGTGCCACAATTGATAACAAACAATAATTTCAACGTTTTTATCACACAGAAAGTAAGAAAAGAATAATGAAAAAATTAAAGTTTATTTTAATGCGGCTGATATTTTCTGCAGCTGCTGATAAACTGCCATTACAATACTACCACTAATACTATTATTTGCAACTACAGTTGCTGACTTTTTAAGCTTCTTATTGCTACTTCTACTACTGCTTTTAGACAAAGTTTAAAAGAATGAATTTATTTTTGAATGAAGAGGCAAACAAAACGAAAGTTAGTAGGCAAAATATATGTTATTTTGTTTTCTGTTGTGTAATGGTTAGCGTGTTGGACTGTTACACATGAGGTTGCGGGTTCGATCCCTAACCAAGGCAACATCACTTTATGAAAAATTATATGTATGAGTTTTTTCTATCCCTCATACATATCGCAGCGTCCTCCATAGCACTTAACCCCACCGAAGTAAAATAATATAACAGGGCTATGAACTAAAAAGCTTCAACAAAGTTCGCCAACTCACCCTAAGATGGCGCGCAACATCAGTTCTAAAAACTCAACATCTCACGCAATTACAGTGTAGCCCTCCATCTCACCACCTTTAACTTCTTCTCTATCCCCCTTTCCAAAGGAAGAAACACATTAAGGGGGGTATCGACTCTAGGAAAACTTTTGTTTTCGATTTTTTTTTATATTTTATTTGGATAGAGCATACTCTTCAGTATATGCTCAGAAAATATCAATACAAAATTCGAAGAAATAAAATTTCCACATGTTTTTTTATAAAATATGTTTTATTCTCAAAGTAATATTCGCAAATATTAAGATATTTTGATGAAATTTGGTACGCAGACCTATGTTAGCCCAAGGACGAAGCCTATTGATTTTGGTGAACATCGGTCCATTTTTAGACCTAGTGCACATATAAGGGTCCTACCAAAATTATATTGTTTATACGCTGCAGGTCGCAAATATTAAGATATTTTGATGAAATTTAGTACACCGACCTATGTCAGCCCAAAATTGGCTTGTTTACAAACTGCAGGTCGCAAACATTAAGATATTTTGATGAAATTTGGTTCGCTGACTCACAGTATAGAAAATTTTGACACAAGTACCATTTTAACCCATTCAAATTTCGGATCCAAACATTAGTTGGCTTTTAACCAGACTGGTGTAGGGTATTGTATAGTTGGCATGCCCGACTTTAACCTTTTTACTCGTTTATCATTGTCTTTATTATAAATCTTGTTTCGCATAATACAGCAGAAAAAAAGAAAAAACTACATCCAAAGATGCAAGAATAGCACGCAGTCTTTAAAGAAAATCCAATGACGATTCCTCGATGGTGGGCGAAGGCACGATATATAAGGCAGATACTGATGGCTTTTTATAAGCCATAAAAGTAATCTAGGTATATAAAAAATAAAAAAACAAATACAAAACAAATTAAAAGATGTATGAAATAAAAGATTTTGACCGAAATGAATAAATTCTCTACCATCGTTTTTAAGACTATTTGGGTTAATATATAAAATACTCTTTATCCGATTCTTCCCAGATTTGGTGCACATGTAAAAAACTGCGAGATATAAATTTTGTTCATACCCGGTTTTTTGAAATTTTGCTGTTTTCTTAGCGTAAAAATAGTTTTAAACTTTAAACGCGTTTTCCCACAACCCTGAGTTCAAAATCAGCTGCCACTGTACAGCCAAGGGCCTTATCGTGGCCCTTTTTTGATTTTTGGTTAAATAAATTTAATATCCCCGAGCAAATGTGTTTTTTCTTGCCTTTTTTCTGGAAATTTTAAGTTTGTGTGGCAACTTTGTTAAAAAATTTTTTTAAAAATAAAAATCGGGCCACGATAGGGACTCGAGAATTTATCTGGAATTAAGAATCACTTTACATTTTTATTTTCCGATAATTAATGAAGGCAGCCGATTTTGACTTTTTTTTTTAAAAAAGACCAGTAATGAAGTGGCAACTCTGGCGATTTTTGCTGGGAAAATATTAAACTGATATTTTTTAAAAATACTTCAATAAAATGATTTTTAAATCAAAAAATAAAATATTAAAAATATTGTTGATTGCATTTTTGACAACCGTTAATTAATTAATTAATAGGAAGAATTTCCTGAGTGTTGCTCCTCTTAAAAAAAAAAATAAACGCTAAACAATCACAAACTAAATTGGATTAAAAATATTAACCTATTTTCAAACACTTTTGAGTCTACTGCACTTCAGCACTCTCATAAGATTGTCTTTACTCTCATCGAACCCCATGAATACAATCTGATGAGAGTGATTCGTAGCACTTGAAAATGCATTAATTGTCAACCATTGCTAGTAGGAAAGTTATTTTCCTAAGTTTTTTTCTTTGTTTGCTGTAAAACAAATTGTGAATTATATTTGGAATTTGTCATATTTGATATTAAACCGAACAAAAATAACACTCATTGGAACAATCTTCAGATCAACTAAAATCTACAGTAAAAAATAAATTTAAAAAAAACCTTAATTTTTATAAAAAAAAAAAATTATTATAAAAAAACAACAAATTGTATGTCCGTGAACGCAATTGAACTAGATACCTTATGATTTTAAACCTTATTTTAATAAAGCGTGTTGTAATCTTAATAAAATCAATGCTCTGACAGTGCATTATTGTTGGTATCGTCGGCAATTTCTACCTGGGTAGTTTTATTAAGAAACATTTCAATTCTCCTAATGAAATCACTCTTTTAAATGTCTTTTATTACAAAAATATCGATTTTTATAAATTTTACTAGTACGCCACTAAATTTTTGTCGTTGTTGTCTTAACAATTTTACTATTTTGTTTATAACTATAGAAAAAATAAAGTTTTTTAACGTGCGTTTTTTGTTTTATTAAAGTTTAGAGTTTTTGTACGATTTTTTTTTGTATATTTCGGCTTTTATGTTTTTTTTTGTTTTGTTTATATGGTGATCTTTTGCGAGTGATTAATTAAGATTGATTGATAAAAAAGCAAGCGTACACACGATATGTGTGTAGTAAGTAGGTTTGTGTTCAAATTGTATTTTATACAACCGAATACGACGACGACCAATATGAATGAGTATGAGATTGGCTGCCAATAAATTGTGATATGTATTTTATGTGCGTTGGATACCCTTGGTTATTGTATATTAATCTACTAGTCAGGCTCCCCCTCCCCTCCTCTCACCCAACTTCATTTGCTGCTGTTGTTATTCTTGCTCCTCTTACTCCTCCCCACCCCCTCTTCCTCCACGGATTTATTGCGATAAATAGGTAGATTAGAGTGTAACTCACCTTTAAGCAGCATGACTGTTTTTGTTTTCAGTCGATACTTTTTTCCCCGCATTTTATTTGTATTTATTGCTACCTTATATGCCACAATAGTCATAAAATATATATAAAAAAAAAGAATACAACAACAAAAACCGCAACCGTATAAAGCTTTAAAATTGAGATCTCATTTGTTGATAACTGAATTGCTTTTTTTTTTTTAGAGATTTTTACTTTTTGATATATGAAATGAGATATAAACGTAAATATAAAAATCACCTAACAAGGAAGGTCTTCGTAAGTGGTTCCCCCAGATTTAAATGAAATTTGGATTTTTTTTAGCTGCCCAATCTTATATTTAAGGGTTAAAAAGTGCGGTCGCAAATGTCCCCTTTGTTGTTTTTTTTTGTTGCATATTTTCCATGTTTGTTCCACGGAAATGTATACAAATTGGGTAGGTACCAAAGGAAAGGTATATTGAAGTTTTCAAACAAAAAAGTTTCGAACAACAAATTTTTATTTAATTTTGTCCCCTCTATCACAAATCCAAATTTCATCGAAATTTGCAGGAACCCAGAAAAAGACTGTCCTTGCAAGTTGTTTTTATATTTAGTTGCTGAATGGTCGGTCATACGTAGTTAAAGTATTTTTGTGTTAAAAATACGTTATTTTTGAAAATAAACAATGAAAACAAGATTTATACAATCATAGGCTATATTAAACAAATAAATCGATAACAACAATGTATTAGAAAATTAATCAATACTTAAAATAATAAGTTAGTTCATACGCTCAAATAACAATAATTTTTCTGTTATTTTTTGTTTTCAGACAATAAAGTCAAATCACCGTGACAAGTTACAGCATCGAGCAACACGTGCAAATGATTGGATTTTGGAGTGGTTGGAGACGCACTCCTACTTCAGCAAAAAAATCATCTTCATCGACGAGGACCATTTTTGCGGTACGTCAACAAGCAAAATTTCCGGATTTGGGACAATTGGGACACATGAGGTCCAATGCATCTGAAGAAAATCACTGTTTGGTGGGAATTCTGAGCTGGCCACAAAATCCGTCCGTACTTCTTCGAAAGCGATGACGCCATTAACGGAGAGCGCAACGGATCGATAATAACCAATTAACATTATTCAAAATTGAATAATATGGATTGTCGTTTCAATTGGATGACACTACGTGCCACACAGCTGATGACACAATGGATATTCTGCACGAGCTGTTTGAGGTCATGGTTATCTTATGCAAAGGCGACGAGAGCTGGCCACCGAGATCGTGCGATTTCACCGCATTATAATTTTTTTCTGTGGGGTTTCCTTAAGTCGCATGTCTTTGGCAATAGGCCATAAAAAGACCGGTGCCCTCAAGGTCAACAAAACCCATTAGTGTTGCCAAAACATGTCAAAGAAAAAATGCTAGATTTAAAAAAAAAAAAATGCTAAAAAATATAAAAAAGAACTTGACAAAATTTTTTTATTTTTAAAATATTTTGCGATTCATTGGGTCATATGAATAAAACTTAGCAATCCAAGTTTGACGCAACATTTTATTCATTAGTTGCGAAGTACAAATTTATCTTTAAGCTAGACTAGTACACTAGCAAAATTTATCGTTATACGTATAAAATTAAAAAAATATTAAATTTTCCAGATCTTTAAAATATCCTTGAATATAACATACTGACTGCATAATTAAGAAAGGTCCTGGGTATTTTTTTATTTGCATTGAAGATGAAGGACAAAACTTAGTAAAATGTGAAAAATTTTAATATAAAATTGCTTTCAATGAAATTTTCATTTTAAATTAACAACAACGTAATAAAACAATGTATTTAAATAAATTTTGTACCCAAATCAGTCTTTACTATCAGTTTTTACTAAGTTTTTTCCTTTCTCTCTAAGTATTAAAAAACGAGTTAGGGCCTTTCTACAGCAATCCATCAGTATGAATCTAGAATTATAGTAATAAATGTAAATTTTTGTAGAATTCAATTCTATAAAAAATAATATGAATATTGGGAGTATTTTATACACGTGCTCTATTTCAAAAAGGGATTTAATTGACGGTTTAATTTGTGTTGAGGCAAAAGTTGTTTAAAAAAAAATATTTGGTTTGAAATCCATGTAGAAACCTTTCAAACAAGTGTTATTTTATTGTCTTTAACAATTAAATTGCAAAATATTTGAATTGAATTTACTAATTAAATTCAACTGCCTATAAAAAAACAATAATTTTTTACTGACTTCCAAAAAAGACTGGATATTTTAAAATTAACATTAAGTCACTTCCGTCTTTAATTGAATTTTTGAAAATAAGAAATCTTAACTAATATCAACGAGAACAGCCTTACTAGAGAAACTACAGTGTTCACTAGACATATCACACTTTAAATGCCGAATGTTCGGGAAAAAAAAATTTTTTTTTGAAATTGCCTTGCAAAATGACTTTATATTTGAGGGTGTACTGAGCACTCTTCTTTTTTTGCCTGTAAGGTTGTTGTTATGTGTTTCTCGGTAAAGCAATGCAAATATTTTTTTATATAGAAAAAATATTTGCATGTTGAAATATGAAAAGAAGAGAATTAAAAGTGTTATATTTTACCAACATGTTTTCATTTGCTTCGCCCGACTTCACGTACCGGTTGAGAGAGGAAGAGAGGTATAGAAGGCCACTGGTAATATAAAAAAAATATATTACCATATTATTATTTTTGCAATATATTAGTAAGATAGGAACAGCAAAAATAAAACTGCTAAATATACAGAATTTTAGTTATATTTGAGTTAAGTTTTTGTTAATAGAAAATAACAAATTAACCTCCTAAAATCAGCAAAAAAAAATTTGCAAAATAATAAGTAGCCTAAAAAAATCACGAAAAAATTTAAAATTTTCGAAGATTTTTTTCGATTTTTTTCTAAATGCAAATAAAAATCGAGCCTTTTGAAAACAGCTGTTTACAAAAATTTATTTTCCAAATATTTCTGTTAATTTAAAAATAACAAAAATGTTGTAGATATAACAGTTTATTTTTTGTTATTTTTAGTCTACTTATATTTAGCAATATTTTCTGCAGATTTTACAGTACAATTTGTCATTTTCAATTAATAAAAAGTTAACTTAAATATAACTAAAATTTTGTAAATTTAATAGTTTATTTTGCCGTTCTTATTTTACTAGTATTAGGGGGAAACAATTGGCTAATTTAACAGTTTTTTCTACGGCATAATTTTAAACTAATTTTTAGTTGCTTTTTCGCCTATTTTTATAGATTTATTTCTATGAGTCTAGAAGTTATTCTGTAAAAAAATCACTTTTTTCATTGCTTTTTTAGAATTACTTCTGAACAATATGCATAATTGCTCTAAAAGTGATCTTAAAAAGTGGTATCACTTGATATTTCTAAACAGATGATCGCGGGTTCGATTCCTGGAGAGACCAATGTTTTTTTTATTTTTTTTTTAATTTTTAGTTTTTTTTTGTTTTTATTTTCTTATATTTATAATTAATTTGTTTAAATTCAATATTTTTTTAATTTTTCAATTTTTAAAAATATATAAAATAAAAATAATGAAAAATTTCTCTTTATGCGGTTATGAAAATAGTACTGAAAACAATACCTGCTAGTCAACTTTCATATCAAAGAAAAGCTCAGCAGTAGAGAGCTAGCTTACCAATCATGAGGCAATAGACAAACTTTTGTAAAACATTATTTTTTTCCGAAGAATTTTTGTTTAATTTTTATTTGGTAAAAAAGAACTTCCTTTGCACTCGTTCAAAAAGTACTGAAAAAATGTTGAAGTGGGAGTACTCCTCTCCTATTTATGACAACTCAATGTTAAAATCATTAGTGTTTATGTCAAAGAAGAACATCTACATCATCAATTGTAGTGGTTTTTCTACTGCTTCGGCATTCCTTATTTTGCTGGGATAATATCATCCCAATGGTCATAATATGATTGCAAATGATTATACAATCGTCTTCTTTGATCATAATATGATCAGTTAGGATTATACGTATGATCAATGGTGTAACTCTACAATATATTAATTTCGTGTTGAACCATATTTTCTCTCTGCGTGTAGAAAAACAAAATCTGCACCCAAAAATACTAGTAAGATCTGTGTTGACAACCACTTTTGGTACCAATCGAATGATTCGGACTGCCATCTGAACTGAACTCAACCATACGATGAGCAACAATTTCAGTTTTTAGTGCGAATAATTTGTCTCTGTGTATAGATGACCGCAGAGTGCAAAATCGGTATATTTGTATTCGATTTGTTTTAGTTTAAGAGCAAATTCGAAAATTCACGAAATAAATAGAAAATCGAATATATACTTTTTCAAGGTTTTTTTATGAATACATTTTTCTAATAAAATTAATTATAATCGATTTTATTGTTCTTACTCAATAAACATATCTTCTATTTGGCGCCAACTCACCTGTCACTTAAAATTTCGATAATAAATCTTGAGTATTTTTTTTTTGGTAAGTCTTTTGATATTTACCGATATTAAATTAGTAGCTTGTGAATATTTCCCCCCAAAAGCATTAACCTGACTAACTGACTGACTAAAATCATATTTAATGTATAAATATTTGTTAGATAAATTTTGTAATATTAACTAAACTAAACGATAGAAATTTGTCAACATTATCATAATTAATCAAATTGATGCAGGCGTCAGCATTTAAGGCTATAAGTTAATGGCGGCATTTTTAACTCACCAATCAACCAACCAAGCACATTGGGTTGAACAGTTTTAACACTGAGTATTAATTAAAAAGTTTAAGTTAGTATAAAACATTTTTATACCGCGTTAAAGAGGATACAATTTTCCATTGCTGTCAAAACAAATGTTCTAGGTTTCCTTTTTTTGCTAAACTCTCTCCAAGTTGAATAATTTTTGTTAATTTAACGCGCAGTGGAAAAAAGTGATAAACGAGACTTTTCGAGTGTATTTTTTTTTGTTTTTCTATGATATTTTTTAATGGATAAATCCACTTCAGGCATTGGACTACCTTTCTAATCAATTTTTCATTATATAAATGTTGCAGAACTATTTTAAATTAATTTTTTTTTTTTTTTTGTTGAAAATTATCCTAAAAAAAGTTTATTTTTGTGAAAGGAGTGATATCAAAAAAAAACCGACACACATAAAGTTAAATAAAAATACAACCGTTTAATTTAAAATTTTAAAAATAAGTTATAATTTATTGAAATTTTATGTTAATTCATTGCACACTGAGAGAATTATCTGCATCATATTAATGATTTTTTACATAAAGCCAATGAAGTTTCACTGGAACTGGTTAATTGCAACTATTCATTGAATTTATGAAATTTTTCATAAAATGTTGTGAAAATTTTTGTTTTAGTTATTAAAAGTTTCATCAAAATTAGAATCATGAATTTAAAAAATTTTTCACCAAATTTAAGAAATTTTTCGTTTACGTTGAGAAGAAAACTTCATTAGTTTAATGAAAAATTTCTTTAAAACTCATCCAGCAAAATTCTTTCTGTGTAGGGTTGGTTTTTTGGACTTTTTTATGGTTGTTCCAATTAATTTCAAAATTTCATTTAATTTTTACGCACTTTCAATGTAAAATTACACATTATTTGTGCACCAACTTAAACATAATATGCGTATTTATTTTAATTACACACTTGGAGTAAATATACCCAATTTATAGTAGAAGTACAGTTTCCTACTATAAGTTGGATAAATTTCAACAGAATTAAATTGTAGTGAATGCAAGCCTTAATTTGCAACTTATTTCATAACTTTAAGGCTCTTGATTCCAAAGTTACAGCAAAAATTGTAAATCAAGTTAATTTTTTTCCGAAAAACAAAAAGCTCCTAATTGGCTAAAAAAAACTTTTTCTAAAAATTTGTTTTCCCAAAATGTTGTTGTTGATTATTTGTCAATAAAAAAAATAATATTTTAAAATTAGGCATTCCCTGCATTAATCACTATTTTCTTTATCGTTCAACCCACTGTGCAACGATGAACAGAGGCAAGTATGTGAATGGAAAATAAAATTGTACTTAACAATAAAGTCCACTGACTAATCGCCCGCATAACTAAAGTAAAAATGCCGCATTTAGAAAAACGATAATGTGTAAAATATTAGAAGGGGGAGAAAAAATCGAAAATAATTAATTATTTGTTATTTTGGTGAAAAAAACGCTGAAAAAGTAAATAATTGTTACCTTAATAATGATGGTGATAAAACATTTTTTAAAAATATGTGTTGTAGTCATTGATGATGATTGTAAATGCGAAGTATTAAGATGACAGTTATTTGTCAAATTGTTGATGAGACCAATTGAACAAATGAATGTCTCGCTCGAGCAAGGACATTCAAATTCATTAAGAAAACTTTAGAAAATGAAAACTTTAATAAACTTTAAAATCCACAAACTTTTTTCATGATATAGAAAGCTACAATCATAACAAACCCAAATGTCACTTTTTCGCTACATTTTCAAATCGTTCTGTCTATTAAATTGATGCGAAAAATTTCCACTGAAATTTGGCAACAATTCCACGCAACCATTTGCCGTCGATAGATTTTGAAAAAAAATTATATCAAAATGGGTTAAAAATAATGGTGTTAGAGAAACATAGCCAAACAGAAGATAGGACACCGTGCTTTGTTATTATCAGGGCAAGGACTTTCATGCAAATGCATTGTTTGTAGTCAGTGGCCCAATAATAATTTTGACCAAATACTTTTCGAATCAAAGAATTTGCAAAAAAAAATGGCATCGATTTGTTGTTGCATATTTTGTTATAAATGCATATTTTTGCATTTTTTGCTTTTAAGTGCATATTTTATTCATATTTTATGATTTTTATTGCATATTTTTGCATATTTTGCACATTATTGCATATTTTGCACATTATTGCATATTTTTTTTAATATTTTTAAATATGAATTTCGATTTAAGAATTCATACTTTAAAACTAAAAAAGAAATTCTAAAGAATTAATTATTTGGAAGCTCTGTTGGTAATACAACACTACACTAGAAAGAGAAACACATAGTATACAATATGTTGTCAGCCACTAACATATTTTTTATAGATGTAATTTTAAATTAACGTTTTCGGGTGTTATTGCTCACAAACAGAAAGTTGAAAAATTTTATAAAAATTATTTTAAGGAAACTTGTCCTCTAGCATTAATTTCTGCCACTTTTTTCTCTGAGTTACGAAAGTGAGTACGATTTTATAGTACACATATTTAAGTTCTATTTTATAAAAATAGTTACAATCGACTGTATTTCTTTTTATTTTCACTGAATTTTCTAAAAATATTTTTAACTATGTGTATTTGAAGACATATTCAGTGTGTTCGTTTACTTGAATTTCTTACTACTTTTACTACAATTGCAAAGTTTTGTTTACTTTCTGTATTGAATTTTTCCAGCTGTAATAAATATAGTAACTTGTAGTAAGTAAACGAACAAGCTTATTGTAACCGATACCTGAATTTTTACGTTTATGTTAGTTTTAATAAATATAATTAAAAAAAAAAACATTTATTTTTAATTGCATATTTTTTGGTTTTTAGTGCATATTTCGTTATAAATGCATATTTTATAGTGCATATTTTAAGAGCATATTTTCCATTTTTTAGTGCATGAAAGTCCTTGCCCTGGTTATTATCAATAATGTTTGACAGACCGTAAATATATTTTTGAAGATTTTTCAAATATTTTTTTCTATTTTAAAAATATTTGTTTTCAACATTAGATCTCTTACTCTTTGACATTTGCTGTCAGTGCACGTATCTCATGAGAATGGGTTGGACATACGTCCTATACTTATACAAAAAATATTTGAATGTGTGTGAAAAAATGTGTTTGTTGACAAAAGAAGAAGAAGAGACAGATATCTATGGAAATTGTGTTCTCTGTCGATATAATACAAATATTTTTATAAATAATTGTTATTCAGCCAAAAACTACTTATGATTTTTAGCTTAACGATTTTTTTTTTTAAAGCAGCACTCAGGAAATTCTTCCTATTACTTAACCTGCTGCTTTCTTTGCAAAGGGGATAGAGAAGAGATGAAAGGTGGTGAAAGATGAAAGATTTCAAATATGGCAACAATGCAATTTCGGGAGATGTTGAATCTTAGAACAGATGTTGCTGTCGCTGGGGATCGAACCCGCAACCTTGTATGTAACAGCGCCCACTTTAAAATAGCGAGGTAGCGCCGATAGCGATCCGGCACCTGCTGAACATGGAAAATGTCGGCGTTCTTTGTGTGTGTGTTTTTCAGGGTGGCCAACTGTCATTACAACAAAAAATAGCGTTGCAATTAGTAGTATGAATACAGACAGAGTCGTTTAGAAGTAGTAATCAAATTAAAAGTTGCATTAACTGTTTATCAAAAAGATAAAAATAGGATTTAATCGCCTTGTTTAGCGCTTGATTAAGCAGTTAATCCAACCTTTACGAGATTAACTTTTGTGTCTAAACGGGTTATTATGAGTGTATAAGAAAAAATTGTCCATACAAATAAATACCACCCTTTTAAGTATTTTGTTAAAGCTTATCGTAACATGTTTTACATTCTGCATGGGTGGTATTTTCTGTATTACTTAAACTATGATCGAAATTTATCAAACCACCAACAAAATTCAAGCCACCAACTCTACTTACATCCCATTAACTTTAATTCAATAGATATCAATTTTTGTTGGCTTGTTTATAAAAAAGTATTATTAATCATCCTTAAGAAAAACAACATCAATTTATACTCCATCTTTGACTCAAACAACACAACTCAAAGAAAAGTTGTTGGAGGTTTAGTGTAAAGTCCACTCTCTCTCTCTCTGTCAGTCAAAACAATCTATCAGAGATGTCTGAAGGTCCGTCCATTCCTCCACCACCAGTCGTTTAGTGTTGGTTTGAATTTGTTAACTAAATATCTAGCGAAAAAGTTGTCTGTTTTGTTGATGTTATTGCTGTTGTTAACTTGTATTGTTTCATTTCTCCACAGTTGTTAGCAGTGATGTCAACTTGATTTTTTTTGGCACTATTTGTTGTCCCAAAATACATTTTAATCATGGCGCCAAAAAACAAAAAGTACCTTGCCTACAAGGAAGACATTTATATCACTCCGTTCTCAATGAGATTCGACTAAAAATTCACAAAAAAAATTTTAATTTTCAAAGTTTTTTTGTCAATTTTATTAATGCAAATAAAAATCTAGCTTGTAAAAATAGCAAAAAAAGAAAAATTAGTTAAAAATGACCTTGTAGATAAAACTGCTGAAATTAGCAGACTGTTTGCTAAATACTTGTAAAAAAAAAGACAGCAAAAATTAAACTGTTTAATTTACAGCATTTTAGTTTTATTTGAGTAAACTTTTAGTTGATTGAAAATGAAAAATTATGCAGTAAAATCTACACAAAATGTTGCTAAATATTGGTAGACTAAATGTAGCAAAAAAACAAACTGTTATATCGACAAAATTTTTGTTATTTTTATTTTAAATTTAGTTGAATACAAATATCAGTCTATTCTGCTAAAATCAACAGAAATATTTGCTAAAAAAAATAGTAAACTGCTGACTTCAGAAGGCTAAATTTTTATTCGCATTAAAAAAATTTCTGAGAAATTAAAACTTCTTAGTGATTTTTTAGTCTACTAATTGTTCAACAAAATTGTTTGCTGATTTTAGCAAGCAAAATTTTGTATATTTAATAGTTTTATTTTTGTTGTTGTAATTGTAATTTCAGCAGTTTTTTCTAATTTTTAGCAGTTTTAATTTTTCTAATGCTTTTGAGAGAAATAAATGAATAGTTTAAAGCTATTTCGTTGGGATAATTTAAAGCTAACGGTATTTTGAGTTATTTCGTTAGTATATTTTTAAGTAATGAATCACCTTATAGTCTACCGATCGACTCAGAATCACTGTCTTAGCGATGTCCGTCCGTCTGTCCATATAAAATGAACGTCCCTTGAATCAGTACTAAAGGTAACTTGAAGTAATTTGGTACATTGTGTAGTGCCCAAGGACCAAATTCTTATTAAAAATGGCAAGTCGGTTCATGATTTGACCAAGAAATGTTATAACTGAGCTTTAATGTTATTATCACACCGAAGCGAATTCTTGCAGTGGAATTAATATAATTTTATAAATGAATCAGATATTTATTCAGGGTAAAAAAAAAATACGTTCAACTTTGACACAGTCTCTCCCGTTTTTTAGAGCGAAAACTTATGAAAAATGTTGCTCCTCTTTAGTGGTTTTTCATTCTTCCGCATAAAATTGTTGCATGAATCACACAAATTTGCAAAGTGGAACTGGATGCTCTACTGATAGACCAACTTCTGGATGCCTAAATCGGATAGAAAAGCTCCACAATTAGTGATTTACTTTTTTTGCCACACAAAACCGATGTTTTCAATAAAAAATTTGTAATTTAGTAACTATTAGCTCGAGAAAGAAAACCCTTCACATAGTTTACGCTTAATTCTGTGCCCTATTTTTCAAACCTAAGCGTATATCAATATCTTAATAACTTCTCTAAATATAGTCGTTTTAAATCAAAATTTAAAATGTTTTTA
This sequence comes from Leucophora obtusa, assembly GCA_949987735.1. Classification (NCBI taxonomy): domain Eukaryota; kingdom Metazoa; phylum Arthropoda; class Insecta; order Diptera; family Anthomyiidae; genus Leucophora; species Leucophora obtusa. Next base: position 193,209,024 of record OX465298.1, read on the forward strand.
AGCTTTTTTTAGAAAAAAAAACTAATATAAGTCGAAGTCCGATTTTAAACATCAAAGGCAATTTGGGAAGAAAGTCGGTTGAAAAATGGAAAAAAGTAAAATCGCGAATTCTGCAAAATCTGAAGCCAATTTGAATAAACTGGTTGCAGATTCGAAATCAGCACGCGTTATAAATATTGTTTTATTTTGTAGAGCTGTGTAATTGACCAAGTCCTAATTTTTATAACGGCATGTCCAACTTGTTTTTTTTTCTTTTAATATTTTTTTTAATTTTCTTCTAAAACTGAATAAAAATTACTGGTACTTTTTTTATGACTTCTTCAGCCAAAAATTACGCTTTTGATGATTTTTTTAATTTTTTTGTAGCGCTTTTTACTCTCAAAAAATTGGCATTACTGGTTGTTAGTGGCTGTTGGTTATATGTATTATTTAGTGCAGGCTAGCAACTTAATATTGAAAACCCTTTGATGTCGCGCCTGGCGTCTTTATTATCTTTTATGATAACGTATGTCAGTGGACGCTTCAGGCGAGGTTAGTTATATATCGTCGTAACATTTCATACTTATTGGTTGGCTTGCATTTTGCTAAGGTTTACTTTATGGTTTGATAACAAAGACATTTTGTTGTGTTGGTATAATCGAACTTTGGAGAGAAAGTTTATTTCGTTTGGCTTAATATGCCCTCTAGAATGGCATTAAAATTTTTAAATTTGAATTAGCGTAAAAGCCCAGGCAGTATATTCTTACACATGATCTACAACTGATATTGTGAAAATTTCAGTAAAATCGGGTAACTCTGACACGGGCACATTTGAGGTCATAGTTTCGGAATTTTGTAACAAATAAAAAAAATAGTTGTAGTTATGTCTTGTAACTAGGGTATTCAATTAATCGCCTTTTTATTTTGATCGATTAATCGTGCAAATAATTATTTGGGTTTTTTTCTTAACCGGTTAATCGAACAAAATTTTAAAATTAATCGATTAATCGAAAAAATTTTATGTAAAATAATATACATACACTTGTTGTGTTTTTAATAATTTTATTTAAAAAAGGAACAAAAATTAATTCTGTGACTCTTCTGAAATTCATCAAATTAAAAAAAAAAAATGTAATAATTGAGATCAGATTTTGTAATTATTTTAATTTTTTCTGTCCCCTATTTCACATATTAAAATTTTATCCAAATCGGGGAGAACCACACCCGAAAGAATTATATAAGACCCCGTACATTAATTTGTATCTCTTTCGTATGCATTGAATACATAAAGAAAGTAAATGTAGTGAGAAATTCTGTTGAGAATTGATTTTCCCTCTACGTTTCCGTAACTCCATCCCTTTATTTTATTTTATTAATTCAGAGTGCTCACTAAACAATCTTTATTACATTGAGCATTAATTGTAATTAATAATTCTAATAATCATTTATTACAATAATTACTAATGCTCTCATTTAATATCAACGTTTAAAAAGTTAAAAGTAATTAAAAATTTATTATACGTAAATAGATACCACTACTTTACTAGATAAGTCACAACAACAGGGTAGTAATTTGGAAGATGACAAAGCAAACTGTGATAATTTTATGTTGTTTTTTTCTTTGGGAACATGAAATTCTCATTGAGTTGGAGCTAACAAATATTTCTAGAAATTCTAAAAGGTCGTCCCTTACTTATTTTCTTAGGCCAGAATGAAATCCGGATAGAGAGTATAAGCACAATGCAAAGGTCCCCGTTTTTTTCCATACAATTTGACAATTAAAATCGTGCAACGATTTCCGTTAGAGATAAAACTTATTTTATTTTCTTAACGGAATTTCTTATTCTCCTGTTTTTACTCTCAGAATATTTTACTAATTTTGCCAGATTTTCACACAATTTCAATCACAGTACAAGTATAGTACGACTACATGGTTGATTTCGTCATGCACATTGATTAGTAATATCAAAGGATTTAACTTTATACATTTATAAAATATATAAAAACAGCAACAACACAATAACACTTTCACAGCCTTTTATTCTAACTAATGTCAAACAACAACAGTACATTGGAATGTGGTAAGAAGAAAAATATAAAATATAACCAACTTGGCTTTCTATGTGTTCTGTGTTGTAAAAGTGAGATTCCGTTTCCGTTGCTATTTTGTTCACTTTTTTTTCCGTCACGATTTAAGATTCCTTTTCCATTTGTATTGTGCTTATTCTCAGATACAGCAAATTATTTACCACAATTTTAAAAAAAAAATTGAATTTTTAACACATTTACTTTAATAAAAAATTTATATTTTTTAAACATTTCTGTAATTTTATACCAATTTCGATTAATCGTAAGAAATTATTCGAATTATTCGTTATTCGAAATTTGGACATTTTGAATTATTCGAACAATTTTTGAGAAAAAATGTTCGATTAATCGAATAACGATTAATCGACTGAATACCCTACTTGTGACATATTGTTTCCAATAAAATTTAGTATGCTAAACACAAATATTTTTAAAAAAATATTTTTTAAATCATTCAAACAGTTTTCGAAACATTGTGAAAATTTCGCTGAAAATCGAGATTATCATATTTATGAAACAGTTAAATTGGACGAAAATCTAGGAAGAATTGCCATACTTATGAAGTTTTTATAAATATGATGAAACATGTTTCACAACATCTTCATTATTTCATAGAAAATTGTCAACATTTTTTTTTTTTGAAAGACGGTCTTTATCTTGAAAATTAAAAGAGATAGGGAAAACAGACAACTTTTTTAACCTACACTGAGAGAATTATCTGCAAGATATTAATGAATTTTTGTACAAAACCAATGAAGTTGCACTAGAACTCGTTCATTGAAACTTTTCATTAAATTGATGGCATTTTTCATAAAATATTGTCAAAAATTTCATTTTATTTATTAAAAGTTTCATACACTCTACGAAAAAGTTTCATTAATACTAGATTCATAAAATATATGAAGTTTTTCATCGAAAGTAAGAAGATTTTCATTTACTTTGCGAAGATATCTTCATCAGTTTACTGAAAAATTTCATTAAAACTCGTCCACCAAAATTCTCTCTGTGTAGGTCCTAAAGCACTTAGAGAATGAATTAAAAAAAATGTAAAATTTTCAAAAAATGTTGTCTAACTTACATGTCATTGTACTTACGAAGTATATTGTCTTGTAGGCGGCCATACCCTGCGTAACCCAGCAAAATTGTCGGATACAAAGAACCGGTTGTAGAACAACTTGTACTTGCATTTAACCTATCATCGCTGATTTTTGTTTGAGTTTGTCCCAAAAGCAACAGGTTCTGTTCCTCCACACTAGAACAGGTTGCTTTGGAACCGGTTCTAGAACCAGTTATAGAACCGGTTCTGCGACAGTGAAGCCTTTCATTTTGACTTCCAGGAATCAGTTCTAGAACCTGTTCCACGGAACCGGTTGTAAAAACAGTTCTAGAACAGATTCAAAGGCAACCAGTTCAAAATAAATTTGCTGAGTAAAGTAAGCCATTTTATGTGTAAAACTACTTGGAGATACATACTTAATTACGTACACAAGTATCCCCGAGTACTTAGAAAACCTGGGTGCAGCCTAGCTTATGGTATGGCCGCATTATAAGGGCCCACAAGAAAATAAATTTTATAAGTACACACAGGTATAATGGCATTTTTGAAATATTGAAATTTTTAAATTTCATATACAATTTTTATACACAAGTATCCCATATTGTAAGTACACACAATGTAAGTACACTAGCCGAAACGAACTTTTATAAAAAGAATACAATTAACAATTATTTTAATTTTTGCATTAAAAATACAAAAATTGTTTTTTCGGACTTTCTATATTTTAATATATTTAGTTAGAATATTGTTCTACCTCAAGTCCAAATTCTAATATGATATTGTCATATTAGATTTGATATGTCATTTCAAAAAGGTTGTTCATTTTCATGATAGACAATACAATTGTTTCGTGCGCTTCACTTCAACTCTTCAGTTGTCCGCAACTGTAACATACAAACCGAAACATTACATAAGGTACAAAAATTCAACGGGACGAGAATTTGGTACTTTCGTATATGAACTGTCTGATTTGGTAAAACCAGCCATAAATCATCACTTTTTGAAAGCAAAAATTACATAAAAGTACCCTTTGGGTACTATTTATGTTTGTGTCTTCGTTGTCAATAACATTTGTAAAAACAACGAGATTTATCCCAAAACAATCTAAATATTTTGAATGAGACTTAGCCGTGGTATGCTTTTGTTCATGTTTTTTTTTCAAATTTATTTTTATCGGAGTAAATAATAATTCAAAAACCATTCTTGCCTAAGGAAATCGTCAGAGGACGACGTTTTTAGAATTTCTAGAAATATCTGTTAGCCCGGCTAAAAATGGTTTTAATATATAAAACTGTATTATTTTATACAATTATATCTTATTAGGTGTGGCTAATGGGACATGATATAAAATTGCATATTTTTACATAATATTTCATTACCACAAAAAAAAATGTAAACACCCTAGTAAAAATGATTTTTATATAATCATATATGATTTTTATATAATCATTTATGATTTTATCAATTATAACTTGTCGAGTATTGTGAAGCATATATTTTTATATGATTGTATCAAAAGATATTTAATTATATAAAATTATATTAACCAGATCCACCATTTTCCGGATCAAATCATGTATGGGTTAATATAATTATATAAAAAATATATTATTTGATCCGAAAAATGGTGGATCTGGTTAATATAATTTTATATACATAATTGAATATCTTTTGACATAATCATATAAAAATATATATCTTTCGCAATAATCGACAAGTTATAATCCCAGCAAAATCTTTTATTACCAAATAAGTGGTTATATAATAGAAATTCATAGCTCCGCACAACTTATTTTTTGGCGTCTAAACTCATTATTTTTGTTTGGCGTGGTCGTTTTTATAAGTAGTCACGCTTACCCGCTCGCTTACGAAAAACTTAGAAATAAATAGTTATTAGATTTTGAATAATAAGTGGTTACACACATGCTTACAAAAAGTTTAATTATAAGTGGTTATCCGATTGCTTACTTGATTCTTAAAAATAAGGAGTTAGGCAAATACTATTAGCCTAAGGAAATACATTCAGAAAAATTTAAGGTTTCTCTAGTGTGTAATTTTAGGACTCGTGATAAAAATTTAAACATAAAACATATTTACATATAATAAAAAAATTTAACTGTGTAAAAAGTACTTATTTCAACTAATAAGAGTAAGTCATTATTTTATATTATAAAATAATGCAAAAGGTAATGATATATCATTTTTGGTAATGCAGATAGTAATGAGGTGTCATTACCAATATTTTGCTGGGATTGTATAACATCATATATCATATATGAATATATAAAAATCATTTTTACTAGGGCAACTTATTAACATTGGGTTATTTTCCGAATCAAATTATATAAAATTTTATATAGTTATATATTATCTAGCAATTAATATATGCCTATATACGAGGGCAATTTGATAGGAAATAATATTAGATTTAGGTTGTATAATTTTATTTATGTTGATGAAATTATATACAATTTTATATGACATCACATTAACCACACCTAATTAGATATATTTAATTATATCAAATTATGCAATATTTTATTAAAACCTTTTTTACTAGGGAGGTTAAATAACAAACTCAATGCGCATTTCTTGTTCAGGTCTAGGAGCATTATTCAACATTTAAAATATCGAAGTAAAAAGAAAGACAACCACAACAAATTTACCACAATTTGCTTTGTCATCTTCCAAAATACTTGTTTTTATTTTGATGTTAAACCTTTATTATATGCATTTCAAGTCCTTGAGTTTCTTTTTAACTCAATTCTATGATTTAATGACATAAAATCCTTTCAGTATAACTTCCTTATTGTAAAATAAATTTATTATTTTGCGATAAAAAAAAATATATAAATACAACTTAATGAACTTAAGTAAATATTCATTATTAACACATTTATCTTCACCATGCCATAATGGCAACAAAGCTAGTGGCATAAAAAACAAAACTGAAATCCTTTATGTGTAATATCCAATAACAACAAACAACCTTGATATTTTGTAAATATTGCTCTGTATAAAATTGTATAAAAAAAGATGAACATATTATGTGTTTGAATGAAATATCAACAGTAAACAGCCACAACGACTACAAATATGCTTAAATGGCATTTTGTACGCGTCTAAGACGAAGGAAAAAGAATAAAGATAAAACTCCAAAAAAAAAATTTTTTTTCATATTAACTCGTGCATGGCAAGAAATGATATACTACACTAACTAAACTATAATAAGCTAAACTAAAACTAAAAAAAACTCAGTCATATATGCATATAAATTTATATACATTAAGGTGGCAACATTAGTTTTCAGAACACGATATGTCAGAGACGATTACAAATTTGCATTAATAAAATATATAGATTCATTTGTCCAAAATGAATTTTAATAGTAAACAACACATATAATTTCTTACTACTGTTTTAAGTTCACTAAAGAAATATGCATTTTGAAATATGCATTTTGAAAAAAAACCTAGTCTCTGGAACGAAGTTTGTTACCTTTTAACAGAGCTTTAAATAATTAATTAATTTTTGAAATGAATTCCCAAAAATTTAATAAATTTTTTTAGGAATAAATTAATTAATAAATAAAAAACCACGAATTATTTCATGTGAATGAATTCAAATAATTAGCGAATGAATTCCCTGACCAAAACATGAAGCATTAAATTAGAGATTTCATTCACTAACGAATTTATTCAAATCGAGTTAATTAATTTTTTGGTCATTTCAAATGAAATGAGTTTCCTGTGAATTCATTCAATTTGCACTTAATTCCCTGGGAATTCATTCAATATGCACTTAATTCCCTGAAGGAATTAACTTTACTGTTTAATTCCCTTTTTTAATTTTTTGACAAAAAGTAGAAAAACTAGAATTGAATGAATTCCTTAATGATTGAATGTATTAATTGTTATGAAGGAATTGTAAAAAATTGATGAATTCCTCCCAGTTAAATCGAATGGAATAAAGGGGATTCATTCAGTTCCCTTAATTTTGGTGACAGAATTCATTCCTAAAATATAAATTCAGTTTAAAAAAGGGAATTAATTCCTGTGAAGCTCTGCCTCTTAAAAGTGGCACGATTTGTCTTTAAAATATTAATTTTTTACAATCTTGGCAATCTAAACAAATAAATGATGCCCTAATATATATATGAGCAACACGATTTTGAAAATATTACTTTTATCAGCGAGTAACAATTTTATAACCAAAAATTTTATGAAACGTAAAACTTAAGATATCCTTGCACACAACACACACACACACAAATGCAAAACTTGTATGTAAAAAAAAATTGCAGTGATATCACATATTTTACACATACACTCATACATACTTATTCACAGAGATATGCAGATTTATATTTATATACAAAATGCACATGCTATAAGGCATTAAGAAAACTCTAGGCTAAGAAAGCCATACACATATACGCACACATACACTGAAAAAATTATCCTTCATGATATTAATGATATAATTTCATAGAATTTTTTTCGTAAAATCAATGAAGGATTTCATTATGTATACAATATTTAATTAATATTATGAAATTTTTCATAAATTTTCTTTCATAAAATTTCATAACTTCATTAAAAAAATTCATTGAATTTCATAAATTAGATCTTCATAAATTTAATGAACTGTTCTTTATATATGTATATGAAATTGTTCAATAGTATTTACTTTTTTTTAATTTTTTCACAAAATATCGTCATTTCATTAATTTTTAAAAATGTTCATACAATAAGAAATTTATATTAAACATTTAATTCTCAAATACAATAGTTTTATGTAACCATAGTAATGTGCATTAATTTTCCTAATTTTAGTAATGTGCAGTAATTTCCATACTGCGAGAATTATCTTTAATAATTTTTATTTTTTTTTAAATCAATTTTTTATTATTAATTTTGGACTATAAAATTTTTTTATAATTCATATTAGTTTTTTCGAAACATTAACAAGGAATTTCATTAATTGAATTAAGCTTATTATAAATTTTATGAAACTTTTTAATTTAATGAATTCTTTCATTAGATATATATGCTCCAATTTTATAACGCTTTTTGGATTTGCTAAATACTTTTTATTTATCCACTCCAGCTTAGCAACGACAACAACCAACTATAATAAATAATAATAATAATAAATGAAATTGCTTCATAGATTTTATGAAGCTCTTCCTTTGCTGAATGATTTATTCATTGGAAGAGTGGTCTATTCATTTTATGAACTTTTCATAAACGTTTAATTTAATGAAATCTGTTTCATAGATTCTATGAAAAGTTTCAATGGACGAGTTCCAGTGACAATTTTCATTGAAACTATGAAGAAATTCATTGCTGAAGTAATGATAAATCTCTCAGTGTATACACTCTTTAACTCATGTATCATTATTACAGCAACATGTTGGATATATGAGTGTATGTATGGATGGATGTGTTTGTATTTAGTATGATATGGATAGTTTTTCATTCAGTGATGTGAATGTGTGTGTGTATAAATATTTGTATCACTGTTGCTAGAGATGCCGAAATAATGTTAAAAGGAAAAGCTTAAATGTGCATATTTGAGGCTTTCCATACCAATTGCCCAGATAAAGAAAGTTGTAAAAATGTCAAACTTGTAGCTCGTATATAGACTTGTGTCGTTCGTGAACGAACTAGTTCAATTGAACTCGTCGCTGAAAGACCTAGTTCACTTCTTATCTCTCTTCTAGTTTAATCGTTCATTTTATTACCTTTGGTCGGGGATAATTTTATTTCTTTTTATTAATTAAAAATATTTTCTGCACTAAAGATTTTTTTTGCTTAAAATTCTTAATTAGTCTGATATTTTGTATATTTGTTAATTAAAAGACGAACTATATGAATTAGCTACCTATTCAAAATTGCAAAACGAACTAGAAGAGCGAACTAGTTCTTTACAACAAATTGAACTAGAAAGAGCGGTCACTAAAAAGAACTTTCCCAATGCGGCAGCGTCTTAACGTTATTTTTTATCTGCCTTTGTATGTGTGGTTTTTAGAGTTGCCAACCGTCACTATAACAAAAAACAGCACTGGATACACAGTCGTTTAAAAATAGTAACCAAATTAAAAGTTGGATCAACTTTTATGTAATTAAAAAGATTAAAATATGGTTTATTCGATTTGTTTAGTCCTTGATGAAGCAGTTAATTCGCATTTTACGAGATTAACTTTTCTGTCTAAACGGAGTATTATAATATTTTTTGTACAATATGATACGAATACACTCAACCAAAAAAGTATGTAATGGCTTCTAAAAATGTTGCTGTTGTTACGGGAAATTTAACTGTTTTGAGCCCAGCGGTATTTTTTTTGCTAATTTTAGCAACACATGTCTGCTGATCTGTAGTACAATAAAATTAGTAGAAAAAATTAGTAGCCGCTACTAAATTTTAGTAAAATTTATGTAAACTGCAATTCAAAATCGATTTGCTAAAATCAGTTAAAAAACTTACTAAATATCATAATTTTAGTATAATGAAATTAGTATAAATAATTAGTTGCAGCTACTAAATTTCACTAAATTGCTGTAAACTGTAATTTAAAATCCATTTGCTGCAATTAGCAAAAAATTGTACTAAAAAATAAAAAAACTGTAAAATCTAAAAAAAAAACTTTTTTTTCTTTCGATTGTACTTGAAATTTGGAGTCAAAATTGCAAACGGTTCTCCAGTTATTGCCGTTTTATGCATTGGAGATGCAATAAAATTTTCTGGGTGTTATTTCCAAACTAAGAATATATCAATAGTAACAAATATAAACTAACAAGAATTGTAAAAAATCAAAAAAATATTTTTAAATTAGTATATTTTTCTGCTAAATTTAGCACTCGGTTTTGAAAAATTAGTAAAATGTTTTGCTGAAATCAGCAGCGAAATTAGTAAAAAAATCCGTAATTTGTAATAAGAGAATAGAAAAAATGATTACTAAAAATAAAAATTGTACTAAAAATCAGTATAGTGCGATTGGAAACTGTTTACAAATTTTTTTACAAACTTTTTTATCTGAGTGTAGAAATTTAAACGTCTTTATCAATTTTTGAAAAAAGTGTGGGAAGTAGGCGTTTGTTAAGTATTGATCCTTTCTACATTATTTTCATTATTTATTATGATTTAGTGGAATTTGTAAAATGTTAGAAATTTTACTATTTATATCAGTAACGTGTGTGTTAATCGATTTCGGCTGGAGAATATATTCATTGAATATAGTCTTCCTCAAACATATGTAATCCTCGAAATTCTTAAAAGGAACATAGGGCCTCAATAATTGATCTCCATCGAATTCTGTCTGATGCTGCTCTCTTGGTTTCATTCCAGGTTAAGCCAACGGTTTGCATTTCGGCCTGCACTTGTCGCCTCCATGAGTTTTTAGGACTGTGGGGGATCCACTCTTCTGGATTTTCTGTTGATGTCATCAGATGGTTTTCGCAAAGTATGTCCTAGCCACCTGTACATGCGTATTTTGGTCTCATGATCAATTGGATGCTGTTGCATTCTAAACCATAGTTCAGAGTTTGTGATTATTTGTAAGCAGAATATTTTTAGAATTCACGAAGGAATTTGTTGACAAACACTTGAAGTTTGTGGATGTCAAGAATCTAGAATTTCGATCTAGATCTCCGATATGATAAACTCTTTCCCATAGCAGGATATTTGGTATAAAAAGCTTCATATGTGTATGCGTACATGTTTTTATATTGAGGGCTTGTATTCAATGGAGGCTATCTGCGGTGGTGAAGAAAATTAGTGTTTGATGGCAAATGCTTCAGCCGTACAGCTGTTTTCTATGATATTAATTTTGGACTAAAAAAATAATTCTCGACCAACTTTTTTCGCATTCTACTTGATTTTCTATCTACCAAAGAACTTTTTATGAATGTTCTATACCCGGCGTGGCCAGACTTTTTTCGCTGCGTGCTAGAAACGGACAAATTTTGTTTGTAAAAATTTCTCGCGTGCCCCCTTAATTTTAGGTGTCTTTTAAAAGTCCGTTTTTAAAAATTTGGAAATTTTTTATTAAAAATATAATCGAAGATGTACATATTTATCAGCGCCCATGAAATAACCCCAAAGGGAAAACTCAAATAACAAAGAAATGACGTAAAAATGTTTGACGCTAATTTAATTTTTGGGGGTTTATTTAATCTTTAAATATTGAGATTATTTCATTATGAAAAAATCCCCAATGAAATAAAATTAAAACAGTTTGAACTTTATTGCCTTTTCATTTTTTGGGGGGTTATTCCATTTTTGGTGGTTATTTCATTTTGTTACAAAAAAAAGTTAAATTATTGGGCGCCATTTATAAAGTAGTATTAAGAAACTATTTGAAAAATGTGCTTGGGGCAAAAATTTGATTTTGTTAAAATAAATAGCGCGTTTTTTATCATCATGCTGACATGTGATGATAATCGATCGGTTTCGATCGATCGTTTCTGAAATTTCAATCCTGAATATTTCTTATTATTGGTAATTTAAAAGCGATATATTTATTCCCGTCGTTCCAAGTTGGAGCATAGGGCAATTAAAAGCGATAAGAAGTCGTAAATCGGTATAACTGATACAACTATAGCGGTTAAAAAGAATTTCAACCCTCGTTGCCTTTTATATTTATCATTTAATTTTTGATTTGTAACCAAATCGATCGAAATCAAAAACGATCATGCCAGAATAATGAATAAAAAGCGAATCACCCCTGTTCTGAGTTCCGAAACTTTTTGATTAGAGTGGATTTGTAAATTCACATGGAATTACAAATTTAGAAAATTTTCTTTTTCTACCAAATTTTAATATTCATAGACTAATTTTAAAATAAATTATTATATAATAACTGTTGTTAAAAAATATATATTTGTTGAACTTTCATCAAGCTTTTTCTACACGAAATAAAACGAAAAAAATAATTCGGATGTGGATCACGAAACAGCAAAAAAAAAATCGGAATGTTTCACTTTAGAATTTTTTTTTGTGGATTCGGAACTCAAACAGCGCCGAATATAATGGATTTGAACAGAGAAATTTCTATTTCAGATGAAATGGCTCTGCGCAACACGATCAAAATTCAAATTCCAACAAACTGGGTTATTTCATTATGAAACTTATTTTCAGCTTTTATTTCATTGAGGGTTATTTCGTAGCACCTATTTTCCCTTAAAAAAACTTAATTTTTTAGATCCAATTTTATTACAAGTTGTTTTCCATTTTTGTGCAATTTTCTGGTACTTTTTATTTCTCCCATTATGAGGCATTTTCTCATCGAAACATTTTAACTTTTTTCAATCTAAAATTTTAGAAATTTTCCCATAATTTCTGATAATCGAATTTGCGAGTTCTCTATTAACCATATTTCTTTAAACAAAATATGGTGGCAATACAGGGTTTTTTAATTTTAAAAGACGACTTAAAAGCTCTATGAAAAATTTCACCATTATGGAGTAAAATTACACATTTTTGTAACGAAATTTAACTGAATTTTTTGCCGGTCTTCTAATAGTTTAATTTTTTTGAAAATATCCAACAAAACGTCGCGTGCCACTACTGACACGCGTGTCATAGTTTTGCCATCCCTGTTCTATACGCTATCCACTCAATTTTACTTGGTATTTAATTTCTTAGGTTGAAAAAAAAAAAATACATGTGTAAGTAGATATTTACAAGTTGGTGGTAATTTCAACTCACTGATTCTAAATCCGTTTTCAAAATTTTTCAATCACGTCACAATTTTATGAAAATTGCGGTAGAAACTCGTGTTTTCTTCGTTTTTGAGAGACCGAGCATCGCGCAAAAGACTTTTTTTTAACCATTTTATAACACAATTATTTTAATTTTTGCATTAAAAAATACGAAAATAGTTTTTTTCCGGACTTTCTATGCTTTCATATTGTTCTACCTCAAGTCCAAATTCTAAAATGATATTGTCATATTAGATTTTAATTGTTGTTTCAAAAAGACAATACAATTGTTTTATGGGCATCACCCCAATCTTCAGTTGCCCGCAGTAAGAAAATGATGATTGGAACACACAAACCGAGACATTACATAACGTACAAAAATTCAACGGGACGTGAACAAAGAAATGTGTAGGTAAGAATTAGTATAAATTTTTATTGATAATTTAAAAGATTAATTAAGAATAAATTCCATAATACTTGAATTAAACGGTTTTTTAGCTTTCCTGAACATTTGTAGATAGCCCTTATTGAATATAAGTCCTCGATAGACATTCACTCTGGGCCACAAATTCCATGATATTTAACAAAACTGTATTTATGCAAAATAGGTAAACTTCTCCAAAATATATTTAGCATTCCTTTGCCTAGTATCTTGACATGCAATAAAATGTTAGCAAGCACTTGTCAAAATGATTTCATCTAAAGTGAAGAAACCCACCCAACAAACAATTCGTTCCGTTTACGCACCGTTTTCGGTCCGTCATAAACGGAATCCAACTCCGTATACGTACCGTTTTCAGGATCCGTATACGGACCAGAAAACGGAACATAAGGAAGGAACATCGAAACTGATTCGAATCCGTTGAAAATCCGTCAATGACGGACCGTTTACGGACCGTTTTGTCGTGTTAAAAACGGACTAGTCCGCCGAAAGTCCGTCAATGCCGGACCGTTTTCGGACCGTTATGTCGTGCGAAAATCTGAGTATTTCCTTGTCCGTAACCTACCGATTTTTTCCACAAAAATAGACCATATGTTTATTATTTTCAATACACAATACTTTTTTCCTTTTTTATAAATTCATTAATAATTAATATTTACAATTACTATTAATAAATTTCTAATTAATACAATTACAATATTTAGCACATCCGGCTCGGTTTACCTATCTATCCAGCGCTTAGGGACCCAGAGTAAAATCCAACATCTATATGAAAAAGAGACAATAAATTAGTTATGGTTTAATTGACTGTGTACACGATGCAAATTCTCACATGTTATACACAAAACATTAAGTTTCATAAATCTTACCTTGCTGCTTGATGTTGTTTGATCAATGGTGTGATAGAAAGAATTCCCTCTATTGGATATTCTCCACATATTCCAGTTATAATAATATTTCCACCGACTTTTCAAAAATATAATTTTTTATTTTGTAAACAAACTGCAACCGATGAAATCCGTATTTAAAGGTACGGAATCGGATACACCAAAACGGAGTTAAAACGTATTGTGTTCGAAAATCCATTTATACGGTCCGTTAATATTCCGTATACGTACAAGCATTGACGGATACGTACATTACGGACAGTTAACGTGCCGTAAAAGCCGGATTCATAAATCCGTACGTGCCGGAGAGTCCGTAAAAATGTTTCTTGGGCAATTTCAATTTTATTGCAATATCATGATATCGCCTGCCATCAAATGTCAATTTTCGTTTTAATTTTAATTGGGTAAAAAAAAAATAATAACAGAAAATTTGGTAAAGAAGAAGAGGAAAAATTTTAATTATTATTTGTAGATAAAAATTAATATTTGATAAAATTTTTGTGTTTTTAGAAGAAAAATCTATGTTATTTCTTAGCCATGAAATGGTCAAGTGTTTTCTACCACTTTGTAATTGATATCATTTTAACGTTTCTCTGCAAAGGTTTTGACATTTCATATCATATATGTAATTTATTGCTTTTCAAGACACCGGGTTAAGTACTGTCAATTAAAAAATAATTTGTATAAAATTTCTCGATATCTTGCCCCATAGTGTGTTTGCTATACTAAAAAAAGAAATACATTTTAATGTGAATCTCGATAAAATGGCAGATTACTACTGCAAAAAAGGGAAACAAAACTGTTTCGTATGATAAGAGGAAAAACTGCTCGAAAGCACAAGAAGAATAATAAAAGAATATGTATAAAAAACGAATGAAAAATAACACTTGCAATGACTTGAATATTGCATTTTTTTCACCCACTCACTGTTTTTAACACATATTTACACATACATATCCTTCCACCCACCCACCCACACATTCATACACATAAACGATGATGCATTGTTGCTTATATGAAAAACTCATAAAGACATCGCATTTACCTACGTCACTTTTCAAGGATTTTATTTGGTTGAGCTTTCTGGTAGAGGAAACGAGTATGTATAGAAAAATCTTAGTATTATATTGGCGTTTTTTCTTCTTCTACAACTAAAATATCTTTTCTATGGCCTATTGCAATAGTTTTTACAAAAAACAAAAATTAAATATTATTTTTTCCACTCACCCAGTTTGAAAATTAATTATTAATAATTAACAATAAATATCGAGCTCACCTGTAAAGAAAAAACGAAAAATATTTATTTAAATGTGTAAACTGAAAGATAGCAGAAAATATTTCTTACACTAATAGAAACAAGTCAGTAAAAAAATTAGTTAAAACTGATGCTACAGAAAAAAATGCTAAAATTACCACATTATTTTGGCTATATATTAGTAATAGTTAAATAAATTAATTCAGCAAAAAATTTTGCTAAATAATTTGTAGCCTAAAAAATCAGAAAAAAATTAAAAATTTTCGATATTTTTTTTCCATTTTATTTAAATGCAAATAAAAATCGAGCCTTTTAAAAACTGCAGTTTACAATTTTTTTGCAAATATTTCTGCTGATTTTAGCAGAATAGACTGCTATTTGCATTCAACTAAATTCAACTTAAAAATAGCAAAAATTTTGTAGATATAACAGTTTATTTTTGGTATTTTTAGTCTACTAATATTTAGCAAAGTTTTCTGCAGATTTTACAGTACAATTTGTTATTTTCAATTAACTAAAAGTTAACGTAAATATAACTAAAATTTTGTCAATTTAACAGTTTAAATTGTATTGTTTTGATCTTACTAGTGTGTAGCAAAAAAAATCTGCTAATTTCAGCAATTTTTTCTGGAGCATAATTTTTTACTAACTTTTAGTAACTTTTTCTGCTATTTTTACAGATTTATTTCTATGAGTGTAAAAGTAACCTCAAAGAACAAAACGCATCGTTTACCTTACAATGAAACATTGGTGTTTAGCTTGATTAAATAAAAAAAATACACAGCAAACTTCAAGAATATTTATGCGGGAAATATTTTGAAAACCGGGAAAAAGTTATATCATTTCCTTTATACGTTTTATGGATACAATCAGATAAAAAAGTTAGTAAAAAAATTTGTAAACAGTTTCCAATCGCACTTTACTATTTTTATACTGATTTTTAGTACAAATATTTTTAAGTAATCATTCTTGCTGTTCTATTATACAAATTACGGATTTTTTTCAGCAAAACATTTTACTAATTTTTCAAAACTGAGTGCTAAACTTAGCAGAAAAATATACTAATTTAACAAAATTTTATTTACAAGAATTCGTTGATTTTTTTACAATTCTTGTTTAGTTTATATTTGTTACACTCAAAAAAAAAATTAGTAAAGTCGGAGAAAAATGTTGCTGCGTCAGCAAATTTTTAGTCAGGAGCGTGCTTGCAAAAAAACTGGTAATTTCAGAAAAGGTGTTTCCTGAAAATCAGCGAGCTGATTTTTACCAAAAAAAATAGTAATCTCAGCAAAAGTTTTCTTAAACCCAGTCGATTGCAAAAGAAAAAAATTCTTGCTAAAATCACTAAACTTTTTGTTGAATATTAGTAGACTTAAAAAAACTCAAAACATTTGTAGAGAAATTTTACTTTAGTTAATTTATTTGCTGAAAATTTAAATGTAGAAATTGTGTAGTTTTTTTATTTTCATTTCCGTTGCCTGTACTTCTACATCCAGCATTGTCGTGCACGCTATAAATGAGGATATCAGCACAATTTTTGTAGCAAAATAAATTATGTAGTAAAAAATTAGTTCAAAATTAGTTTAGTGCTAAAAAAAAAGTAACTAAAACTTTTGCCGAAAACGGAATTTCAGCAAAAAAAATTGCTGAACACTCCCTACGGGGAATGAGGAGTCAATTTCCCTCCAAGGACCTATCCCGTGACCGGTCAACCGAAGGCATATTACTAAATTAGTACAAATATGAACAAAAGAAAATGAATTAATTTTCTAAGTATTTTCTGATCCGTTATTTTCACTCTTGCTTTTAAAAAAACTTGACCGATACCGAAATAAAAACAAAATTCGCGGCATATTTTAAAAAATATTTTTTATTTATTTTACTCTTTTATTTATTTTTAACTTTATTTTTTCACGATTTGCTTATTTTAGCTCTTATTTTAAATTTCTATAATGTTTTGCTAAGAAATTTTAAGTTTTGTATTTTCAACGTTTTTTTAATGTTAAAGCTGTTTTACTTTTAACAATTGGTATTTCATTTAACTTTTCTTTGTAACTTAAGGGGAATTTTTAAATTTTTAATTATATTATCAGAGGTTTTGAGGTAATTTTCTAATTTTTAATTGATTTTTTAAATTAGTTTTGGCCAACGAAACTGCCATTAAGAGACCTATCCCATGACCGGATAGCAATCGGGGGCATATTCAAGGCACTTCCACCATATTTGTATGTGTGTTAATGTTGTTTTCTTTTCTATTTTTTTCTTTGCCATGTTTTTTTTATTTGCTGTGTGTGTGTTTGTTTTTTCTTTCTCTTTTTTATTTGAACAGAAACGAAAAACATAACTTAACCATCAGCCTGCCATCACGCATAAGCAACGTTAGCTCAGACGGTAGAGCGTTTGCCTTACAAGCAGAAGGTTGTGTTATCGAGCCCTACTTCGACGCCAAGTAGATTATTTTTAATTCTTAATTTTTTATTAGTTTATTTGAAAAGCTATTTTTAGACGCACCACCTTACTGCCACAATGTGACTAAACTGTGGCAATTGGTCATTTCCAATGACAACGCCATGTTAAAGTGATATGTCTCTTTCAAACAAAAAGACCGATCAGCGACCGGTCTCCGCCCCCTTGGGACCTATCCTGCGTGTCATCTGGGGCCGGTCCCTTTCCCCGTAGGGCTAGTACACTTGATATACAAGACGTTTTACTAATTTTTCTACTAACTTATTTTTTTGAGTGTACTATTGATATATTCTTAGTTTGGAACTAACACTCAGAAAATTTTATTGTATCTCCAATGCATAAAAATGTAATAACTGGAGAATCGTTTGCAATTTGACTCCAAATTTCAAGTACGATGAAGTAATTGTACATTTTTTTACAATCGAAAGAAAAATAAAATTTTTTTTATTATTTTTTTATTTTTTAGATTTTACAGTTTTGTTTATTTTTCAGTACACTTTTTTTTGCTAATTTCAGGAGATTGATTTTAAATTGCAGTTTACCACAATTTACTAAAATTTAGTAGCGGCTACTAATTTTGTTGTACACTACAGATCAGCAAACATGTGCTGCTAAAATTAGCAAAAAATACCGCTGGGCTCAAAACAGTTAAATTTTCCGTAATAACAGCAAAATTTTCAGTAGTCATTACAGACTTTTTTGGTTGAGTGAGTGTAGGTAAAATTTGATATTTACAAAAAAAAAAAAGATCAAAAGTTATAACCCTAGTGTAAATAACCCGTAGAACAATAAGTTAATTAAACATGCAAATTTGTTGCTTTGAAAAACTGCTATTTATCCCCAAAGCCTTAACCGCTCACGCTGCTCTTACAGTAATCGAATAACCATTATCACCATCATTAATAAATTAATGTCTTTTTTTGTTCGTTATCAACACCTGTATGGAGTATTTTACTAATACATCAATAACCACCATAATAATGTATATAAACATTTTTAAAACGCCATTCTTTTTTTTTATTGAACACTAACACACATGCTCATTCAAAATTACATTAAAAAACTAGCTAAACAACACAAATACTACTACGGCACAGTCAATTTTAAACCAAACTAAAAGTTCGCTATCAATATTTGTTTGGTGATGTTGTTGTTGTTGTTTACATTTATTTTTTATTTTTGTTTTTCTTGTGACGGTGTTGTAGTTGTAGTAGAGGAACCAGCAACATCAACAACAACAACAATACATATACTAAAAAGTAAGATAATACCAGATAAGTAAACATTGCCTGGTGGCAGCATTGAGAAAAAAAAAAACGAAAACAACACAACACTACCAACAAAAACCCGATATGGGCGGCGCCATACCATCAGTTTAGTAGACCAATCACAGCAACTTGGTTTCAATGTGTTTTATTGCAGCCTTTAATGTTGCATTGCACACATTCATTGTGTATCAGTTTGTATGGATGGGATGATGATGTTTGATATCCATTAATGTGTAGCATAACAAAATATATTAAAAAAAAACAAAAACAGTACAGCTTTTGATGCTTGTTGCAATGTTGTGATGTTGCAACTTTGTGTTTATGGCTGTTTATGTGTTTTCTGGAGTATTTTTAATGTAAATATGTGTGGCATTGATAGGACATTAGGATGTAATAAATCTAAAACACCATCATCAACAGCAGCCAAAAGAAAAAA
This sequence comes from Leucophora obtusa, assembly GCA_949987735.1. Taxonomy (NCBI): domain Eukaryota; kingdom Metazoa; phylum Arthropoda; class Insecta; order Diptera; family Anthomyiidae; genus Leucophora; species Leucophora obtusa. The sequence continues at coordinate 193,228,606 of OX465298.1, forward strand.
GAAATGGTAGAGATATTGTTTGAAAAAAATATATTTACTTTTACTTACATATATACAGTGGTGGAAAACATAATAGAAACGATTTAAGTTTTTCCTAATTTTATTCTCGTTGCCTTTATTTTTAAAGATGAAAATAGTGGCTAAAGTTGCCTCTAAAGGCGAGGAGATGATTCAGAAAATTGTACAAAATTTTAGCGTAACGTAAATCGCAATATCGACCTTTTATCAAATTACATAGTAAAATTTAGAGAGTACTGATCGGTTCTGAACAATCTGTATATTTTTGGAAATCCTATAAAATTTCTTTAAGTCTTGCATTATATTGATCTACAAGTAGTCGCCAGACTTAAACATGACCAAATTTTTCTTTGTTTTTAGCGATTTTAAATAAAGTTAACAACACTGAAATTTTAAAGTGAATAGTTTTATTCTTTTCTTACCACAATATAACAAATCAGTAAAAAAAATTTTTTACGTTATAGTAAAAAGCATTTTATGTTAAAATTTCGGTGTTGTTAACTTTCTTTTAAAATCGCTAAAAACAAAGAAAAATTTGTTCAAGTTTAAGGTTCTGCCATTTTAAGTCTGGCGACTGTTTGTAAATAAAAATAATGCAAGACTTATAGAAATTTTATAGGATTTCCAAAAATATACAGTTTGTACAGAACCGATCAGTACGCTCTAAATTTTACTATATAATTTGATAAAAGGTCGATATGGCTAATTTTTCGTTAAAAGCCAAGACCACTTAAAATAAGTGACAAAATAAAAAACACTCATTACTTTAAAATTCTGTATAATTTTCTGAATCATCTCCTCGCCTTTAGGGGCAACTTTAGCCACTATTTTGATCATTAAAATTAAAGGCAACGAGAATAAAATTAGAAAAAACTTGAATCGTTTCTATTATATTTTCCACCACTGTATGTATATGTTTGTTATGAATATTATTTTTTTATAACTTGCTGGTGGTCTTAATAAAATTAACAAGTGTCGATTTTGATTATTTTAAAAATAAATGTTTCAACTACTCTTCTTAAAAGAACAAAAAGTTAGAACCATTTTTATATAAATTGAATCCTTAGTGCTTTACTATAACCGCTTTAATACTGAGAAAACTTGTTCATCGTGAAAATAGAACTTTTTGCCAACTTAATGGTTTAGCTGCAGCTACCGTATTATTTGGATGCAGCGCTGCCAACTTTGACGATTTGTCTCCATTTTGACGATTTTTAAAGTGAAATTTGGTGAAATGATGATTGATGATTTCACAATTTTTTTTCAATACTGTTAGGCATTATATTCATGACATCGCCATATAAAAGTAATAAGGAAAGTAGCTAGCTACCAACACCAGATCATGGGTATATAGGCCCTTTATTTGATTTTCTAAAGAGTTATAATTTCTCTTTTTAGCATTTGCCTCATAAAAAACAATTTTACCAAAAAACTCAATAAATTTTCTAATAATTATGCACATATTTAATTTCCTATTAAAAAGGTTTAATGTTTTTTTTATGTATTACACTATGCGACAGTCAAAATCGGGATGGGATGAAACCAACGGGAAATGTTATATCTGTCAAAAACAAGTTATACGTGTCCCGGCGTTTCGCTGGGTCACCCCTAGGAATCGAGATATATCTTCATAACTCGAGAACCACTAGTCCGATTTTGCTCAAACAATTTTAAAAGAATTAAAAATTACAATTCCTTTAATCTGTTCATATAACGTTTTTCTATATACTCAACAGTTTTACCGGTAAAAATAAATGTTTGTTACCGCTACCATAAAAATCAATAACCTTTTGTTTATTACTTTTTTTTAATAATTTAGGGAAAAAATATTTTTTTTCTTCATACATTTATTTTTACCGGAAAAACGTTATATGAACAGATTAAAGGAATTGTAATTTTTAATTTTTTTAAAATTGTTTGAGCAAAATCGGACTAGTGGTTCTCAAGTTATGTCAAAAAAAAGACCACCAAAAGTCAAATCGATATATCTCGATTCCTAGGTGTGACCCAGCGAAACGCCGGGACACGTATAACTTCTTTTTTACTGATATAACTTTCCCCGGTAGTTTGAACCCTTCCCGATCACTGACCCCTACCATTTGTCTCACAGTGTTATTAACTGTTTAATATAGTGTTAACATGCCTTACAAAGTTGGTTTGTATAAAAAAAAAAACACTTCAACACTACTGCTTTTTGTAAATAAAATTCATAATCATTTTTTTTATCGAAAATTGAAGTCAACGTTTTAACCCAAAGAATTAGTCGACTTTTATTTGCAATAAAATTTTGTCAAATAATTTTATATAAAATTAGCGAACCAACTGTTTTTGATAAAAACACAAAAAAAATATTTGGAAAGCTTAAAAGTCAAAATCAGATGGTGAAAGTGAGAATGAACAATGAAACACTCTTAGAAATAAATCTGTAAAAATGGCAGAAAAAGCAACTAAAAATTATTTAAAAAAGACCTTGCGGAAGAAACTGCTGAAATTGGCAGATTTGTTTTTGCTAAATACTATTTAAATAAGAACAGCAAAAATAAAACTGCTAAATTTACAGAATTTTAGTTATATTTAAGTTAACTTTTAGTTAATTGAAAATGACAAATTATATTGTGAAATCTGCAGAAAATTATGCTAAATTTTAGAAGACAAAAAATAGCAAAAACAAATTGCTATAGAATTTTTGTTATTTTTAAGCAAAAATTAGTGGAATGCTAAAATCAGCAGAAATATTTGCTAAAGAAGTACTAAACTGCTGATTTCAGAAGGCTCGATTATTATTTGCATTATAAAAAATCGAAAAAAACTTCGAAAATTAAAATTTTTTTGCCATTTTTTAGGCTACACTCAACCCAATCAAATTTTGCTGTTATTACGGGAAATTTAACTGTTTTGAGTCCAGCCGTATTTTTTTGCTAATTTTAGCAACACATGTCTGCTGATCTGTAGTACAACAAAATTAGTAGAAAAAATTAGTAGTCGCTACTAAGTTTTAGCAAAATTGTTATAAACTGAAATTCAAAATCGATTTGCTAAAATCAGTTCAAAAACTTACTAAATATCAATAATTTTAGTACAATGAAATTAGTATAAATAATTAGTTGCAGCTACTAAATTTCAGTAAATTTTTGTAAACTACAATTTAAAATCAATCTGCTGCAATTAGCAAAAAAGTGTACTAAAAATAAAAAAAATATAAAATCTAAAAAAAAATTAACATCAAATTAAATAAAAAAAAATTTTTTTTTCTTTCAATTGTAAAAAATGTATAATTACTTCAATATGTTTGAAATTTGGAGTAACAATTGCAAACGGTTCTCCAGTTATTACCTTTTTATGCATTGGAGATACAATAAAATTTTCTGAGTGTTATTTCCAAACTAAGAATATATTAATAGTAACAAATATAAACTACCCGAGTAAAAAAAAAATTGATTTCGCGCAATATCTAATTATATCCACTTTGATATTGTTTAAGATCTGTTGTAATATCTAGCTGATCCAATTAGATCTCAAAATTGGGTGTATCCAAACATATCGTATTAGATCCCATTGTATATATGGGGATAAACTAAGATCAAGTTATACACACAAAAAATTATGACTGTAAAATTAACTAAAATACAATTTAAAACGAATAAAATTTCAGTTAAAAACCGGTCTACTCACATTTTCATTTAATTTAACAACTTCTTTATTTGTTTTTAACTATCAATAATTGACTATAAGAAACCGTAAAATCAACTTAAAGTTTATTTATTTTTATTATAAAAATAACAAACAAAACGGTGCGAAGAACTAAATTTATATTTGATTTTACTAAAAAATTTAAAATAAAAACAATTCAAATAATTGTATTGGTGTGTTTTTATTTCAAACAACTTTTACTACAAAATACCTTTTTTTGGTTCATTTTTTTAGTTTTACTTTAAAACAATAAAAATTGACTAGAAAATTTGACTGTTACGAAATATCCCTATTTTTATTTAGTTAGATTTTTAAATAACTTGTGAAAAAAGTTAAAAATTATTTTTCTTCTACGAACAACTGTTATTACTTTAAAAATAACTCAACGGAAAAACTTCAGAAACAACTAAAAAAAAGTGACTGTGTTTATTTTCTGAGTGTATCTCAAAATTGGGAGGTCCAGTGATATCTTTGGGGATAAACCTAGATCTATTTTGATCCGAAAATTGGCGGATCCAGCTATATATTTGCGGATATTTTTAGATCTAATTTGATCCGAAAAATGGCGGATCCAATTAGATCCAGCTATATATTTGGGGATAAACTTAGATCTAATTTGATCTCAATTTTGGCAGATCAAATTAGATCCGGCAATATATTTGTGGATAAACGTATATCTAATTTGATCCGAAAAAGTGGCAGATCGAATTAGATGTAGCTATATATTTGGGGATAAACTTAGATCTAATTTGATCCAAAAAATGGCACATCGAATTAGACCCAGCAATATATTTGTGGATAAACTTAGATATAAATTGATCTGAAAAATGGCACATTGAATTAGATCCAGCAATATATTTGTGGATTAACTTAGATCTAAATTTATCTGAAAAATGGCAGATCGAATTAGATCCAGCAATATATTTGTGGATAAACTTGGATATAAATTGAATAGAAAATTGGCAGATCAAATTAGATCCAGCAATATATTTGGGGATTAAGTAAGATCTAAATTTATCCAAAAAATTACAGATAAAATTAGATCCAGTAATATACTTCGGGATTGCGTAAGATCTTAACTTTTCCGATAAATTGCAGATCGAATTAAATCCAGTGATATATTTGGGGATTTGGTAGGATCTTAATTTATCCCATAAATTGCAGATCGAATTAGAAACGGCAATATATTTGGAGATTGACATCTAAAACTATTCAGAAAAATGACAGCTAAAATTAGATCCCGCATTATATTTGGGTACTACGTAAGATCTCCATTTATTTGGGATTAAATAAGATCCCAGACAGATATTGACAATAGTTCAAAAAATAATACACTGGTAGAGCACTGATTTTATAAAAATTAAAATATTTTGTTAAAATAAGGTTTAAAATCAGAAGGTCTCGAGTTCGATACCTTTCACGGCTATGAATTTTTTTTATAAAAATGCGCATTCTCCTTGCTGGTCTTATCGAAATTTTTTCAATAATTTTTATTCTTTGTAATTTACTTGTAAAAATTGTATCATCTTTCTTTGATTTGAAAATAATTTAAACAGAAAGTGATATTAATTTATGATCTTGAGTCAAACTAAAATAACATTTATTTACTTAAAAATAACAGATCAACTAAAAACATTTCCCCCATTCAAAAGAATTTCTTTTTATAAAATTATAATTTTATTTTCTATAAATGTTTTTATAAAATTATATTTTTTTATTAAATTGAATTTTTTTTTTAAAAATAATTTTATTTACATATTTTTAACGCTCTACACCATTTCCAATTGTATCAATTGTTTTTAAGATTTATCAATTGTATTTCAGAAATAATCAATTGAATTTCAGTTTTATCAATTGTATTTCAGAAATTATTAATTGTATTTCCGAAATTCACAACTGTATTTCAGAAATTATCAAACTGTATTTCAGAAATTATCAATTGTATTTCAGAAATTATGAAATGTAATTTAGAAATTTTTCTCTATTAACTATGATAAACCATCAACAAGTTCTGAAATAAATTTGATTATTTCTGAAATACAATTAATAAATTTCTGAAATACATTCCATAATTTCTAAAATACATTTAAAATTTCTGAAATACAATTAATAGCTTCTGAAATACAGTTAATATTGTAGTTGCTGATGAGTTACCATATATGATGGCACCATATATGACAATATATTGTTTAAATGGCACCAATATGGAGCTTTATATGGTAATATATAACTTAGATTCATCCGTATACCATTTGATCCGAAAAATGGCCCGATAAAATTGTATCAGTTCTTATTTGTATCAGTTGTTATCTAATTGCATCAGTTTAGATCTGACCTGATTAAATAATGTGTTAATCAGATGAAATTTTATCAGATTTTTGACCTGATACAATTTTATTGGTTTATATTACATGGTATCAGTTTAGGTCCAAATAGATATATTTGTATACAAAATTATATAGTTATATCCCAATTTTGACCTGATATCAGTTTAAAACTTTGATACAATTGTATAAGGTAAATGTCGGATACAATTATATTTTATTTATATAAAATTGAACCAATTACGATCAAACCGATAAAATTGTATCAGATCAAAAATCTGATACAATTTCATCTGATTAACACACAATTGAATCAGGTCAGATCTAAACTGATACATTTAGATAAAAATTGATAAACAATTGATAAAAATATATCGGGCCATTCTTCGGATGAAACTGTATATTTATACAGATATAACTTAATCACATATATGACTATATGTAACTATTTTTCCTCGGGTTGTTTAAATGATACGATATATCAAAGTATATGGTACTATATATGGTAGCATATATTATCATATCTGCATCTGTATTAAAAATGTCGTTCATCAGGTACCATATATGAGCATATATTGTTGAAATGGCACCATATATGACAATATATGGTTTAAATGGCACCAAATATGTTAATATATTTCTTAAATAACAGCATCTATAAACATATATGGCACTATATAGTAGCATATATTATCATATCTGGAACTGTATTAAAAATGTTGTTCATGAGGTACCATATATGAGCATATATTGTTAAAATGGCACCATATAAGATAATATATGGTTTAAATGGCACCATATATGGTAATATATTGCTTAAATAACACCATATATAAATATATATGGCATTATATATGGTAGCATATATTATCATATGTGGAACTGTATTAAAAATATTGTTCATGAGGTACCATATATGGGCATATATTGTTGAAATTGCACCATATATGATAATATATGGTTTAAATGGTACCATATATGATAATATATGGTTTGAATGGCACCATATATGATAATATATAGCTTAAATAACACCATATATAAATATATATCGCACTATATATAGTACCATATATTATCATATCTGGAACTGAATTAAAGATTTTGTTTATGAGGTACCATATATGACCATATATTGTTTAAATGGCACCATATATGATAATATCTAGTTTAACTGTCACCATATATAATTATATATTGTTTAAATGATACCATATATAATTATATATTGCTAAAATGCCACCATATATATTAAGATATAGTTCTATATATAACTATATATGCAATAAGATCAACCATGTTATGTAATATATAATTATATATGCCATATCTAATATTAATAAGGCGGATATCTAATTAGATGGAATTATATATGGCATAATATAAGGAAAAATTTTCGGAAAAAACGTCATATATAATTATATATGGATATACATAACCACATGTCTAATTATATATTGTAATATATGCCACATATGATTATATATAATTTTTTTTACTCGGGTAAACAAGAATTGTAAAAAATCAACGAATTCTTGTAAATAAATTTTTTAAATTAGTATATTTTTCTGCTAAATTCAGCAACGAAAATTAGTAAAAAATCCGTAATTTGTAATAAGAGAATAGCAAAAGTGATTACTAAAAAAAATTGTACTAAAAATCAATATAAAAATAGTAAAGTGCGATTGGAAACTGTTTACAATTTTTTTACTAACTTTTTTATCTGAGTGTACTGATTATTTAGCAAAATTTTTTTTGCAGTTTTTAGCAGGTGAAGTTGTTATTTTCTATTAACCAAATTTAATTTAAATATTATTTTAAAAATTATCTTAATTTTTGAATTAAAAAATACATAAACTGTTTTTTCGGACTTTCTATATTTTCTAGGGATGTGCGATTAATCGATTATTCAAACAGTATAATTAATCAGAAATCTGATTAATCAGTTAATTGATTAATTGAAAATTTGATTAATCACAATTATGATTAATCGAATAATTTGAATTTTGATTAATCAAAACTTGAATAATTTTAAAATCTTTGTAATTTACTTGTAAAAATTGTATCATCTTTCTTTGATTTGAAAAATAATTTAAACAGAAAGTGATATTAATTTATGATCTTGAGTCAAACTAAAAATAACATTCATTTAATTTTAATTAATATTAAAAAAATATTTTTGTCGTTTATTTAACATTCTTCTTCAATTTTTAATTTCACAATTTTCTTGAGCGTAAGGTTTGTTTTTTATATATAAAAATTCTTTATTTTCGATATTTCGCTACTCCATTGTGTAGCATCTTCAGGAAATAACAATTAAATTAATAAATTAACAAATTATAAACAGTTTGAAAAAATTTGAATTACATTTGTCAAATATAAATTGTATGTATACATTTATACCAGTAAACAAAGTCTTTGGTATAAAAGTATAACAAACAAAAATATTAATAATTAACAATAAAAAATGTATTAATATAATGTGTTATAAATTAATGTAATGTGTGCTATTTCTTTTGTATTAAATATCTATAATTCTGTGCTACATTTTCAGTATCTGCCTTAAAGTTAATTCTATTTGTTGTGGGTGTATTAATTATCTGTAACATTTCTAATATATAACGACGTTTATAATTATGTTCTGTGTTTAAAACTGATACATTTTCAAAGTCAGGATAGTGATTTAAATTTGAACAATGAGAAGATAATGCTGTCTTTTGTGAATTAATATGTCTATATAGGTACAACAAAGAATAAATTGAGAACTAGAATAGCTGGACATAGATCAGATCAGAAATATAGACATATTAATTCACAAAAGACAGCATTATCTTCTCATTGTTCAAATTTAAATCACTATCCTGACTTTGAAAATGTATCAGTTTTAAACACAGAACATAATTATAAACGTCGTTATATATTAGAAATGTTACAGATAATTAATACACCCACAACAAATAGAATTAACTTTAAGGCAGATACTGAAAATGTAGCACAGAATTATAGATATTTAATACAAAAGAAATAGCACACATTACATTAATTTATAACACATTATATTAATACTTTTTTTATTGTTAATTATTAATATTTTTGTTTGTTATACTTTTATACCAAAGACTTTGTTTACTGGTATAAATGTATACATACAATTTATATTTGACAAATGTTTTTCAAATTTTTTCAAACTGTTTATAATTTGTTAATTTATTAATTTAATTGTTATTTCCTGAAGATGCTACACAATGGAGTAGCGAAATATCGAAAATAAAGAATTTTTATATATAAAAAACAAACCTTACGCTCAAGAAAATTGTGAAATTAAAAATATTAAAAAAATATTTAAAAATAAAAAGATTACGGCAATTTTAACTTTCTTTTATGGCAAGGCCTTAAATCCAAATAAAGAAAATCAGACAGATTGTTTGCTCACTGGTCAGACTTGACCAATGTCCATTCTTAAGTTTCATGTTTCTGTATTGAACTGGAGTTAAAAGGCGTCTTTAACGGAGAAAAACAAAATAATATTCAATTATTCATAAGTTTGATTAATCAAAGTCATGATTAATCAGTTAATCCTTATTTTGAATAATCGAAATAACTGATTAATCGATTAATCATATTTTTGATTAATCGAAATTATTGATTAATTGATTAATCAGAATTTTGATTAATCAGGAAGTTTGATTAATCGCACTTCCCTAATATTTTTATATACTTAGTTAGAATATTATTCTTCCTTAAGTCCAAATTCTAATATGATATTGTTATATTATATTTTATTTGTTGTTTCAAAATTAATTTTTGACCACACTTTTAACTTCTTTACTCACCAAGATGGCCGATAATCTGACACTCCAACATTAGAATTCTTGTCTTTACACACACAGAGAATTTAGCTGATGAGTGTTAATAAAATTTTTCACCAAACTAATGAAATTTTCCTCACAAAGATAATGAAAACTTTCTTAGATTTTATGAAAAAGGTTCATATATTTAATAATACCAGACTAATAGAAAAAAGTCTGTAAAAAAATTTGTTAAAACTACTTAAAAATTAGTCAAAAATGATGCTGCAGAAAAACCGCTAAAATTAGCAGATTATTTTTGCTATATATTAGTAAGATAGGGGCAGCAAAAATAAAACTGTTAAATATACAGATTTGATAATAAAAAATATCAAATTAACCTGCTAAAATCAGTAAAAAAAAAAAATTTTATAAATAATTAGTAGCCTAAAAAATCAAAAAAAAGTTTCAAAGTTGCTTTTCGATTTTTTTTTTAAAGCAAATTAAAATCGAGCCTTTTGAAAACAGCAGTTTACAATTTTTTTTAACAAATATTTCTGCTGATTTTAGCAGGATAGACTGATATTTGCATTCAACTACATTTAGCATAAAAATAACAAAAATTCTGCAGACAAACTGTTATTGTTTTTGCTATTTTTATTCTACTAATATTTAGCAAAATTTTCTGCCGATTTTACAGTACAATTTTTTATTTTTCCGGTTCCTATTTTACTAGTATTTAGCAAAAAAATCTGCTAATTCCAGCAGTTTTTTCAGCAACATCATTTTCAAGTAGTTTTTTCTGCTATTTTTTTTTGCAGATTTATTTCTATGAGTGTAATTTTACTGAAACTTTTTCGTTGAGTGTATGAAACTTCTAATAAATAACTTTTTCACAAAACTTTATGATAAATTCCATTAATGCAATGAAAAGCTTTAATGGACGAGGTTATTAATATCATGCAGATACTTCATTCTCTCAGTGCAACTAATCGAAATTTCATCAATATCGGAGATTATCACATGAAATACCTTCCTTGTTAGTTTTTTTATAGGCCTTTTAGAACCTCGATATGTGAGCAAAGCTTTCATTTTTGTCCGGTATAATATTCCCCAGTCCTTTTAACCCGCCTTCAACGCTAGAGGGTTAAGACTGTGGAATTCACTTTTGTTGCAGAAGAAGCATTGTTAGCAGCATGTATAATTGAATATCGTGTGGCAACATGTGGTTGTTGAGGCATTGATTGGGGTTGCATACAAAATATGAAATAAAAAAAACTGTTGAATTATGCATTTATTGCATTTTTTATAGTCCTGTACAATTTTTTTTTTGTTCTTTTATTCATACAAATGGACAAAATGAAATTGAATTGTTGTACTTTATTAAAAAATAAAATATTATTATCGTAATTTTTAAGTTTACACATCAATGAATTTAATTGCATCATGAAAAAGAGCGTTGCTGGAATTGTAAAACATTTATATAAAAACAAAAAAAATTCATCATAATGATGAGTTTTGAAAAACAGAAACAAATAAAAGAAAAAAGAAGCAAAGGGTTACCACAACACCGCTGCCGTCCTTATTTCAATATCTCATACTTTTTGTATTAAAATATAGATTTTTTGTAATAAAATATTTATGTAAATTTAATAAACTTTCAATTTTATTTAATGCGAATTTGTATGTGTCCGTATTATTTTATTTACTCTGTCTCTTGTCGTGCCATTATTTTTTAATTTAAGTTTTTATAGTGGTTTTAGAGGTTTCACTATTTATACATATGTATTTGAAAATGTGTGTAGTATTTTTTTTTTTTTTTTTTTCAATATAAATTTATTGAAATTGGTTATTTGATTTTATATGAAATATCTATAATTTGTTATTATTTATTTTTAATAGATTTTATTGTGAGTTTAAATTAATAGTGTTTTACTTGTGATATTTATGTATAATAATTGTAAAAATTGCATTTTAGTTAGATGTTATTTCTAAATGCGGCTAAAAATTCAATTTAATAAAATAATATTATTGCAAATATACAAATTGTATATTTATACATATTAAACAAAAAATTAGATAGAAATCAGTAATTATAAAATTTATTATACAAAATGTATGTGGACAAATGTGTGCAAAAAAAGGTAAATATGAGCAGATTTTATATTGAAATTTCATAAAAATTGTATGGAATAATTGAAAAAATAATGGAAATATAAATGTATTAATAAATATTTATATTTTAATGAAATTGCTAATGTTTAGCAACAATTTTTATGATTATTATTTGGAGGGTTTTCTTCTTATTTGTAAAGGGTTGTTCAACAGGGACGCTACAAAAGTAGAAAGACAGGGACAGCAAACGACGCCATATTTCTTGCCGCTCTTTTGACATTTCTCTTCAGTAAGGTTTGCCATTTCATGATGGAAAGATATACGAGCCAACAACGAGTCGAAATTATTAAAATTTACTACCGAAATTCGGAGTCAGTGGCCTCAACGTTAAGAGCGCTACGTCCAATTTATGGTCGTCATAATCGTCCTAGCAGATCAACAATTGAGCGTGGGGCTACGTCAAATCAATGGTCTATGCCAACAAGCCAGCGACGATTGATGAACTTTGTACGAATATCGAACGTGAAATTGCAGCAATATCGGCTGATTTATGCTTGAAAACCGTCGAAAATTGGGTTCAGCGTCTGGACTTCTGCAAGCGTGCCCGTGGTGGCCATGCAAAAGAGATCGATTTCCATACATAATGGCATCGAACGTACTTTCACAGGAATAAAGAATTTCATTGATATCCAAAACCGTTTTTGTTTTATTTAAACTTTTTTACTTTTGTAGCGCTCTTATTGAAAAACCCTATATAAGTATTGGGTTATACAGTGTTATCTGATCAGAAATATAAACATAAATAAAAATATAAAATTTAAATTTTTTTATAGTCCTTTCTTTAACTCTTATCGAAATTTGAAAAAAGTATATACTTGGTTACGTATGAGCAATATGACAATGTTTATGTTAATCATACGCACTCCATATTTTCACATGTGTATATTGGGAGCAACCATGTCAAACAATACTAAAGCCACTAAGCTGCACACTAGAGCGTACCACCTTACAGGCAAAAAAAAAGTGCGCCGTACACCCTCCAATATGAAGTATTTTTGCAAGGCGGTTTCAGAAAAAAATTTTTATTTTTTTTTTGCCGAACGTGGGGGTCGCCATTTTACATTTTTCGTTATATCTTTGGCATTTACAGTCGGATATTAAAGTATGATACATCAATGTTTTCCTCTCGAGGAGACCAGTGTTTTGCTCTAAGGGCATTTTGAGCTGAAGTATCCCGTTCTAGTAGTTACCCACCAGATCTCAGTTGCTACCAACCTAATGTCAGAAAATTAAAGTTCGCAAAAAATCAGTAAACTTTTGCTAAGGAAGTTTTTCGCTAAACCCAGTAGAAATTTTTTCTCATATGTTGGTTGCCGAACGTAGGGGTCGCCTTTTTAAATTTTTTTTAATTGGATTTTTACTATATAGCAAAACACTGGTCTCCTCGAGGCAAAAAAGGCGATATATCACACTTTAAAATCCGATTTTAAATGCCAAAGATATAACAAAAAATTAAAAAAGGCGTAATTTACAGCAAAAAAAAATTTTTTTTTTGAAATTGCCTTCCAAAAATACTTCATACACTCAAAAAAAAAGTCAGTAAAGTCAGCAAAAAATGTTGCTGTGTCAGCAAATTTTTGGTCAGGAGCGTGCTTGCAAAAAAGTTGGTAATTTCAGCTTTGGTTTGCTGAAAATCAGCGAGCTGATTTTTACCAAAAAAATAGTAATCTTCAGCAAAAGTTTTGCTGACATTTAGTCGACTGCAAATGAAAAAAATCCTTACTAAAATCACTAAACTTTTTGCTGAATATTAGTAGACTGAAAAAAACTCAAAAAACTTGTAGCGAAATTTTACTTTAGTAAATTTATTTGCTGAAAATTTAAATATAGAATATGTGTAGAGTTGTTTTTCTTTTCTTGTCATTTCCGTTTCCACACAAGCTGCGACATCTATATCTTGTCTATCTGATTGTCGTCCACGCTATGCATGCGGTTATCAGCACAATTTTTGTATCAAAATTAGTTTAGTGTTAAAAAAATATAACTAAAATTTTTGCTGAAAACGGAATTTGATATACACTTGTATATCAAGTGTACAGCTGAAAACTAGTACACTTGATATACAAGACGTTTTACTAATTTTTCTACTAACTTATTTTTTTGAGTGTATTAGAGGGTGTACGGCGAACTTTTTTTTTGTTAACTTAATTGTTATTTCCTGAAGATGATACACATTGGAATAGCGAAATATTGAAAATAAAAAACATTGTATATATGGCTGAAATCAAAAAATGTGATAAATTTTTGGCCCAAATTTGTGAGAAGCAAAAAGTGTTAATATATCGGTTTTTTCTTAATGGAATCAGTAAGTTTAGTCATTATAAACCTAATTGCAAAAAATCTCATCTACAAGTTGTCGCAATAACTTTTTTTGCACAATTTCAATTTTTTTTGTTGTAACGTACGAATTTTCTTCAATTTATAAGTTTTTCGTATTTGGGTTTTCAATTTGCTTTCAAATGATATATAATTTGTGTTTATCAAATTGCCGGTTTCGCGAATAAAAATACAATTCATTTCGCGAAAAAAATTTTTATTTTTTTTTAATTTTGTATTTTTGGTCCTTTTAAATTCTTTTAAAAAAATTAAATTTTTTAAAATCCCAACAGCGGTTGCGCAGTTACAAAATAATATATTAAAAACATAACATTTCGCGATCAAAAAATTGTGTGAAACAAATTTAATTTGTCACACTAATGTCAGTAATGACTCGAAATATCGATTCAAAACCAATGGAATGCAAAATCAATCGTTTTTCGCTCCAGCAGCTAAGGGTAAAAAACTGATAAATTTTTTTGATTTGACGCAAAATTATTAGTTGAATCATCTTTTGACGCATAAATATTAGTTAAATCACCTCTGATTATGGTTATTTTCAAATATTTTAAACATTTATCTACATTTATTTGAATGAAATCTGATGCAAACGATTGTGGTTACGGAGTTTACAGTTACGGAGTTTACATTTGGTTACTTTTTTCGTTTTCTTTCAGAAACGCTTTGTCAGAATTTTTTTTTCCGAAACAAAATCGCATGATGCCTACAAGGTGAATTCAAATATGATATTGTTTTTCTTACTCGTTAAATAGTTTGGTGTAAAAATTAGGAACGGAGTTTACAGCATTTTTTCAGATCTTATTAAAGACATCCTTTTTCATCTCGAGAATGTTACATGCTGCAGAAAAGCTTCAAGTCTGTTATACTGGATGATTACTTACATTCCAACGATCATTTGAGTATAAATAACATTATACTTTTCGCAATATAAATAATAGATAACTCCAAAATTCTGGTATATGAATTTTTATCAAAAATTATGACGAAAAATCGTTACAGAGTTGAAGTCGTGATAGCTGAGATATATGAAAAAGTTTGTAAAATGTATTAATTTTTATTAAAAACGGCACTTTTCCTCTTCATAAAAATTCTTACAGTTAGTGTTTAGCTTTATTGGTTATTAAAATATAAGCTATTAAAGTTAAAAAACCTTATGAGTTACTTGTTACGGAGTTTACATTTGGCCTATAAAATTGGTCACAAATTTTATATATTAACCAAAAATTGGTCAGACTGTTATAAATTTTGTAAAACAGGTGACAAATGCGCTGATATATATCGAAATATGTAACTCAAATGTAATCCATGCATTAGAAATTAGGTGGTTACACGGTTTTTATCACATTTATTGATATCACCCATATAAAAAACAAACCTTAAGCTCAAGAAAATTGTGTAGTTGAAAATTGAAAAAATTTTTCATTTACCAAAATAAGAGATCAACTAAACATTCCCTTCAATTTTTTTTTTTTTTTACAAGAATTTGTTGATTTTTTACAATTCTTGTTTAGTTTATATTTGTTACTATTGATATATTCTTAGTTTGGAAATAACAATCAGAAAATTTTATTGTACCTCTAATGCATAAAAAGCTAATAACTGGAGAACCGTTTGCAATTTTGATTCCAAATTTCAAGTACGATGAAGTAATTTACGCTTGTTACAATCGAAAGAAAAAAAGTTTTTTTTTATAAATTTTTTTTTTAGATTTTACGCTGTTTATTTTTTAGTACACTTTTTTGCTAATTTCAGCAGATTGATTTTAAATTACAGTTTTCAACGATTTACTGAAATTTAGTAGCTGCAACTAATTATTTATAGTAACTTTATTGTACTAAATTTATTGATATTTAGTAAGTTTTTTTAACTGATTTTAGCAAATCGATTTTGAATTGCAGTTTACAACAATTTTGCTTAAATTTAGTAGCGACTACTAATTTTTTCTACTAATTTTGTTGTACTACAGATCAGCAGACTAATTTTTTTTGCTAAAATTAAAACAGTTAAATTTCCCGTAATAACAGCAAAATTTTCAGTAGCTATAATAGACTTTTTTGGTTGAGTGTACTAATATTTAGCATAATTTTCTGCAGATTTTACAAAATAATTGGTCATTTTCAATTAACTAAAAAATAACTCAAATATAACTAAAATTCAGTAAATTTAACAGTTTAATTTTTGCTGTTCTTATTTTAATAGTATTTGGGAAAAAAAATCTACGAATATGCAAGGTAATTTTTAACTAATTTTTAGTAGATTTTTTGTAATTTTTACAGGTTTATTTCCATGAGTGCAAGATATTCTTCCCAGCTCAATTATTGTAGTTAAAATGGTTCTTGCTGATCTCAATGGAATAAGACATCAGGGTCACATGTTATACCAGCATTGATGCTTAAACAGTGCCCTTCGATGGTAACTCGTCCTTTGGCTAAACTTTTTAAGGCTTTTTAACTTGCAGGATTTTTCCCTTCGTGCTAGAAGGCTAAAAAACCTGAAAATTATCGTCCGAGCGCAGTAATAGGCGTTGTGGTGTAATGGTTAACGTGTTGGAGGTTGCGGGTTCGATCACCAGCGACGGCAGTATCAATTTAGAAAAAAAAAATATGTATAAGTTTTTTAAACCTCATGCGCAGTGTCTTCGATGTTTCCATACCATAACTGAGTTATGTACTAAAGTAGTCCCACAAAATTCGCCAACTCTCCATTAAATGGCGCACAACAATTGTTTTAAGACTCAATACCTCTCGCAATTACAGTGTTGCCATATTTGAAGACCTTCATCTTTCACCACCTTTCATCTATTTCTATGCCCCTTTCAAGAGAAAGTAACACGTTAATTAAAACACTCAAAAAAATAAGTTAGTAGAAAAATTAGTAAAACGTTTTGGATATCAAGTGTACTAGTTTTCAGTAATTTTTTTTGCTGAAATTCCGTTTTCAGGAAAAATTTTAGTTATATTTTTTTAGCACTAAACTAATTTTGAACTAATGTTTTACTAATTTATTTTGCTACAAAAATTGTGCTGATAACCACATTCATAGCGTGGACGACAACCAGATAGACAAGATGTAGATGTCGCAGCTTGTCTGGAAACGGAAATGACAAAAAAAGAAAAACAACTCTACACATATTCTATATTTAAATTTTCAGCAAATAAATTAACTAAAGTAAAATTTCGCTACAAGTTTTTTGAGTTTTTTTCAGTCTACTAATATTCAGCAAAAAGTTTAGTGATTTTAGCAAGGATTTTTTCATTTGCAGTCGACTAAGTGTTAGCAAAACTTTTGCTGAAGATTACTATTTTTTTTTGGTAAAAATCAGCTCGCTGAATTACCAACTTTTTCGCAAGCACGCTCCTGACTAAAAATTTGCTGACACAGCAACATTTTTTGCTGACTTTACTGACTTTTTTTTTTGAGTGTAGGAATAATTTTCTGAGTGAGGTCTACGCTCTCTAAGATGATTGAGAGTATGGCATGAGATTGTAATTCTGTAAAGCTGCCTACACACTAGGGAACATGGTTGAGGGAACAAAAAATATCAAAAAATTTTGTAAACACGAAATGACGCTCTCAACACTCACACACACACAAACGCACTCACACATTCACAAAAAATGCTCTCTTTTTTTAAGTATGTTCCCTAGTGTGTAGGCAGCTTAAGTAGCCAAATTTCAAAAGTTTCTTAAATTTTATGGATCTTGTTTCAATAAAACTTTTTCATTGACTGTATGAAACATTTAACAATATTAAATTTTTCATAAAATTTTGTGAAAAGCATTTTTGTTTAGTTAGTGGTGGCACTTTGATTGTGCACTTTATTCGCGCCTTCTCCACGCCTTAGTAAAACTGTATTCTATGTTTTATCAACGAGCGTAGAATCTCAGGAGTATGATACATCTCTACCTCTGTTAACTGGCTCTCTCCGATATTTTTATTAAAAGTTGATAGGTTAAGTTTTATGGTTAAAAAACTAAACTTCTTGAAATGCCAGATAGAGCCAGTAAGAGAGCGCGTAACGCCGAAATTTAAAATAAGAATATTAATTTACGAAATTTGAAATAAATGACAATATAAATTCTACTAATTTAGATCATAAACTTTTCAAAAATTTTAAATTTCTGAGAAGTATAAAATTTTAAAATAAAATTTATATCAGTTAATGATCGCAAATATTTTATTCATTTCTTGGGTGGTGTGTTTGATTGTGAATAATCCCAGTCGTGTAAAACATTGCCTGCCTTAACAAACTGGTTGTTGTTCATCTTATTTCACTGTGCTTTATCAGCAAATGCAGACACACACATAAAAGCTTACAACACATTCAAACATGTTGACTACTTAGCACAAGAGTGACACTTATTTATTAAAATTCGATTTCTAAGGACCAAATACATATTAACAGAACAAATAGAAAATCGTTTTTTAAAAAAAAAGGAAGAACGGATATCTACTGCACTTTACAATTTTCAATTTTGTCGAGCAAGGAAACTACTTGATGGCTCACCCATCAAGTAGTTTTCTAGTTTCCTTGCGTTTTACAAAATAACCCCCTTAATATAATATATTGAGTTTTCAATTTTCATCGTTTACAGTTAAAAGTTTAACTTTATCAGTTTAGACTTACAACAAATTTGGTATTACCAAGTAGCATATAAAACTAGGATTTACAATCGTTATCGGATCGCACATCGGACAGAACATTATGGCGTTGTCAGAGAACATTATGGCATTGTCTGACAAGATGATAATATTCTGTCCGATATGCGCTCCGCTGTGCGATCCAACAGCGATGTTTCTCCTAGAAGAAGCATTCTTGGTATCACACACAAAACTGCTATTCAATGAGTCTGAGAATGTGACAGAAGTTTCCTTGCCAGTCGTATCTTTTGTCTAAAATATTTTTGGATTGAAGCCAAATGTCACATTTATCTCTTCAAAATCTAAACCTTAAAAATAATTGCCACCCTAATTATGTTTTTCTGTAATTGCAAAAATGATGACTGGTACTAGAAGTAGCTACATTAGACCGTACCACCTTACAGCCAAAAAAAAGTGCGCGGTACACCCTCAAATATAAAGTTTTTTTTTGCAAGGCAATTCCAAAAAAAAAAATTTTTGTTTGTCGAACGTCGCCTTTTTCAATTTTTCGTTATAGCTTAAAGTCGGATTTTAAAGTGTGATATATCGATTTTTTTGCCTCGAGGAGACCAGTGTTTTGCTATAAAGGAAAAAAAAAATTTAAAAAGGCGACCCCTACGTTCGGCAAATAAAAAAAAATTCTGCTGGGTTTATTGAAAAACTTTCTTAGTAAAAGTTTAATGATTTTATGCGAGCTTTAATTTTCTGCCATTAGGGTTGTATATTAAGGTTGTAGCAACTGAGATCTGGTGGGTAAATACCAGAATGGGACACTTGAGGTCAATGGTTCTTAGAGCAAAACATTGGTCCCCTCGAGAGAAAAACATCGATGTATTCAAACTTTAAGATCCGACTGTAAATGTAAAATGACAACTCCTACGTTCGGTAGAAAAAAAATTTTTTTTGAAACCTCCTTGCAAAAATAATTTCGATTGGACGGTGTACGGCGAACTTTTTTTTTTTTTGAGGTACGGTCTAAGGTACATACTAGTCTACATATGTGTGACCAAAAAAGATAGTAATTCTTCTTACTTTGTATTTTTTCTGTTGCTTTTTGCAACAGCAGCATAAACACAATGGTGTCAGAGATGGTGGTGATGTGGTTATAAGTAGCATTTTCTGCAAAATCTACCGGTAAAAGCTGCTGTTGTAAAAGCCTGCTTCTTTCATTTCTAGCTGCCATGTGACAAGTTATCATAGTTGAAAAAAGCGTTGAACGAAATAAAATGTGTACACTGAAAAATTTCCCTGTGACTTTTTGTAGAAAAAAAAAACATTTATCATGTGCTTCTATTCTTATTTCGTTAGCTGCTAACTGATACATTTGTTGTTGTTTTCCACATAAAATTTTAATTTAACTGTTAGTTAAATATTAACTTTACATTCAGTAAAGCCTATACGACACTTGCTAGTTTGAGTATTAATAATCCAAAATAAAAGACAGTACGAATTTCCTAATGTGAAAATAATGTGTGTGAAGAGAACAACTGTATCGAAAAACTTTTAAATGTATGTTGGTAAGGCAGTACTCCTCATTTGATTTGCATTGATAGTGCAATTAAAAAAAGTATGTCGGTAGAATCTACTGAAAATGACAGTTAAAACAAAGCTATATGCAGTTAAAAAGGCGACAAAGGTATTTCTCGTTAAAATAACTAGAAAGTTGTTATTTTTAAGTATTGAAAAATAACTAACACAACCATTAAAAATAACTAACAATGTCGTAAAATTAACAACTGACAAAATGTGTAAAAACTACTATTTTTTAGAATTAATTCTTTTGGTATTATAAAAGTATATTTTAATAAAAAAAAAGTCAATTTTGTTTTCTTTCGATTACAAAAATATCTGTAATTACTTCAGCCTGTTTGAAATTTGAAGTAAAAATTTTAAAAGGTTGTCAATTATTACGCTTTTATGCAAACTAGGAATATATCAATAATAACAAATATGTATAAACTAAACAGGAATTTTTAAAATTCTACGAAATTTTTTATTATAACAAAACAACTGTTTACTGTAAAAATACTGTTTTGGTAATTGTTTATTATGATATTAAAAATAACTGCTTTAAACAACTGTTACGAAATTGCAGCGCTTTTGTTTAGTTGTTTTATTAAATAACTGTCAAAACGGTTGTTTTGTATTTTAAATATAAAAACAACAGTAATAACTAGAGTTTGCTAAAAACCGAAAAATCTGAAAACCGCGGTTTCGGTTTTTTAAAATTATAATAACCGCGGTTTCGGTTAATTTTCGGTTTTCTTGTACTAATAATAGAATTGTTTTAAAGTAATTAAATAAGTATAAAAAGTAAATAGTTTAAAATGCATAATATACTTATTACTTAAAATCAAATTGAATTTCTCACTCAAATATATGCAATAACGCCGTTTCGAGGCCTTTGTGCGACAAAAAAACCCGGAAACCCATTATAAATTAAATTTGTTTATTCTTTTGTCCGCAACTAAAGTTGTATTTTCAAGAGTATAAATTTAAATTTTAGCAATTTATTTAAAACAATATAAAGATAAACTTTCATAAATTTCCCGGACTACGAAAAAGGACTTTTTGAAAAATACACGGTTAAAATCTGAACTGACTTTTTGGTGCATTTTTTTTTTCTAAAATTATAAGCCTCAGTTTATGTTATCCGTAATAAAAGAAATAAAAAATTCTTTTTAATGGAAAAATGTTAATTGCAATTAAATAGAAAATTTTATAAAATAGGAGCTGATCCCTTTTTGAAATTCAAGATTCAATAATATCCCAGCCGACATTTTTCTGAGCGCTCTGAAATTTTGACTCGTAAAATACTCAAATTTTGGAGTTATAAATGAAACATATTAGACTCATATTTATGAGTGCATTAAAAATTTTTTCATTATTAAAAAATTAATAATAAATGACTCATAATGGCTCAGAAAATTATAAATTTTCCAATAATTCTCAATATTATACGTCACAAAAGTGCGCTTGCTCAGAAGGTCTTAGGGCTCTTTTATGAATCTTTTCGGATTTTAATTGTACTCTCATATGCAATTTATTAAATTATTTTAATTGGTTAAAGTATTTAAGAAAAACTGACTTATTTTTGTCGGTTTCGGTTTTGAGGCTTGAAAAACCGCGGTTTCGGTTTCGAATAAAACGGAACAGCAAACTCTAGTAATAACAGTCAAAAACAACAACTTCTGATAACTACACAAACAACTGTCATGTAGTAACTGTCAAACTATTTTGAATGTGCCAAAAATTGGAATCTAGAAACCAGTAAGTGTCATATGGGCTTAATTGGGACTTCTAAAATATTCTTTTTATAAGAAATATTTTTATTAAAAATTACATTTAATAGTGGAATTTAATGCAGACATTTTCAAATTTCGTAAAAAAAATCTCATAGATTTCGTACATTTGACGAAAGATTTTCAAAGTGCGAAACAACGAAATATTTCGTATATAAGAAAGGTTTCGGATTTTTCTCAGTGTCTTTAAAAACATATGATTATTTATAATTTATTTGCTGCTAATGAATGTATGTAAGCAGAAATATGTGCAGTACAAAAAATGTACTTCCATACTGTATACACATTTTTCTTCCGGCGGAAATTTTGTTAAAATCTTATTTAAAAACCAGTTTATAAGAGACTGTAATTGATTTTGAAATATTTTTTTTTTTTTTTTAAATGCATTTAAATATTTAATTGATTCCACTTATGTCTTATTACGAAATTCCTGAGTAATAAATTGTTATTGACTTATTAAGTTAAAAATTAAACAGAATAATTACAAAAAAAAGCCGTTATTATCTGAAAGTAAACTTGTTTTTATACCCTACACCACTCTGTGGTATCAGGGTAAATTCAGTTTGTGGTGATTTTTGTTACTGCCAAACGTACTGCTGCTAGACAATACAGTAAGCATCACTTTAGCAATCTCTGTCTGTCTGTGTATCTTTGTAATCACATTGTATTCTTTTTCATATGATTTTTCTCTTTTAAGGAATTTGTATAGGCTTCTTGTAGATAGAGTATGTTTTAATGTTAAGTTTTCAATTTTGGCTTAAAGATTTTACACAGAGGCGCTTTTACCTCTAGAATTTCGGGATTTCCCGTTTGGCATCCCTACAACAAACCGATCGAATGAGAATCACTTGCTGAGTCGACTTAGCGATTTCCATCTTTGTGGTCATGGAAAATGTAAGCATTGTAATCATACAACAGGTTGTATTTCTGAAGATAATTGAACAAAATTTGGTACATAAATATGTTTGTATTACCCCAACGACGAACCCTATTCAAAATGGTGAACATCGATCATCTTAGGCTTAGTTCCTCCCGGTTCTTTTTTACAGTGTTTTGAAGACCATAATTTTTCTTGCTTTTCGTGTTTTTTTTTATAAAATTGTTAAATAAATCGTACCAATTCGGAAAGTTGAATTCGAGTCTTAACTTATAGATTAACCTTTGGACGCCTGACCCCACTAGAAAGCCAGAAGTTTTAAGTTAAAAGATACCGAAAAAAAATTAAAACCGCGATATAAAAAATAACCAATTTGGATTCAGAAAACAATTAAAATCGGAAGAAATCATACCGCAGATAATCATTGTTTCTAGATTGAAAATTATCCCTTCACACCGAGACTAAAAAGAAAGATCGTTTAGAAAAAACGTTATTAGACTTGGATTTGTATAAATGAAATTCTCTAACGATTCTTAAAAATCACAACAAATAATAGCACGCGTCATTATTGAATTAAAAACCAGTTTTACCATTTAACTTAAAAATCTTTATGAAAAAAAAATGTATTTAAAATTCGCCCCCAATATAAGTTTGAAAACTCTGATATCTCTACTTAAAAAATTATCATAAAAAAAAACATAAACTTCAAATTAAAATCTATCTATAACGACAATCTTTAAACATATTAACAAAACATTTGCCAAAAAAAAAAAAAATATTTCAAAACAATACCTCTCGTCATTTTAAAATCACTGGAATTTATTTTAAATTTATAATCATTGTGTAAATTTAAAATTTATGTTAATCGTATAAAAAATCTTTAAATAAAGATAATATTAGAACGGACAAACGAAAAAGTGGTCACATTTCTCGTTTCTATCTGTCAGGTTTCTTAAAAAATTTATGTGTTGAATTTAAGTTTCAAATCTGTCGCCTATTAAAGAGATTTTGATGTTTTTTTTTTATTTTTTTTTTATTTTGTTTATTATTTTGAAATATTAGAAACACAATAGTTTTGTTGTTTTTATTTGTATTTTTTTTTTATCTCGACATGCAATGACACATTAATGATATTTATCTTGTATCACTATTTATACCAGTTTTAAGTTCAGTTTTAAATATTATTTTTTATTACAGATACATGTTGTTGTTATTTTAATATACACAATTATTAACATTTAATGACAAAATACATTTTATAATACTCATACATGGGGTTAGTTAATTGAATGGACCTATTAATTGGAAATTTCATTGGCATTATTTAATTTCAATAGTATGGAAAGTTTTTTGTCATTACAATAAACTCCTCATGTATTAGTTACTTACAAAGAGCCATTTGATTAAAAAAACATATACCGATTACACCCATAAAAGTACCACAGTTAACAACATTAATTCTGAACTAAAAATTCGATGAATTAATTCACAAAGCACCATATATTGAATGGAATTAATTCATATTTGTTTTCGTTCGATTTATTTTGTTACGAATTAATTCAATTGCTATAGTTCTTTTTATTAAATCAAATGAATTAATTCACTGGTAAACGCGTTCAATATTATAAATCGAACGGCAAAAAAGTGAATTAATTCCCTACTGAATTAATTCACCACTGAATTCATTCAATTTCATTTTAATTCAGTGAATTAAAAAAAAATAAAATTACATTCAGTGAATTAAAAAAAATAAAATTACGTTCAGTGAATTAAAAAAAAAATAAAATTACGTTCAGTGAATTAAAAAAAGAAATACGTTCATTGAACTCAAAGCCTGTTTTCTGCCGTTCAGTAGAAGAAAACATTTATTTACAAATAAAATTTGCAACTAAGCAATTTTACAGCGTTTGCTAGTGAAAATAAACAAATTACATATATATTAAGTGTTAGAGAAACCCGATGCACTTTATCAACCTACATGTTTAAAAAATAAAGCCTTTTACTATTAAAAATAAAAACTTTACAAATATAGATGAATTTGGAAAAAATATAACTATTAATTTTTCAAACTTATGCTTCCCAGTAAAATGTAGATGCTTCACTATGACGTATTTCATTTATACGTTTTTACAATACAATGTTTTCTTCTACTGAACGACAGAAAACTGGCTTTTAATTCAGCATACGTAATTTTTGTTTTTCAATTAAGTGAACGTAATTTCTTTTTTCAATTCAGTGAACGTATTTTTTTTTTGTTTAATTCACTGAACGTAATTTAATTTTTTTAATTCACTGAATGTAATTTTATTTTTTTAATTCACTGAATGTAATTTTATTTTTTTTTAATTCACTGAATGAAAATGAAATTGAATGAATTCAGTTCGATTTATAAAATTGAACGCGATCACCAGTGAATTAATTCATTTGATTTAATAAAGAGAACTATTGCAATGGAATTAATTCTTTGAATTTATTGTTTGATGAACGCGTTCAGTTGAACGAATTCAGTGAATTACTTAAGAAAAGGAATTCATTCAATTCTAAAGAAAATTGAATTCGATTGGTAGTGAATTCATTCAAAAAAGAATTAATTCCTCAAAGCTCTGGCTACAATGTTCCAGAAAATTATTTGTCAAGAAATTCTACTAGAAGTCTCTGAAGACATCAAAGTTGAAAATTTAACTTTAATGCCAGAAATAAGTCAAAACTTAAAATATGTTTAAGGGCTAATCTCGTACTTATTGATAACACTATGCGATAGTCAAAATCGGGATGGGATGAAACCAACGGGAAATGTTATATCGGTCAAAAATAAGTTATACGTGTCCCGGCGTTTCGCTGGGCACCCCTAGGAATCGAGATATATCTTTTTTTGACATAACTCGAGAACCACTAGTCCGATTTTGCTCAAACAATTTTAAAAAAAATTTTAAATTACAATTCCTTTAATCTTTTCATATAACGTTTTTCTATATACTCAACAGTTTTGCCGGTAAAAATAAATGTTTGTTACTGCTACCATAAACATCAATAACCTTTTGTTTATTACTTTTTTTTAATATTTTAGGCAAAAAATATTTTTTTCTTCATACATTTATTTTTACCGGCAAAACTGTTGAGTATATAGAAAAACGTTATATGAACAGATTAAAGGAATTGTAATTTTTAATTTTTTTAAAATTGTTTGAGAAAAATCGGACTAGTGGTTCTCGAGTTATGTCAAAAAAAGACCATCTCAATTCCTAGGGGTGACCCAGCGAAACGCCGGGACACGTATAACTTCTTTTTTACCGATATAACTTTCCCTGGTAGTTTTAACCTTTCCCGATCACTGACCCCTACCATTTGTCTCACAGTGTAATTGGCGCCCAAAAGTCCAACAAACCTGGATTTTAGGGTGAAACCATGTGAACATTCCAATTTATGTAGGTATAGGATGTGTTTAGCCACCTTATGTAAAACACTACGAGGAACATTTTTTGTAGCATTTTAACTCTCTAACTCTTCAACTTACGGGTCTTTTATGTCTCTTTATAAAAAAGGGCCAAAAAAGAAACTTTAATTGAAGAGCTAGAGGGTTAAAATATTCCACAAAAATGTGATTTACATAAGTTCGCTGACCACAACCTGTATCTAAAATGAAAGATTCACATGGTTTCCTATGCCGATTCACAATAAACATTTGAAAATGGAGGGAAACTTTAGTCCCCCCCCCCCTAAAATAAAATACGATGTAATCTTTCATCAATTGCGTAATTTTGGAAAAAGTTCGAAATTGTTGTACAGTGTAATTTTCTATATAACTTTTTTTGCTAGGGATTTTCAATAAGTTTTTGAAAAATTGTCAAAAATTTAATGAGAGTATGATCTTTTTATTTTGATAAATGAATGTTCTTTGTTCGATTTGGGATCATATATTAATTATCAAATTTTCTTTTAAATTATTTTCAAATTAAAGTAAATTACAGAGAATAAAAATTGAAAAAATTCGATAAGGCCAGCAGGAATCTGTCATCTTTAGTGTCGTATGCCTTTCTAGGTTTATAATTGATGATGATCCATTTATACTGAATGGTAAACAACTCAATTAGACTAACATCACACTGAAAATATTATTACAGTAACTGACTGTAGTTTATTTAAAAAGTTTTCCGTACATTTATTTTTAAATGATTACACAGTTAAAAAGAAAAGAAATATATTTTTCAACTTTTTTTGTCATTTATTTAAAAAAATAAACTACATATAAATACGGATTTTCTGGTACAATTAATATTTTCATTTAAAATGTTTTTTTAAAAAAAAGAAACCTTTTTAGATTTCTAGGTCAGTTCAAAAAACGAAATAAAATAAATATCATTATTTCTTACGGATTTTGTAGTTAATTTTTTGAAATTTAAAAAACCAAATAAATGAATAATCATTGTTTTTTTAAGGATTTTGTATTTAATTTATTAGCATTTAAAAATAAATGAAAAGTTAGTAGACCGGTTTTCAAGTGATTTTTCATTTATTTTAAATTGCATTTTCAGTTAATTTAAACTACAAACTATTTTGAGTGCAACGAAATGCTAACAATTCTATTTTTATCCCATTTTTATAAGGTCAATTAAATTACAATACCAATGAAAAATTCCCATATATGAGAGTACTACTTTTTAAACTAAATACCATACAACATTGTTGGTCGACTACATTTCCGCCTAGTTTGCATGTCATTTAATATTAGATTTTGTTCAAGAGATGAAAATCTAATTATGATTGTAAAGAAGAAAATGTTAAATAAAAAAGTACATATAAAAATTTAATACAATTCATTGTTGCTGATAACATGTGGTAATTAAGGATTTTATACAATTTAAAGAATGATAATAATTACAGTCGACTTTCGTTTTGCGCCCCATTTTGGGAGTGCCGTAAATAGTCCCCAGTTATGGTTGTTAAATTTGATGCGTTTTTTTTTTTTTTCTATTTTCATGCTATTTTGGATTTGAACAAGTGTTAGCCACTTCTTTTAACTTTTTTGAACAACTCATAAAACAAAGGTTCAGTTATCAGAAGTGCGCCATTAGTAAGTGTAACACACACACATAATTAGGGTTTTTTTTTTTTTGGAGTTCGATCGCGTACGTGATGAGTGACAGACGCATTACGGAGATCAAAGTCTTTGATAAGTGCTTTACTAAACTTAATTTCGGTGTTGACATTATAATTTACTTATACAAGTTAAAAATATTTATCTTATTATAATTTTCTAAAAAACCACAAATAAAAAGAACAAAAAACTATTGAAAAAACAAATTTTATTGAAATGAGTGAGCGAAAAGCTCTATACTCAGAAAACAATAAAAATGTAAAATCAAAAAACAATAACAATATTAATGAAACTTGTGGAAAAAGAAAAAACGAAAATATGGATTTACCTAATCCTAAATTATACAAAAACAATTATTATGCAGTGCTTGACATTGAAAATGATACACAATGTGACCAAGATATGGTAAAGAAGTTTGAAAATCATGTGAGAGAAAACAAAGAGAAAGCTCAAAAACTAAATTCAGCTATTGCTACTATGGATGAAATGCATAGAGCAAATAAAAACAAATCAACATCAACAACTTATGAAAATAATACAGTGGTTAACACTGCAAATAATAACAAAAAAAAAATTCCGCCTATAAATATTGTGGATATTAACACAAAAGAACTAATTGATTTTTTAAAAAAAGGTCTAAAAATAAATGAATTTCAAATTAAAGAATATAGATATAAAAAATCACTATATATGAATACTCTAGATGATTTTCTTAGAGTTAAAGCGTACTTAGAAAAAACAAAAACTAAGTTCTTTACATTCACCCCAAAGGGTATAAAAACTAAATCTTATCTACTAAAAGGTTTGGATATAAGTATAACTACCGATGAAGTTCTAGATGAATTAAACCAATTTAAACAAGATGACTTAAAATTTATTAAAGTAAGTCAATTTTCTACTAAAATGTCAGTCGAAAAAGGGTATAGTTTACCGATTTTTCTGGTTCAAGTATCACCAGACAGTAATATAAATCAGTTAAAAAGCATTAAAACACTGTTCTACCGCTGTGTGAAATGGGAACAAGTTCGACGTCCTGAAATCTCCCAATGCAGAAATTGCCAAGGGTTCTTCCATAGTGCAGCAAACTGCTTTCTTCCACCAAGATGCGTCAAGTGCGATAAGAGCCACGAAAAAGGAAAATGCCCTACAACTACGGTATCTCCCGAAGAAAAAGAAAAATTATTTTGTGTTGTGTGCAAGAAATATGGGCACCCTGCTTCATATAAAGGATGCGAAAAATATAAACAATTACAACAAAAACTTAGATCTAAGAGGAAAATATCTTTAGAAAATAAAAATAATAATACCAATAATTATACCTTCCCAGAAACAAGTTTCGCTAATGTTCTAAGAGGCAATAATATAGAGGCAAAAAAAGTAGATGATACATCTAACAACTCATTCTTGTTGGAATTGAAAAATATAATGATAAATCTAAATAATCAAATTGCTAGTCTACAAAAACAAGTTCAAATTCAATCCGCTCGTATTGATACAATCTTCTCCATGTTAGATGTGTAAAAATGGATAATAGTCAGGAAAGTATTTTTAAAAAAAAGCTAAAAATAATTCATATTAATGTAAATTCATTAATACTCATTAGTAGAAGGTACGACCTTCAACAATTTTTAAATACACATAATCCAGATATAGTTCTTTTAAACGAAACTAAACTAAACCAAAGACATAAAATTCAGTTCAATAATTATGAGGTGATTCGAAGAGATAGAATTGGTGCAATAAGAGGAGGAGGAACAGCTATTTTAATTAAAATAGGATTAAAATATAAAACTTATACAAATAATACAATTAACTCATTTAACTTTTTAGAAGCATGCATAGTAATGATACCTATGAGCTCAAATAAATCAATGTATATTATATCGGCCTATTATCCATCTGGTAATAATGACTCCCACTTTAGAAATGAAATACACAAACTCTTTGAATCTTTAGAACTAGAAAATATACGTAACTATTATATTTTAGCTGGAGACCTAAACTGCAGACATACAGATTGGGGAAATCCAACTGATAACTCAAAAGGAAATAAATTGAAAGAATGGTTGATAGAAAATGAAGTAAGTTTTAGATGTAGAATGTATGCATCCACGTCTCCTTCATATCCACGTGCTGGATCGTATTTAGATGTCTGTATTGCAGATTGTAGATTAAATATTCTGACCCAAAATAATTCCTTAAATTGCTTAGAGACTTTGGATTACGACAGTGACCATAATGCAATACAGATTATGGCTACTATGAATAATGAACAACAGCATTTTAATTTTATACAAGAAATAAAAACTGCAAAACATAACTTCAAAATGACAAACTGGAAAAAATTCCAAAAAGAAATAGAGAAGAAAATAAACTCTGAAACCCTAATACCAAATAATAGGAACCTAACAAATTCAGAGATAGATATTAATTTAAATAAACTAAACAATATTATAATCGAAACTATAGAAAAAATAACACCTAAATATAAAGAAATGGATGCGTTTTACAAAATAGATAGTCCAATAATAAAAAAGCTTCATTTAGAAAAAAGTAAAATCCTTACAATTATAAAGAAGCATAATAGACTAGAACATACAATATCAGAGCATACACTTAATCTTTTAAAGGTGAAGGTAAAAATGATTAAAAAACTAATAAATGAAAACATTACAATAATTGTTAATAAAAATACACAAGAAAAGTTAACCAATATAGATCCAAAAGATTCGGAAAACATGTTTAGAGAAATAAAAAAAAAATTCGGAAAGTTTAAACCTTTAACGCTCTATAACATAAAAATTCAAAAAAATTTAGAATATTTATTACGTAATGTCGAAATAGATCCAGAAAGTTTAGAAAAGGACAACTTAGATAATTATATAGTTCAAGATCAGGAACAAATTCTAGACTCCATTGGTTCTTTTTTAGAATCTGTTCACTCTGATAAAACAATTAATAACAATAACAATCTACACGTTCAGGTTACAGATGCTTTTAGTCGATTTATAGACATAAAAACAAATTTCGAAAACAATCAAACTACAGTAACGTCCTTTAGTGATAATAAAAAATCTGATCACCTAGATGACACACAAGTCGATAACTACTTTATAACGAGGGATAAAATACTATATATATTCGCAAATTTAAGAGGAAAATTATCTTCAGGTATAGATGAAATACCAAATATTGTTTTAAAAAATATTCCCGAAATAATGATTTTTGAATACTGTAATTTATTTAATAATATGCTAAACAACTCATATTTTTCTAAAACGTGGAAAATGGCAAAAGTGGTCATCCTACCAAAGAAAGATAAAGATGTGAGTAATCCGAAAAATCTAAGAGCTATAAGTCTACTTCCTAATATCAGCAAAATTTTTGAAATGTGTATAAATAATAATATTAATCAATTTTGTTATGACAACAACTTGTTAAACGAAAAACAATTTGGATTTAAACATAAGCATTCAACTGTCAATGCAGTACATTTACTTACATCTAATATTAATTGGAACTGGAACCAAAAATTATGCACAGGTGCGTGTCTAATTGATATGGAAAAAGCTTTTGATAGTATTTGGATTCAAGGGTTAATATTTAAACTAACCGAATATGAATTTCCTATAAATCAAATAATATTAATTTACAATATGATCAGTGAGAAAACGTTCAAGATTTTTCACCAAAACCACAAAAGCAAAAACTCATTTAAAATAGTCAATGGATTACAACAGGGAACAGTAAACTCACCTATTCTTTTCAATTTATTTATACTTGATCTACTTAATAAAATAGAAAATGCTATCGCATATGCAGATGATATAATTATATATCACCCTGATAGAACGATCGAGAAAATTAATCAAAAACTTCAAGAATCTTTTAACATTGTAGAAAATTATACTACAGATTGGAATATGGCAATTAACGCAAGAAAATGCGAAACAATTCTCTTTAGGCCTCCAGTTGACAAATGTAATAGTAATATAAGGAAAAACTGGAAACAATTCGGAATTAAATCTTATTTGTCAAATACAACTATACCAATCAAAAGGGTTGTTAAATACTTAGGTATTTATCTAGATACATTTTTATATTTTAACAACCATGTTAACGAAATAATTAGTAAAGCTAGAAAAGCTTTTTTTGTTTATAAGGCATTGTTTTACTCAAGGTACATAAAATCTAGGGTGAAAATTATAATGTACCAATCTCTAATTAGACAAATTATAACATACGGGTGTCCAATTTGGTTTAATGTTTCACCATCGTACATGGAAAAGTTTCGGGTTTTCGAAAGAAAATGTTTAAGGGCTTGCAATTCTTTATATAGATCTCAACGAAGCAATTTTGTTAAGTATGTATCAAACAAAAAATTATATAACACATCAAACATTATAAGAATAGATAATTTTATTATAAATTTAATTAGAAATAACATTTTAAGATGTACATTATGTAAAGAAAATAATTTAATAATGGCACCTTATTACACAAATGAAGAATATATAAAGACAGCATTGCAAAATGGATTCGTACCCCCTGAGGCATTTTTATACCTAGATAAAATAAATCTCATGCAAAACGATAATGGTATACCAATTTTTTATCATAATTATAGAAGAGCCAATGTTAAGGCAGTTAACTATAATGAAGCAATTAATCCTTCGAATATTAGACATGATACTAGTATTGCAAACAGAGATTTTTGTAGAGCACAAAGATCGAAAACCAAAAAATTTTGGTGGATAACTTAATATCGCAGTTATACTTTTTTTCTTTTTTTACCCCTTTGACCATAATTTTAACAGCTGCCAATATAAATGTGATGTTTTTAAATAATTTTTTCATTACAATTGAACTTTAGAAAAAATATATTCTTCATTTGAAAGTATGTCATTAAATCCATTATTTGAAAATCAAAAAATATGAATATATTTATTATACTCGAGAGCTCGTTTCTGGGACTTTGTATATATCAATTTATAGAATATTGTTAACTAGTGTTTATTATAGTTTAAATTTGTTAAATATTGTGAATTAATAAACGAAAAAAAAAAAAAAAAAAAATTAGGGTTTTTTTTAATCACCCGGATTTTGAACTTTTCATACAAAAATCCACAATAAAAGCACAAAATATATGAAACAGCCTATTAATTTAATGTCACAAAAAAATACGAATGAAAATTAAAAGAGAAACAAAACAATTGAAAAACTAACAAATAAAAGGTTTTTATTAAATTTTTTATGAAATATGTTTAGAAAAAAAACTACACCTCTCCAAATACATATTTTCCATCTTGGACATGGAGAAATAGCTGAAATAGAAATGGCAATTTTTCTTTCTATTGTAAGTAATTTAATTAAATCTAATTAGTGAATATTAAATATTGCAATGGAATTTTTCAAATTTGTAAAAATATAAATTGAAGTGATAAAACTGAAAAGGCAGACTGTCTATCGCTGTTTTATATAAAATATAATTAAAAATTAAAAGTTAAAGTAAAAGCCTTCATCATCGAATTCGGTATTAAAAATTAGGGTGAAAGAAGTGTCGGACAGAAAATTCTTTTTAAAATAGGGAGAATCTAATCGCATCTGTTGAGCACTTTTATAACTACTTTTTGAATTTATTAAATCCAAGTGATTAGAAAAAGCGGCTAATAACTTGTTCCACCTTTAATTAATTTTTCTTGATCAAAATATCTTTGAGAAATATGTTAGATTTTAAAATGCATCGGTTTGTCAAATTCGAGTGTTTTATTACTTTACAATGGAGAATCAAAGACAAATGAACAAAAAACATATTGAAACTTTTGAAAATAATCCATTGTGGACTGATAAAAAAATTGCAACATAAGTACACCAAGCAATCTCATTCCAAAGTGGTCAAAAAATTTAACAAGGATCTAATAATTGAAAGAAAGCCAACCAAGCTTTTAAATCTTCCAATGTTATATAATGGACGACTTTTCGCTGCTTCCTGGTCAAGACAATGTTCCTGAATAAAATAAGATATTTATATTAAATAGTGTCTTCAAAAGAAATTATTTCCATTTGTATGACAACACAACGTATCTACATTTTTCTGGTCATATTTGGCATCTTTCCATTACAGTAAAATCACAATAGAATGGTTCAATCAAAATAATGTTATTTTTGTACCAAAAGAGGACAACCCACCAAACTGCCCAGGGGATGAATTCCTTAATTTTCAAAATGATGATCGATTTCGTTTTCTGATAGCTTTCTATACACTCATCACTATCGTATCGTTTCCAGCAATGTTTCGAAGATAATAGTTAAACAGCTGATGGGCACTGTTGCCCACTTTTTTCCTAAAAAATCACTCAATCAAACTAAAACATAGCTAGAAAATAACTAAATTACAAAAAACTTAAAAATTAAAAATAAAGGAACTTTGGTTAACGCAAAAACTATAACATAGAGAAAAATATTAGATTTGTAGGAAACATGTGATTTTCGTTGTAATACAAAAATAACTAGTAACAATGTTTTAGTTGATATTTCTCATTGCATTATTTGCTTGGGAGTTTACGTAAATACAATAAACTTAAATCTACATTATAACCTAGAGAGAACCCCATAAAGACAATCTGATGATAGTGCTTGGTAGTACTTGAAAATGCATTAATTGTCAACCATGGGTTCTAGGAAAGTATTGTTCATAAGTTTTTTCTCTATTTGTTGCAAAATAAAAATTGTGAATTCTATTTTGAATTTCTCGATTTGATCTTAAAAATCGAACAAAAAAATAATACTAACTGTGCTTGTTTTAAAATATTTATTTCGAAATTTTGTGGAATTTTATTTTTGACACTTTCTGGCTTCCAAACCATATTATAAGTAGTAGCTTTACTCATTTTCTGTCATTTGAAAAAATGAAGTAGTGTTTGTAATTTTACTTGTACATATGGTTCTTAATACCACTACAACTACATGAGATAGGGACACGCTCTCAATTTTTTAATGAGTTGGGCTACTATATATGCTACTGAATAAATTTGTTTTTTTTTCAAAAACCATAAATTCTTATTATAAAATGAAATGACGCATTTGGGTTAATTTCATATACCCCGCCTGGAGGCGGGCTTGCCGGTTAGATGGTTTAAGCCAAGTGGTTTGTTGTTAAAATCCATAATTTTTTTTTTATCAAATTTTGATTAATCAATTAATAGTATTAAATTATTCGTTATTCGAAATTTGACATTTAAAATTATTCAAACATTTATTTGACAAAATTGTTCGATTAATCAAATAACGATTAATTGATTGAATACCCTAGTATCACCAAAGAGTATACATAATAAAGAGATTGGGGGACTCTCTATCACTGAGAAAGCATTTGTTCTATTATGTGCCTTGGAACAGGAACATACTCAAACCAATATTACCCAGCAAACATGGCAATACGAAGAAGATTCTCTGAACATATCGCCAGGAAGAAAACATTTATTGCCGGCAATATCAATTTCGTATTCCGGAAGTTTCCTCCGTCGGAAACAACTGTTACACTAAAACAATACTTCCAGGCAATATGAAAGCAATAACTCATATGGAAGATAAAAGGGATATCGCTAAATAAACTCCCAGTATAATAAAAAAAAACGATTTAATTTTTTCATTATTAAATTTAAGCCTGAAATACAATATCTGCATACATAATCCATTGACCAACTTATAAATTATCTTGATTTCATCTTAGCCGATTTTTCCCGCGCAATTAATCTTAACTTTTCACGATCTTAACTCTTTTGATTGTTTTTGTACAAATTTAGTTCTAATTTTTCCCAAATTGATAAAATATTTCAAACAAATTTGCTTTATCTTCCAAATTATACAAAGGTGATATTGCCGCAATATTGTCATTAAAAGTTATGACAAAAGATAAAATTTTTGAATTATTTTTTTCCCAAATATCGCCGATTATCTTCCAAATGATAAAAGGAAAACAATTTCAAAGTAAATACTACTTGATTATTTTCGTTCAAATGACAAAGAGAAGATATCGCTTTAATATCTTCTTGGAAGATATCTTCCAAATGTTTGCAGGGTCATTATGTGCGCTCTTTGTATGACTCAAAACATCGATTGTAACCAGGGATGGAAAATAATAATTTAGTTATAAAAATCAAGAATGGAACTATACTATGGAATTATACTATTCCAACAGTATTATAGCCCTAGATTATGAATTTTAAAAAACCATACGTAAAAAATTGCAAAATAATATCGGAATGCGAAAAAAGGCTTTGGGGTTCAAAAAATTAATTTAAAGATTTACATTCTGCAAACGATGCCAAAATTTTCTTTTTTAGCGACTAACCACCAAACTTTGTTTTATGAAATGGGCATTATACTCCGTAGATTATAAATTTAAAAAACCGCACTTACAAAATTGCAAAATAATAGAGGAACGCGAAAAAAGACTTTGTGGTAGAAAAAAATAATTAAAAAACTCAATTAGCGATTAACAATCTGCAAATGAATATAATGACGCAAAAAATTTTCTTTTTGAAAATATTTTTTTCCCGATTTATTTATTATTTTTTTTTTGCAAACTAAGCATCAAACTTTTGTGTATAAAATTGGTACTATATATATTGGTACTATATATAGACCCTAGATTATAAATTTAAAAAAACCACACCAAAAAAATTGCAAAATAAAAGCGGAACGCGAAAAAAAGACTTTGTGGTACAAAAAATTAATTAGGAAACGTAATCAGCGATTTAGATTCTGCAAACAAATATATTGATGCAAAAATTTTCCTTTTTGCAAATTTTATTTTTCGCGATTTTTTTTGCAACTTTGTTGTATGAAATGTGTATTATAGCCCCTAGATTATAAATTTAAAAAAACGCACGTAAAGAATTGCAAAATAATAGCGGAATTTGAAAAAAGACTTTATGGTACAAAAATTTAATCCCTAGGTTATATATTAAAAAAAACCGCACTTAAAAAGTTGCAAAATAACGGCGGAATTCGAAAAAGGCTTTATGGTACAGAAAATGAATTAAAAGAGAATATATTGTTGCAATTTCGCTTTTTGCAAATGTTTTTTTTCCGTAATTTGTGCTATTATTTGCTAATATCTAAATATTTAATTTTAATTTTTTTTAACGAGCCAAAGAGGAAGCTATTTTTTAGTTACTTACATTTTTAAATATGTAAGAGCGATCTAACATTTTTTGGTATAAG
Organism: Leucophora obtusa; assembly: GCA_949987735.1. Classification (NCBI taxonomy): domain Eukaryota; kingdom Metazoa; phylum Arthropoda; class Insecta; order Diptera; family Anthomyiidae; genus Leucophora; species Leucophora obtusa. The sequence continues at coordinate 193,266,081 of OX465298.1, forward strand.
AGCCCGATTAAGTGAGCCTTTTCCATCCCTGATTAACCAGTCGGAGTTCGTTCCTGTTCCAAGCCGCATAATATTTTTTCAAATAAAAAATATTGAGAGAGTTGCAAGGCCATCGGTATCACCCGATAATGCCTGCCTGGGGGAGAGATCCCGAAGAGTCGATTTTTATAGAAGTGATAATGCAAATTAATACACTCCGAAACTGGAATGAAACATTGATCCAAATTCGATCGGGGGTAGATTTTTGGTCCGTGATATACAGGGATTTAATTAGCCTGCTTGCTCATTAAAAAAACACATTTTGCGAGCTCATTCGAATTTGGTAGCCAGAAATTTTGGCATACTCCATTTAAATGAGAACACCAATCACTTTCGGTGAGCAACATTTTTGGGCTAGCTCATTTCTTAAACTGAGCCAGAGCGAATTCTGTTTAATGATAAAATAAGAGTTTTACCTACCAGAACCGAATGCTTTGGGCTTTTTAAGAGGGCTTTCATTTGGAGTTGCAATTATTCACCCCCAGAACTACTTAGTGTTTTTGTTTTGAAAAAATCTTTTTCGCAAGTTCGCAATAGTTGATGTGAATACCCCTATTTAAGAAATAAAACAACATTTAAAATCTATAGTATTTAATGTAAATAAAAAATATTTTATCGACTTGTAATCGAATTCTTAGAAATAACAGCTTATTTATGAAACACGAAAAGATAAGTGAGTTGAAAAAAATAACGCCCACAAATTAAAACAAAATTATATTGCAAATAGCGATAAAATCCATAAAGTACGTGTTTGTCGTATATAACAAAATTTTTTTATCGCACTTTAAAATTTGTGTGGAAGGTTTTTCATTGTTATATGATTGTTGCTACGACTTGTATATTGTTAGTGTTGTTGATAATATAAATGTTGATTGCCTATATAGAAAGTGTATTGTTGTACCATACATACATTCATTCCATCCATATACTTTTACTGTTTCAAAAGATAACGATTTTAATTTTTTAAAGTTAGTAAATAAATAACAAAAACTGCGAAAAAAAAAGACGAAACAAAATGGCGACTTTAAAGAAATAAGTAAAGCCTTGTGGCATTGGCTGGGGTAACAACCAAAAGAGAGGAAAAAAATGTAAAGCTAAAGCTGAGCTAAAGAAAAAAGTGATATCAGTTTACAGATAACGCGAAATACGAAAGAAATAAAGTGATTCATATAGAAATGTATTTCAGTTTCAAAAAATAAATAAGCATACAATACACTGAAAGAAACCAACCCAACCAAATCAACTGCCATAGAAAAAGAGCAAACAAAAAAAGGAGATGTACATGTTAAAAATTTACAGAAATATCGCGTGTTTTACTAACTTCAAGATTGTTTCAAGAGGATAAACCATGTTTTCAGGTGCTACTCGATTCATATGGAAATTTTTTGTTTTGCTGCTGCTGCTGCTGCTGCAGTTTGTTGTCTATGAAGTATAGAGCAGAAGTTTTATCTGTTCTAGAAAATAAAATATTTGGCGCGAAACGTGTTCTTGTGACTTTTTCTCTTATATTCTTGCTAAAATCTATTTTGTTTTTCATTTTTTGTCTGCTTTTTTTGCTGTTATTTTACGTTTTTCCAGGTTTTAATGCACGTTTTTTGCTTCGTATTGAGTAAAAAAAAATAAATAAATAAACCTAAACTCGTTATCACTAGCAATTCCAACCAATCGTGCTAAGAACATAATGAAATTGCCAATACAAAAATAATAAGAAGGATTTCATCTTTTCTTTTGCTGCACACATATTATTGAAAGAATAAGCACATCTTTGTTTCCTCTTACTATACACTAATAGAAAAAAAACTATGCAAAAAAATTTGGTTAAAACTGCCAAAAATCAATTAAAATGGACCTTGCAGAAAAAACTGCTGAAATTAGCAGATTATTTTTGCTATATATTAGTAAGATAGGAACATCAAAACTAAAACTGTTAGATATAGAGAATTTTAATTATATTTAAGTTAAATTTTTGTTAATAGGAAATAATCTGCTAAAATCAGCAAAAAAGAAATCCTAAATAATTACGAGGGCAGTACGAAATGTTCTTAGCCTGACATAGAGATGGCGGAATAAACAGCAAAAAGCTTTGTATAATGGAAATTTCCATCCGTCATATGAACACATGTTAAATTTCATTTTGATATGTCAACTCAAGTGTTCAAAAAAGGTGCTTCAGTGATTTTTTTTTAATGGAAAAATTAGAAATTCGTGGTGTGATTAAATATTTACATAAGAAAGGTTTATCGGGATAATAAATTCATAATGATATGGTGAATGTGTTAGTTGAAAGTGCTCCTTCATATTCAACAGTAAAAAATTGGGTTTCTGAATTTAAACGTGGTCGTACAAGCATTGAAGATGAACCACGAAACGGACGTCAAAAAAAAATATTTAAATATTTATGAAAAATGTAATAAAATTATTAATTTTACCTTAAAAATATGGGTTTTTTTGAAAATCCTAAATTAAAAAAAAAAGCTCCAAAACGTTCCAAGAGATATTTGAAAACCTTGAATGCCAATGTGTTCCCTTAGATGTCTTCTAACTAGGGTTTTGCGACCGTTCATAAACTTTCGAGATTTTGCCTTTTAACTGAAAAAGAACCTTCAGATCTCGCTGATTTCCAGCATTCCAGAGTTTTAGTAAAAACTAAAAAAATAGGACTAAAAATTACCTTAAATGAAGGTTCTGGTTTTCTCATATAGACTAACGCCCTAAAGTCGAGGTATTTAACATTTGAGATATAATTCTGAATAATTACGAACTTAACCCTTACCCGGGTAAAAATCTTAATATGGTGTCATACATAAGTATATCTTTTTTGATAAATCCCCATATACAACGACATACAACTTGATCCGAAAAATGGGTCATCTACATGTGTCTAATTATATCAAATTAAATATAATTTGATACAGTTTGATCCGAGATTTGTCCATATCCAGGACATCAAATTATATCTAATATTATATAAAAATATCTGATTTTATAAAATTTTGTCTGATAGTAGGCATACTTTTTATGCATACCAGCTATTAAATTGACATTGAAATGTCTATGGTTTTAACAATTTTGAAGACCCAAATTTTAAAACATAAAATAAAAATTTATTTGAATACTTTTGTCTTCTAAATCGTACGCATCATTTTTTAATATGATTTTACATGCAAAAACATCACGTGAAAATTATTTGGCTAGGGAGTAATTAACTCTGAATTTGCAGATAACTAATTTTGATGTTATATTAAATTAAATTATATTTTTAGTACGACGACACATACAGTGTTATAAAACTTAGTATCAAATCATATATAATCATATCGATCACTACATATAATTTGATTAGTTTTATAAGGCTTATGTAGTTATATATGGAGTCAGATTTGGGGATATATAATAATATCAATTACCTTACAAAAAATTCGTTGAAAAAATAATATCAGATGTAGTTGTATATAATGAAATGTGTCTTAATGTGACTCCATTCATTGTCAGATCTAGCCCAATCACATGATATATGACAATATATAACTATTTTTACTCGGGTAATCACATTTTAAGTTTTGACTTATTTCTGGCATTGAAGTTAAATTTTCAAATTTTATGTCTTCAGAGACTTATAGTAGAATTTCATGACAAATATTTTTGCCGAACATTTTAACCCTCTAACTCTTCAACTTACGGGTCTTTTTGACATTATTTAAAAAGGGGCCAAAAAAGGCCCATAAATTGCAGAGTTAGGAGGTTAAAATGTTCCACAAAAATGTCCCTCGTGGTGTTTTACATTAGTCCGCTGAACACATCCTATACCTAAAATAGAAGATTCACATGGTTTCCTATGTCGATTCACAATAAAAATTTGCAAAAGGGGGGAAATATAAAGCCCCCAAAAACATAGGGACAGACGTAAGCTTTTAAAACGCCGATACACGTATTTTTTTCTTTGGTCCACTCTGCCAGAATCAGTTGCCAGGACCTTATTTTTTTTGTACAGTGTAATTTATTTTCCAATATATTACAATTTTTAATTTATGGCCGCCATATTGGATCCGCCATATTGAATTTTTGAAATCTGACTTCAGATTCGTAATCTGCTAGCCAATAGCTTCCTCTGGTGGAAATTTTAAGTAAATCAGACGACATAAGAAATTTAATAAAAAAATGTTTTGTGGCCATATTGGATCCGCCATTTTGAATTTCAAAATTTTAATTTCAGATTTTTAATCAGCAGGCCCTAGGCCTATATAATTGATTATTTTAAGTCCAATATATTAAAAATTAAAAATTCATGGCCGCCATCTTGGATCCGCCATTTTGAATTTAAAATTTTTTATTTCAGATTCGTGATCAGCAACTTCCAAAGCCCCCCTTGTGATACCTTTTAGTCTCATATACTCAATATTCTAGTTTTGGCAAAAATTCAATGATCCAGAAATCATACCTAAAGTCCATGATATGGTATTAGACGATCGACGAGTGAAAGTGCGTGAAATACGTAATGCCATAGGCATCTCAAATGATCGAGTACATTTTATTTTGCATCAAGAATTACAGATGAAAATGCTTTCTGCAAGATGGGTGCCGCATTTGTTAACAGTTGACCAAAAACGCATTCGAATGAAAATTCTCATTTCAGCTGTAAACGATTATTTTGAGGAGCTTCAGGAAAATTATTTTAATCAAGGGATAGAATTGCTAGAAAAACGTTGGACTAAGTGTATTGAAGTTTCAGGAAATTATATTGAAAAATAAAATAAATTTAAAAATCTAGCTCTTGTTTTTCATTGTTAGGCTAAGAACATTTCGCACTGCCCTCGTAGTAGGCTAAAAAATTACAAAAAAATTCAATTTTCAAAGTTTTTTTCGATTTTTTTAAATGCATTATTTTTAGCAAATATTTCTGCTGATTTGAGCAGGACAGACTGCTATTTTCATTCAACTAAAATTAAACTTAAAATGACAAAAACTTTATAGATGTAAAAGTTTGCTTTGCTGTTTTTAGTCTACTAATAACACATCAGCCGATAGGTGGCGCCACTAATGAAAAATCCATTTTTTGGAAATTCCAACCTTCAGATGATACCTGTCAAAATTTAATGACAATTCGTTCATTAGTGAACAAGTTACAGCCGTTTTAGTGACGCTACTTTTGCGATTTTGAAAACAATGGATTCATAAAGTTAACTCACATATAATTAAAATTCTGTAAATTCGACAGTTTTATTTTCGCTGTTCTTATTTTACTGGCATTTAGCAAAGAAAAATTTAGCAAGCTCATTTTAAACTAATTTTTAATAGCTTGTTCTGTTATTTTTACAGATTTATTTCTGTGAGTGTAGTAATAGTTTACAGAACTTATTATTTCTGATATACACAAATGGACTAGTTAAAAGCCCGATACTTCATTATCGAGGGTTTTAAATATACAGTTGGCTCTGTCTGTAAGACATACTCTACATTGGATGCACGACCATAGAAAATCGTGGAAGACATATTGGTGATAGTCCATAAAAATCCTTGATTAAGATTTAGTTCAAAAGTCCACAAAATCGTGGACGACCAACTGCGCGACACTTTCGCTTAAATTGTCATTGACTTTTATTTGATCATTTGTACGACAATTTTCCATCTTTTTCATCAAATAAAAGTTTAAAAAAATTCTTCGCAAGACAAAATTATATTTTGTTTTTATTTTACAAAAAATTCTATTTTATTGTGCCACCGGGTGTTGAACTTGCGAACTCAAGATTTCTAGTCTAGCTTTCTACCGCTGAGCTATTCTTTGATATGAAAGTTGACTGGCATAAAAACACTACTTTGTCATTGCGAGATATTGTTCTTTATTCTCTTCAATAAAATTACTTATTAAACAAGAGCAAAAAAGGCACTCCAATTCAGTATTGTTTTCAGTACTATTTTCGCAGATGCATAAAAAGCTTTTTTCCATAATTTTTTTATATATTTTTTTAAAAATTGAAAAAATTGAATTTAAACAAATTAATTAAATATATTAAAGAAAAAATAAAAAAAAAGTTAAAAATATATTCGCGATCATCTGTTCGGAAATAAACTGTATCAAAATCACTTTTTAGGATAGAGTAATTATGCTTTAAGTGATTTTTTGGATGTTGTTCAGAATTATGTTCTTCTAAAAAATCTGCAAAAATATACTAAAGGCTACTTTGGGGTCAATGAAAAAAGTAATTTTTTTTTTCAGAATTACTTGTACAAAAGCAGTAAAAATACACTAAGGGATACGTTTACAACAGTGAAAGAAGTGGTTTGTAAAGCATGACCTCCAATTTTTTTAAAATATTGTTCATTCAGCTAATCGTTAAAGATGATTTGCTTTGCATTGTCGTTCAAGACAATTTCAGCGACAAATGTCATTAGCGAAAAGTTCAAAATTTCCTTAAAGAAATCGTTGAAGATCATTTCATAGATGATGATAGGGGACATTTAGACGAAAATTTTAATTGTTTTTTCTGAGGATTTTTCGCTTTTAATAAATTTAACGTTTCTGTAGTGGATGTTTAAAAGATAATATTTTCATATCTAGTCTTAAGGCCTAGAAAGCGAGATTCTCTTCACATTTGTTCCAAGTATAAATTTCGAAAAATCACGCATTTTAGGAAATTCCAAAATGTATCCCTTCAGTGAATTACGTGGGGGGGAAAAATCTTTTGAAAAATCTGAAACACGTGGTCACTTAAATCTACTATAGGGTAAGATGTGTTAATTTGACATGTAAATCACAAACCTCTCTGTACAAAAAACTTAATAAAAGTTCATATATTTTTATAGGATATCCCTTAATATGGGGCATTTTTGTACATTCTTCAACATGGTATACATATATAACGTTCGACGCGTCGTGAAAAGACCTACTGTCACCCATATTGTGTATGTTGTATTTAGCTAACATGGGGGTTACACGATCAAGTTTTGCCTTTCAAGTTTCAATTTTTTTACTAACACACTCACACTTTTCCAAATACATATTTGGAAAAGTGTGAGTGTGTTAGTAAAAAAGTGTGAGAGTATTGAAACTTGAAAGCCAAAAATTGAACGTGTAACCCCAGTATAAAATGCAAAATTATTCCAAGAACTACAAAAATGGTACAGCTCGTGAGATGTCACTGGTAGACCCGAAATATTTTGGTAATCATAATAAAACAGACCATGGTTTGCAAGCAGTATTCAGTTGTGGCTGAAAGAGTGTCCTGTTTTTAAATCTTTTACTTTAATCTCGGATATTTACAGAAAAGAAAGTATGCCTTCAGAAACGTTTGATAACTCTTATTAAACGTCACTTTTCCTCAATAAAGTTCACGATTTAGCTTTCTGTCACTATTCAAAAGTTTCAATACATTTGTATCGAAGTAATAAGGCCGATGTAATGCAAAAATATATGAACTCACTAAATTGCCCCGGGTTCGGCGGACCGAAAAATATTGGGATATTGTCAAAGGAAAATTAAAGAAGAGCGGTGGTGTTGTTATAGACAATATTTTTTTTTATCAATTTGAAATATACGGTATACCACAGAGAGTATAAAATATTGCTCAAAAACAGAGTAATTTGAACCTTTAAAAAAATTACTTATTTAAATTTAACTTACCCATATTTGTAAATATATTTATAAATGAAAGTCGAACTCACCTGAAAAGTAAAGGAAACAAGTGATTAGTGATTTTGAATTTGTAAAAATGTTCTGCGTCAGTATAACACACTAATGTTACAATAATTCTGTAAGAATAGCCGCTTTTTTAATCACTTGGATTTAATAAATCCAAAAAGTAGTTCTAAAAGTGCTCAACAGATGTGGTTAGATTCTCCCTATTTTAAAAAGAATTTTCTGTCCGACACTTCTTTCCCCCTAATTTTTAATACCGAATTCGATGATGAAGGATTTTACTTTAACTTTTAATTATATTTTATATAAAACAGCGATAGACAGTCTGCCTTTTCAGTTTTATCACTTCAATTTATATTTTTACACAATTGAAAAATTCCATTGCAATATGAGTGAAAAATTGCCATTTCTATTTCAGCTTTTTCCCCATGTCCAAGATGGAAAATAAGGGGTGTAGTTTTTTTTCTAAACATATTTCATAAAAAATTTAATAAAAACCTTTTATTTGTTAGTTTTTAAATTTTTTTGTTTCTCTTTTAATTTTCATTCGTATTTTTTTGTGACATTAAATTAATAGGCTGTTACATATATTTTGTGCTTTTATTGTAGATTTATCAAATCCAGCATTTTTGGATTTAATAAATCCCCTTTTTGTATGAAAAATTCTAAATCCAGGTGATAAAAAAAAAACGCTAAATGTTAAATTAAAAAACATAAAAAACACATTAAAAAAATACGTATTCTGTATTGCTGGTCTTATCGAATTCTTTCAAATATATTTTTATTCTTTGTAATTTACTTGTAAAAATTGTATCATCTTTCTTGGATTTGAAAATAATTTAAACAGAAAGTGATATTAATTTATGATCTAGAGTCAGACTAAAAAGAACATTCATTTACTTAAAAAACAAATTTTTATTTTTTCCCTCAACCAATATTATTTATACAGCTTTAAGCTAAACGAAGATTCTTCTCTGTATAAGTATTCACTAATAAAATATACACTATAAATAGTTAGAGCAAAACTGATGATGAATAAGATGAATGTTTTATTATCATCTCAAAACAAACGATCGAAAGTTCTTTTTTCATTTTTCAAACTCACACTCCTCCAATAACACCATCTTTTGTTTGTAAGACACATTTTCAAAAGACTACAAAAGAAGAAAAACTTCATCTTTATTAGTTTGTTGCTGTCTTAAACTGATCATATAGTACATTATTATGCCCTTTAGAACTTATACTTTTTGTAAGTTTTTTTTTTTTTTTCAGTTTTATGTTCTGGCCACAAAACTGATTGATGCTGGCATCATCTTAATTTAACTCAACGAGCCGTGAAAGTGTTACAATGCAACCGTAGTTTAAAGATTTCTCATGTTTTTTTTCTTTTTGCATTTGTAGTTCATAATGATGATAGTAATCATCATAATTTATATGGTGGGGTATTTTTTTTTAATTTTGTAAATGTTGATTTAGTTTTTCCAAATGAGACTTTAGGGTGAATTTTTTATAAATAAAGGAGAATTATAATTCAAGTATAAAAAATGGAGAATAAATAATTTTCTTAAGAATGTAGTTATTCTATACACACTTATTAAATTCTGTTTAATTTATAGTAGGAAACTGTACTCCTACTATAAATTGGGTAAATTTACTCTATGTGTGTAATTGAAAAAAAATACGCACATTACGTTTAAGTTGGTGCACATATAATATGTAATTTTACACTGAAAGTGCGTAAAAATTAAATGAAGTTTTGAAATTAGAGTGTTAATTTACTAAATTTGTGCATAAAAAAGCATGATTTACATGTAAATGTACGCATAAAATGCGCAAAAAGTGTGTAAAAATCCCTATATTTACCACATGAGGTTCAAGTTAAACTACCCAAAAAACATTTTGTTTTTTAATAAAAGTAGCTATACTACAACCGATTCTTTGGAACAGAAAATATTCCTGGAGTATTACTTAGCTACTTTTCATTTACATAGCTCCAAAGTGGAACCGGTTGCCCTAGAATGAGTTCTGCAACTAAATCCAGTTTTATAGAATTTTACCCAACACTTTGTGGTGATTTTTTGACCCATAAATTTAATTATATATATTTTACAATATTTATTATATATTTTAACATACACTTACAATATTTTATTGTTAGAAACAACCTAAAATACATATTAAATTAATTGAAAACACAATTAGAAAAGGACTACTGATTTTTCATTATATGTGACCTTCTCCGAGAAAAGGGACCTAGTGTGTCAAAAAACGGGTTTGGACTTATAAGTGGGAAAATCGATAAAAATGAGAAAAACATTAAAATTTTAATGTTTAATTTAAAACTTCATTTTCACACACTAGGTCCCTTTTCTCGGAGAAGGTCGCATATTCAAACCATTTTGCTGTCTATTTTCAAACATTGTTTAAACAATCTTCAATTTTTAACTAACAAAACGTTAGAAAAAAACGATTTTGTGGTTTGTTTTTTCATATTTGGAAGTGTGTTTTTGTTTGAATTTTCAAAACACTACACACACAACACATACGTTCATATTTTTATTGGCTATGTTTGTGTGTGTGAGTAAAAAATTTCTTGTAATTTGAATTGAAATAATTTTGTATATAAACAAACTATTTTAGCAAAAAAGAAACCTGAAAATATTTGAATTTTTTGTTTTAAAACAGAAAACAACGAAATTATTTAAATTATTTTTTCTAAAAATAGAAAACTACAAATAGAACCTTTGACTGAAAATATCAACCTATCAAATATTATCCTACAGACGATACGTATTATTTTGTAGTTTGTTTTTTATTGACCTATACAAAAAGTTAAACAATATGTTTCCATGTATTTTAATTGATTCTTCAATGGAAAACAAACTTTACCTGTTACTTTTCAAATAAACCTCAATCGGTTATGGAAAATATATTGTGAGTGTATTTATTGCCTCATTAATTTAAACTTACTTCTCGGAATTTGATCCGCTTCCCGAAATATGAAAAAAATTCGCATGCCCCACTTTAATTTTTTTGCTTGTTTATAAATGACGTAATATTTCATAAAAAACTTATTTTTAGAAAATCATAACTTTCCCAACAAAAAAAAAATTTAAAGTCATGCTTTACAAGCAACTTATTTCATTATCAATTTTTTTAAAACAATTCCAACTATCACTTCTTTCATTGCTTCTAAAGCATCCGTTAGTAAATTTTAGCAGTTTTTTTATGAATAATTCTAAACAACATCCAAAAAACCACTTACATAATTATTGCTCAAAAAGATAGGAAGTGATTTGAATACAATTTATTTTCAAACAGATGATTGCTGATTCGAATCCTGGCTGTACAAATATTTTGTGATTATTATTTTTTTAATATTTACAAATTAATTTGTTTAAATTCAATATTTTTTAATACTTAAATTTTTCAAAATAAAATAAAATTGGTGAAATATTGTGTACTGAGAACAATATTGAATTGCACTGCATCTTTTGCACTTGCTTAATAAGTGCTTTTATTAAAAATAATAAGACACAATATCTCGCAACGGCAAAGTGGTGTTTTTATTCAAGTCAACATTCACATCAAAGAATAGCTCAGCGGAAGTGGGCTAGACCAGCAATCTCGTGGTCAACAGTTCGATAACCGGTGGCAATATTTTTTTTTTTTTTTAATATAAAAGGAAATTATATTTGTTGCTATTTTTTTATTTTAATTGATAAAATAGTTTCCTTTGTACTCGTTAAAAACTGCTAACAAAATGTTCTAGTAGGAGCCCAGCAAAAAAGACTGCTTGCTTGGAAGCAGGTTAGTCAGGGATAGTAAATAGTGAAGCAAGTAAATTCGGTTATCATTGTCATTCTTTCGTGCTTTTTTAGAGCGATAAAGTGTGGTAAACAAAACTCTATTGCCTTTTAACACATTACTGCAAGCTATAAATCTTTGGAAGCAGTAGAGTAAGCAGAAAAGAAGCACTCATCATTTTTACCGCTTCCAAGTTTCTGCTGGGAGTAGTTCCCTCCTTTGAAAACTCAAAAAAAATACATCTGTTAAAAAAAAATACATCTAGATCATTAATTGTAGCGATTTTCTACTGCTTTTGTATCTCTTTTTTTTTTTGTCGCTGGGGTTGTTAAATAAAATCAGCTGATCTTTTTCTCTTCAGTGTATTATTAAACAAATCCAACATTTAAACAAATTTGTTACTTTGTATTTAACAGCTCAATTCGTTTAATAATTTGTACTTGAAACTTATAAACAAGTGTTTCATATATTTTTCTATTACTACTCAAGACAAACATTTAACTTTTCATTTTTCAAAAATAAAAAAAAAAAAACCTAATAATGTTAATATAATAATCGTGTTTCATAACACAAACAGATAATATTTACGAAAAAATATAATGAAATCGTTTATTAGAAATCGTGATTAATTCACACCCTAGCACCAAGAAAAAAAAAACTGAAAAATTAATAATTTTTTATAATTTCCAACAATACATATTGATACAAAACTCGTATATAAATATTGTGTTAAAATAATTATACCTTAGGCTAAAAAAAATACAACACCTTTTAACAGTTTAACTTTGTTAAATGTGCAAAAAAACACACACAATAAAACCAAAACACCTTTGTAAAAAAATAACGTGAAAATTTGTTTAAAAAAAATTCCTAAATCACCAACACCTTTAACCACCATCCCATGAAACTGCAACAATATTCAGAAAATATAAAAACAATGTTAAAGATATGAATAACAAAGAAAAAAAAAATGAATAGAAAAACTAATTGGTAGTACAATTATTTTTAAACATGAAACCTTAGGAAGAAACTGTATGAGGCACAATATCAAAAGACTCCATGGAGACAGTAGAAAATAGAAAAACCGTTAAATTGCAAAGAGATGAGATTTTTTTGTTTGAAAATAACAGAAGTAAATATTTTCAACACTCGATATTTTTTAACACTTCGTTATAATTTGTACACCACAAGAAAAAATGATAGTTCATGTAATATAAAAAAAATTAATTGCTACGCAAAGAGGAAATCCAGCGAAAAGAGTAAACCTGATTTTTATTGAATTTGAAAGAACTCTTTTTTATATGTAGATTTGACAAAAACAAGCTGCAAATCCGCACTGAGTTAGAATAGATATACAACATTGCGGCTTGTACTGCGTTTCTTTTTTTATATGGAGATTTGATACTTAAAAACGCACTGCGGATTCTCTTTAAATTAAAACTTTTCTCTGCGTTTTCTCTCATATTAGTTTTGAATTAATTAAGCCTATCATTTCAATTTAATAATCTTTACCGACGTTAAAATGAAAAAAAAAATAGAAATTATTCTATACCGAAACAAAAACCTCATTTGCTATCCCCGTGCTTTCGACACACACACTGCAAGTAAATAAAATGTCAGTCATTTAATCTATTTTTTCCCATCGCAGCGGAATCCGCAACCGTAGTATTTTGGACGACCTTCACGGAATTCGTCGGCGTCCGAACTACGACCATGATTGAATTGACTATACCAGCGATATACTGTCGTTTTTGATGCTGCTTTATCGCCATACAAAGAACTGAGTTCATCGACACATTCTTGTTGAGATAATCCACGTCGAAAGTTGTGAAAAATAATCCAACGAAAACCTTTTCTTGAAATTTCCATTTTTTGGCCAAATTGAATTTCTTAATTCACTGTAAACAAAACATATAGCACTTGTACATCACAACATTGTTTGTACGTTTATGCTAAAAAATGTCACATTTTATTATGGTGTTGCCAGATTTTAGCTATTGACATTAGATTAGATTTTAGCTATTGCCGGTTACCGAAATATAAATAGTACCCCTCGTACTCATTAAGATTGACATGGTTTCCCCCTAAAATCCAGATTTGTTGGACATTTGAGCGCTACTTATGAATTTAAAAATTTTTACCGAGATTAACCCTTAAACACATTTTACGTTTTGACTTATTTCTGGCATTGAAGTTAAATTTTTAGCTTTGATGTCTTCAGAGACTTATAGTAGAATTTCATGACAAATATTTTTGAGGAACATTTTAAACCTCTTACTCTTTAATTAAAGGGACTTTTTTGACCCCTTTTTAGAAAGGGACAAAAAAAGCCCCGTAAGTTGAAGAGTTGGAGGGTTAAAATGTTCCGCAAAAATATTTGTCATGAAATTCTCTGAAGACATTAAAGTTGGAAATTTACCTTTAATGCCAGAAATAAGTCAAAACTTAAAATGTGTTTAAGGGTTAATCTCGTACTTATTCAAAATTGGCACTCAAATGTCCCACAAACCTCGATTTTCGGGAGAAACCATGTGGATCTTCCATTTTAGGCATAGGATGTGTTCAGCGAACTTACGTAAAACACTACGATGAACATTTTTGTGGAGCATTTAACCCTCTAACTCTTCAACTTTCAGGTCTTTTTTTGTCCCTTTTTAAAAAGGGGCCAAAAAGCCCCTTTAGTTGAAGAGTTAGAAGGTTTAAATGTTTTACAAAAATATTCCTCGTAGTATTTTAAATAAGTTCGCTGAACACATCCTATACCTAAAATGGCAGATTCACATGGTTTCCTAGGCCGATTCAAAATAAAATTTTGAAATAGGGGGGAAACTTTAACGCCCCCTTAAATAAATTTCCGATGTGATCTGCCAAAATGCCGACACACATTATTATTTTTTTTTTGTCTCTACCAGAATCCATTGTCAGAACCCCGTAATTTTGGAAAAAGTTCCAAATTGTTGTACAGTATAATACAATTCCTTTAATTTAAAAAAGTGTTTAAGATCTTAATAACGCATTTTGGCGTTCTTGGACATTTTAGATATTTAAAGGAAAATTGAATTCGATTTTTTCGGAACTTATTCACAATAGAATTCAATCTACAAAGCTCATAAGGTAAAGTAAAAAATATTCAAAATTTTACCAGAAACCAAATAAATGGTTTATGCACTCATATTTTATGTACCACGTAAAAAAATGAATACTTTTATTTTTCGCAAAACCCTCCTTGTTTTGTTTAACATTTTGCTATGACTGTAGAATCCTAAACTACCAAAAAATATTATAATAATCATCGCAATCATCTTTTTTTTTTTTTTTTGCTTTTAGATGTCGAAGTCATTGTCAGCATTAAATATAAAATAAAGAAAGAGGGAAAAAAATTTACACGAAAAATATTTATCATTCATCATTTAATACAATACACTAAAATAATACAATAAAAATAAGCATGTTGGTTAAAAACAAATCACTACAAATAATATTGAAACAACAACAATAGAAATATTTTCAACACTACAACAACAAAATAGGAATAAAGGTTAAAACCCCAATCAACGTCATCATCATCATCAGCATCTTTAACAATATACGAGGACTGGAGCAGAAATCGTATGAGTCAAAAGAAAAAAAATAGCAACACAAAGTTAAAAAAAAATTATCAACAAGAATGGTACGCTACCAAGAAGTCTGTTGATTCAAAAGTCGCAAAACTGATCGGACACGACACGGTGACACTGTTGTACGAAAAAGTATGTAAAATATTTTAACAAGAAAAAATAAAAAAAAAATTTTTAAATAAAATTTAAAATAAAAAATATGTAACTAATAAAAAGTTAATAAATATTAAATATGAATTTAAAAAACTTAAATGAAAAATAACTCTTTCTAAATGAATTCATTAATTTTTTTGAAATATTGAAATATTTTTGTTATTTTTTTCTCGTAATTAGTAGATTTTATTCGAATTTTTATTTTCACTTTTAAATTCTTTATTTTCATTAAAATGACACTATAGTTCATCTTTGCCAATTTTCCATTTTGGATGCTGAGGCAAAGCTATTTATCCTATGTCTGACGATGATTGCATCACCTTTATTTATACAATCTAAATATTAATTCGAATTTGTACTAAAATTAAAACAATAATTCGAATTTCAATTGAAAATCGGTTGCACCAATTAAATTGAGATATCCCAATCGAAGATAAAGAATATCAGTTGATTTAAAAAATGCTGATGTGGCAACTGCTAAATTTGAAAACAAAACATTCTAATGTGGCAGCATTCGAATTTGATTGTCAGATGTGGCAATTTCTCGCCAAAGATGGTGATTTGCAAACAGGTCTGGCCATTTAATTTCTGAAATGGTGAGCGACGATTTTTATGGTGATTTTACGAAGATTATAAGTTTTAATCTTTTTTATAATCTTTGACGTTTATGAAGATTATATTTGACACTAATGAAAACAATTTAGCGTTTTTTTTTTGCTTTAAACGGAGTTTTTTTTTATTTTTTGTAATTGTATTATTTAAACAAGTTATCAATTTATTTTGCAAAATTTATTCTAAATTTTTTATGTTGATGTTTTACCAGGACGGTATTTTTAAAACACCAGCACAAATTTTGAAATTGTAGACATTGAGTTTGGAACACGTGTAAGGAGATTCTCTAATTTTTTAACGCCAAAACTTGATAGTTAAGTTATTGGTTTATTAAAATATTTGATTAAGTATGTATCTATTTACTGAATTTTGACGTAAAAAAGTTGGAGTGCGATTTTCCAACTATCTTAACGATTTTAGCGACATTGTAAAATAGAGGTAATTGTTGGATGAGTTACCAAAATATCTATTTTGTTTTGAATTTTTGGCAAAAGATACCGACAAAAGGAGTTAATTTGAATTTCATTTATTTTGAAAATGTATGAAGTTTCGACAAAAATAGTTAACTTGAAATTCTGAAAGATATTCGTAGATAAGTAAGCGATTTTTGCAGCGACAAATATAAATACATATCTAGAAAATATTTGAGAATAACTTTTAACGAATAACTACCGAATTTTGTCCTTAAAAGGTTATGGAGATGCAGTAAATAAAAAGGCTAAAAATGTACTTAATTTTAGCACCTATTGCGTTTTTTTCTATGCAAAAATTAGACAAAAATAATTTTTTTTTGGCGATTTTCATTACTTTGTTTGGCGCATAAAAGCAAAATAAATCTGGCAATCCTAAGTGTATCAATAAAATTTAGTTGTATTGGTTGTGTTAACTTCACGCAGAGAAACAATTTGTCAATTTGCGTCAACTAAGAATTTGGTGGTATTAGCATCAGTTTAAAAAACAAAATTTTGTTTTTAAGTTCGTATTTATACCCAAAAACTAAATGATATTCCATAATGTGCCGCGGCGGCTAGTATTGAGAAAGTGTCGGTGGCTAATAACCGGCGGCTTGTATCTCTGGTGTAGGGTATAGAAATCAATACCATATTTTACTTTCTTATTCGTTTCTGCCACCATCACAACGTTGTGATAGTTATTTAAAAAGAAATCTTACATTATCTCAACGTTAGAGGAAATACAAAATATGGTCGTCTATGGCAAAACAAAAATCTTGTTATTTATTTTATATTTTAAGCAATTCGCACCTCATAAATCATAAATCGTGTCTAATGTACATTATAAACAACAATGCTGATGATGATGCATCAGTTGCAATTGTAGCAATATCGACCGTTACAACAACAGCAGCAACATTCATATTACTGGCTGCAATATTAGTTGTCTTTAGTTGTTGTTCACTAGCAGAGCACTTACATTTCCAAGTGGATTTTTTTTTTCTACTTGAAAAGCTTGTTAACAACCTTTAATGGTATTACTTGATTTGAACATCAAAGGAAATACCTTTAAGAGATTGTTAAAATATAGTATGGCATTGTTTTATTTGTGTTAAAATTGTATTGGATAGTAGTAATACAAAAAGTTACTTTCTATTGTCTGCATTTGAGTGCATTTTACTATTTAACAAAGGATGCCCTTAAAAGTTTAAAAAAATCTACTTTAATAGGAAATTAAATTTAAAAATGTTAAATAAAAAGTTAGAAAAATTACTTTACATTTAATATGGATTTGCTATTCATTATCAGAAAATGATAAGGGCATGTGGCTATTCTACACCTGACCTCTGCAAAAGGAACAGCGTAGTTTTACATTTATATTGCTTGCGATAATATATGTCTGGACAAACTAGTAGACAGTAAGACTCACGTGTTCTTTATTAAAAGTCTTTGAAGCGCTGAATCCACATCTGACCTCAGAATGACTTTTAATCTTTTTGGGAACTTTATTTCCCTACGGAAACAGTAGGGAAATAAAGTTCTGAATAGTTGAGATATCTTATTATATTTCAGAAAAATTGACCATTGAACATAATTCACATGGCGCTAATGGTAGAAACCGGCAAATATGAATCCCCGAAAGTTTTATCGTTGTTGTTGAACTACGAAATTAAATTCAGCCTTATTTTTATACTCGTGGTGTCCTAATGTGCAACTTCATGAGATCCAACTAACCAACCGCAAAGTTAAATTTTAGAAAATGGGAATCGTATCACTGTCAGACGTTTCACCGTGT
This sequence comes from Leucophora obtusa, assembly GCA_949987735.1. Lineage (NCBI taxonomy): Eukaryota > Metazoa > Arthropoda > Insecta > Diptera > Anthomyiidae > Leucophora > Leucophora obtusa. Next base: position 193,284,189 of record OX465298.1, read on the forward strand.
TTTGCAGAAAAAAGTGGGGAAGTAAAGTTCCCAAAAAAATTTAGGAGTCATTCTGAAAAGCTATCGTTCACTGACTATACTTGTCAAAGATAGAAACAAAAAGTGTCAGGAGTATATTTTGACGAAATAAACAGACGGGATTTTATGCGACTTCCATTTTCCCGGCAGTAACATGACTTAATGATGAAATACAATACAGAGTTTTATACAGTTATAAGAAGAATTTCGAAATGACGAGCTCTATCTGTTTGGAATACAATCCTATACTGCAATACACAACCCTAACGAGAATCGAACAATATTCCTCTTATCACGAACTTCTTCCGAAGTTGGATGATTAGGGCATCTACCATTGAATAAAGAGGCTCAAAGTTGGAAGTGTAATAGGGTTAGAAGTCAACATATTCTGTCGTCGAACTGAACATTAGCGTGGGTCGAATTTGGACTTTGGAGAATTTTCGCTTTGGGCAAGGGATAGAAGTAACAAATACCTTTGTAAATCTTCAGACAAATCGGAACAGATATTCGACTTGCTCTTATTTTATAAAATTTTGAAATTACCGAACAAAGTTAAAAAAACTTCTACCTCAAATCTTTTTTCACTAAAAATATTTCTTCATTCTCTCTTATTAACGAGAAAAATTGGAATTTTGATCGAACAAAACTTGGTAAATTTTTACCGCAAATTTCGAAATAAAAAAAATTTACTTTATTAAAAAATTTTTTATATTTAGATGAAAAGCGCAAGTTGAAGAGCAATCTCGATTTGGCTAAAACTATTAAAAAATAATTCTGCAGACAATTTTCCGACCCCTGCCCTAAGCGAAATTCCACTAAAGGTCGAAATCGATCCACCCTACTGAATATCCAGTTTAAGTGCAGCTTTTTCCAGACAATAATTTGTGGGAATAACATATTCCCATGAATAGCAATGAAAACGAATATGAAGTTGTGCAAAGATTTTGGATACAGAAAAATTCTGTATAGGTAGGCGATATACATTCTATCGAAGCGGATTATATTTCCCTGTAGGGATAATTTCGGAGGAAGGACCCAAATATCATACATTTAATCTTATTTGACGGTAATCCCATTCTGGCAGGTGTTACACAACTCGATAAATAAAAGGACTCCCTTAATGAATAGTACTTTAGTACTTTTGAGATTAAAATTTTTGATAATGGGGACTGTGCCAAAATATCTGTTATTCAAAGAAATGAGGTCACAGTTTATATGTTGACCTAAAAGGTGGAAATAAAACAGGGTCCAGAGTCCATTCTTTGGTGATGTTAGTGTCGATCTAACTCTGGCTCTGGAGGAATTTCGCGTAGGGCAGTTGTGGATATATGGAATTTCTTTTTGGAATTTAGCGGTGAAATCCACTATCGATTTTCATTAAAAAATCTAAAATATTTTACCCCAGATTTTTAGTTGATCTGAAGATTCTTACAATTAGTGTTATTTTTGTTCGGTTTTACGATCAACTATGACAAAATCCAAAAAGAATTCAAAATTTATTTCACAACAAATAGAGAAGAAACTTATGAAAAAAATGTTCTTAGAATCAATGGTTGACAATTAATGGATTTACAAGTACTACTACACCCAGAAAACAGATTCTGTTATGATAACCGCATTTGTAGCCAATCGCATGGTTCGGTTGTGGTAGCCGAATTTTTCAGTTGTGGCAACAGAAAACCAATTGAGGCAGGACTAATTTGACTGTGTCAATGGAATTTCAGTTGTATCAAGAATAATTCGGTAGCCACAACTGAAAAATTTCTTTGATGCAACAGAACCATTCGATTGGCAACAAATGGGGTTGTCAGCACCGAATGTGTTTTCTGGGTGTAGGGTTTATGTCCCGGGACTTTTTTTTATTAGTGTATGACACTTCCTGTGGCCTTGGTATAATTAACATAAAGTGGTACAGACGGATGTTAAAAATTTAAGAATGTTTAAAATCTAAATTCCAAGGTTTTTAAATATATCTTTAAATTGTAAAAACTAGTTTTCAAATTTTCATTTAGATTGAGTTAATACCCATTGTATTGATTTTGAAACATATTACCCTATTTTCGCATTTCTTAAAATGATGCCTTATTAAGGTTTTCTGACCCCATATTACGTAAAATTGTCTAGTCAAATTTAAATTTTCACCAAAACTCTGATTTAGCAACCAATGAAATAAATAGCTACAATAAAAATAAATTACAGAATTACATATTTAATGATTCAATCTGATTATCATTTAGCTATAAATCATTACAATATGAACCTTGCAGATTTGCAGAGCATAGAAGAAAAAAAAACCTTTCAATTTATAGTTCATTATTTTGATTACAATTCCCACCTTGCCATAGTTAAATTCTCCCCCCAATCCACAACTATAACTATGTATTTAAATCAGTGATCTTTACTTAACATACACTCTAAAAAATGCAAGTAAATTTACTGCTATGAAGATTGTAAGTTTTTATGAAAATTTACATAAAATGCTTAAATTTAGGCGTTTAAGTGTTTTTAAAAAATAATTACACACTTTTCGCTACAGATATACGTACAAAATATATTAATTTGTGTTTGTAAACATATTGCAGACATTAAATGTTTACAAAGAAGCACAATGTGTGTAACATAGATTGTGTGTAATTTTATTTTGTATACATTTCAAAACCAAATGAAATAAAGAAACGTTTTTAAAATTGTCAAACTGAAAATTTTATAAAACCAGAAAATTGGGAAACTGAATAAAAATTTAACAAATTTATCTGTATTTGCCAACTTTTTTATTAAATTATAGAGTTATATTTTGAAATTGACGCATTAACATTTTTAATCTCCATATATATTCGGTATTTATCGATATTTCTTGGATTATAAGATATCGACAATGAACTACAGATTCTGAGCTTTTGGTGTTTGTGTTGCATTACTTAGTTTGGAAAGAATTTCAGGCAAGTTATTTTGGAATTACATATATTCTTGATGCTGGTTTTAAATATTATTTTTTTCTGTTTTTTAAAGAATGTAAATATTACACCGAAAAATGGTTGCCAATGTGGATGCCAAAGACATTTCTTGAAGAATATCAAATTAGCAAAGGATCTTTTTATTATTTAATAAATTAAATAAATATAATTACTCGTATTTTCCTGAAATGTAATGGTATTAGCTTACTTTTTTGTTTTTAATACTTTTATTAAAAATCGGTACAAAAATTAAATTTTTACTTTTCTTAAAATATTCGAGGGTATTTAATAGGGCCCATTTGTTTAATAGGATATTGCTCAGATATTTAATTTCAGGCACATGTAATTCAAATCTACACACAATGTGTCTGTATTTGAAATATTTTATAATAAAGTTTACTAGCTTTTGTGTCTATAACTTTTAAGCACAATATTTTCAAAATTACACACTTTTAGTATTTCTAAGGTATAAATGGTAGGCATTCAGTTACCTACCATTATGGTAGTAAATTTAAATAAAAATTTATTAGAGTGTACTACAAATACAGAATATGCAACAAACAGTGACCAAAACCCAAAAAATAAATGTACATACAACCAAGTTTAAGCAGAGACAAAACGATTGTTTTTTTTAACACCCAACGAAACAATAAAATAATCTATAAGCAGAGAAACAAATGTTAAAAAGGAGGGGAGATTTAAAGGAATTAATTTATTTAGACGTAATAAATATCAAAGCAATTTTCAATATAAAAATGAAAAAGAAATTTACATAAACATAAAAAAAAACAAATTTGTTGTCCCAACCGAATTTGATTCCAACCGAACGATTCGGAGTAATGATTTTGCCCTGAGTTGGGCGCCATTTCAAAATACAGAACTTAATTACAATATAAAAGGATTATCAATTAAACCTCCATCTTTAGTAGAAAGTAGACTAAGCCGTAGGAAGTACACGGACTAAATTTCCGCATTCTTTTAAAATTAAAGTGACGATTAGGGAAGATTGGATCACAAACTATGTTACTCGAGTAGTTTTCACCGGCAGCTCTAACAGTCAGATTGGGAAAGGGTCAAGTATCTTTTTAGAAGAACTGAACATTCGGGTTTTTATTTTTATTATTTTCGAATAAATGCATCATTTTCCATTTAGAAGTCCATGAAATTAATATAGCCCTTTGATTAATAAAGGAAAGCGGTGTAAATCTATTATTCATTAGTATTTTAGTGGACCATTTTCTGCCTTGAAATCAGATTAGATACCTTCTAACAAGAAGGCTAAGATTTAGACAAAGTAGACAAATCGTTGAAATATTTATCCTCTTATATGAGATTGTGTCGAAATCGGATTTCTCGCTCAGGAGTGTAACAGAGACTACTGAATCCATACGCCAAATCTAACGGTAACACACGCAAAAACTGAGATTGCCATGGCGAACATATAAAACATTATTTCACAGTAGGGTTTGGATCATATTACTGGAAGGAAATTTCAATTAGGGGTGCAAGAAATATAATGAAATATATTAAAATAGGAGAAATAAAAAGCGGGTCCACGTCAAGCCTTTTTTGTAGCAACAAACAGCAAAAGCAAAGAGCATAAAGTCATAATATGAACATTATGACCGTCTGCAGACGTCAAGCTTTAAATTTTCTAGCAGGCATCCAAATGTTGGTCTATCACCTTTCAGTTCTACTTTCCGAATTGGTAACATTCTTTCACGCTGTAAAAAAATCCGAGATAAACTGAGACAAAGTTGAACCCGGGTTTTTTTACTGAATTAGCACTATCAGATTCATGAATAGATTTTTATACGTCCCGTGTCAGAAATCACTTAAGATAAGTTTGGTTTGGTAATACGATTTAAGCTCAATACTATTAAGCTGAGACGGGACCTTTCTATGGCGACTAAGTAAATATGTAAAAACATTCGCCGATTTTAACAATTTTCAAATAGGGTTGGTCCTAGTTACAAACGCCAGCACAAACTCAACATACCCTATTCCACAAAGCACTGTAAAAAATAATTTATTTCAATTTTTCGGACCCATGTCATTACCCTATAAACAATTTCACTGGAATTCAAGTTGAAAACAAGTCCAATTCCAGCCCTGTTTTCCAGTTTCAAGGCTTGAATAAAACTTTAATTACATTTTATTTCAATAGCATACTCCAGCAAAAGAAAAACAAAAATTCAATTTTTAAAACCTATGTGCTTATTGGGTATTAATTAACATGGGTCTTAGGTAGGGTTTGAGGTATATGACAGACACTTTCTAATTTTTATGGGGTCTTTTGCTTCTAAAACCGATTGTTTTGCCAACCACGAATTCTTGAATACCAATCCCTAGAGATAACAATGCGATGAAAAAAAGAAACAAATCAATTGCGCAGTTTGATGGATGCTTAAAGAGTTTCGTCAGCTTTGGCCACTGTAATTTTTCGACAACACTGTCCGCGAGCTAAGTTAAAGTAATGAATTTTGTTTTCAGAAGTAATGAATATTTAAAGCACCTTAAAAAAGTATAAAATATATGAATTCATTCTTTTAAACTTCCTGATTTTTAAAAAAGTAACTCGCGCGTTAAGAAAGAAGTAGGAGGCTCGTGTGTTTTTTTATTATTTTGAATTTTATTTTTGTTAATCATGTTAAGATCTCTTGTTTAACGAAAAAGGAAAAATAAGCAATTGTTTCGTGAACATGATAAGAAATGGTGTAGTTTTTCTCACTCTAAGAAGAAGGTTTATGAAAATAAAAAAAAAAAAAAACACTAAAAACCACAACAGAAAAACAAAGTTAAAAGATGATCTTAACACAAACGATTGCAGCATAAAGATGCTTCTAAGGAGTAGTTATAGTTAGTAGTAGAAGTCGTACAAAGAAACGGAGTGAAAACAAAGTTTTGAGGATGCTGATGAAGATGATGATGATGACGACGAAATGTATTTAAAGGTAATAACATGGTACAGGTACCACCGCCAAATAACCCAAAATAAAAACGCCCCAAATATATAGACCAACAACTAAAGATCAACATCTGTAAACTGTTGCAGCTGGGAAACACGAGAAACTAAAAAAAAAACAGTATTAGGAGTTTTAGTAGTTTTAACAATTTCTTAAGGTGAGAATAGATGGTATTAACAACTAAAAAAAATTCACCCAAATTATTAACCTAAAGTTAAATCACAGAAGCTTTTTAAGGAGTTTTGTTAAATACATGTTTAGCCGTAGTGGTAACAACAAACAACCATCTCGTTACTTTTCAACTACTACTAACATGCTATAGAATATTCAAATTTTCCAATTCAAATTCACATGTAAAACAAGCCAATTACATGAAAAAGAATTTCTTTAACACAAAACGCTGAAAAAACTATATTGGAACTCCACCTCCTCCTACAATCACCTCATATGTTTTTTTTTTTTTCTTTAGCAGAGACACATACACATAAGTTAAAGGATCTGTATCAATTCTCTTGACTGTTTATACAATTCTTAGTACTGACAACTATCGGTTCTTGGTTTGTTGTCGTCTTGTTGTGGTTTAATGTTTTTTTTTTATTTTTATTTTTTCAAATCTGTAACGCAAAATCTTAAAAATGAACCAAGGTGTTAATTTTCTTGACTTAAATATTTTGCTACGTTATTACCACAAGCTTGAGCGTGTCAGATCATAAAGGTCATTTATGGTCGATTGTTGCAAACAAAACAGACAGTTGGAAATGTTGTTTGGTTGATGTATAAACTAACCAAGCAGATACACTCATAGAAAAAACTTTGTTAGTCAGACAAAGGAAACAAATTGGAATATTTATTTTAATTTGATTTAGATCATTCTGTTAATTTGATTGAATAACCTGTAGGAAACTTGTACTCAACTTTAAACTGACAGTGTATACACTTATCTCAAATGCCGCACTTCTATCTTCTATCTCTTTTCATTCATAAGTTAACGATAATCTGTTGAAAGGGGCTCGAATCGAATTACAAGAAATTTAAAAAGGATAAAAATCTTGCGGTTATGATATTTGTAATTTATTTATTAATGGTTATAAGGATTTTTCACAGTGTATTTATCAGAACGACGAGGCAACACTCGTTTATAAAATATAGAATTTAATATATTTTTTATTACAATTATACAGGTTTTAACACGTTTGTTATTAAACTTTTTTTTTTTAACAAAGAAAAACTACAGTTGATTATATTTCATCTAAGCATGTTGTGTCTGAGCCATATTGTCTGTCTAACATCATTTGAAATCCTTCTCCTACTTTGGCGTTTGCTTTCATCTCGAATTACAAGATTTTATTGAAGTTTTTCTATAAACAATTTGTAACATTCGAATATTAGTAATTTTTTGTGCATGATTTTTATTAGTTTTCATTTGTTATATGTTTCCACATTATTATGTGGGTTTTAATAAATCTAACTCACGTTTTGTGTTGACGTCTTTATTGACTTTAAAAATTTTAATGTTGGCAATTTGTATCTTAATTAATAACAGATACTTTTTTTGCTTCATAGTTTGTTTATTAATGGAGCACAGAGAAAACAGATTCGTGCTTATAACCGAATTTGTTGCCAATCGAATGGTTCGGTTGCCGTAACCGAATTTTTCAGTTGAGACAACTGAATATCAATGAAGTGAATAGTCATTTGATAGTGGCAACAGAATTTCTATTGCCTCAACAATAATTCGGTAGTCACAACTGAAAAATTCTGTTATCACAACCGAAGCATTCGATTGGCAATAAATTCGGTTGTAAGCACGAATCTGTTTTCTGGGTGAGTGTAAAGAGTGTAAAAACACAACATGTCTAAGGCTAACAAGGAAATTTTTTCAAGCTTAACTCATCGACTGGTATACAATTTGGATAAATGGCAGAGAACTCGAGGATTAAGGAAATTAAATAGGTGGAAAAATCTTTGGACTTTTTTGTTCGGAAGCGTGTTTATATTCTAATGTATTCTTTAAAACACGCTGAGAGAACAATCTGCATGATATTAATGCATTTTTACATTATTTTAATGAAGTTTTGCTGAAATTTGTCCATTGAAACTTTTCAGTAAATTAATGCGGTTTTTTCCTGCAGAGCTTTGAAGAATTAATTCCTTTTTGAATGAATTCACTACCAATCGAATTCAATTTTCTCTACAATTGAATGAATTCCTTTTCTTAAGTAATTCACTGAATTCGTTCAACTGAATGCGTTCATCAAACAACAAATTCAAAGAATTAATTCAATTGCAATAGTTCTTTTTATTAAATCAAATGAATTAATTCACCGGTGAATGCGTTCAATTTTATAAATCGAACGGAAAAAAAGTGAATTAATTCCTTACTGAATTAATTCACTACTGAATTCGTTCAATTTCATTTTCGTTCAGTGAATTAAAAAAAATAAAATTACGTTCAGTGAATTAAAAAAAAAAAATAATAAGTTCACTGAATTGAAAAAAAATAAAATAAGTTCACTGAATTGAAAAAAAATAAAATAAGTTCACTGAATTCAAAGCCTGTTTTCTGCCGTTCAGATAAGAAAACAATAATGTACAAATAAAATGTTTAAATAAGCAATTTTACAGCGTGTGCTAGTAAAAATTAACAAATTAGAAACCGGATGCTGTTTACCAACCTACATGATTCAAAAATAAAAATAAAAACTTTACAGATATAGATAAATTTGGAAAAAAATATAACTATATAACTAGTTTGAAAAATTAATAGTTATATTTTCTTTCAAATTTATCTATATCTGTAAAGTTTTTATTTTTAATAGTAAAAGGATTTATTTTTGAATCATGTAGGTTGATAAACAGCATCCCGTTTCTATTTTGTTTATTTTTACTAGCACACGCTGTAAAATTGCTTATTTAAAAAATTTATTTGTAGATTATTGTTTTCTTCTACTGAACGGCAGAAAACAGGCTTTGAATTCAGTGAACTTATTTTATTTTTTTTCAATTCAGTGAACTTATTTTATTTTTTTTTCAATTCAGTGAACTTATTATTTTTTTTTTTAATTCACTGAACGTAATTTTATTTTTTTTTAATTCACTGAACGTAATTTTATTTTTTTTAATTCACTGAACGAAAATGAAATTGAACGAATTCAGTAGTGAATTAATTCAATAAGGAATTAATTCACCAGTGAATTAATTCATTTGATTTAATAAAAAGAACTATTGCAATTGAATTAATTCGTAACAAAATAAATCGAACGAAAGCAAATATGAATTAATTCCATTCAATATATATTGCTTAGTGAATTAATTCATCGAATTTTTAATTCAGAATTGAAAAATTGAATTAAGGAATTAATTCTTCAAAGCTCTGTTTTCCTGCAGATTTTTAGTTAATTTGAAGATTGTTAAAATATGAGAAATTTCAATTAGAGTTCATAAATTATTTTACAACCAGTAGAGAAAAAACTTATAAAAAAAACTTTCGTAGAACCAATGGTTGACAATTAATGCAATTCCAAGTACCACCAAGCACTCTCATCAGATTTTCTTTATGGTGTTCTCTCTAGTTTACAATGTAGATTTCAGTTTTTGTATTTATATAAACTCCCAAGCAAATAATGAAAATGAGAAAAAATTTCAAACATTTTTACTTGATATTTAAGTATTACAACAAAAATCACATCCCAACAAACAATTCGTTCCGTTTACGCACAGTTTTCGGTCCGTCATAAACGGAATCCAACTCTGTTTTCGTACCGTTTTCTGGATCTGTATACGGACCAGAAAACGGAACTTAAGGAACATCGAAACTGATTCGAATCCGTTGAAAATCCGTTAATGACGGACGGTTTACGGACCGCAATGTCGTGTTAAAAACTGACAAGTCCGTTTAAAGTCTGTCAATGACGGACCGTTTACGGACCGCTATGTCATGTTAAAAACGGACTAGTCTGTTGAAAGTCCGTCAATGCCGGACCGTTATGTCGTGGAAAAACGGATCCATATCCGTACAGTTTTGTTTTAAGAAAAACGGCATTATATATTTACCTAAATTTAGCTGCGTAACATAATCGCGTTGCATGCAGTTTTGGCCTTTTATAAAATTTAGTACCCGATAAAAACAAAAAACTAATTAGTTTAGGTTAAACTGGTGGTAATCACAATGGCACATGATGCGAATTTCCGTACTGTCTCCCGCCAAAACTGTTAGCGGCAGCCAACAAGCATTTTTTTTTGCACCATGGCCACACCATGGCATACACATCGTGAAAACACCTTTCGAATTACTTAAATATTTACCATCTAATAAATGACACATGAAGTGCTCTGTTGATGTATGCTGGTTGTGTTGATGCACGCTTTCATGTTGTAAAAAGTACTTTTCGAAAAACCGCGTAAAAGTACTTCAGGTTACTGTTTTCGCACTTCATGCACATACATTTACAATTAACGGGAACGTCGCGCAATATTAGTGCTGTCTTTTATTAAATTATTTTTTATTAATTAAATATTTGTATTTTGTAAAAAAAACAATAAACAACACCGTTTGTTACGGAATCAAAACTGATGAAAAACGGTGAAGTCAGTATTCAACGGCATGGAAACGGATACAGCAAAACGGAGTCAAAACTTATAGTTTTCGAAAAAATGGTTATACGGTCCGTTAATGCTCCGTTTACGTACCAGCTTCGACGGATACGTGTATTACGGCCCGTAAACGCTCCGTAAAGAACGGATTCATGATTCCGTAGGTGTCGGAGAGTCCGTAAAAAAGTTTCTTGGGATGTTTCTTAAGCCCGTATGACACTAGCTTAATTTTGTATTGATAAATTTTTTGAGAACAGTGCAAATCTATATTCATAGGGAAATTACATAAGTGCAAAAAGTACAACCATACTTACATATCAGAGAAATCAATCACTAACTGTCAAAAAACTTATACAAATTTTCAACTTTAAAATGATATTTAGTGATTGATTGTCTATAATGTTGTTAATTTCCTAACTTTGTCTCATTCTCCAGCGTTTTTTCTGTGTTTTGTAACGATTTTTAACAAATTTTAGCGATTTTTTTTGGGAACAAATTATGCATTACTGTTTATTTGTTTAGAAATTATATTTTTTACTCTCTCTAATATTTGTTGTTTCATTCCATCAATCCAATATCCAGTCAATATAAAATTAAGCAAGTGTCATACGGGCTTTAGCAATTTGAGATGTTTTCATAGGTAAAAAATGCATACCCGGGTGATAATGCTCATATATGATCATTAGGGGGTCCCGTTATCGAACTGGAACTTAAAAGATGCGTAATTTTAAGGTAATCACGGGAAAAGAAATAAAAAAATTGTAAAGGATACTTATATACCTCTACATTTCGTGTAAAAAATTTATTTGCAGTGTTGCCAGTTTTTCTTCAGACCTTATCCCCAATTTGCAATAGCTCATCCCCAAAAATCACCAATTTTTATTTTCTGTAAAAAAATTGGCATTCGTTTACTTTTTCTAAAACATTAATGTAAAAATAACATATTTATTTATTTTTTTTGGTAAGTTATACACTCAAATTCAATAACTTTGTACGTGTAACAAATTATAAGAAAGAAGAAATAAATTTAAATTACAGCAAAAAAAATGTGAACCAAGATTTTTCATTTTAAATATTTCCGAATCAAAATTTTATGATTCGCCAGCTTCAGACATTTTGTTGTGTTTGGTACTGTATTAAAAAGGTTTGGCATTTCAGCAGATGGATTGGATTTTTGACAATTGAATAACTTGTAAAGTATATATCTAATTAAAGAAGAGCTTCCTATAACTGATATAACATTTGAATAACCTTAAATAATTTGTAACCAAAAGGAATTAAAATTTTCAACAAAAAGTATTAAGGTTTGTACGCACATGAGCTTACCAGACACAAATTTGTGTAGCTTAAAATCATTCACTATTATCATCATTTTTAAAAGAAATATAAAAATATTTAGAAATTATCAGGGTTAAATTCATAAAACTATAAAAAAAGCAATAATATGTTACCCCCGAAAAATCCCCTAATATTTTGTGTTATCCCCAATAAATCCCCAGATCACCAAACGGAAATTTTTATACGCATTGACGAAAAAAAATCCCCAATTTGGGGATAAATCCCCTAAACTGAAAACACTGGTTGTTTGTTTGTTACAAAACTAGTCTCAATCGTTTTGTTAAATAGAGCTTATTAAGATAAGAGAAACACCCCAAAAAAAATTTGGCATCAAGTTTGGCCCAAGAGTACATTTTTTAGTAATAAAATATAATCCCTAATCTAAATTAAAGAGGATTTTACCCTATAGCTACCCAGCAAAAAAAGAGATGCCGAAACAGTAGAAAAAGCACTACAATTGATGATAATTATTACATAAACACTAATGATTTTAATATTGAGTTGTCATATGAGAGGAGTACTCCCAAGATTTGTTCAGTACTTTTTGAACGAGTGCAAAGGAAGCTCTTTTTCACCAATTAAAAGTAAAAAAAATTCTTCGAAAAAACAATTATATTTTTTTTTAATTTACAAAAGTTTTTTTATTACCGCCACCAGGTATCGAACTTGCGACCTCACGATTGCTAGTCTAGCGCTCTACCGCTGAGCTATTCTTTGATATCAAAGTTGACTGGCATAAAAACACCACTTTGTTATTGCGAGATATTGTTCCTTATTCCCTTCAATAAAGTACTTATTAAACAAGTGTAAAAGGTGCACTCCAATTCAATATTGTTTTCAGTACTATTTTTACAGGTGCATAAAAAGCAATTTCTCAAAATTTTTTTTATATATACATGTTTTTAAAAATTAAAAAATATTGAATTTAAACAAATTGATTATAAATATTAAAAAAAAATTAATAAAATAAAAAACAAACAATTAAAAAAAAATATTGCTCCCGCCGGGAATTGAACCCGCGGCCCTCTGTTTGGAAATGCCAAGTGATACCAAAATCACTTTCTAGGATAACTTTTAGAGCAATAACCCTTTAGAAGCAATACTTAAGTGATTTTTTTGGATGTTGTTTAAAAGTAATTCTAAAATAACTGTAAAATGCACTAACGGATATTTTAAAAGCAATGAAAGAAGTGATTTTTTGAAGTTGTTCAGAATAACTTCTAAAAAAGCAGTAAAAATACACTAACGGATACTTGTGAAGCAGTGAAAGAAGTAGTTTTTAAAGCATTACTTCCAATTTTTTTTGCTGGGTAATTTTGAGTACAGTATGACTCATGTGCAACGAAAAATTATCACCAACAACAAATCAAATGATTAAACATTCTTCTGTGGTAATGCAATATGGTCTCTGTTGTAAAAGAAAATTTGCAACAATAATGGCAATCAATAAAAATCGAAGGACCATGAAAAGCTATACTACATTCTTTTACTAAAAAAGATGACAACAAATTCCTATTCAACAAAAAATTACAAAAATGTACTTTGCTACACCTACATAAAAATTGATCTTCATATAAGTCTATAATTTAAAACTCTTACTCATTTTTCTTACTATCAACGTAAACCTTTTAGAGAAATTTTTTGGTGTCAAGATATAAGAAAAAAAGAACTTTATAGTATATCAATCAATCTTATTTGGTATTTGGATAAAAAGCAAAATGAAATTTTATACATTATGGTTTTTAAACCTGATACAACGCTATACACATTATCTTCACCTGCCTGTGCCAATGATGATGATGATGATGGCGATGGTGGTTGGTAGACAGCAGCGTTGATATCCAATTTATTTGTAAGTTCTACGGCGCTTAGTTATCTTCGCGAAGAAACAAAGGAAAAACGATGAAAATTGTATTGACCATTACCACCAACCAATACTCCACTAAAATTATCCGGTCATAAAAGTGTCTCTTATATTCTTTAGCTTATTAACGTGTTATCACTGGGAGTATAAATTGTTAGGTAGGAGTGAAAATCCACCAGTCATGATTGTTTAATGCTTGTAATACAATTTACATTATTTTAGTTTGAAGTTATTTTGTTAGTCACTATTATGTTTGTTATACATTTTAAATACTTTTAAAATATTTTTTTTACAATGATTGTTATTTTTGTTCGAATTAAGATCAAATATAACAAATTCCAAATAGAATTCACAATTTATTTTACAACAAACAGAGAAAAGAATTTTCGGTATTCATATAAATATTATTATTTAGCGCATAAACTTAGATATAGCACATCTCAAAATTTCAAAATTGTGTACGAAAATTATTGATTCCAAGCAGGCTTAATCTTCTCTCTTGTGTTTCATTCAGAGCTTGCAAAAGATAATTCTGTTTTGAATCAATATGAATAAAAATTTATTCATTTTATGAATCAGTGAATATTTTAAAATAATTTTAAATCAATGGTTTGATATCGAACAAAGTGAAATAAAGACTGCGTTCGATGAAACTAGTGCACACATTATTACTTGTAAATTTTTTTCAAATTCAAAATTTATTTTTTTGTTAATCAAGATGCCTTTGCTAAATATGTACAAATCATCATGCCAAGTTTTAAAATTATTCGATAATTATTGGCTTTAATATGAGCTGTGAAATAGAAATGCGTGAAGAAATAATTCGATTATTTAATGAAATATAGTATGCAAATCCAGATATGCAAATCCACCTAACTGCCCAGAGCTCAGATCCATTGAAAGATATTGGGCTCTGGTAAAAAGGATCATGAAGGGTACAAAACAGGTTGCTGAAAACACTAAAACATTTTCAAGAAAATAGTTATCATCAAGCAAAAAAATTACTGAAGACAAATTAAAAGTTTAATGGGAGGAATTTCAGAAAAAATTAAATTTTTCATTAAAAACCACTAATGTGTAATATTTTTTTATTAAATGTAAAACATGAACAAGATTTTTGTTAATAAAACGTTTTTTCTTTTGTATATGTCAACTAGTTCAAAAGTTATTAGAATTTAATCGTGCACTAATTTCATCGAACGCAGTCTTTAATCATTTGGTCTAATTTATATTGATTAGATTTAATAATTTTTTTTAACAGATAATTCGCGAAGTACAAATCAGATCAGACCTTTGAAGAATTGATTCAAAATAATTATTTTCAAAGATGATAAAAAAAACTGAGTTATAAAAATATAAAAAAATATAAAGGCAATTCGCACGAATTATTTTTATATTTTTTTGATTCGTGAAGACATATTATTGACTAAAATTAATTCGCAAATCAAAAAACATTTTTATTCTTTTTTAGAAAATTTAGAAAGAAAATTTGTATAAATTTGACAATTTCCATCACCAATGCTGGGAAATTGTATACACAAAAGTGAAAAAATATTTATTAGACTAATTTTTTAATCTTTTGACTTTCTCTCAAGAAAATTTTTAGGAAAAACATTCTTTTTATGTTTGGATTAATTAAGACTCGTGCAAAAGTAATACTATTTATAAGTAATCATAATCAGACATTTTTGGACTAGGTTAGTTTTAGTTTTTGCGTTGTCCAAAGTTCTAGTCGAGTAAAAATGCAATATATTCGTATTTATTAATGTTTGCATCTTTAAAATATAAAATTTGTAAATAATTGCATACACAAAAACAGAATTATTGTCAAATTTGTTAAAATTTCTCTAAAAAAAGGCATAAAATATTAAAATAATAGACAACAAAAATATTGTATGCAATACCGAAATCGGTATTGTTCTAAAATCGGTATTTCGAATTTCGACAATTTTGGTATCGGTACTGGAAAGCCTACCTAGAACCAATGGATTGTCTCTATGGCACCCTATGAGTCAACAATCAACATTAGGTGTAGCATGCATTAAAATCGACCGTATTCACACGATCATACTCAGAGATTGTCATCAGATACTCGAGTGTGTCGTTCATAATCTGTATTTTGCGCCAACGTCCATACGGCTTGACCTGTGATAGAAGGAATACGATTGACAAATATTGCTAGGATGAAAAGTTTTAGCAAGAAAGTCATTTAGAAAGATAAGAAAGAGATAGGGAGAAAAAAAAACTTGATAGTAATCGAGAGAAGTAATCAACAACACCAAAAGCAATAAGCTTTGACACGAGTGCTTCATGCCACACACGATCAAATGTCTTGAAAATATCCAATGGTGTAATGGTTAGCGCGTTGGACTGTTACAAATAATAATATGTATGAGTTTTTTCTATCCCCCATACATACCGCATCGTCCTACTTCGGTGTTCCCATAACACTTAACCCCACCGAAGTAAAATAATATAACAGGGCTATGAACTAAAAAGCTTCAACAAAGTTCGCCAACTCTTCATCAGATGGCAGCAACTGTTCTAAGATTTAACATTTCGCGCAATTACAGTGTTGCCATATTTGAAGCCCTTCTCCTCAGTGTTGCCAAAACTTATTTAGGAAAAAATGCTAGATTTTTTGCATAAAAATGCTAAAAAATGCTAAAAACTAAAAAAAAATGCTAGAAAAAATATGCTAAAAAAATTTTATAAAAATATGTTTCAATTTGTTTAAAGAAATACTATTTTAGTGACTTTTTACAATTAGACTGAAAATAAGTCATCTCTAATTATGAATTTAGTTCATTTTATTAACTAAATTTATATAAAAGAAAAATTAAAAACAACTCAAAAGTTAATTCTTGTAAAAAAGTTCAAAAATCCTTTAAAATAAATTTATTATTTGATTTCCCAACTGTCAGGGGGTTTCCATCAGCTGCTTTTAAAAATGCTTTATGAGCCAAAAATTTCAAGCAGGAATAACAGAAAGAATATGAAGAAAATTAACAGCGAATGAGATAAAATGAAGGAATTCGGGAAAACAAAAAAATAATAAAATCGTTTTTACAACAAAAAAAAAAAAAAAAAGTTAAATTAATTAATTATTATTTATTACCTTATTAAAGTTGTTTTTGTTAGTGTTTTTATCAGTAAACGCAAAAAAACAAAATATTAACTTTTTCACTTTTCTTTTGTTTTTCTCATTCTTCACTGAAATTAACAGGCCAGAGCATCCATACAAATAATTGAGCACGAGTTAACATAATTTCTTGGGAAGAAAACTCTTTCCTTTAGATCCTCTTTGCAACTGCGTCACTGAAAATATGTTATCTCAAAAAGTTAAAGGCGGATAAACAAAAGTACCTCAAAATGTTTTATTTCTAAAATAGGTGGTAATGTGGAATACTTTGGCGTGTAATATGAATTTCCCATTCAGCCTTAATTTATCTACTCCAAATTAATTTAATGGTTTTTATTGCACGCTCTGTTTACCGTTTTCAAATTTCTGCATCTTTGGGCTTACCTGCATGAAATTCTTTAAAAAAATTATTTTCGCGATCAGGGTTAATACTTTTTGTAGTGTTGCTTGACGTTGTAAGATTTTTGGTATGATTAAAGAAAAATGTACAGGTGTTACAGTAAAAAAAAATCAAAATTCATTGAAATTCTTAAAAGATAGGAATTTATCACAAACGCTATCCACATTACCCTCTATGACCCAAACCTAAAAAAACATCAATAAAAATTGCAAAAATTAAAACGAACCTTATCAACATTTTGCAATTCTATTAATTCTATTTTAAACTCTGTTCTTTAAATTTTTATTATTATTTCTTTTTTTACCAAAAATTGAAGTATTTTTGTGCAAAATCATTCCTTCACCATAACAACAAAAAGTAAAACGAGTAAAAAGTTAAAGCCGGGCATGTCGATTTAAAATTTTAATATTAAAGTACCATAAAGCAATATTTTTATTCTTTTGGGATCATTTTTGAATTTCAATCAATCCAACCCTGTTAAATACAAGTTTTCGCTATTTTTTTCCCCAGAAACATCTTTTTTTTTTCGCGATTTTTGTTTTTTTTTCGAAAGAAATTTTTTTTCTTAACTCTATTAAATATTTTTCTAAACCCTATTGAATATACACAAAATAACATAACACATACTTTTTATTTGCAGAAAAAAATGTTTTTGCAAAATTTTTGCGAAAAAAATCTATAAAAAAAATTTCGTGAAAAAAATGATAGCTTCCTTAATGTTTTACATATTTAATAAAATTTGATAAATTTATAATTAAAAATGATCCCAGAAATATAAAAATAAAATTTTTTTGGTACCCATCAAAATTTTTAATTGCGAATATCGCGAATACGAGAGCTAACTTTTAAAAACTGCTATCACCATTGAATACAGCGTACTCGAATTAGCTTTACCAGTAGGGTTTCCAGCTTGTTAAAATTTGCAACTGCACAGTGTAATTAATGTGTACGTATAAAAATAGTTCCTAGTACTTACTCTAAAAGTAAAAAAAAATATTTCTTTTTCATATTACATTTAAATTCAAATTAATTTAGAATATTCTAAAAAAAAAAACAGAAAATAAAACTGTAAAAAACTGTAAAAAATGCTAAAAATATGCTTAATTTTGTTGGAAAAATGCTGAAAAAAATGCCATATGCTAGATACATTTTTTTCATGCTAAATGAATTAAAAAAATGCTAAATCTAGCATTAAATATGCTAAATTGGCAACACTGCTTCTCCTTAACCAACTTTCACTTCTCCACTACCCCCTTTCCAAAGAAAGCAACACGTTAATTAATAGGAATAATGTCCTGAGTGTTGCTTCCCTTTTAAAAACAAAAAAAAAAAACCAACCACTTTGCTTTCACCAAATCTATGAATGGATCGAATCCAACGTTCCAAAAGAAACGTCGTCATTAAGAAGTGAATTGGACTCGAGAAACCATGCTCTACATGACTTTCCAGATCGGAAAGCAGATTGCAATAGGGCGGTAGTTGCCATGGTTGGTAGCCGCATCCTTTTTGGGGATAGACTGCACACTGGGAAACTTCACATGAAACACGATAGAGACGAAGAGCACTACCCAGCAAAAAAATTGGAAGTCATGCTTTACAACCCACTTCTTTTATTGCTTCCCAATTATACGTTAGAATATTTTCCTGCTTTTTTGAAGTAATTCAGAAGAACTTTAAACCAAGGTTGGTTACCGTTATCGTTATAATACCGTTATCGCTAAAATACCGTTTCAAATTGAATACCGTTACCGTTATCGATACCTCTAAAAAATTTTCTAAATACCGTTATCGTTACCGTTATTTTTATGGGTAGTTACCGGTATTTTACCGGTATTTATTATTTTATATAAAAATTAAAATTTTTTTATTTTTTATTTTATAATCTTGAGTGTTTTTTTTTACAAAAAATTTATAGATAATAATTTTACTTATTAAAACTACCAGTATTGAATTTATAGCTTAAAATCTGTATTTTCAATACTTAAAATTAAAAATATGCCATGTTTTTACTTGTTTTTATATGTTTTTAACATAATTTTTAATACCGGTACGTACCGGTATTGCTGTTTCGATAACGGTATACCGTTACCGAAACAGTCTTAAATACCGTTACCTTTACCGTTACCTAAACAAACGAAATCTGATACCGTTACCGTTACCCTTACCGTTATTCGTTTCGGTAACCAACCTTGCTTTAAACAAATTACTTTCTTCGTTGCTTCCAAAGTACCTGTTCGTATGTTTTTACAGCTGTTTTTAGTAGTAATTCTGAACAACATCAAAAAAAGTCACCTAATTATGGCTTCTAAAGTATTATTGATCTAAATATGATCCTAAGAAGTGATTTTGAGAAAGTTTATTTCAAAACGGATGATTTGTTTCTTTTTTTTATATTTGTAATAAATTTGTTTAAATTGAATATTTTTGAGGGGAATGTTTAGTTGATCTCTTATTCTGGTAAATGACTAAAGAACATTCATTTACCAGAATAAGATATCAACTAAACATTTCCCTCATTCATCTTAAAAACACATTGACACGGTGCAAAATATAATTTAAATAACATACATTTAAATTTAACGGTTCGCCGTAATTCAAATAATCTGTGGTTATCATACACAGAGTTGAATAGAATCAGCTGAGATATCTTAAGAATTAAGGTTCAAAGCAAAAAAGAGTAATAATAACAAAGGATAAAAATAGCATTGTTAGATTACGTTTATTAGTCTAAGTTGAGTTGTTGATACCAAATTCGATTTGCTTTCAACTGTTACATAAGTAGACAATTATTAATTGTCTAATTCTAAAGGAGTGGTATAATCACTAAGGCTTAAAAGACTATTCTTACATTAACCCATTCCAGGCGAAAGACACTGATGATGGCTTTGTAGCCAAAGCCGAAAATACGTATTCTGTCTTGTTGGTCTTATCGAATTCTTTAAAAAAGTTTTATTCTTTGTAATTTACTTGTAAAAATTGTATCATCTTTCTTTAATTTGAAAATAATTTAAACAGAAAGTGATATTAATTTATGATCTAGAGTCAAACTAAAGAACATTCATTTATTTAATATTTTTACAATTTTCAAAAATAAATTCGAGTAAAATAAAAATTTTGAAAAAATGTGTTTTATGCACTCGGTCAACATGCATAAAGAATAAATAGCTCAGCGGTAGAGGGCTAGACTAGCAATCTTTATGTCGCAAGCAGCTATAAAAGTTTTTAAAAAATAAAAACTATTATTTCTAATTAATTAAAAACTATTATTATTATTATTATTATTATTATAAAAAACTATTATTATTATTATAAAAAACAAAGCTGAATAGGAAAGAAAATTATGAATTAGTTACATTGCATTCAAGGCCTTACTTGAGTGAGATGGTTAAGCGGTCGCAACTTAGTATAGTTACGTTTGTAATGGCACAGGTTCGATTCCTACAGCCGACAGGTTGTTTAGAATTAGCCAGACGTAAACGTATCCCTGCGTAGCTGAATTAATGAGTTAAAAAAGAACAGAAGATGTGTTGTGTTTTTTGTTTCATTCTTATGCAGAGATACGTATACGTTTTCGTCTGTCTAATCCAGGCTTTGGAGTTTCATGCAGTAAAGGGATAAATTCTTGATTAGCCTCCTGAGGCAAATTCTGCGTTTGACCCTGAAGTAGGGTATCTTGTAGTCGGCATTAGCCACCTATAGCATTTTTAAGTATTTTGTCTTATATTTATGCATTTATAATATGCGTTCAATTTGTGTGTCACATGACTCATTTGCTGAAGTTAACCATTCGTAAAATTTAGGATTTTTTTTCGGAAGACTGACCGAATAACTAAGTTATTGGCTATAAGTGAGTGAGTATGATTAACAGTGAATGAGTAAATGCATTTTTTTTTGTTATATTAATTTTTGTACACTATCGAAGTGTAAATTGTTGTTTGTTTTATTTTTATAGTTGTACAAAAGCGGTTTCTTTATTCACTCCACACACACTCACAACTACTTAATCTTTATCTGATCTTTGGATCTAGAGTGCTGTGGCTCCTCATTTCCTCTGTATAAGTTTGTGTTTTTTCTGGCTTTTGTCGTATTTGGGTGACAAGTTGTTTGCGGTTGATTTTTAATTGTATTTTCAATTTATTAATTTGTTTATGTTCATGGTGTGTGTTACTTTTTTTAAGTCTTGTGGTTTTTGTTTAGGTGGTTGGTTGACTATGGTCGATGGAACTATCAATTTCTTGTCTATAGGGTCGGCTTTTTTATAAAATATTTATTTGAGGAATTGATAAGAATTTTTTTTAAGTACATATTTGTTTTGACGGCAAAGTGTTTAATATGTTTTCGTTTCGAAAAAAAAAATTAGGACGCAGTTTATTTAAATAATTGTTTATTTTGAATCATGATAATCTAATTAAATTTCTTTTGAAATACTTACTATATCAATCAAGATGAGATGGACTAACCTAAAAAAAAAAGAAAACAACAATAAATAGGTTGATATTTTCAATTGGCAAATATAAATATTAAGTGACAGATAAAATTTTAGAAATATAATTCGATAGTTCCCTGAAATGGTAATTTTACAGATTTTGTTAAATATTTTTGTGTCTTACATATTAAAATATGATTAATTCCAAATTTAATTTTCACTAACATTGTTCATGATCTATTATCAAGACATTTTAAAAAAGTCTAAATATTGGGCGCCATTATCTTCTTGTTATAGAAATTCTTTAACAAAATTTATTTTAAAATAATTCGGCAAAATGATGGGCGCCATTATTGTTAGTTCCTTATGTTATCGAAATTCTTTAACAAAATTCTTATCAAAAGTCTGCAAAAATGTTGGGCGCCATATGATATATAAAATGCTTAAACAATTCTATAGCTCTGTTATTCAACAAATCTTAACAGGAAATTCCAAAAAAAACATTTATTAATTAATATAAAAAAAGTAAATTAATAATTATCTTTAAGATAACATGCCTCAACTACAAAAATTAATTACCACTATTACATAAAGATTGACAAACAATTCATTTTTATAACATTAAATCGATATCAAAATATTTTTTTCTTTTCTTTAATTGAACCCTTTATTTCTACTTTTGTATTTGCTCTTATTATTCCTCTAAGTGCTACGATTAATTTAGCTTATCAGGTTGCACCACTTGTGTATCTATTTAAGTTCATTTTGAATTTTTTTTCAATTGTAATACAGCTGCCTTCAACAACAGCAATTAAAAGATAGATTCAAAATTTTCATTTCTTTAGTGTTGTATTTTTTATATGTTCTATTCTAAAAGATAAGCACTGCTCTCATACTTGTATCTACTATAATACACATACGATACACCCACCTTCAAACCACATACTACGAGTATTCAATATAATCACTTACTACTTGACATGGATAAATTACATGCTATTCCATTCCATATACATACATTATTTTATGTTCTTTTAGATAAAATTCTATTATAATACATATTTTTGTATTTGTTTTGTATTTTTGTTTTTAACTAGATTCATGTTTTATATTTAACGATTGTCTGATGATATGAAATGAACAAAAAAAATATCAAAAATAAGCAAAGTAATTAAGAGATAAATTGTTTTTAATCAGTTGAAAAATAAACAACAAAAAAATTAAACGTATGGAATTACATTGCATGTTTTTGGAATTGATTAATTTATTTAAAAAAATGAAGGAAAACTCATAATAACTCGTAATGATCCTATGTTATATGGTTAGGGGTGGGATTTTTAGTAATAAAAACATTTAAAACAAGTTAAAAAAAATCCAAATTGGGCATGCCGGCTATATATCCTACTCAACAGCATACTTGGGAATTATTCATTACCATTGAAATTTCATTACCATTACCACAAAAAAAAAAGTTCGCCGTACACCGTCGAATCTAAATTATTGTTGCAAGGTTTAAAAAAATTTTTTTTTTGCCGAACGTTTTTAAATTTTTCGTTATATCTTCGGCATTTACAGTCGGATCTTAAAGTATGGACTAATGTTTTGCCATTGACCTCAAGTATCCCGTTCTAGTATTTACCCAGAACTCCGTTCCTACCACCCTACTGTACAACTCTAATGTCTGAAAACACTATGCGACAGTCAAAATCGGGATGGGATGAAACCAACGGGAAATGTTATATCGGTCAAAAACAAGTTATACGTGTCCCGGCGTTTCGCTGGGTCACCCCTAGGCATCGAGATATATCTTTTTTTGACATAACTCGAGAACCACTAGTCCGCTTTGGTCAAACAATTTTAAAAAAATTAAAAATTACAATTCCTTTAATCTGTTCATATAACGTTTTTCTATATACTCAACAGTTTTGCCGGTAAAAATAAATGTTTGTTACCGCTACCATAAAAATCAATAACCTTTTCTTTATTACTTTTTTTTAATATTTTAGGGAAAAAATATTTTTTTCTTCATACATTTATTTTTACCGGCAAAACTGTTGAGTATATAGAAAAACGTTATATGAACAGATTAAAGGAATTGTAATTTTTAATTTTTTTAAAATTGTTTGAGCAAAATCGGACTAGTGGTTCTCGAGTTATGTCAAAAAAAAAGACCACCAAAGGTCAAATCGATATATCTCGATTCCTAGTGGTGACCCAGCGAAACGCCGGGACACGTATAACTTCTTTTTTACCGATATAACTTTCCCCGGTAGTTTGAACCCTTCCCGATCACTGACCCCTACCATTTGTCTCACAGTGAAATTAAAGCTCGCAAAAAATCATTAAACTTTTGATAAGGAAGTTTTTCGAAAATTCCAGCAGAAATTAAAATTTTTTTTTATTGGATTTTTCCTTTATAGCAAAACACTCGTCTCATCGAGGATAAAATCGATAAATCACACTTTAAAGTCTGACTGTTAATGCCGAAGTTATAACGAAAAATTAAAAGGCGATCCCTACTTTCGGGAAAAAAATCGAAATTGCCTTGCAAAAATACATTATATTCGAAGGTGAACCGCTCACTTTTTTTTTTTGCCTGTAAGGTGGTACGGTCTAATCTAATATATAGAGAAAAAAATTAAGATTAACTTGTCGCATCTTCAGAACCACGTCATGAGTTTAGGGGCTAAAAAGTACCCATTTAATTTCCCCTACTTTACTTGCAAATCCCCAATATGATGCACAAATTGAGAGCTTATACACTATTTTAGTAATACATTGCTCATATAAAATATATAAATAAACAATTAATTACAATACGTTTACCGGTTTTTAAATTAAACGTCTTTTTCCTTTTGTCTTAAGTCCACCTAAACATCTCGATCAATCACTTATGTGTCAAAGTTCTTTAAGAGTTAATTTCAATTTAAGCCAAATGAAAGCAAAAAAAAATTATACAAAACACATCTGTTGCCGTCTTAATTGGCCGTCATAAGAAATCAATTCTTTTATGGCTTTAATGTAATGTGCTTTTTGTATAGTTTAACATAATTATTGCTGCCGTAACCGTCGTCGGTTGTTATTATGTGGTTCACAAGTGTCCAAGCAACATTTCAACAAGTATTAATGATGGTCATCATCATAATGTTCTTCCTCTGTTGCTGCTTTTTTGTTTTTTCTTCATATAAATGAGACAAACGACTTAATGCCCATGGGCTATAGATGTCCAGGCTAGTAGGCAGGGAAAGACAGTCAACATGCAAGCATGTTTAATACAAGTATACATGACAAGAGACTCCTTAGTGTAGGCTTTCGATGGATGCTATTTAAAATGGCAAGTAAGTGTGCGAGTGTGTTGTTTGTTTGTTTGTCCATGCTGCGGGAGAAAATTAATGTTAACAACATGTTTTTGTGTGTTTAATTTCACATCAAAGGATCAAAAACTTGTTTGGTGTGATTTTTTTTTTTTTTTGTCCACTGATCATTCTTTTAAGTGTTGGTTGTACAATATTTAAAAGCCATTGGGGTTTTGTAAAAAAATTTTTCCTATACTGCTATTGGATACTATTGGCTGAAAATTCGAATTATTTTATTTTAGTTGATTAAAAGTTTTAAAAATTATTTAAAACAATGCTCTTTGATATAAAATTTGTGCAACACGAAAAAAACCGCTAAAATTGAGCCTACATAAGGACATTGTCCCTAATTCCCTAATTAAAATCGATATTTTCAATACAATTTTTAAGAGTATATTTATGAATTTGTTGTCGGTGTTCCCATAGCACTTAACCCCACCGAAGTAAAATAATATAACAGGGTTATGAACGAAAGAGCTTCAACAAAGTTCGCCAACTTACCATCAGATGGCGAGCAACAACTGTTCTAAAATTCAACATTTTCGCGCAATTACAGTGTTGCCATATTTGAAGCCCTTCAATTACAGTGGTGCCATTTTTGAAGCAACTCGTTAATTAATAGGAAGAATTTCCTGAGTGTTGCTTCTCTTTAGAAAAAAAATATATTTCGTCACCTAAAATGCAAAAGGGCGTAACAACAAAAAAATTTAACTCGATTTTCTGATTGATTATGATGCACTAGACTAAATTACATTTCCCTACATTTCTATAGTCGTGTTTTAAACAAGATAACAAAATATAGAATATCTTTAATTCTACAACGTTTTTTTTGGTTCTAGTGTAAAAAAATAAAGTGTTGTTACGCCATTTTGCATCTTAGGTGACGATATATAATTGTTACAGCAACCAAGTTGCGAACAATTATTTTAATAACAAATTTGTTTAGACTGTATTCAATTCTGGCCATTTGTATTAATTGCTTAGCCCATAGTGATGTGTGTGTGTTTAAAAATTATACTGTGGCCTTTATTGCATGCCTGTTATTACTGTTGTTGTTGTTGGTGTAAACCACACAAAACGGTGGCATGAAAACATTTTAATTATGTGTGTTTGTTTTAAGCCAAACAAAAAATAAAATGAAATTATGCGTGTTAAGATTTTAGAAAAGGAATGACTTGAGGTTGAAAGAGATTATGTGGCAGTGTATTTTCAATTACAGGAAATTTTAAAATAATTAGATTGTTTTCTTATAGGTATACTAGGGCGGGTCGATTTAATAATCGCCCATGGCTCAGTGAAAATCGTATTCTAGGAATCAAAATAAGAAACTTTGCCGAAGGAACCATACCTCTAAAACGAATTCTACTACCCCCCAACTGTTGACTTTTGTCCCGTAGGGTCAAGTTTTGAAAAATCCCACTTTGACCCATTTAGAGTGCCCCAATCGAGTCCAAATGTATGACCGACCCCCACTAACTTTGGAGGGCCGATCCACCCATGCCAGTGGCACACCCCCTGGAACTCCCCTGGGGGGTTCCCCATACAAACATTTTAAAAAATCACCATTTTTGGCACTTTATTTTATTATTTTTTATTTATTTTATTTATTTTTATTATTTTATTTATTTTTTCTCCTTAGAAATTTATTTAGTCAGAACATATGTAAATGAAAAAATTAATTTAACTTAGTAATAGAAAAGAAAATAAAAAAAATTACTGTTTGAAGTCTTTTTTGCTTTCAAGTCTGGGCATTTTTTCTTTTCTATTACTAAGTTAAATTAATTTTTTCATTTACATATGTTCTGACTAAATAAATTTCTAAGGAGAAAAAATAAATAAAATAATAAAAATAAATAAAATAAATAAAAAATAATAAAATAAAGTGCCAAAAATGGTGATTTTTTAAAATGTTTGTATGGGGAACCCCCCAGGGGAGTTCCAGGGGGTGTGCCACTGGCATGGGTGGATCGGCCCTCCAAAGTTAGTGGGGGTCGGTCATACATTTGGACTCGATTGGGGCACTCTAAATGGGTCAAAGTGGGATTTTTCAAAACTTGACCCTACGGGACAAAAGTCAACAGTTGGGGGTAGTAGAATTCGTTTTAGAGGTATGGTTCCTTCGGCAAAGTTTCTTATTTTGATCCCTAGAATACGATTTTCCCTGAGCCATGGGCGATTTTTTTGCCTCCCCACAAATCGACCCAGCCTAAGGTATACAAATGAAAATTTGTTTAAAATCGAATTTGAAAATCTTCTAGTATTGTAAAAAGACACTTTTTAATAAAAACTTAAGTTTTTTCCAGTTTTTTTTACACTTACTGTTGTCTAGTAAAGACTAAAATAAAAATAAAAAAATAATATTGTAATAATAATTATGCAAGCAATATCTTTAAATGAAAGGTACAATATTTTCCAATTAGATTTTTTCGAATCGAATTGCACAGTACCTAAACCTCCTGTTGTACAAGGTGGCGCAAAAGTAATCACCCTATCGGAAGATGATATAATTTTTGCAAATGGCGGTAGATATCAGTTCTGCTTTGACATTTGTGATGTAAACAGATATAAAATACACGTCGATAAGACATGAATCGCTATACTCCTCACGAACGCAGAATAATTTTTTTTTTAAGAGAAGCAACACTCAGGAAATTCTTCCTATTAATTAACGTGTTGCTTCCTTTGGAAAGGGGATAGAGAAGAAGTGAAAGGTGGTGAAAGATGAGGGCTTTAAATATGGCAACACTGTAATTGCGCGAGATGTTGAATTTTTAGAACAGTAGTTGCGCGCCATCTGATGTTGAGTTGGCGAAATTTCTTGAAGCTTGTAGTTCATAGCCCTGTTATATTATTTTGCTTCGGTGGGGTTAAGTGCTATGAAAACACCGAAGGAGGATTGTTGACCACGAGGAAGGCAACTTTTTATTTTTAACCGTTTTAGACTTCTTTTTGTGGGGTTTCTTGAAGTCTATGTCGACAAGCCTCAGACTCTTGAAGTCCTCAAAGAGAATATCCATCAGGAATGCGGGAACCTATCGGCGGACGTTCTGGCAAGTGATGGAAAATGCCATAAATCGGGCCCATAGGGTCACCAATTCCGGCGGCGCCCATTGGCC
This sequence comes from Leucophora obtusa, assembly GCA_949987735.1. Taxonomy (NCBI): domain Eukaryota; kingdom Metazoa; phylum Arthropoda; class Insecta; order Diptera; family Anthomyiidae; genus Leucophora; species Leucophora obtusa. The sequence continues at coordinate 193,312,362 of OX465298.1, forward strand.
GTTATCATTTTTTCTACTTAATGAAAAAAAAAAAAATTTGACATCAAGTAAACACAATCCGAAAGCAAAACTAAAGCTTTTCATTTTTAAAAAAAATGACAGTCAAAGAACATCGGTTGACAACTTTTGAGCCACCTTGTATATTAGAGCGTACCACGTTACAGGAAAAAGAGTTTTCAAAAACAAAATTTTTTTTGCCGAACATAGGGGTAGCCATTTAACATATATGTTTCGTTATATATATATATTTCGTTATATCTTTGGCAATTACAGTCCGATCTTAAAGTGTGATACATCGATGTTTTTCTCTCGAGAAGACCATTGTTTTGCTCTAAGGTACATTGACCCCAGTATCCCGTTCTAGTAGTTACCCACCAGATCTCAGTTGCTACCACCCTAATGTACCACCCTAATGTCATAAAATTAAAGCTCGCCAAAAATCATTAAACTTTTGCTAAGGAAGTTTTTCGATAAACCCAGTAGACATTTTTTTTTTATATTTTGGTTGCCGAACGTAGGGGTCGCCTTTTTAAATTTTTTTTTCATTGGATTTTTATTTTGTAGTAAAACACTGGTCTCCTCGAGGAAAAAAAAACGATATATCACACTTTAAAATTCGACTTTAAATGCTGAAGCTGTAACGAAAATTTAAAAAAGGCGATCCCTACGTTCGGCAAAAAAAAATGTTTTTTTGAAATTGCCTTGCAAAAATACTTCTTACTGGAGGATGTACGGCGACCTTTTTTTGAGGTACGGTCTATTACATGTACAATAGACCGTACCCAAAAAAAAAAATACCTTGTAATCATAACTCGGTACCTTCTATTTTATTTTAAAAAAATAAAATGGCTTACCGATCATTGATTACGTATTGCATGATTTATAACACATAATAGTAATTAAAAAATTTTCGAAAACCTATTTTTGGGTACCAATAACAATTCAATTACATTTTTAAAAATAAAATATTATGGTAACCCCAGGTTCGAGTCCCAGAGTGACAAGGCCTTTATTTAATATTTAATAAGAAATTTGCTACAAAATTTGTTTATGATTACTATTTGTAAACGCATTCTTTTTCAATGCTCGTAGTGTTTGTAAGCATATATTTATTAAGAATATTGTTCTACCTCAATTCCAGATTCTAATATGATATTGTCATATTAAATTTTATTTGTTTTTTCAAAAAGGTTGACCATTTTCAGATCTTCAGTTGTCCGCAATAAGAAAATGATGATTGGAACACACAAACCGAAACATTACATAACGTACAAAAATTCAACGGTAGGGGAATTTTGTACTTTTGTATATCGTAAAATCCAGTCATAAATCAACACTTTTTGAAAAGCAACAATTTTACATAAAAGTACCCTTTGAGTGCCAATATATGAATGTTAGTGTGTTCGTTGCCAATTATATGGGGTGATTTTTTAAGCCAGATATAACTTTAAATTGTAAAAAATAACACAAAAAATTAAATTTTATTCGAAAAAATTCTTTATTTCAAAGATCAATACATGGCATTAATATTTGAAAATAATTTGGGGAATAGGAAAAAGCGCATTCTGGACGTCCAATTTTGGGCCACTTTTTCGAGCATTGCTTGCCGTATGTCACGAATAACACGAACAATGCGTCAATTGTTGCTGGTTTATTATCATAAACCAGTGACTTCACACGGCCTTACAGGAAATAATCGAGAGGTGTCATTTGACAGGTCATTTGACAGGTCTATTTCTCGAAATCAACTTGTTGCCAAATTTTGATATCAATAAGACGATGTTTTTGGTCGCCGTATGGCACATATCACCATCCTGTTGAAACCACATCTCGCGCGGATGAATGTCATCCATATGTTCAAACAAAAAATCATGGATCATGGTGTGGTAATGATCTCAATTGAGAGTAACGCGAGCTCCGGCTTAATTTTTAAGAAAAAAGGTTCAATGATGCCACCAGCGTGTAAACCACACCAAACGGTTCATTTTTCTGGATGTAATATGCGGCAATTTTGTTTATTAACAAACCGGTTAAGCCAAAAATGAGCATCATCGCTGAACACAATTTTACGTCTATAAGTTGGGTGAATTAATGACTGATTTTCAAAGTAAATCTGGATAATTTTGTAGCGTTGTTCAAGAGTCAATCTATTAATGATGATTTGAAGGCGTACACTGACAGTTCGTTTGACAGTTAACCCTTTCGTAAGTTCTATCCGGCTTAAAAAAACACCCTTTATTTGGAAAAACAACGATTATCCCAACAAAATAATATTTTGCATGGGACTAGCTGTGGTATGCTATTTATTGAACAATTATTTTAATTTTTCCATTAACCCTTTGACGACCATAGGCAAGTATGCTTGGCCAAGGGTTTTTCGCATTTATAATTTCCCAGACAAAAGATGGAGTAAATATTTCTAAAGCTGATTTGTAAAGGAGAAATGGGGTAACAAAAATGTAGTAGGCAGCAAATCCCTACCTAGTTCCGCTTTCCCCATGCGAGCCCTCGAAATTAGTTATTTAGTATTCTGCATTTAAGGGGTAAAAAGCACAAACTTTGACAAGCGAAATGAAGGGCAAGCAAGAGGTCTATTTGGTCAATTTTTTGTAACGTATCCATAATTTAGTTCCAGATCACGAAAATAATAAAAATCGCTTAGTCCGGAACGGCAGGGTCGCCAAATGGCAAATATTTTTGGCAAGCGAAATGAGGGGTAAGGAGGGGTTCTACGGAGCTAATTTTTCTTGGCATAACTATTATTAGGTCAGAGATTATGAAAATCGCAAAATTTTCAAAATCGCTTCGGCAGAAAATGTATGGTCCTCAAAGGGTTAAAAAATACAAAAATTGTTTTATCGGACTTTGTATATTTTCATATAAAGGGTTTTTACAAAAGTAAAAAAGTTTAAATAAATCAAAAACGGTTTTGGATATCATTTTATTCTTTATTCCTGTGAAAGTACGTTCGATGCCATTATGTATGGAAATCGATCTCTTTTGCATGGCCACCACGGGCACGCTTGCAGAAGTCCAGACGCTGAACCCAATTTTCGACGGTTTTCAAGCATAAATCGGCCGATACTGCTGCAATTTCATGTTCGATATTCGTAGGAAGTTCATTAATCGTCGCTGGCTTGTTGGCATAGGCCATTGATTTGACGTAGCCCCACGCTCAATTGTTGATCTGCTAGGACGATTATGACGACAATAAATTGGACGTAGCGCTCTTAATGTTGAGGCCACTGACTCCGAATTTCGGTAGTAAATTTTAATAATTTCGACTCGTTGTTGGCTCGTATATCTTTCCATCATGAAATGGCAAACCTTACTGAAGAGAAATGTCAAAAGAGCGGCAAGAAATATGGCGTCGTTTGCTGTCCCTGTCTTTCTACTTTTGTAGCGTCCCTGTTGAACAACCCTTTATTTACTTAGTTATTATCATCTGGAGTATTTCCAACTCCGGCTCCGCTAAAAAATGCCTTTCTGAGTAGGCGTCCTTCGGCCAGTCTTAGAGGTTTTATAATTTGGGGTTAGGTATTTCCAACAACGGCTTCACTTAAAAATATTTTTTTGTGTAATCGGCATTTGGACGTTCTTACAGGCTTTCTATTGTCCGTTTCCACTCTGGCTTTACTAAAAAAATGTCTCGCTGTGTAAAAGCCTTGGGCCGGGCTTAGATATTTCCTAATCTGGGAAATTTCTAACAAAGGTTTTGCAAAGTAAATAATATCTGCGCTTAAACAAATGTTGGTCTTTAGTCAAACAATAATTGGTGATAATGCCCATGGGGATTATAACCATTTTGTAAGCTGTCATAACCTATACACCAGGGCTGGCAAAACTATGACACGCGTGTCAGTAGTGGCACGCGAGTGGATTTTAGGTGGCACGCGACATTTTGTTCGATATTTTTAAAAAATTTAAACTATTAAGTTAATGTTAAATTTCGCTACAAAAATGTGTGAATTAACTCCATAATGTTGAAATTTTTCATAGAGCTTCTAAATCGTCTTTTAAAATAATTAAAACTCTGTATTGAAACCAGTTTTTTGATTACAGAAATATGGTAAATACAGAACTCGCAAATTCGATTATCAGAAAATTCTGGGAAAAATTCTAAAATTCTAGATTGAAAGAAATTTAAATGTTTCGATGAGAAAATGCCTCATAATCGGAGAGAAAAAAGTACAAGAAAAAATGGAAAACAACTTGTAATAAAATTGGATCTAAAAAATTAACTTTTTTTAGAGGGAAAATAGGTGCTACGAAATAACCCTCAGTAAAATAAAGACTGAAAATAAGTTTCATGATGTAATAACTCCCTTTGTTGGAATTTGAAATTGGGTTTTGATCGTGTATATATATAATAGAATTTTGTCTGTTCAAATCCATAATGTTCGCTATAAATAAAAATCGCGCGATTTATTTTAACTAAATCAAATTTTTTCCAGAGGCACATTTTCCAACTAGTTTCTTACGTACCTAAATAATTGATGGCGCCCAAAACTTTAACTTTTCTTAACAAAATTAAATAACCACCAAAAATGAAATAATCCCAAGAAAAAAAAATTAAAAGGCAATAATGTCCAAACTATTTTAATTTTATTTCATTGGGGATTTTTTCATAATGAAATAATCTCAATTAAACCCAAAAAAATTAAGTAACCCTCAGACATTTTGACGTTATTTCTTGGAAGTTATTTAATTTTTCCCTCTGGGAGTTATTTCATGGGGCTTATCCGTAGCGCTGATAAATATTTACATCTGCAATGACACTTTTAAAAGAAAATTTCCAAATTTTAAAAATTTTCGAAAAAGACTTAAAAGACAACTAAAATTAAGGTGGCACGCAGAAAACTTTTCTAAAAAAAAAATTTGACCCCTGCTATACACGCACAGAAAAATATATATCGTTAAAATGTCGGTCATTGCACCTTTCATTGGATATGCAATTTACTTAAATATAAAAGCAGGCGTTTTCTTTTTAGATAAGATCTGTGAGTTCTGCAGTTTTACTGCAATTGCATTTCTTTACCCAGTAAAAATGTCTAAAATGTCTTAGGTGTGAATTCTCTTCTTTTTTTTTCTTTCTTTTTCAGAATTTTATTAACAAAATTCTCATTACTTCTAAAAATAAGATTAGATTACTTCATTAATATACTACACATTATTTGACCTATTTGACATTTAATAAACTTAAAGCAGCATAAACACATTTATACACAAAACATTTATTATTTTGAAAATAATCTCAAGATTTTAGTTTTTGCTGATATCAACAGAATTTTGATAATTTATACTCATAAATTTATAAGACAATTACAAAGCTATGTTCTTTAGCTATGAACCATTTTGAATAGAAATAGTGATATCTCTCTACTATCATCATCTCTAAAATTCAATACAATTCATATTAATGGCAATAACTACAATACAAACAACAACTACTACGTACGGCATATATTATAGTACAACACAGCATATAACAAATATAGAATATTAAATAATAAATGAACTTGTATTGATTCATCAATTGATTTGAAAATTTATGACATTAAACTAAAAGATAATTACCCTCAAAGAATCAAAAATGTTCATACATATGTATCTTGGATGTAGTATAAAAAAGACGAAGCAGTTTAAATATATTAGTTTAGACAGAATTGATAAAACTACCCAGTCAGAAATCGCCAGTGGTACAAAAAATCAAGCACTGGCATACCACTGGGTAACCATGGTATTAAAAATAAATGACTGGCAGAACACTCATTTGGGACGCTTTGCCAGCGTTTGCGAAAAGCGTTTTACCAGTATTTTTTTACAAAAATTTCGGTGGTTTATAAAAAAAACCACTGGCAAAGAATTGACTTAGAGTGACATGCCAGGGTTTGCAACCAGTGGTTATCCAGTGCTACCTAGCCAATGCTACCAGGCGTACAAAAATCAATTCACGGGAAAACCAATGATTTTATAAAAATGCTGACACTTCGTTAAAAAATGTTTGTAGTCGGAAGGTTCCGAGTTCAAATCCGGTTGCAAGGAAAAATTTTTTTTTGGATTTTTTTTAATTTAAAATTTTTTTGTTTTATAAAATCAATTTTTTTGTTTGTGGGAAAGCTCCTTCAAGACCAACTTTTTTTTTGCCCTCCCAACACTGGCATACTAGTTACAAAAAATTGTTTGCCAGTACTAGCATTTTGGCACAGCCAGTAGTTGTCCAGCTATTATCACTCATTTATGTCTTTAGCCATTAAATATTATATGTCTTGTTAGCTCAGTGGGTAGAGCAATCGTCTTCCAATCTGACAGCCTGGGTTCAAATCACGACAGGGTCAAAAAAATACATATGAACTTTTTTTTAATTTTATTTTGGAAAATATATTTCCAGACCACCTATTTATTGGTTTTACCAGCGTTTTGCCAACGTTTAAAAATTTTGTTCCTCCAGTGCTTTTCCGGCGCTTTTTGAACTGCCGGTCCTTTTGTCTAATGATGTTATCATTTTGGGAATGGGAAAGCACTTTTTGCCAATACTTGTACCACCTGTTAAAGTGCTTTGCCACCGCTTTCCCATTTGTATTTTTCTGACTGGGTATGAGGAGAAATTATATCAATTTTGAATTGCTAAATATTTTAAAGGTTCTAGTGAATACACTAAAAAAGAATATAATTAAAAATTCTATAGAATCTCTTTGAATCGGAATATTTCGATATTTAAGAAAAACTATGTTAGATTTAATGTTTTGACTATAAAGAAAAACGACGTTGGCCTAAATATTTTGGCTATAAAGAACAACTACTATGTGGATATAATATGTTAATTTAATCAAAAACATAATAATTCTGGCTTTAGTATTTGACTTTAAATAATAAAAATGTTTATTTTGATATTTTGATTATAAGGAATAATTTCAAAATTTTGAACTATAAATAATAGCTACGTAGCCATTTTCAGTTTCTAACCACCACTTTCTTATGAGTGTATTTCTAAGTAGCATATGAGAAAGATGAAGTATTGTAAAAATAATATCGATGCTAAAAACATTATAATGTTGTTTGTCATTTAATAAGAATTTTGTTGATAACAACAAACATCCAAACTTGAATACACGTATTCCCATACTCGTTGTCAAAGTCATCTCATTGATATCAAATTCAAAATATCATTTGTTTTGTATCTATATGGTTTTGTCTATGCGAAAATCTGAAATTGTCATTAAATCATTTAATGTATGAATTTCATTTTTGTGAAATTAAGTACAAGAAATTGATAGGCTTCTGTATTTTTGCTGCTGCTACAATTGCCACACCAAAACACAATTTTTGTATGATAGAACAGCAGTAAAATGTTGTTTGCTGGTTGTTGTTGTTGGTACTCCTGCTACTGTTCTAGTGGTTTGTTTTAAATGTTGTTATTTCTGCTGATATCAGCATCAAAAATAACACCCAATATTATGAGTTTTCATATGACATTATCTGAAGAAGCCTATCTAACATCTCAACAACATATTTTTGATGCGTACAATCATCATCAGCAGCAGTAGAATACCAAGAAGTAGATATAGTGAGGTTAATATTGACGCATATTTGTAGATTTCATAGCGTTGGGTTGTGTTGAAAGCATATTTGATATTTTGAAAATTTTAATTTAAAATTATAACTGATAGAATCAGCACATATTTGTGTATATTTGATAATATATTATGATTAGGTACTTGCCATATCGACGCTGCTCCAGACATGGCATGTGTTTGTTGAGAAAACAAGAAAAAGGTATGAAAATAGAATTGTACATGTTTAGTGAAACACTTTTAGTATTTAGAACAGAGTAGGAAAATAAACTGTACCCAACATGTACGGTACGCGTAAGGAACACTAGGGTATGTGTTCCTTACGCGTCTATCGTTTTAACGATTGTGTATTTGTACACAAACCGAATGCGCTATATTACGATTGTGTGATAACGAACGCAAACGTTACGATCATGTACCGTAAACCGTACCACTTTATAGGCAAAAAAAAAAAATTGCGCCGTATACCTTCGAATATAAAGTATTTTTGCAAGGCAATTTTTATTTATTTATTTTTTTTTTACCGAACGTAGTTTCGCTTTTTTTAATTTTTCATTATATCAACGGCATTTACAGTCGGATCTTAAAGTATGATATATCGAAGTTTTTGTCGCAAGGAGACCAATGTTTTGCTCCAAATACAATTGATTCCAAGAAAATTTTTAAAAGGCGACCCCTACGTTCGGCAACAAAAAAAAAATAAAAAAAATTTTAAATAATTTTACTGGAAATATCGACACACTTCTTTAGCAATAGTTTAATAATTTTTTGTGAGCTTTAATTTTTCTATTATTAGGGTTGTACATTAGGGTTATAGGAATTGAGATTTGGTTGGTAAATTCTATAACGGGATACTTGAGGTCAATGATTCTCAGAGGAAAACATTAGTTCCCTCCAGACAAAAACATCGATATATCACACTTTAAGATCCCACTGTAAATGCCAAAGATATAACGAAAAATTTAAAAAAGCGACCCCTATGTTCGGCAAAAAAAATAAATTTCGAAACTGCCTTGGAAAAATAATTTACATTCGAAGGTGTACGGCGAACTTTTTTTTGTGGTACTGTCTAATGAACATATTGTAGTTGTGGATTTTCTTCCGTGCACAATCCGAATATGCACCGTTTCTTGTAGATTTACATCAGGGGTGCGCATTTCATAGCACAATTGTGAAATTACTACCTCACACATATTCTTATGCTCTTTAAATTAGTCGTCAATGAGACAGCGACGAGTGCACATGCTTAACGGGTGTTTTGATATTTTTTTCAAGTGCATTGAAAAAAATTAATTACGACATTCAGAAAATATATGTTGAAAAAAGTTTTTGATATCATGCAATGCCTTTTACGTTATAAAACTTTTCAGAAATCTAGGGAATATGTTATTAAAAGACATTATGCTTATTTCCATAGTAAAATCTTTCATATGTAGTATACCTTTAATAGAAATAAAGAAAACAAATTGCCATAAAAGTATTAACATAGAAGATTTTGTTTAAAATCTATAAAAATAGGTTGCAGAAAATTTCATTAAGATTGTATAAAAATATGGAGATTGACAAATATGTAAAAGACATATTTTTAAATTCGCTCAATTTTTTTTTTACAGTACAGGTCTCTCCCTTGCTCACTAATACAATTATAAATCAATTTTGCGCATCCCTGAATTGCATGTTTATTTTTTTGTTGCAAACTCACATGATCGTTTAGTTTGTGTTCCTCATTCTCATAATCGTAGCGTACCCAATTCTGGTTGTGTGTATAAATACAGATGGAGTATTTGTTGTTTTTTCTGTAAGGAATGTGTTTGTGTACTGTGTTCAACGATGTGCAGTACGAAACGCTAAAGTACGGTTCGTTAGTGTTTATTTGCCTACCCTGATTTAGAAGTCATTTAATTTTTTAAAGTTTTATAAGTCCAAAAATGATAGTATTATAATTTAATAAAATAATTTTTGTTGCAAAAACAAATTTTCAAAACTACCTAGCAAAAAAAATAGGAAGTCATGCTTTACAAACCACTTCTTTCAGTGCTTCCAAAGTATCCGTTAGTGTATTTTTCTTGCTTTTTTAGAAGTAATTCTGAACAACTTTAAAAATTCCTTCTTTCATTGCTTTCAAAGTAATTTTAAAAGTAATTCTGAACATCAGAAAATCACTTAATTATTGCCTCTAAAGCATTATTGCTGTGAAAGTGATCCTAAGAAGTGGTGTGGATATAGTTTATTTCCAAACAGATGATCGCGGGTTCAAATCCGGACGAAACCAATCATTTTTAATTTTTTCCCCCAATTTTGTATTTAATATTTTAATAATTATAACCAATTTCATTAAATTCAATATTTTTAAAATTTTCAATTAAAAAAAAAAATAAAATAAAAGTGATGAAAAATAGCTTTTTATGCACTTGTGAAAAAATATTGAACTGTAATGAGCAATTCAGAACAATTCTGTTGTGCCAACCGATTTTTTCCCAAACGAATTTATTCGGTTGCTACAACTTCGTAATTCGGTTGCCCCAACCAATTTAGTTGTGGCAACCGAATTCGATTTTAGTTTGGTTGCGACAACCGGTTGCCACAACTGAATTCGATTGGAAAAAATTCGGTTGTCACAACAGAATTGTTTTGGGAGTGCGATCATTCAAAAAGTATACGTAGGGTAAAAATATGCTTGCAAAACTGTTTCCTACTGTCATACCTGGTTTCTGCAATCATATTAATCATTTAATAACACTGTGGAACAAATTCAGGTTAGCAAAAGTTAGGTCGATTCTGAGAGTGAGGGGGGGAAAGTAGAAGCTAAATTAGAAGACCCGTATCGCGGCGTTTGCTTATGTTAGTTCGAATTTTTTATATGGTTTTTTGGCTATAACTCGTCGACTAATTGATATTTTTAAATCTGTAAAAGGCAAATTATAGCTAAAGACCTGAACAACAATTAAAAAAAAAAAAAAAAAACAAAAAAAAAAAAAAATCAATCTAAATCAATTTTTTTTAAATTTTAATTGTTGCACAGGTCTCTAGCAATAATTTGGCTTTTAGAGATTTAAAAATATCAATTAGTCGACGAGTTATAGCCAAAAAAACCATATAAACAATATGAAAAAATTCGAACTAACATAAGCAAACGCCGCGATACGGGTCTTCTAATTTAGCCTCTATTTTCACCCTTCACGCTCAGAATCGACCTAACTTTTGCTAACCTGAATTTGTTCCACAGTGTAATCATACTTTACAAATGTACCTTAGATCGAAAAATAAAGTAAGCCATTGTAATCAGCATGTGCGAAATATATAGAGTTGATGGTCAGAACTGTTAAAAAAAATAAGAACATTTAGTCATAAATTGTAGTGCTGTTTTCACTGATTTTGCATTTTTTTTTGCTGGGTATATTCGTTCATTAGCAAAACAACAAAACTATTTTGGAATTTTAATAATTCTATGATATTAAAAAAACAAAAAAAAAATCACAAAATTTCTCTTCTCAACCACATTAACATCAAACAAATTGTTCTATTCAAAGAATATATTTGAAGTTGTTGCCATCTTATTATCATGTTTAAAAATAATGTAACTTTTTGCATAATCATTACATTGGTTATAGTAGTTACTCCCATACACATGCTACAATGGACATGACTCTAAATCCCAAAAAAAAAAACTTAATCCTTACACTCAATAACCCCCACTCTGTAAATAACATCAACATACCGTTGATAATGATGATGGCTTTTTAAAGTATAAGAAAAAGGAACAAAAAAATTACCCGCTTATCTAAATGCCAGCCTTACAGTCTCGTTTTCCATTATGATACAAAGATATGAATGGAAGCTCCATGCACAGGAATAAAAAATTAAAACAACTGAAATCAACAAAAGTAATCGAATGTCGCCAATGCAATGGATTGCAGTCTAATATATATACATTAGGGTGGAAGATATATTTGCAATTTGAAATTTTTTTAAAGAAAGCAAGGAAAAATCTAGGCAAAATTAGAAAATTTAGAGAACAAAACTGCGGCTGCTTTCATGTTTGGAATTTAAAGAAGAACTACAATTGCTTTAAAGTTTGAACTAAAAAGAAGATCCACCATTTTGTTTAATATTTAGACTACAAGAAGAGCTACTCGTATAATTGTGTCGATAAAAATAAATATATACATATGCATACACTCAAAATAGTTTGTAGTTTAAATTAACTGAAAATGTAATTTAAAATAAATGAAAAATCAATTGAAAACCGGTCTACTGACTTTTCATTTAAATTAAAAGAACTTTTCATTTATTTTTAAATGTTAATAAATAAACTACAAAATCCTTAGAAACATAATGATTTTTCATTTATATCGTTTTTTTAAATTTCAAAAAATTAACTACAAAATCCGTAACAATAAATGATATTTAGTTTATTTAATTTTTTTTTAACTGACCTAGAAATCGAAAAGGAATTCCTTTTTTAACAAAACATTTTAAATGAAAATATTAACTGTAACAGAAAATCCGTATTTATATGTAATTTATTTTTTAAATAAACGACAAAAACAGTTAAAAAATATATTTCTTTGTATTTTAACTGAATAATCATTTAAAAATAAATTTACGGATAACTTTTTAAATAAACTAAACTACAGTAAGTTACTGTAATAATATTTTCAGTGTAACAACTAATCACTTTATTTCATGTAATTTTTGGATTAAAAAGAAGTTTAACCCAACCTGAAGGTCTGAAATGTAGTAAAATGTATCCAGTGTATCGATTACAAAAATAAAATAATTTTTTAAATCATTAGAAACTTTCCTTTTATTTTAGTACAATTTTTTTTGTATAAAACAAGTTGTCCATTTTTCGGCCCACCCTAAGTTTTATAAAATACACTAAAATGGCTCTAGCTCAGACCACGTTTTATGGAACTGAAAAAAAACTTCATTTTTAAAATCCTGGGGAAATTTTCTTTCGTTTGAGTACCCACACGTGCATGTAAATAAGCCTTCCCTATTCTTTGGACCCAGTAGGCTTATGGGGCCCCGCCGCCACTAATTTTTAATATTGGTTTTTTTCGATTTTTATTCCAGAGGTCATATTATTTTTTTTTAAGTGTTCCCGCTAAAGTCCACTTTTGCCGATATAAATTTGAGCTTAAACTAACAACAATTTGCCATAAAAATGTTCTATTCGGAAAAAAAATAATTGAATAACAAAGAAAGTTGGACATATTCGGTCATTTGTATACCGAGAGATGCGTCTTCAAAAAAGCTCTCATTTCATACCCAATTTGTCTATTTTACTTTGAAATTATAAGAAATGTATTTAAAACGAAACCAACGCACTTTTAAACCCTTTTCTTTAGCATCGAACAACAACCCAACAACAAATTGCCGATGGTACAAAGAACATAGCACTGGCAAAGCGTTGCTTTACAATGGTACAAAAAAAAAATGCATTGCAAAAGCACTAATTTAGAATGCTTTGCCAACCTTTGGAAAGAGTGCTTTCCCAATACTTGTTTTACAAAGTTTACTACTGTTTATGAAAAAAAACCACCGGCAAACCATCGGTTCAAAACGATTTGCCAACGTTGGGTAAAAGGACTTTTCCAGTGCCTGTTTTAAAAAATTTACAACCGTATATAAAAAAAATATTACTGGTAAAACATCGGCTTAAAATGAATTGCCAGCGTTTGCTAAAAGGACTTTGCCAGCACTTGTTTCACAAAATTTACGACTGTGCATGAAAAAATACTTCTGGCAAAACATTGGATTGCAGCGATTTCCCAACATTTGCAAAAACGATTTTGCCAGTACTTGTTTTACGAAACTTATGACTGTATGTAAAAAATACATAAACTGATCACCTAATGTTCACCCTATTTAAGTACCAGTTTACAAGTCTATTGATAGAACTGGAAAATTGTTCTTATGGTAAAATTTGTGTGAAAATCTATTAAATTTGTAGTTTTAAGCAGAGATGTATTCGCTTATTAGATACAGTGCTGCTATACTAAAATTTACGTTTCTCTGTTTTTTCGGGATTGGGATTTTACAGAATTTTTCATGAAGAATTGAATAAAAAACAGTTGATCTAAAATACCGATTGGCAGAGCTCTTATTTTACTATTGTTACCAACGCTTTGCCAACGTTCGGAAAGATAAACGGCCAACCGAAGATCGACGTTATCATTTCAAGGTTGACCCAGTACTTTAATTTTCGAAAAACGGACGCTTTGCCAGCGCTTGCTTGCCAACGTTTTGCCGTTTGTATTTTTCTACATGGGAAATTACCTGCTTTAAATAAATGTTACCCTACATACATTCTCACTCATACACAAACAATCATCATCATTCTGATATAGTCATACTGTACATGTAACAAATACTACACTTTTTAGGATGGAGTTCTTTTTCTGTTATCAGTTGAGAAACGACTCACTACTCCAACAATATTTACAGGCAGAGGAGAGGGCATTTGAAAAAGTTAAGTTAAACAAAAAAAAAAAAAAAATCACAGACGACGCAGATGAAGATGCTTGTGGTATGCAACATTATCAGTAGTGTTGATGCATCAGCCTCCAAGCAGCGCATTCATTCAACTGCAGCAGGAGTACATTACTTTATTATGTCTGCGTATAAGTGAGTGCGTATGTGTGAGAGTATCTGTGTAAGTGTTTAAAGTATAATTTACATGGCAACCAAACAAGCGCCACTAACAACAACACCATAAATATTAATGCGTTAACTACAACAAAAACGATGAATTAACAAAATGTTTTAAAATGTTGAACAAAATTTTATTATGTCAACCTAATCGCTAAACCACTATTCGAAAAAAAGGAACAAGTTTTTCTCCCTTTTGAGATAATACAGTTGAATTATCTACTATAAAAGGACTTAAATGATTTTCATTCAAATTAAATTTATTTGCAGTTTGTGAACTTTTGAGAAGGTAACAACAACTGATTTGAAAAAGAGAGTTTTTGAGATTTTTTCGGTTGTGCCTTAAATAAAACTACATTGTACATTGAGCTGTGGATTACAGATAAGCTTCTAAAATACATTTTAGTCAATCTTTAAAATTTATATTTTTTAATTTAAATTTAAAAGTCATTGTTTTTGTTATAACAGTATTAAACTCTAAAAGTTTTTGTTGTGTAGCAGCTAATCATCTTTTGTAGTCTTTGATTATTTTTATTCTTCTGTCTTGTTTTCTTAGTTAGTCTGGTCTTATGGTCAATTAAACACAAACGGAGAGATCGCTTGGAATAGATAGTAGGACCTCATGAACTGTTTTTTTTTTTTTTCAGTTTTAAAATGAGATAAGCTTGAAATACAGATTGATAAAAGCTTAAGAAATAAAACACTTCAGAAAATTAAAAACAGTGAAATATAAAAATTGTGATCTTTGGAATATATTTAGTTATTTTGTTGATACCGATTGCACTCTTCTTCTCTTAATTAAGCAACGAAAGAATATTGAAACTTGTATTATTCGAGTGAACACTACTGTACCCAGCAAAACCACACGTTACTAAATAATAGGGATTCATACATAAAGTTAGTCAAAAAATTATTAAAACGTCTTGCATATAAAAAGTACTATTTAGTTTTCAGAAATTTTTTTTCCTGAAGTTGTGTTTTCTGCAAATCTTTTAATTATATTTTTCACAACTAAACTAATTTTGAACAAATGTTTTATTAATTTAAAAATTATGCTGATAAACACATTGGCAAAAATTTTTTGTGTTGCCTTGAGATTTTTAATAAGCCAAGAACAATTCAAGAGCTAAAGGATAAGATAGTTCGGCACATTAACGACATTGAACCTCAATTATGTCTCAGAGTCATTGAAAATATGAACCATCGGATAAAGGTATGCCACCGAAGCCGTGGCGAGCATTTGGCCGATATTTTTTTTTCACATATCATCATATCTATCATAATAAAAAATATTAAGATAATTCGCTGAAAACTTTTTGTTTTATTTACAATTAACATCGTGCGTCTTGGTTGGACCACCCTTTATATATAGCAATTGTTGTTTTGATAAATTTTTGTTCATTTATTAACAAAATTTAATTTCTTAACTCTAAAATATTTTGTTCAAAAGGCAGTAAAATTAATTTGATATAATTTTTTGTCAATTTAAAAAAAAAGTATTAAATATGTGCAAAAAAATTTAGTTTGGTTGGTTTTGTCGCGTCATTCCTAGTGCATGTGAGAACTATTTGTAATTGTCGGATATATCAATAAATTAACACTGAGTGTTTTCCTCAAAGTATTTATAACACTATGGAACATTTTTGGGATTATTGTCTGGGGGGGGTGAGAAATTCCAAGTCAGGGTGATGGTACTAGGTCAGTATAGTAAAACCCTCAAAGGGTTTGGCGTTCGTATGTGTCATTTTTTTTTATGACCTTTTAAATTTTTTCCTTATCTTGATGTTTTTTCGCTTAGTTGTATTGTAACATTTTGGCAAAAACGTAGTTTAACATAACTCGAGAACCACTTGTCCGATTTTGATGAAACAAATTTAGAAAAATTTAGAATTACAATTTCTCTAATCTGTTTCTATACCGTTTTCCTATATGTGCAACACTTTCGAAGTTAAAAATTAATGTATGAAGGGAAAAAAGTATTTTTTGCCTAAAAATTTAAATATTTTTTTTTTAAAATTCATAAAAAATCCAAAATGGAAAAAAGTGCCAAAACTAATTACTTTCGCGTAAAGTCACATAACTCATGAGCAAAAAAAGGCATAGATCATGAAAATCGATGCACGCGTTTCTCATTTATTCACAATTAGGTAAATGTATGAATTTCAAAAATTTGCTCCAGATATGCACAACATTATTTGGAGAAAACATTGACACTCACAAGCCGAACTCTCTCATATTTTTCTACTGTACTAAAAGAGAAATATTGATGTGGCAACACTGGTTCTGTAATGTTCACATAAAACATGCATTGTCATTATACTTCTTCTCTTTCTCACACTGGTTCTGTGATTTTTGTCATTCAACAAGTGCCGACGAACGCGAACAGTAAAAGTGATTTTTCTCCAGTTTTTTAAAAGTGAACAAAAGAGAACAGAATATGGAACTGTGCAAGCCAGATATAAATAGCTTTTGCTACTGCTGTGGTCAATATGTCTCAAAACATAAAAAAAGGGGAAATTTCAGTACTGATTTTGTTCAAACATACGAGATGTACTTAAACCAAAATGTTATAGTGAACGAAAATTGGGTACCAAATATAGTGTGTAAAAGCTGCTACAACCGTCTAATGGATTGGAAAAATAGAAGACGTGAAAGTATGCCATTCGGTATCCCAATGACTTGGACTAATCCTGGCGAAGGTCACAATCCATTGAATTGCTATGCATGTGCGAATAAAGGAGCCGCAAAAAGGATAAGAAAATCGTATAATTACGTTGGTGTTGCAAGTGCCGCAACACCATTGCCTCATTCGGACCACATTCCTGTGCCAAAAGCTTCTAGCCCAGATATTTTCTCTTCTACGACTGCTCCGACATATCATGCACGTGATGATTCCCCATATGAGCCATCAGTATCCAATGAGCCAATTTTAATAAATCAAAATAAGCTTGATTCAATTGTTGCCAAGTTGGAATTAACACAGCATAAATCGGAAGAGCTGGCTTCCATTTTGAAATCAAACAATTTGTTGGCACCCGGTGTGAAAGTCACAGCTTATCGAAGTCGTCAGGCAACACTCCAAAGTTTATTCCTTGTGAATGATGAAAAAACTTCTGCATATTGCCCGGATGTAGGAAAATTGATGGACGCAATGGAAATAAAATATGAAGCAGATGACTGGAGATTATTTATTGGCAGTTCAAAACTCAGCTTGAAGGCGGTTTTACTGCATAAGACCAATAAAAAACCTTCAGTTCCAATCGCCTACAGTACAGAAACGAAAGAAACATATGATGCACTGGAAAATATTTTAAAAATGGTTAACTACGCCAAACATATGTGGCGCATATGCTGCGATTTAAAAGTTGTAGCAATGCTTTGCGGTCTTCAAAGCGGCTATATAAAATATATGTGCTTTTTGTGCGATTGGGACACACGATTTTCCGGTGACCAATATGCATGCCACGGATGGAAACTCAGAGAGCACAGCAGGTTACAAACGGCCAATATTATTCGTGAGCCTCTAGTGCCGAAGGAGAAGATATTGCTGCCTCCACTGCATATTAAACTTGGAATTGTTAAGAATTTTATCAAAACTGTCGCCAAAAGAGAAGAAGTTTTTTTGTGTTTGAAACTAATTTACCCGAGACTCAGCGAAAGTAAAATTAAAGAAGGTAAGTTATAATATCACATTCATTTCCCATGATTTCCATCTTAACAAATTAATTTTTTCCAATCAGGCGTACTAAATGGTCCAGATGTACGAAAGCTGATTAAAAGTGACGCATTCAACAATATTTTGATTGACGCTGAATTGAATGCATGGCAGGCAATCAAAGAAGTAATAGAAGGCTGATTGGGAAAGCATCGTTCTAACAACTACGATGTTTCTGTCGCAAGGATGTTAAGAGCATCCTCGGAAATTGGTGTCCACATGTCCTTGAAAATCCATTATTTACATCGTCATCTGGACTACTTCAGCAAACAATTGGCTACCGAATCTGATGAACAAGGTGAACGCTATCATCAAGTTGCTATGCCATTTGAAATGAGGTAATACTGATTTTTTATTTTTTCAAACTCATTTTAATAAAACAAAAACTTACAGATATAGAGGCAAAAAGTCGCCGAGTGCAATAATTGCGGAAATTTGCTGGTGGAGTAAGTTAGTGTGGCAAGACAAGGATGATCTTGATGATAAAGAATTTTCAGGAGATGCAGAAGGGCCAACAGTGGAGTCACACATTCACATTATGTGTGGTTCAGAAACTGATGATAGCGATGAATGCGATGCCACTAGTCCCGAACAACCACCATCGAAAAAATCTAGGCAATATTTATTAAAATAAATAAAAATAAATAAATAAAATAAAAATAAAATATTATAAAAATGTTTACTTAATTTTTATAGTAGTTTATGGCCAGAAGTCTGGAGTTATTGGGGAAAATTTATGAAAAAGGCGATAAATGACACTTTTTTGAATAAAAACAAATATCAATATTCTTGTCAAAATGGGATACCTTCACTTAATTGTAAATAAAAGCAGAACGCGTTAAATTTTGTTAATAGGTTATGTGATTTTACATGAAATTAATAACACTTGATCCTTTTTTCCGTTTTGGATTTTTTATGAATCAAAAAAAAAAAAAATTTAATTTTTAGGCAAAAAAATATTTTTTTTTCTCCACAAATTTATTTTTACCGGCAAAACTGTTGATTATAAAGAAAAACGTTATATGAACGTATTAAAGAAATTGTAATTCTAAATTTTTCTAAATTTGTTTCATCAAAATCGGACAAGTGGTTCTCGAGTTATGTTAAACTACGTTTTTGCCAAAATGTTACAACTAAGCGAAAAAACATCAAGATAAGGAAAAAATTTAAAAGGTCATAAAAAAAAATGACACATACGAACGCCAAACCCTTTGAGGGTTTTACTATACTGACCTAGTACCATCACCCTGACTTGGAATTTCTCACCCCCCAGATTGGCTGTTGTACTGTGTAATTAACAAGTTCAAGTGACTTTTAGTGAATTGCTAACTGAAAATTTATTAATTTTAATTTATATAATTTTAAACGTTTTTAATTAATTTGTAAATTTGAATTTCTGAGCCCCACAGGAAATAGTCCAACGGCGTCAAATCGCACGACCGAGGCGGCCAATCGACTGGACCATTTCGTGAGATAACACGTTCTCCAAACTTGGTTTGCAATAAATTGATTGTGACATTCGCTGTGTGGCTTGTGGCGCCGTCCTGTTGGAATCACATGTCCTCCAAGTCCATATCATCCAATTGGGGCCAAAAATATTCGGTTATCATTGAACGGTATCGATTCCCATTCACAGTAACGTGCCGGTCTTGATCATCACGGAAGAAGTACGGCCCAATGACGCCGCCGGCCCATAAACCGCACCAAACCGTAATTTTTTCGGGATGCAATGATGACTCATGGAGTACGTGTGGATTGCTGTCTGACCAATAACGCATATTTTGTTTATTGACGAAGCCATTCATTATGACGACCATAAATTGGACGTAGCGCTCTTAACGTTGTGGCCACTGACTCCGAATTTCGGTAGTAAATTTTAATAATTTCGACTCGTTGTTGGCTCGTATATCTTTCCATCATGAAATGGCAAACCTTACTGAAGAGAAATTTCAAAAGAGCGGCAAGAAATATGGCGTAGTTTGCTGTTCCTGTCTTTCTACTTTTGTAGCGTCCCTGTTGAAGAACCCTATATTTAAATAATACCCGTCTAAAAATCTACATATATGGAACATACAGGTTTAATGTATGTTCATGCATGATCATAAACATGAATGCTTTTCCATACATGGACTCATAAATCTCCATAGATTTCGTTAATGCACAAGTATGGGCATATATGGATGCATGTATGGTGATTTATGCATCCATGTATGGAAGAGCATGCATGTTCATGATAATGCACGAACATACATTAAATCTGTATGGATCCATATATGTCTATTTTTACCTGGGTAATTTAAATAAATTAATTTATATTTTTTGACATAAACTGTTTCATGTGTTTTAAATAAAGAATTTTGAGTATGTACTATATTACAATTTCGATTTTATATTACAATTTCGATTTTATATTTCATTATGTTTTATATTTTTTATCAAATTCATTATAACAATGACATACTTTGCTTAAGATACATTTGAAATTGATAAAATACAAAAAATGAGCATAAAAATTAATAATGAATCGACAAAATATGAATTAATTAAATAAAATGCATTGTTGAATTGAATAAAATGCATAGGTAAAACAAACAAAAGAATTATTCAATGTGATTAAATATAATTGTTAACATAACTACTTTTTGAATACATTTGACGATATTTTGTCAAAATAACACCTCATCAAATAGTTAAACGCCAAAATATAAATTTACTAAACAATGTGTTAAATTGACGGATAGGTTTTGTTAGTTGTATTGTGATCACCCATTCATCAATTTAATATGGATTTTAGTGGATTTCACCAATGTTTTTGTTTCAGTGCATCTGATCGTATTTAATTAGATATAATTCGATCTTATAATATACAATTGGATAAATCAGTTTTTAAATCCAAGTTGATATTTTTGGATTAATTCCCTTTTACTCGGGAAAATTTTTTCTATTAAACATAAAATGTGGTTACGCTTGATTCGAACCTGGAGCCTCTGAATGTTAGCCGTCAATTCGACCCCAAAAAAATGAAAAAAAAAAATGTTTTTATTATTATTTTACATTTATAGATCATGAAATATGTTATTTGTGATCGGTAATTTATTAGTTTATGTTTTAAAATAATTCAAAAGGAAACGAGTAATGTACGAGTATATCTCATCCATTTTCAAAGTTTTGCTGGGTTAGTGAATGCAGTAGATGTGATTTAAAGACACGAATGGCTCGTGGAACATGTGATACAATATGTGTTAAATGGTCAACCATGGTATTGAACAACAGGATCAATGATCATCATCTTTGTAACTTAACATTTTTGGTAAATTATATTTTAAAAAAAGTTCACTTTTGATTGCATTGTTGTTTTTATTTTTATACAAATGAACACAGTGTAAAAACGGTAATGACATATCATTATTTTTTGGACTACCAATAATGACACTGGCTTGATTTCTGCATTATTTGAAAACATATTATAATGGGTTACTAATAACTAGTTATTTTCTTTTAAAATAAAAATAATGCGGTACTACCCAGTATAGAAATGGTAATGACATATCATTATTTTTTGGACTACCAGTAATGACACCCACTTACCTTCTGCATTATTTTGAAACATATAATAATGAGTTACTGATAATGACTTATTTTTATCATTATTTCAAATAGAAAATAATTTTCTAGATTTTTTTTAAATTTTTTGAAATCTATTTTTAGACTCAATATTTTTTAAATACTGGTAAGGATATACATATGTAACCACATATTTTTTTTATTTTTTGTATGTTGGCGAGTAAGCTACTTGTGTGCAGCAGGTCAATCATGTTTTTATCTATTAAATATTACATGTCGATATAGCTCAGATCGTAGAGCTATTGACTGGCAATCTGTAGACCCAGGTTCGATTCCCGCACCAGCAAAAATACGATAAAAAAATTTTTTTTTATAATTTATTTTTTCGAAAATCTATTTTTAGACTCATCATTTTTGTCAGTACTAGTAAGCACGTAGGTAAGGATATATTTTTTGATTTTTCGTATGCTGGTGTGTAACCATAACTCATTATTGTTCGCGACATCGCCATATAAAGGTAATAAGAAATGTAATAACAAAATTAACTAGTTCCCATTACCAAGTATGTAGTTACATAACCACATATCTGGTAATGATTTTCTACACTGGGTAATAATATATTTTTTTATCATTATTTCATATATAAAGTAATGTCTCGGTAATAAAGTTTATTTCTGATCAGATATGTTTAGATGTAAATATATATGATTAAATCAATTATTTTGGGGCCAGATCTGATCATATATGGCATATGTGATACACTTTATGGCATATGTGATACACTTTATCGCCAGTTCTGACAAGATCTACAACTAGATCTGTTTATATCTAAAGAGATCGGGAAAATTTGGTGATTTTCATGACCAGATTTGATACCAGATCTTATCCATTTATGCTGGTACCAATATAAAAATATACAAACAAATTTTTTTGGGACAATTACTCGGTAAAAAGATCGAATTACAGGCATAAGTTCATTAATTTTAAAGTCTAAATCAAATTCGATTTGATTTGATTACATATGATGCGCAAGATCGGCCTTAATCTGATCCGATCTAATTAGATTTCACATTTGTGCCCAATTTTGAGATTTACTTAGATTTGGTACAATCAGATCTACTGAGATCTGGTCAGATCTGATCATCATTTTTAAACGGGGTGCTAGTTTTATTTTATAAAAGATCGTTTTGATCAAGCATCATATCGACTGATTTGTTTTCGAGTTTTGATTTAATTACCAATTTGTACCTACTACTCGAAAATGAGGGGCTGATGTATAGAGTATCAAAAAATTCGTCCTGCCGATTGAGAAAAATATTTCAGGTTATTTTAAGATTATTACGTAAATGATTTGAAAACAACGATTTACATTGAAATGATAACAAAGTCTTATTTTGTTTTGCATGCACTAAATACAATCAAATTCGATCATCGTCTTTTAAGGCAAGTATTTATTTATAGAAAAAAACATGTTTAAAAACATAAGATTAGACTCTTAAATATCAAAAAAAAAAAAGAGAAAAAACACGTTGTTTTTTATTTAAAAATAAAATTGTTGCCACATTATCTTGAAATTGTAATTTCTTTCATTAAATTCATATGATTGTCATATGATTTCAACGTGATTTCTTATTAATGAGATTTTTTTGTTCAACATTTTGTGTATTAAATATACTTTTTTAAAAACATATTGATGGGAAATTTAGATTAAGTTGTATGTGCCACTTGTAATATTTTTGTGGTAAAAAAACATGACTGATTTGTTTTTAATCTTTTTTTGATTTTATTTTTTCAATTTATTTTTTTTTCAGTTTAATTTAAGTTTGTTTGTCTTTGTGTTGGTTTTGGTAGTTTTTTTTTTTTTTTTTTTTTTTTAGAAAGCAGGTCGTCTTTTCTATGGTAAGCGCTGGTATTTATTTATTTTAAAATTATAGTAATTTTAATGTTTATCGATAACATAAATAAACTGGAGTAGGTAGTTATACAAAATATAAAAATTACAAGTTTCCATAATGGTTATGTGATATTTTTCTCTGTTATTATCAGCGCGTGGCATCAAATACATTCCTTGATTTGAAAAAGAGACAAGTAAATGTATATAAATTTACTTTTAATAGAGTTATGAAAGAGTTTAATAAAAATTGTGTATTTGCGTAAGTCGAAATTTAAGAAACAAAAAAAAAAAAAATTGGGTAAAAAACTTTTTAAAATCGTTTCAACTATGATACTCCTTTGGCGGGATTGAACTTGCAGATTTTTAACTTTTTTCCCCGTGGGAGATTTTAACGAACAGCCACGATAATAATCTCTGACATGTTTATGTTAAATTCTTAAACAGCAATTCTCAAAATAACCTTTAAAACACCTTGACTAAAATTAACATAATAATGTTTCCCTTAAAGTTGTAACGTGCCGCCATAAATAACCTACTTATTCATACATGTACGCTCATAAAAAGCTACTTAAAATTAATTAAAAATTACTTTGCAGAAAAACAGCTGAAATTAGCAGATTTTTTGCTAAATACTTGTAAGTTAAGAACACCAAAAATAAAACTGCCAAATTTACAAAATTTTTGTTATATTTTAGTTAACTTTTATTGGATGAATAATAGGGTCGGTAAATTTGTATGAGTCCGAAAAAAATGAAGAAGCGTATAGCAGAAACGTGATCTACACTAATATCTAAGAAAACTACCCGAAGAAACTATGGGTCTAAAATGAAAACCTCGCTCTAAAATTTTTATGGAAAATTTATGAAAACTTTTGTGTTAGGTTTATAAGAAAGCGTTTTTTCGAATTTCAAATTTATGCAGTTTTTACAAAACCACTAAAATTAAAATGCTTCTCGGCGGGAGCGAGGTTTTCATTTTAGACCCATAGTTTCTTCGGGTAGTTTTCTTAGAATTTCGTGTAGCCCACCCTAATGCATAACTTAAAAATGCGGTAGTCAGAACAGATGGCTTATCTTTTACAAATGGTATGTGTCTTTAATAACTTATATTGCATTTTGGATGGTAAACCGGAGATATATGATATAGAAATGTAACGACGATAAATTTTTAAACAAACTGTAGATGTCGCTAACATGTAGGAAATTTTTTAAAATTTTTTCAAGGGAGGATTTTATTTTTGGGGATTTTTTTTTAATTTTTGATAATTACAAATTTGTAACTAAAAAATTGTAAACAGTGTTGCCATTTCAGTGCTTTTCGGGTATTTTTTGGTGCTTTTTTCCTTCCCATACCCGGTGATTTTTTACAAATACCCGTTTAAAAAAGCGGGTATTTACAGTGCTTTTTACGATTTCTGGCAGTGCTTTTAGTGCTTTTTGTACAGTTTATATGTTTGGTATTTGTTCTCGCTTTTTTCAATTTTTCTTCAATTTTCTGTCAAAGTTGAAAAAATAACACGAACTAAACAAAAAATACATTTTTTCACAATGTTTGTAGTACAATTTTAAATAGCAACTTCGATATATTTAAACTTCTAAATTTTTAAATATTAGTTTGGTGCTTTTTTACCCCTTTTTTGGTTATTTTTTGAACTTTTTTTACACGATTTTACAACGCTAAAATGTGTTTTTGAATTCTTGATTTAATTTTTTCAAAAAATTAATATCGTGCTTTTTTACCCCATTTTTGTTAAATTTTTACCCTTTTACCCGTTTTCACAATGCTCACGGTGCTTTCCTGCCTTCAAGAGTTGGCAACACTGATTGTAAATTTAAAAGATTTAGTTTTAGGTCGAAAATGTTTTAAATTAAAGTCGATCAAATTGGGTCTGTTAAAGTATTTCAAAATTTCTCCAAAATATTTGAATTATTGAAGAAATGTTGTCTAAATATTTATAAATCTTGAAATAACGAAAAGCAACCAAGCTCAATAATTAACCAACAAATCTTTTATTTTCAAAATACTGAAGAAAAAATGTTCTCTATAATAAGTTTCGTGTCAAAATTGTGTAGAATTTGTTCTCTTGAAAATTTAATGTACAAGACTATTATTTTGAAAAAGTGACATTTCAGCTTCTTATAATAAAAAAAATTTTCTGTTGTTGTTTTTTCTTTGATATTTTAAATGTTTAATAACGCTCCTAGACGAGAACAAGAAATTCTCATTGAGTTTGTAATTTAACTTAACAAATATTTCCAGAAATTCTAAAAATGTCGTCCACTGACGATTTCTTTAGTATTTCTTTGTAAAATATTAAATTTTATTTACGTTTCTGAGTCATTTCTTAATAATTTTCTGGACTAAAGAGCGATGCTAACTTAGCTTATATTTTTTCTTTTAAATTGGGTTTTTGTTTAAATTAAATCAAATTTGTTATAAAATTGGAAATTTAAACTTTCAAAATGGGAATGAGCTAAAAATTTTCGGGCAACACTCCTCATTAAAAAGAGTCTGTTGCATTAAAAACCTGTATTGCTGTAATTCAGGAACATGCGAGATCCCTGGGGTAAACATCTGTCATTTATTTTCACGAAATAATGTAAAGAAAACAAATTTTTTTTTGGTTCGAAAATGTCGAATTTTGTGCCGAAAAAGCATCATTTGCGGGAAGTTTTGCTTTAGTTCCTCAATTTGAAAAAAAGTGCAGCTGTAGCACATCGATGCTTACCCTGATTATCTTCAATTGATTTCAACGTGCGAGATTGCTGATTTTGACACGGAAGATAAAGACCGCCCAGGTCAGCCAAAAAAGTGTGGACATGCAAAATCATTGGGGGTCGCTCAAGCAGCAGTTTCAAAACGTTTGCAAGCAGCAGGGTATGGGTATTGTATGCTGTGTTCGCTGGCGTACCTAACAATCTAATAATTCTTACTAAGTTAATAAAACCAATTACATATAGTGGAAAAGTTTGATAGCCCAAGTGAGCGAGAATCCAGATGGAGTTTTACTATGATTCGCCCTGCAGGGCGAAGTACACTTGAATAAGCCGATCGGATTCCAGTTCCCATCTCACCAGTCGATTATTCTTGTTAGTTACTTAGAAATAACTACTTATTGTATTTAGAACATGTTTCCTGACTTAACCCGACTCACCTGCCAATTATGCTTTTGTAAGTTACTTAGAAATAATTATTAATCATATTTACAAAATGTTTCCCCGTTCCACGATTAAACCTGATTCCTCAGCCGATTATTCTCGTGAGTTACTTAGAAGTGAATACTAATTGTATTTAGAACTAGTTTGCCCATTTCACGACTTAACCCGACTCCACTGACAATTATTCTCATGAGTTATTTTTAGAAATATTTACTGATTGTAGTTAAAAAACTAATCATATCGAACCAGTGATAGAGGCGAAGGCGGATGTTATCATTATATTCACCGAGTTGCCGAAACCGTTTACAGGAATCCGAAATATTACAATAAGCAAATTAAGTTGTTTAAGAACTTGGTAAATATAGCATACAACTTTATTTACCAAGTTCTTTACTTGCAGTTGTATTGAACAAAAGAAGCGATCGTTGTTTTATTTATTTGACGAACCTGAACCAACTGAGTCGTATCCCAGCCGAAGATAAAATTGCATTACAAAATAACCTCTGGAAATATCCAAAAACAGTGTTACATATATACAGTGGTGGAAAATATAATAGGGACATTCAACCTTTTTCTAAATTTTTTCTCGTTGCCTTTATTTTTAAAGTTCAAAATATTGGCTAAATTCGCCCAGAAATACGAGGAGATGGTTCAAAAAATTGTGCAGAATTTTAACGTGATGTCTGTTTTTTTATTTTGTCACTTGTTATAAGTGGGCGTGGCTTTAAATGCAAAATAAGCGATGTTGACCTTCTATCAAATTATATAGTAAAATTTAGCGAGCACTGATCGGATCTATACAAACTGTATGTTTTCGGAAATCCTATAAAATTTGCTTACATCCTGCGTTATTTTTATCCGCAAAGGGTCTCCAGACTTACCATGACAGTGCCTTAGACATGGACAAATTTTTCGTTGTTTTTAGCGATTTTAAAATAAAGTTACCAACACTGAAATTTTAAAGTGAATAGGATTATGCTATACCTACTTCGATATAAGAAATAAGTCAAGTTTTTTTCTATGTTAAGTATAAAGCATTTCGCACTAAAATTTCAGTGTTGTTAACTTTATTTTAAAATCGCTAAAAATAAAGAAAAATGTGTTGATGTATAAAGCACTGTCATGGTAAGTCTGGGGACCCTTTGTGGATAAAAATAACGCAAGATTTAGGAAAATTTTATAGAATTTCCAAAAATATGCAGCTTGTATAGATCCGATCAGTGCTCGCTAAATTTTGCTATGTAATTTGCTAGAAGGTCGATATCGCTTATTTTTTATTAAAAGCCACGCCCACTTAAAACGAGTAACAAAATAAAAAAACAAGCATCACGCTAAAATTCTGCACAATTTTCTAAACCATCTTCTCGCATTTCGGGGCGAATCTTGCCAAAATTTTGATCTTTAAAAATAAAGGCAGCGAGAATAAAATTATAAAAAACTTGAATGTCCCTATTATATTTTCCACCACTGTATATATATAATGGTATAAGAAGTGCAACATTAAAAAATGTAACACAAATTTTACCCTATAACTTTTTCCAACTTTAATTAAAATATATTTTATTTTATTTTAATCAAAATATCTTTTAGAAATATGTCAGATTTTCAAATGGATTGATTTGTCTGTAAGTGGTTTATTAGTTCGAGTGGTTTATTAGTTTACAATGGAGAATCAAAGACAAGTGCAAAAAACAAATTATTGAAACTATTCAAACATTCTGCCCGCGAGGTGGCACGGTTCGTGCAATGTTCGGAAACGTTGGGCTTAAAATAATTTAAGTTCAGAAAGTTCCGGACAGAAGTGCTAAGAACATTGATGTCAAAAGAACAAGCAAAACTTCTACGAAACTTACGTTTCTTAGTAGACTTTTCGCAGCTTCCTGAACAGGAATTTTATGTGGCGGATGCTGGAGGCAATCTTCCTGAAAAGTATCGGAAAAAGGAGTCAACCTTTTGTTACATTGGGCTCAATAAACTCAGATATTTATATTAAAGAGTGTCTTCAAAAGAGATTACTTCCATTATTAAGACAATACAACGTATCTACATTTTTCTGGCCAGATTTTACATCATGTCATTATAGTAAAAGCACAATAGAATGGTAGAATCAAAATAATGTTATTTTTGTTGCAGAAGAGGCCAACCCACCAAACTGCCGAGAACTGCGGCCAATTGAAAGATACTGCGCTTTGGTCAAAAAAGAACTAAATAAGATCATCTCTAATTTTAGATACAAATGGACAGCTGGTACCAAAAAAGTCACCGAAACACTGTTAAATTACTTATGGGAGCATATTAAACAAAATGAAAAAATTTATATCATGAGTTTAAAATATTATGTAAAATGACACAGAATAAAGATCTTTAAAAAATACTTAATCCAACAACAAGCAGTTTTTCTTTTAATGTTAAGTTTTATTTAATATTTTATGTGTTGCACTTCTTAATGACACACTCCTTAGTTTCTATTATTAATATTCTATTATCTATGTGGTGTTGTTTAAGTAATTTCTCAATATTTTTAGCCAACTTTAATTTAATTAAGTTTATTTTTATTTAAAAAATAATCATCTAATAACAAAACAAAAAAAAATAATAATAATTATCTATTGATAATATAAAATTTTCGCTTTCTCTATGCAATTGATTATTTAAAAAATTTTTGTGCTTTTTTTTTAATCACCGTTAAACTATAAATGAACATAAATTTCTAAAAGATTTGTTTTAAGCGATAAATGGACGTGTATTGAACAGATTTAAAAATTCGATTAATTTTAGTCATTTGTGCCGATAACTGATTTATACTTTATTACCAAATCGTAATCATGATCAACAAAAGTAACAACAAAAAAAAACTGTTTTTATTTTTAATCATATTATTATGGGTGGTGGCAAAAATAACAAATGTGACAGAGATTTATGAGTTGAAGTTTATTATTTTTAATATAAGGTTATCTCTACTTAAAAATATTGATTAACCACGAAGATTTGAATATTCATATACATATTTTTTCTATTCAAGCAGGAGTGGTTGGTTTAATGATAATACAAGTACTGGAATTGTAAATAATTTGTATAGATTATACAATTATGATATAATAACTTAGTGAGAAATACCTTGATTAGTATTTGGAAATTGAACGCAAAGAGAAAATACGTTAAAAATCCATCAAATTGATAGAAATAACAACCAATATTTATTTAAATTTTCAAGGACTGTTATTGAAATTGTTTTGAATTCTAATTTTGGTATAAATTTAAGTAAATTTAATTTCTGGCGCCCAATATGTGGCCCATAATTCATATACATACGAGTATTATTTAAAATCCAAAGAACACGTTATTATATCCACTGTTTATGGCATAATACACTTTCAGTGATACATTTTCCTTAAATTTCCAAACATTTTTGTAATTTGATTTAATTGCTTACTCAAATTGTATAACGTCATCTCAAGTTGTTGCAATCTCAAACTTCTCTTTATTCTAACAACGTTTTCTTAAATTATTCATAACGTTAATTTTTTGTTTTACTGATAAACATTTTAATTACTCATATTAAAATTGTTGAATATTTTAATATAATAAAAAAGAAAAAAAATCACTTACAATTTTATTATTTCTGCTGATTACAGGAAATGCCAAAAGATAAAGTAAACCATAACACACTGATTTGCATATCGAATACTTGTATGAGATGTAAAGCAGAAATAAACAAATAAAAATACAATATACTTGAAAAGCAACTGATTTTAATAGTAAAAAAATAAAATTTTATCAAGTTGAGAATTTTTTTTTCTTCTTAAATATTCCATGACAAAATCAATTTTTAAACTTTGAAAGATAACAAAAATTGTAATTAAAAAATCAAAGTTGATAAGATGAATTTATAATGAGTAATATATACCGCGGAGCATTTAAAAAATCGGCAAATCCGAATTTAATGCTTTTACTGATTATTAATTCATTTGATTTCCGAAAGACCTTTGTTCTCTATTTATCAATATCAGTATAAACACCTTTCTCTTCTCGACTTCTTGTTAAATATTTTAGAATTCCCATACTAAAACATGATTATCCCAGTATTTTTTTTTTACCCCTCCCTTTTAACACTCAATTTGAGAATGCACCGATAAGAACAAATACGAATTTTTAGTATTGCCTCTACTAAAACATCTCTAATATTCGAAGTTCATATTTGGTCGAGTTTTTCTGTGAGATCTCCGATAAAAAGGGGCAACCAAAAAAACTTCGTATCAAGAGTTATCTATAAAACTGCTTACCTCATAAAGAAAATATGTACTGTCATACAAATAAATAAAAAATACAACATTTGAAATTAAAATGAAATTACTAAATAGATCTTTAACTGATAAATGACGACAACTAACCAAACACAATCAAAATAATAAACGTAAATACAATATTTAATTTTTTTTTCTACTACCACCAAATCATGATTAAACTTATTACAGGTATGTTAAGTATTTTTTTTTTTTGTTGAAATTGTTGACATTGCAGCAAAAATAATTATTTCTGTCATTATCTATTTAACAAATCAAAATAAAACTTGGGATACTGAAAATATTAATGATGCCATATGTTGATAGCAAAACCAGTCATCAGAGAAGGAGATACCGAAAGGCAAAAAGGAGGGCAATAATGATTGCTACTTTGAGGGGAGATGGCAATAAACAATAATATAATTACAATTAGGACGACAAGTCAGGATAATTTTCAATACAAGAAACAAAAAACGCACAATATAAAACTAAAATAAATATTGTAATTTCAGATGTATTTTTTATCGGGATTAACAGTAATTGCATTCAAGGAATTAAATGTGCTCAAATTCCAAAACTTATTTAACAAATTTTTAAAAATAATTTCTTGAAGGCATGTCCCTATCCGGATTTTATTCTTGCCTACGAAAATTGTCAGGGGACGATGTTCTTATGAATATTTTTTTAGGTTAAATTACTTACAAACTCATTGATAATTTTTTGTTTTCGTCTAGCAGTGCTATTCAACATTTAAAATAACAAAGAAAAACAACAACATAAAATTTACCACAATTTGCTTTGTCATCTTCCAAAAAAAAAATAAAAAAACTACTCTGTTGTGTTGACAGGTCTAGCAAGTAGTGTAGTGAGATCTATTTATGTATAACAAAAATTGTATGTTTTCTATAACATAAGTGTTTATATTTTCACAAGCACTTGCATATGCGTTATTTCAATTTTATTTTTATCGGAACAAACAGTAATTGCCATAAAGGAATTAAATGTGCTAAAATGCCAAAACTTATTTAACAAAATATGAAAAAGAATCTGTTCTGCATGTCCCTATCCGAATTTCCGCAAATAAATAAATTTAGATTTCCACAAGTTTTGCTTTCGATCAGTCCTGTAAAGTGGCAAGCGAAGTATCAAACCCTTCTAAAAGATAGTTATAAATTTTTAATAAACTATTACACATTTTTGAAAAGAATAATTAATTTTAGAATAAAAACTTCATTAATTTGCATATTTCTTTATGCACATATATTATAACAAATGTAATTTGTAGCCTGTCGCTTTAATTGTGTCTCTCCTCTTCAATTTACATTTTCTGTTAACCGCATTTATTAAATTTATATTTTTGTATACGTTTTTTAACTTTAATTTCTAGTTTTTTATTATTATTTTATAATTTATCTACGATCAATTATTCTAAATGTATTTATTTATTTTTTTGTTTGACTGATTGTAATTTAAACAAAACTGGCTGTTACTATTTGTTAGTGTTTCTATGGCATGTCTAATTTACACTGTATACAATTTCATATGTTGAATAATTTTAAAAAACAACGAAATCATTTAGAAATAAGTTTTAGATTTCATTAGTTAGACAAAAATGTCAATAATATTTTGTTGTTGCTGTTTTTAATCGATATCACATGTGGAATCTAATTTTTTTTATATTCGACTAGTTAAACTTGAGTTTGGGTGTTATTGTTGATATGCTGAATGTATGTAATTAAAATGTTTTTTTTAATATCAGATTGAAAATATCAAATTTCAAATGCAATTTTTAAGATATAATTTTCTTGAGGAATGATTCTTTATTAAAAGTAAGATTTTTTGAATTTTTTATAAAACAAAAGTTTGATTTTGTTTTTATTATTAATTCCAAAATACAAGACGAAATACAAATGCCGTCAAAACTATACTTGGAAAAAAAAATCTACGATTGACTCCAAAATTAAACTGTCAAAAGAACTAAGATTGCTCCTAAAATTATGCAATGAAAAAACCTAGATATTCCCCTCAAACTATACTATTCAAACACTAATGATTACTTTTAGAAATATACAGGGTGCGGCTAAAGTAACTATATGATGTAAAAAAATTGTAACTTCTTTGCTTGTGAATATTTCATTTTTTTTCTATTTCAGGAATTAAACTTGGGAGAATATAAAAATGGAACGCTATGCAATTGTTTTTCTTTTCCTCGAAAATATTCGTTCGATAGTTAATACTCAACGTGCATACAGAAGCTTTTATGGTGTAAGATTTGATCTGACTGCACCAGATTTCTTCTTGTGGGGCTATCTCAGAGACAAAGTTTATGTGAATAAGCCGCAAACCTTGCAGCAACTAAAGGAAAACAATCAAGAAGAAATTGATCGTATACCACAAGAAACACTGAACAAAGTTATGGAAAATGCTATAAAAAGAGCACATTTTTGCGTTAGAGAAAACGGTTCTCATTTAAATGGCATTATTTTTCATAATTAATGTAAAAATATAACATAAAATAAACTTTATTTTTATCACTCAATTTTTTGTTTTTTTCATTCCATTCAATATTTATTTAAAAAACAAATCATATAGTTACTTTAGCCGCACCCTGTGCTATAAAAGCTACGATTACTGGAATAAAAGATCTACAATTGTTTATAGTGCATAACGTATATTTTTATTAGAGTTATGTAGTTCATGAACGAACTAGTTCATTTAGACGGTTCAGTTAATTGATACTCCAAAGTTCACCATTATTCGTTCAAACGTTCTCTTCGTTCTTCTTTTATTCATAAAAAATTTGTATCTCTTTTCAATTAATTTATTTAATGACCTAAATGTTTATACCCTACACCACTACGTGGAGAGGGTATTATAAGTTTGTGCTGATTTTTGTAACACCAAAAAATATTGGTCCTAGACCCACCTTATAGTATACCGATCCACTCAGAATCACTTTTTTCGATTTAACGATGTCCGTCTGTCCATCCGTCCGCCCGTCTGTCCATCTGTCTGTCCATGCATTCTTGTGAACACTCTACAGGTCGCAAATATTAAGATATTTTGATGAAATTTTGTACACCGATTTACGTCGACTCAAGGCCTATTGATTTGGGTTGAAATCGGTCCATGTTTAAACCTAGTGGCCATATAAGAGTACCCCTTATATTCAATGAAATTTGGTACAGAGACCTATGTCGGCCCAAGGACGATGCCTATTGATTTTGGTAAAAATCGGTCCATGTTTAGACCTAGTGCCCATATAAGGGTCCCCCCAAAATTATATTGTTTATACGCTGCAGGTCGCAAATATTAAGATATTTTGATGAAATTTGGTACACAGACCTATGTTGGCCCAAGGACGAAGCTTATTGATTTTGGTTAACATCGGTCCATGATTAGACCTAGTGCCCATATAAGGGTCCCCCCAAAATTATATTGTTTATACGCTGCAGGTCGCAAATATTAAGATTTTTTGATGGAATTTGGTACACAGACCTATGTTGGCCCAAGGACGAAGCCTATTGATTTTGGTTAACATCGGTCCATGTTTAGACCTAGTGCCCATATAAGGGCTTGGTTACACGTTGCAGGTCGCAAATATTAAGATATTTTAATGAAATTTGGTTCGCTGACTCACATGGTCCCGAGAACAAAGCCGATAGATTCTAGATAGAATCGGTCCATATTTGGACCTATCGCCCATATGGGCATATTTACGATTACTCTTCTTTTATTATTTTATAGAAAATTTTGACACAAGTCCCATTTTAACCCATTCAAATTTTGGATCCAAACATTAGTTGGTTTTTAACCAGACTTGTGTAGGGTATTGTATAGTCGGCATACCCGACTTTAACCTTTTTACTTGTTTTCTTTATAAAAAACATTTCAAATTTTTATTAAAGTTGTAATTTTCTACACATGTATGTTTGTTTAATTTTTAATTCTAAATTTAAAAATAAAAATATTTTTTTTTTATTCTACAATGAAAAATTTATTTATTCTTGTTCGAAGCCAATTATTTCCTTATTATGAAATAACATAATAAGTAATTATTTCAAAAACTGCCATTTTTCTTCGTCAGGATATTCTCCTAACAAATACTCAACACAGTTTTTGCTTTCAAAATATTCTACTCCTTCAGGAATGAAAAGACGATCGTTTCGGAGATTTTCCAGTTACCCATCATCAGTTTTCTTTTACTATTTACAGTAATTCAAATATAAAAATTATGCAATGTATACAATCTAAGATACTTAGAGAACTATAGCCACCGCAGAGTGGTATATTACAGATGAGGGCCTTTACATATCTGATCTAACTGATAAACCGTAAAGGAAGTTATCTGTAATTTCAGCATAAGGCATACTAATCGTCTCGTAAATATTATATTCGAATACTGATCGAAGAATTCTACCGGAAAATGATACTACTATGGTAAGAGGTGCGAAGAATTTTAATTCTACGGGACTACCTGCTCGCTACTTTTGAGGTGAAAATTTTCTTTTTTCAATTAACAGAAATTTACTAATATTTAACAAAATATAGACATAACTTTGGGATCATTTATAAACCCATTATTGTCTATTTTCGATAGGTGTAATGGAAAGTAGGAAATAAAAAAAATTGAACCATTTTCAATATGCTTGGAAACATTTTAAAATTCTTAACTAAAAGACCGCAGAATATGAAGAAATTGGTAATATTATGTAGACTTTTTTCTAATAAAATTTTAATTAATTTTTAATGTCGAAACTTTTGATTTTTCCAACGTACCTTGTAAAGGAATTTTCTAAGTAAAAAATCTTTAGACATTTCTCCGATCTATTAAAAAAAAAATACAATTGCTTTATTAAAATACATGCATCCTAAGAAGTTTTTGCTTTTGAATCTTTTATACTTTCAATTTTGAGATCATTTGGCTATCGAATCTCCTTGAATTCCTTAAGAAAAAGAAAATTTTATGGGACTATCATATTTAATATTCCCTTAGGTGGAATTATTTTCTTTGTGGTACCTTTAAGAGTGATAAATTTACTAACAAAAGTACTAAATTACTGAATTTTTAATCTCTGTCTAGAAATTTTTAACTAGATACGAATTCCTTGAAAAGCTACATAATTTCATGCTTTCCAAAATGTGTCATTTTTAAATTTTAGAATCGCTTGTAAATAGTTTATGATAACAAAAAAAATTTTAATTAAATAAATTTAACCTGATTTCCTCCACCACATGTAAAATTTTGTTGGCAATACATATATTACGAGTATCTGCGTAAAACTGACACGTATTTCAGTTGAAATTTTAAAAGATAATTATCACAAGACTAAAAATAAAATAAAAAAGTACAATACCAATTTTTTTCAATAGCAATGGATCACAAAAGTGTGCAAATGATAATACGATAATTCACAAAAGTAAAAAATTATCTATGCACTTTAGAACGAAAACAAATATAATGGCAAACAAAATAAAAAGTTAAAACGAAAAAAAAAATTCAACACCCGCTCGTTTTTAAAGTCATATCTACTATACAAACTTTAACTGTGAATATTAAAAGTAACAATATAACAACAAAGTACAACACATATACAGAAAGTCGAAAGAATGAATTCTTATTTTTGGGGAAAATGTTTTATTTCTCTACTGATGGAAATACGTTCAAATTGCTGACGTTTATTGGGAAAGCACTGTTAACAAGCATTCATACTACCCATTTCGGTGCTTTGCCAGTGCTGGCCCCTTTGTAATTTTCTACCTGGGTAATTTAAAAATTTTGATATTTTAATTAAAAAAAAAAGAAATATTTTTTTTATTTTTTGCTAGAAACTTAAAAAACTGATTTTGTTAAAAATCGTTAAAATACCGGGATCATACCGGAAAAGGGTTTTGAAATACCGTTAGTTTTTAAATCAACAGTTTTGGGATTGGTATTGGTAAGGGTATTTGAAAGGGTTGTGAAATAACGGATAACCTTGAAATTAACACTTAAATTTAAAGATTTCATTCTGTCAAATCTCTTTATAAATACGAGTACTGCTACAATACATGGTGGCATGAAGTTTAGTTTTTGCATTTTTATCAACATTCCCGAGTAAAAAAGTTTTGATATAATCATATATTATTTTATGTAATTGCATTTAGTAACTTATAGTTACATATGGCAGGATATGCTTTTAAATTCAAGCAGATATACTTTTATATAGTCATATGTTAGATATTTTTTCCTCAAAGGTTTTAATATGGAGGCATATGTGATTTTATATTATTACATACTGGCCTACATATAATTGCATGTGCTATATATAAGTACATAAAGTAACATATTACAGATATAATTACATATACGTTTATATATAATTTAGTATGACACTATACATAATAATATAAAACTATATGTGGAGCCATATAAGAAATATTTCATAATTTGTGTTAGATATGATTATATATTGACGAATAAGAACCCATATATAACTTAATACGGTTTCATATCTACAATATTTCATGATTTCTTTAATATATAACAATATAACGTTCTTTATAAAATCATCTATAATTATATATCATCCCACATTAGCAATTATTTCAAAGTGATTTTATATAAAAATATATAAGGTCCATATAAAACCGTATTATATTATATGTGGTTCTATGTTAAAATTGATTTTGAACTAAATTTAGATTTAGTAATAACTAGGGATTGGCGCGTGACTAGAAATGTTCGTGAGTCACGAACATCTCTGTGAATAACACGCGATCGTGAGTAGTAATTACTATACTCAAGTGATTCGTGCGTGAGCGTGAATAAGAATATATAACCCGTGCATGATTCGTGTGAGTTTATTTTTTGCATCATATGTATATTTTTAGTAATTTTTACTATTTTGTAATATTTGACTATTTTTTTTACTATTTTTCTTATATCTTGGTTGTACATATAACATGATCGTATTGACTTTAAAATTTCAGTCTTGTCAACTTTAATTTAAAATTACTAAAAATAAAGAAAGTTTTGTTCATGTTTAATGCACTGTCATGGTAAATCTGGATAAAAGTAATGGAAGATTTATCGAAATTAGAGGATCTTCAGCAGACCTTTGGGTTAATCATTATATTTGGAAATTAATTACACATGCAATTACACAATTACATGTAATTGTAATTGAAAAAAAATCAATTACAATTACATATTATTTGTAATTGTAATTAAAAAAAACAATTACAAGTAATTTGTAATTTAAAATTTGCAATTATACATTACATATAATTGTAATTGAAAAAATTTCAATTACAATTACATTTTTTTCGGAAAAGAAATAATGACAAAAAGCACAAGTGAGGGGTCAGCCCAACATGACGTATTCTTTTTATACTTATCCACGCCTATCCAACCTATCCCAGTCAGTTTTTTCTACAAAATTTTAACAAAAAACACTTTAATTCTAAATGTAATTGAAATTTGTAATTGAAATCACTTTCAATTACAATTACTTGTAATTGAAAATTTTCAATTACAGTTACATGAAATGTAATTGTTTTTTTTTTTATTTCAATTACATTTATTTGCAATTGTAATTGAAATCCCCCAGGTCTGATCTCCAGATATTGCATATCTTTTTTATTTAAAAAAATAATTTTTGTATATTGTTAGATATGGTCCTATATAATATGATAAAAATTATGAGGTCAATATTTAGATATAATTGTATCAAACTATGTCCACTTTTATAACATTTTATATAATTTTATACAAAAAGATATAATTTGATGTAATTGGATGAGGACAAAATTCGGATACAATTGTATCGAATTGAATAAAATTGTATCAAATTGTATACAATTGTATACAATTCGATACAATAAGATACAATAAGATGTTCTCATTTTTCGGATATAATTATATCTAATTACATAAAAGATTATATATAATTAAATATAACTTCATATGGCTCCATATCACTTTTTTTTACTTGGGTTTTGAATTTGTTTAAAGTAAAGCTTTTTAGTTTTATTATTTCTAAAGTAATAGATAAAGTTTTATCATTTCAAAACTGAAATAAATGTTTTGAATATGTACAATAGGGTATCCCGAATTTTGAATCGCTTTTAACTACGAAGTGCGCCATTAAAAAGTGTAACACACATTTTTCTTACAATTTTTCTTTTTTTTCGGTTACTTTGGAACAAATGAAATACATTTGTTCCAAAGTAACTATAGGAAATTTTTAAGTCAAACGAAACGTATTTGAGAGGCC
Organism: Leucophora obtusa; assembly: GCA_949987735.1. NCBI lineage: Eukaryota > Metazoa > Arthropoda > Insecta > Diptera > Anthomyiidae > Leucophora > Leucophora obtusa. The sequence goes on from OX465298.1 coordinate 193,351,465, forward strand.
TATTTACCGGTGTTTAATGAAAAATTGAGTTTTTCCCAACCCATATTAAAATCGGAATATATATGAACATACATGATCATACATTGACTTGTATATGATCATGCATGGGCATACATGATCATATACGTTCATACATAGTTCAATGTATAATCATACATCATCTCATATATTTCCATATATCTTCGGATCCGAAATTTGAGGGTATGTGGAGGCATATGGTCATATATGATCATATATGAGCATACATGAACCATATGTGAGCATATATGGTCATATATGAACATCTACCCTGAAGAAGATATATGGAAATATTTGAGATGATGTATGGTCATACATTGAACTACGTATGGACGTATATGATCATGTATGCCCATGCCTGATCATACACTAGTGAATGTATGATCATGTATATTCATATATATGTCAATTTTCACATGGAAAATATCTTTTTTGTTTGTTATACAACATGTTATGTCTTTCTGCATCAACTAATGTAGTTTTCAATAAGTTTTCCGAAAATATAAAATATATTTTTCTTAATGTTAAATTAATAAAAATACCTAAGTAACCTAAAGTAAGCTCCAATAGAAAACCTGTTCTATCAACCGGTAATGACTTTGGTAGGAAGAAATAAGCTCTTACTTTTCTATTACAAAGCTATTATTTTAACAAGGGCATGTCCATTGGGGTAATTCCTTACCTAATAATATCCCAGCAAAAAAAGTGATGCCGAAGCGTTAGAAAAAGCACTACAATTGATGATCTAGTTGTACTTCTTCTTTAACATAAACACTCATGATTTTAACATTGAGTTGTCATAGGAGAGGAGTACTCCCACTTCAACATTTTTTCAGTACTTTTTGAACGAGTGCAAAGGAAACTCTTTTTCAACAATTAAAAGTTTAAAAAAAGTCTTCACAAAAAATTATATTTTTTTTATTTTACAAAAGTTTTTTATTGCCGCCATTTTATGAAGTGGAAAATTTTTATTAAAAATTTCCGAGGGTACAAGGCCCCGTCAAGGTCCATTTTTGGATAGAGATATCCTTTTCACGGGGGTATTGTATAATTAGGGGTAATCGAAATTTTTGTCGATTATGCTTTATGTGTCTTAGTTTTCGAGATGCAGGCCATTTAAAAAAATCGGTAGGAAAAGAAATAGCGCCATCCTTAAAACTTCGCCTTCTACCGGGTAATAATAGTAACATGAAAATATAACACCCGGGTGAAAATTATCATATATGCTCATATATTGCCCTATATTGTTTCATGTATGATCATATATGAATGATATATGAACATATCTGACATATATGGGAGCATATATGGATAAATGCATCCAAAATAAAAGTTCATATATGGAAATGTATGACACCATAAATGATAATACCTTGCATATATTGCTCCATATATGCCATACATCTTCATATATGTATTCATGTATATTTACATATATGATAATATATGTCACGTACGTCCATATATGGAGTCATATAAATTTTTTTTATCCATATTGTACTGAATTAAAATCCGCATGAATTTTTAAGCTAAATTGGTATGAATGTATAATGAACGATATTTACAAGGATTCTTGAATGAATTGGACTTTACGTCTGTGCAATAAATAAATTATGATCACCAAATTGAAATTCGTTTAAAAGCAATTTATTAAACTATATCCTACTTTGATATAAGGAGTTTTTAAAATTAATTTCTTGTTCAGACATATTCCTTTCAGAAGAAAAGATAAAGTCTTATAAATCATTCATTGAAAAAACATGTTGGGGGCAAACAAATTAAAACAATACATATCTCTTAATTTCCAACAATTGTATTAAAATTTACTATTTTTTATTATAGTTGGCATTTGCAACCAATATGAAGAGCATGGCCAGAGTATCCTATTATAATCTATAAAAATTTGGTACATTTTGAAATGCAATTGAAAACGTATGAGATACATCTAGAAAGTTGTGGAATAATCTCTACTTGAAGTACAATAATTTATGTTTATTAATTCCTTAACTTATTTTAAAATTTCTAAATTGTTATTAGAGTGTAAATAGATGTATTATACGATAGATTTTGTATTATTTAGACTTTAAATTAAAACAGATTTATGATATTGTTAATAATTTACTTTAACTGTCAATTTCTCTAAAGTTATTGTTGAAAAATAAAAAAAATCGTATTTTTATATATGAGCGAAAGTAGGTATATGAGCATTAGACCGTACCTCAAAAAAAAAGTTCGCGGTACACCCTCTAATATGAAGTATTTTTGGAAGGCGATTTCAAAAAAAAATTTTTTTTTTTTGCCGAACGTAGGGGTCGCCTTTTTTAATTTTTTGTTATAGCTTTGGCATTTAAAATCGGATTTTAAAGGGTGATATATTAATTTTTTTGCCTCGAAGAGACCAGTGTTTTGCTATATAGTAAAAATCCAATTAAAAAAAATTTAAAAAGCCGACCCCTACGTTCGGCAACCAATATATGAAAAAAATTTCTACTGGGTTTAGCGAAAAACTTCCTTAGCAAAAGTTTAATGATTTTTGCGAGCTTTAATTTTCTGACATTAGGGTAGTACATTAGGGTGGTAGCAACTGAGATCTGGTGGGTAACTACTAGAACGGGATACTTGAGCTCAAAATGCCCTTAGAGCAAAACACTGGTCTCCTCGAGAGAAAAACATCGATGTATCATACTTTGAGATCCGACTGTAAATGCCAAAGATATAACGAAAAATGTAAAATGGCGACACCTACGTTCGGCAAAAAAAAAAAAATAAAAAATATTTTTTGAAACCTCCTTGCAAAAATACTTCATATTGGAGGGTGTACGGCGCACTTTTTTTTGCCTGTAAGGTGGTACGCTCTAATGAGCATATATGAACTCATATATGATCATATACGGCCATATACCCTCAAATTAGGGATCCGAGCATATATGGAATCATATATGAACTCATACATTTAGTCATATATCATCATATATGACCATTTTCACCCGGGCAATAAATTTTGTAAAATTTAACAAATGGGTTCTTAAAAATTAGTTAAAGCACTGATAAGATAACTAAAATCGTTGCTTAAATCAGTGTTTTAACTAAAAATTTGTTAAAAATTAGTCAAATCGATTTGAAACCGGTTTTGAAGATTTTTCTACTGACGTATTATTTTAAGTGTATTTTAGTTATTTTTCCCGTAATCAGCTTAAAATTGCACATCATTTGAGTGCTTATAGTTAACGTAATTCGCAAATTTGTGAAATATTGGGACACCCTAATGTAAATACAATACAACAAGTATGTATGGTACAGTACGGGTATTGAAAGACAAATCGAGTTAGAAAGAGAACAAAAATAAAATTAAATTTTATTTATATCGTTTTAAAAAGAATTCTATCAACCAACATTATTTTAACACAGCTTGTGAAGTTTAACTGTTTCATTTTAGATAAAGTTAAAAAATGTTTATAGTGTATTTTTTGTTTTTAGCTTTGTTTAGGTTAATTTTTTTTTTATTTTAAAATTTTATCACCAATTTTATGTTAATTAAACAAAGTATTAACATATTTTTTTTTATTTCCCAGCAAATTTATTTGAAACGAACTGCATAATTTTTTATTGTCTACGTAATAACACCATGTGTCGATTTTTCGCTTGAAATACTGTTCATATGAAGTAAATCATATCTATGTATCTTAAGCTTCAAAAATATAATTAAGATTAATTTATTAGTTTTTTGTTAATTCAGCAGTTTTATTTTTTGTCAAATATTTAATAACGTAACAGTTTTTAGATCTGTAGATGTCGTTATTTTTTTTTTTATTTTTTACTTATGAGTAGGGCAACCAAAAAATCTCTAAAAGCAATGTTTTAAGCTGTTAATAAAAGCTCGGAAAAACAGTAAAATAAGCAGTTAAAATGCAAAAATAATCCCTTAAACTTCATTATTTCTTCATTAAAATCCATATAAAATTAAAATTTTCTTATTTAATACAATGCTACTTTCCTTGGAACTTCAGGAATCAGACAAAGTTGTGACATTCTTAAATTTATTTTCATCGGGAAATACATTAATTGTATTAAAGGAATTAAATGTGTTAAAATCCTAAAACTTATTTAACAAATTGTGAAAAATAATCTGTTGAAGGCATGGTCCTATCCGGATTTATTTGTGTTATTAGAATTCAGGTTGGAAAAGTAAAAAGTTTATTTTAACAAAAAAATTTTTTTAATTTAAAATAAATTTTAAAAAACAAATAAAAAAGCTAAAATAAGCTTAATTTTTTAAGAAAATAGCAGAAATAAGCCAATATTTACAAAATAAGCAAAAAGAAGCAAAATTAGATAAAATAAGCAAAAAAAAAAGCTCTAACAAATATAGCTTAAAATTCTTATATTTTTAAGATCAGAACTTGTATTTAATATAAATTGTTCTATCTTATCAAATAAAAAACATTTTTTTTTTTGGTTGGCCTACTTATGAGTAGCACCTTTTCTTGCCGGGTCATTTTGTTTTCGTTATTCATGCAGATTACCAATGCTTTTTTAATACTTGCTAGAATCAAGTTGGTACAATCAACAAGGAAACTATCCGCATGGGTTGGGGAAACCGAAACAAATCGGTTGGCAAAAAATTCGGTTGTCCCAACGGGATTACAATACTTTGAAAGTGAGGTTGTATGCTTTCAAAAAATAGCAGAAAAAGCTACACAGAAAAAATTATTGCCAATAAAATTTCAATTAATATTTTGTTTGATTTCAAATTAGTTTTCAATTAAAAATGTAATCATATCAATTAAAATTTTAATTGAAAATGAGTATGGTGTCGAAAAAATGTTTAGTTTACTTTATTAAGGTCCGATTACTGAATGTCCAGTTAGCTACTAACTAGGACTTTAACTGCCGGATAAATTGTAACTGGACATTCAGTCATCGGGCCTTAATATGCGTTGCGTAAAATCATTACAAAAGTGTGTCTCAAATCAGTCAAAAACATAAGAAAATTAATAAATATTTATTAATAATATTTTTAATATCACACATTTTAATAAAATCGCCATAACTTAATTGAAAATTTTGACGATTTTTGATTAAATTTTTACTCGATATGATTAAAACTTTAATTAAAAATTTGCAATTAAAACTACAAAAACGATTTTCTTAATTGGTCCGAATTCAATTAAATTTTTAATTGTATATACAAATACTTTAATTGAAACTCGATTTTAGTTTTTTCTGTTTTCTAAAAATTAGTTCAAAATTATCTTGATGAAAAATTGATGAAAATTTCGACTACCACTAACCGTATAATACCTCAGCGAAAGGGGTTATCTCTCCTTGGACCCTCGAAAATTGTTAATAAAAATTTTACACTTCATAAAATGGCCCATAACTCGAAAACTAGGCGAGATAGAGCAAAACGGACAAAATGTTTGCTCCATTTTTTCTATAGGAAAATGTGCCCAGAATCTAAAGTTTTTCCGATATAAAAAAACTGAGACTTGTTTCCATAAGAAAAAATAATGTAAGAAAAAGTGCTCAGATGCTGCGGTTTTCCCTCAAAATCTGAGGTTTGTATTAGGCTTAAATCCAATTATAAAATTTTTTATTAATAAAATATTTTAAAAATGATTATATTCTTTTATTTTTGGGGGCTATAACGTTTTTAATTTGGTAAATTTACGCACAAAAATAGTAAAATTACTCATAATTTTGGAAATTGTTTTTGCGCGTTTTCAATGTAAATTTACAATATATTTGATTTTCGTTAAACCGTACGAAATATGCCCAAAATATCACTTTAAATCGATCATGTAGTGATTTAAAGCAAATTAATAAAATTGCTTTAAACGAGAATTCGAATAGGCCAATTTTTGCTGGGGAACAAAAGATAGTTTTAAGTTTTATCTTTTTGAAATATTAAATTTCCCAGTGTAGAAATGGTAATGACATAGCATTATTTTTTGGACTACCAGTAATGACACCCACTTACCTTCTGTATTATTTTAAAACATATAGTAATGAGTTACTGATAATGACTTATTTTTATCATTATTTCAAATAGAAAATAATTTTCCAGTTTTTTTTTTAATTTTTTGAAATCTATTTTTAGACTCAATATTTTTTAAACACTGGTAAGCATATATGTAACCACATATTTTTTGATTTTTTGTAAGCTTACTTGTATGCAGCAGGTCAATTATGTTTTTGTCTATTAAATATTACATGTCGATGTAGCTCAGATGGTAGAGCTACTGACTGGCAATCTGTAGACCCAGGTTCGATTCCCGCACCAGCAAATTTTATTGAAAAAAAAAAAAAAACACGATAAAAAATATTTTTTTTATATAATTTATTTTTTGAAAATCTATTTTTAGACTGATTATTTTTTTCAGTACTGGTAAGCGCATAGGTAACGATATATTTTTTGATTTAACATAACTCATTATTTTTCGCGACATCGCCATATAAAGGTAATAAGAAATGTAGTGACAAAAGTAACTACTTCCCATTACCAAGTATGTATTTACATAACCACATATCTGGTAATGATTTTCTACACTGGGTTGCGAAGTTTTGTATTTAAACATGTGTAATTTCTGTCTATAAAACTAGCCCTTAGTGTTTTTATGGAAATACATAGTTAATAATATGTCATCTATGAAATTTGAACATATTGATAGAAAATTGGATAGAACATCGCCCAGTTTCTTGTACTTTTTTTTTTGGAAGCATGGCGAAATATTTTGTGTTGCTGACCCAGTGTGCCATATGAAGTACATTATTACAATGTATTATTTTTCAACCTGTATTTTATAAACGAAGTCTACAGTACAACGAAATAGATAAAATGATAAGAATAAATGTTATAGTTGCAAACAAAAATATCTACAAAAAAATGCAGGTTTAAAAATAACAACACAATTTTAATTTTACAGCTGAAAAACACAAATAATTTTCATTTGAATATCTTTGTTAAATTGTTTAAAACAAAACAAAATATTTTGCTCTGGTATCAATGACCGTTTTACACGTGTGTTTTATAAATACTGTATTTATCGTTACTTAATTTTATCAAAATTAAAATATACAAATTGCACACCAGTTTTGAATGTTATTCGAAGCAAATGATTCAAAAGCAACAAAGTTCAATCAGTAAGAATACATACTTACAAAAGACCCGAATAAAAAGTAATTCTTTCACATATTAATCTACACATAAATTTCCGTTGAAAAACAATACTCAAGCACGTTTCAATTGATTTCGTTATTGTGGTTGAACTCTTGGAATGTTAGGTGATATCTTTTCCTATAACTCTGCCACTATTGATTACCCCGTCTCTATTCACCCAATACAACAAGGGAAGAGTGTGGTGAAGAATTTAAGCCAACTTCAGCAAAATGACATAAATTGTAAAATTTTTTTTTGTTAATTTGTGTACACAAATTTATTTACAAATGACAAAATTAAATGCACACATTTTTAATGTGCAAATATATTTTAGATAGTGCTGCACAGAATTGTATTTAAATTGCTTGTAAGGTGTGTCTTTTTTGTCGTTGTTTTGTTTCATAGTCGTATGGTGGCCACTATTATTTACATTTAAACACCAGCATTGTTCCTATATTTTGAGTTTTTTTTTTTTTTGTGGAAAACTTGACCGTTAAAATTTTGAACAATAGTTAATGTTTTACAGTAACAAAATATTTATCATTATCATGATTACGATGATATTTGTGTATGGGAATTTTGAGGGTAAGGGTTATTAAAATAATAAAAATTTAAACACTAGCCCAGTTAGCAAATAAATTTTTATGGTACAGTGCTACCAGTTTGTTTTTAAACAAAATTTAATTTGTTTATAATATAAGAAGTAATTTTGAAAACTATATTTAAACTAGAGATGGGTACGTGAGCAGAATTTTGCGAATCACGCGTGAGTGAAACCTTAATTTACTCACGTGAACGTGAGTGAGTGTGACTAGAAAAAATTGTTGCGTGAGTGATTGTGCGCGATTGAGATTTTTATCTCGTGAGCATGAGTGAGTGTAGGTCCAAATTCAAACGCGTGCCCATCTCTATTGGCGTAATTATCCCCAAACTAGTTGTAGAGCCAGCTTGAAAATTACAAGTTAAGTACTTTAAATAGGGGGCACCGCTGGTATTAGTGTGCTTCTCGCGGAACTAGTTCTGAACTGAATCTTTAGCAATTGTACTGCACTAATTTATTTAAGACCTGAATTATATAGATAAGAAATAAACATTTTTCCCTTGATGGAACGTAGATTTCTTCTTACTGAGATAATTAGGTACATTTACCAAATGATATTAAAAATATTTTGTGATTATGATTTCTAGACACAATTAAAAAATTGTCGTATATTCATATTCACAGTATAAAGTAGGGCGGGTCGATTTAAAAATAGCCCAAGTGACTAGGAAAATCGTATTCTAGGGATCAAAATAAGAAACTTTGCCCGAGGAACCATACCTCTAAAACGAATTCTGATGTCCCAACAAATTTTGAAAAATCCCACTTTGACCCATGATGGTGATTTTTTGAAATGTTTGTATGGGGAACCCCCCAGGGGGTTACCGGGAGTGTGCCACCTGCATGGGTGGGTCGCCCCTCCAAAGTTAGTGGGGGTCGGTCATACATTTGGACTCGATTGGGGCACTCTAAATGGGTCAAGTGGGATTTTTCAAAATTTCACCCTATGGGTCAAAAGTTGGGACATCAGAATTCGTTTTAGAGTTTAGAGGTATGGTTCCTCGGGCAAAGTTTCTTATTTTGATCCCTAGAATACGATTTTCCTTGTCACTTGAACGATTTTTTTGCCTCCCTACAAATCGACCCGTCCTAATATACAGGGGTGGCCAGTATAATAGAAACTATTCAAGTTTTTTCTAATTTTATTCTCGTTGCCTTTGTTTTTAAAAATCAAAATAGTGGCTAAATTCGCACCGAGAGGCAAGGAGATTGTTCAGAAAATTGTACAGAATTTTAACGTAATGTTTGTTTTTCATTTTGTGACGTGTTTTAAGTGGGCGTGGCTTTTAACGAAAAATTAACGATATTGACCTTTTATCAAATTACATAGTAAAATTTAGGCAATACTGATCGGTTCTGTACAAACTGTATATTTTTGGAAATCCTATAAAATTTCCTTAAGTCTTGCATTATTTTTATTTACAAATAGTCGCCAGACTTAAAATTGCAGCACTTTAAACATGACCAAATTTTTATTTGTTTTTAGCGATTTTAAAAGAAAGTTAATAATACTGAAATTTATATTTTTTTTTAATTTGGCACCTTTTTAAGAAAGTACCAAAAATACCCGTTAGAGGGTTAAAATGTTCCAAATCTTTCTGATGAGCTTGCAGTCGCAGTGATAGTTAATCTTCCCAAAAAGGTGATCTAACATTCAGAAAAAATTGGAGAGGATTAATCTTACTGAGTTTTGTTAACAAGGTTATGGCGCATATCATAAACAGAAGGCTATTTACAACATTCCTCCCAAAGCTTAGGAAAGACCAATCTGGGTTTCGCCCTCAAAAATCCAGTGCTGATCACGTCAAAAGTCTGAGAATAATTTTGGAACAGTCAGTTGAGTTTAGATCACCCCTGTACCTCACATTCATAGACATTGAAAAGGCTTTTTTTGATACCCTAACCACGCCGCCATTTGGAACATATTAGAATGTAAGGGTGTCCCCATAAGGCTAAAACAGCTCCACAAAGGGCTTTATATCAACGCCACATGCCGCATACTCCAAGAGGGACAATTAGGCAACAAAATCCCAGTGAATAAAGGAGTACGACAAGGCTGCGTATTATCAACCCTTCTTTTTAACTGCGTGATGGAGACAGCTATAAACCCCAGGATGGGAATTACGTGGGGACTGCAAGGAAGACTGGATGACATCTGTTTGCTTAGCCATTCATTTGCGGACATGCAAACGAAGCTGCCTCTGGTTAACGAAATGGCACAGTCCGTGGGACTGAAAATAAACATCGCAAAAACCTAAACACTGAGAATAAACGCAAATACTGACAGAAAATTCATAATACAACACCAACAAGTCGACAATGTAAGGTCCTTCTGCTATCTTGGCAGCATATTCAATAAAACTGGTGGCTCAACAGTAGATATTTCTAGCCGTATAACACAGTACAACATTTTTCAGCTCATTGATGTGGGACTCAATTCTGAGAATTGCACGTGAAAGTAGACCCAAAAATAAGAACTTCTGCATCATTCGTTTTGTCAAATTGGCTGCATTAATCGTATGGCATTAAATTTTTAATGCAGCCAACTTGACAAAACGAATGATGCAGAAGTTCTTATTTTTGGGGCTACTTTCACGTGCAATTCTCAGAATTGAGTCCCAAAACCATGTGTTGTACTGTGTAAATAAAGCTCGCCAATCATTTGGTCAATTAAAACCCATATGGAGGTCATCATATATATCAAGACGAACTAAAATTTGCTTCTTTATTTCCAATGTTAAATCCACCCTACTGTATAGTTGCGAAACATGGAATGCTGCAACCCGCGATATAAGCTTCATACAAGTTTTCGTCAACTAATGTTTATGTGTTTCCGTCCACAAACAACAATCGTTTGTGGACGGAAACAAACCAGCAACCAATCAAAATGGCAGAAGATATTGCGAAAAAAGCTACAGACTGAAATCCACAGGGCAGCCGGCGTATGAGGACGCCAGCGCAAACCTGGAGACGCCAAACCATCATGGAACTATCTTGTTACGGCCCTATGCTCCTTACAGGTGTAAAAGGAATGAATATATATATAACACATCGGCTGAAAAATCCGTAGGATGACACATAGGTGGCGCCGTTAATGAAAAATCCATATGATTTTTTGGAACTACCAACCGTCAGATGATACCTGTCAAAATTTAATGAAAATTCGTTCATTAGTGAACAAGTTACAGCTATTTTAGTGAAGCTACTTTTGCGCTTTTTAAAACAATGGATTCAAAGCAATTTCGTGTGTTGATTTATCATTGCTTTTTAATGGGAAAAAACACCGTTCAGGCCAAAGCTTGGCTCGATAATTGTTATTCGGACCCTGCTCCATCGAGACAAATGGTAGACAAACACCGATGACGCCGAAAGCTCTGATCGCCCAAAAGAGGTGGTGATACCGGAAAACATAAAAAAAGTTTAAGAAAAATCTTTTTGGCAGACCGTAAAGTGAAGTTGTAGGAGGTAGATGATACTTAAAGATATCGAAGGAACGTGTCGGCTTTATTTTGCCTGAACATTTGTCCATGAGAAAGCTGTTTTCGAAATGGTTGCCGCGTTTGTTCACAGTACACCAAAAACAACAACGTGATTCTGAGAGCTGTTTGGATTTGCCACTTCACTCCAGAGTCGAATCGACAGTCAGCTGAGTAGATAGCAACTGGCGAACCTCGCCCCTAGAAGTCAAAGACGCAACAGTCAGCTGGTAAAGTTATGGCATCAGTATTTTGGGATGCGGCTGGAATATTTATACATTGATTACTTTGAAAAAGGCCAGACCTTCAATAGCGATCGCTACATGGCCCAACTGGTGCGTTTTAAGGAGGAAATCGCAAAAAACGGTGCAATATGAAGAAGAAAGTCCTCTTCCACCAAGACAATGCGCCGTGTCACAACTCGTGTACTACCATGTCCAAATTGCACGAATTACACTTTCAATTGCTTCCGCACGCAGACTTGGCTCCCAGCTATTTTTACCTGCTATCAGACTTCAAAAAAAATGCTCGCTAGAAAGAGATGTGGTTTGTATGAAGACAAAGATAAATTATTCTATAAAAAAGGTATCAAAATGTTAGAAAGCCGTTGAAGTGATTGTATCGCTCTTGAAGGAGAATATATGTCTGTTTGTTTACATGCTAGATTTTACCAAGTTTACTAGTTTTTTCTCTTATATTCGTTTTTGACGTGAAATTTGCTAACCTTTTAATTCACTGGTTTCTACTTACTACTTCCGATACCATTTTCTTTCATTTCACTTGAACTAGAAATATAAACAATAAATATATAAATAATAAATAAATGAATAAAGTCGAATTTTTCCAAAAAATTGTTGTTCTATGGGTTATCCTACGGATTTTTCAGCCGATGTGTTTTGTAGATCTTCAATTTGAAAGTAATTTTTGAAAAATAATTAGTGGTTAAGAAATGACATTGCTTTGAAAAAAAAAAGTGGCGAAGGATCCCCTCTACCCTAATATTCCTTGTGATTTGGCAGGATTGACTGTTCTGTTGCGCCCATATATGTAGACTGGCTCACAAGCGATAATTTCATAAGATTACTAATCGTTTGAAGAAATTCTCCGCTGCATAAATTTTGAGAAGACATCTAACAATCTCAACATTTACTGTTTTCTTAAAATTGTTGAGCTTTAAATTGCTTCTTCTAAAACTTATTGCCAAATATGCGTTTTCTGTTCACAAAAAATATTTTTTCTTTTTTTTTTTAACTACTGTTTTTCCATGTTTTTACAATAGTTTTTTGCTTTAAAGAAATCGGATTTTTTTATGTATTTTCTGTTTATCACTCACAATATTTTTTATTATTTCGCAAAAAAATTATCGATAATTCTAAAATTTATTCGTAAAACTTATTATTGTACTTTTTTGGTTATTAATTTTGTTGTTTTAGCTTATTAAATCATTTTCTTATCGGTGATGGGGACATTTCTGTGAATATTTTTTTATTTTTTTAACTATCGTTATTTTACCTTATGACTCATTGTATGTACATATGTGCGAACGAATTAAATGCGTTATTAACTTTGGATAAAAGATTATTGCATGTTTTGCACATTATGATACAGAAATAGCACATGCCGTCGGTGGTTCGCATATACAGATTTTTAAATTGAAGAAAATACGAAAAATAACCAAGTCCCACTTTTTATAACACCTACCCAGTGTAGAAAATCATTACCAGATATATGGTTATGTAAGTACATACTTGGTAATGGTAACTAGTTACTTTTGTTATTACATTTCTTATTACCTTTATATGGCGATGTCGCGAAAAATAATGAGTTATGGTTACACACCAGCATACGAAAAATCAAAAAATATATCGTTACCTACGTGCCTACCACAACTAACAAAAATAATGAGTCTAGAAATAGATTTTCAAAAAAATAAGTTACCTAAAAAAAAATATTTTTTATTGTTTTTTTTTTTTTTATAAATTTGCTGGTGCGGGAATCGAACCTGGGTCTACAGATTGCCAGTCAACAGCTCTACCATCTGAGCTATATCGATATGTAATATTTAATAGATAAAAACATAATTGACCTGCTGCACACAAGTAAAATAAAATAGATTTCAAAAAATGTTCAAAAAAATCTAGAAAATTATTTTCTATTTGAAATAATGATAAAAATAAGTAATTATCAGTAATTCATTACTATATGTTTTAAAATAATGCAGAAGGTAAGTGGGTGTCATTACTGGTAGTCCAAAAAATAATGATATGTCATTACCGTTTCTACATTCGGTAAGTATATATTTTACTATATTTATTGCATCCTTAATTAAAAATTCTCTTACCGGAATTTCATTCGCTTCGCGGAATATGGCCCAAATTGTACTGTGGAGTAGAGTTTCATATAGTCGGAATGACGGCTTTAATTTTTTTACTTCTTATTTTTAATTTTAAAAACTTTAGTGAGTTTTTTAGAAATTTTTTATTGGTTTAATTGGTTTCATCCGTGAGTAGCCACAAGTACAATTTTGTCGGACGATGATAAACATACACATAGAAAACAGATTCGTTGTTGCAATCGAATTTTTCAGCAACTGAATTTTTGTAGTTCCAGGTTTATTCATTTTTAATACTGTTGTTTTCACCGAAATTTATTAAAAATCTAAAATTCCACTGTAACAATTTATTACTTTTATATTTGCGGATTATAAATTCTATAAATAGAATATCACCCAGAAAACAGATTCGTGCTGACAACTGAATTTATTCCCAAATGAATGGATCGGTTGTGCTAACCGGATCGTTTGAATTTTATGACCATAGTTGGGAGCAATTAATTACTTTGTAATGACCATTGCCTGTTACCATTATTTACATGCAATGGAAATTAAAAAAAGCCATTTATTTATGTAATGGTAATAAAATTTTCGTTACAAAAAAAATTTCCTTTTGTTTTATATGTTATAGAAATTACCAGTGATAGAAAAATATACTGGTAACCATGTAGTTAAAAATAAGAAGTGCGCCATTAAAAAGTGTAACACACATTTTTTTAATAACTTTTTCCACCTTTAATTAAAATATTTTTTCTTGATCAAAATATCTTTGAGAAATATGTAGGATTTCAAAAAGCATCGGTTTGTCAAATTCGAGAGGTTTATTAGTTTGCAACGGGGAATCTTAGACAAGTACTCAAAAAAATTATGGAAACTATTCAAAATAATCCATTATGGATTTATAATAAAAATCCACAGGGACCTAATGATTGAAGGAATAACTGTAACGGGTGAAGCAAAAGGACCTAGGAACGAAACCAAAGCCAAAAAGGGGGAGAAGCTATTGAGAGCGATTCCAAACATTTCTGGCCGCGTGCCGTACAATGTTCGGAAGCTTTTGTGCGCAGAGTTCAAGCTTTCGTTGGGCTTAAAACATGTAAAGTTCAGAAAGTTTCGGACAGAAATGCTAAGAAGAGCGTTGATGCCAAAAAACGAGCAAAACTTCTAGAAAATTTTTTCTTTCAAAACTTTAAAAAATAGTGTGTAATTGACGACAAAACTTACGCTTTAGCAGATTTTTCCTAGCTCCACCAAACTGCCCGAAGTTCTCGAAAGATAACTAAAGAAGGTCATATTAGTGCGTAAAACCATTACTTCACTTCTTTTGATCTCCTTACTATTTATACCACCTATATCCGGCCGAAGATGGAATACAACTCCCATATATGAGCAGGGGCTTCAAAATCTATTTTGGACTTTTGGACTGTGTACAAAGGAGGGCGTCGGCGCTCATTAATGACAGTAGGGTATCCAGCTCTATTGACTCGTTGGAGCATCGTCGGAATGTGGGTTGTGTAAAACTGTTCTATCGTTACTACCATGGGAGGTGTTTTGCTGAGATAAGTGCACTTAGCCCGATGCCTCGTGTTTTTGGCCGTAACACGCGCTTGTACAGTAGATCTCATCCGTTTGTGGTCGATTGTCCAGTTAGTCGCACAACGCATTATAGAGAGAATTCGTTCATTAGTCGAACCGCCCGTATGTGGAATAAACTCCCCGCAGATGTCTTTCCTGATACTTACAATTTAGGGAAATTCAAGTCAAACGTTCACAAACACTACTCCCTCTTTCCTCCTTCCCATAACCTATTTTCCTGATATCAACACAATGCATTGCATTAGTAGGGGGCATCCCCTGAGTGTTGGTCTATAGTAAAAAAAAATAAAAAAAAAATAAAAAAAGATACAGAAAGGACAGCTGGTACCAAAAAAATCACCGAATACACTGTAAAATTGCTTATGTGGGCCATATTAAATAAAATTAAAAAATTTATGAGATTAAAAGATTATATAAAATGACACAGAATATAATTCTATAAAAAAAAAATTTGCAATAATAAGTTGTTTTTCTTTTAATTTTAACTCATTTCAATCAATTTTATTCAGCTTTTTATGTGACGCACTCCTTAATAGAGGCTGAGAACTTAAAACAACGGAAACGGTATTTTAAGGGTAACGGTATTTAATTCATTTCGATAACAGTATGTTAAGGGTACCGCCATGTTAATGATGACTTCCTTTCACCTATTTCGGGAATGGTAATTTAAGAACAACGGCTTTAAGTTATTTTGATAACGATATTTAAGTGTAACTGCAGTTAGTTTTGCGTAGATAACGGTAGTTTAGAGGTATTAGGAGCTCAATATGATAAAAAGACTAAGTATTGTCAAATAGCTCAACATTAATTGGTGCATTGTCCACCGCAGAAAAATTGCTAGGCTTCTGTCAAAAACAATAATTAGAAATTGTCTCTGCACTTACCTTTATTTAACGGCTTTGGATTCAGTTGTTTACGACGTGACATCATTGTTGCTGTTGTAGTGTTGAATATAAAAATCCACAGGATAACAAACGTTGTTGATGGTGTTGAAAGTTTAAATAACGGTAATTGCACTGAAACTACATTAAAGATAACCGTTACAAATGTAAAAAACACAGATATACTAAAATTTTAAATTTTTTAATAATTTTTCTATTTCTTTTTTTTTTTTTTTTTGTTATAAATATGATTTTAATTCACATATTGTGATTGATCAACTTATAAAAAACAACAATTTTTGATTATTGTTTAATCATTCTATTAAATCATATTATAAACTTTTTTTAAATCTATCATACGGTATTGAGTATAACAATTTTTTTATCATTTAAACAAATCAAACAAAAGCAATATAAAATTAGAACTTTTTTGGTGTTTATTTTAAACATATGTCACACATACACGTTTGAGTTAAAATTTCTTGTTGTAGTTGTTTTGACGGTTTTAAATTCGTTTTGTATGTTGTCTTATTAAAGATTTAGTTTTTTTAAACATATTTTTTGTTGAAGCTAAGTTAACAACAATAGATAAGAATAAGTATCATTATACAACTTTAGTAAATTTGCGAACACATTTTATCTTTACAATTATGTATTTAGATTTCAGTTTTTGCGAAATTTAAGAACGTTAAGACGTCTAAACAACACGGCGAAATACTCACTACTAAATGGTTTAATGTATGGATGAACATTAAACGAATCAAATCAACCAACCCAACAACAAAAACAACATAAACGAATCAACACAACGACGAAGAATGCTGAAGAATATACAACAATAAAACATACAGCAAGTGTCCAAAACACACAGAAAACAAATTGAATTGAACTTAAAATTGAATTGAACGACTCTGGCTGAACATGGAAGCCACCACCTCACCCCCTTGCAACTACAATTGTAACAATTCTTACTAAACACGACAAACAAACGAAACAGCGCCAAAATTGTTTTAGGCCAAAAACGAAAAGTTTTTGCACAAAACAAACAAATGCACATTATGGGAAAATAGCATAAGCAAAACAAAAACCATGATAAAAATGGTTAAGAAAAAAACAAAATTACTACAGTGCATGACTCAATAAATCAAAAGAGATTGGGAGAAAATGAGAATTTTGCACATACCGGAACCGGATTCAACAACTTTGCTGTTTATTTTTTATTCGCATAACAACAAAAGCAATAATACTTAACTGTGTTGTCAATTTGTCGGTATTTTTCAATTTTAGAGATTTTTGTGAAGGTTTAGGTTGAATATTGCACTGCAAGTTATAGATTGCGTATTTTGTACTTGTAAGAAAAACCCAGCAAACAAAACACGATTTGAGAAGTAATGCAGGACAAGAAACGCATTTTTAACGCTGCTCTCTTATTTCCCTTCCTAAAATGCATTAACAGAAGGTAGTGTTTGATGTTTTCATATTTTTATTGTAATTTATTGCTACTTTTTACTACATTTTTGTAAGCAGATTCTTTTATTACATGTATATGACATTACTTTGCTCCCGATGTCCCACTTAAAAGCAATATACACAGGTGGACAGAATAAGAGGTGTGAGGTTTTTAATTGTTTTAATTTAACAGAAATTGTAGAAAATAAATCCCAAAAAAAAGTTTAGTAACTTTTAAGTCTGGCATCACTGTATTGAAATGAAAAAGGGGAATCGAAGACTCTATAGAGTAAACTTAAATTGCAAAACAAAAAGAAAAAGGGGAATCCTTCTAGTAAAATCGCTTGAAGTAACATATGTAAGGATTTTTTTTATTTAGTTGCTATTTGACTTGGACAGTGAAATAGGTGCGTTTTTGTTTAAGTTGTGAAAACTCGATTTTTTTGTGATGAAAGTGAGTTATTAAGTAAAATAATTTAAAATGAGAATAAAAGTTATTTAAAATATTATTAAAAACAATTTAAGATGGGTCGTGGACATTACTGCAGTGAAGAAGAAAGACGACTAGTTCGTAAACTTCGAGAGCAAGGAAAAACTTACGAATTTATTGCCAAATCACTAGGACGTTCTGAAAACTACGTTACAAATGCATTAAAACCAAAAGAAAATATTGAGAGACATGGTTAAAGTAAAAAAACGTCTCTAGTAACAGATAACCGCATAGTTACTTTAGCTAAACGAGATCGTTTCAAGTCATCTAAAGCCATTTGGAATGAAATTGGGAACGTTGTGTCATCCCGAACGGTCCGACGAAGATTGGTGGATGCAAAACTACCGGGTAGAATTGCTCGAAAATTTCCTTTGCTCAGACAGGTTAATTTAAAGAAGAGGAAAAACTTTGCCTTGGTCCATTAAACATGAAAATTAAAGGTGAAAAAAAAGTGGAGAAATATCCTATGGAGCGACGAGAATAAAATAAATTTATTTGGTAATGATGCAGAAAGAAATGTACGTCGATAAAAAGGAAAGGAAATCCACATTAGATTCACCAAAAAAACGGTAAAATATGGATGAGGAAATGTCATGGTTTGGGGCTGCTTCTCTTGGGAGGAAGTAGGTCCAATACATCTAATTGAAAACACAATTGATGGATTTGTGTATTGAATTTGTTGCAGACGGTTATGCTACCATATGCTGAGGAAAATACGTCGCTAGTTTGGAAGTTCCAACAGGATAATGACCCCAAACACTCATCAAAATTGGTGAGTGCATGGTTCCGGGAACATAATTTGAATGTTGTTGAATGGCCAAGTCAGTTTCCTGACCTTAACCCTATAGAGAATCTTTGGCATGAATTGAAGCGACTAATTTCTAAGCTTCCCTGCAGTAATAAAAAAGAATTGTGGGAAAATATTCAAAAATCATGATACAATATCCCGGTGGAGACTTGTCGTAAGTTAATTTCATCTATGCCTAAGAGAATCCAAACTATTCTTAAAAATAATAATGGATATACCGGCTATTAACTGACTGGTTTAACGTTCATTTAAAACACAAACTTTCATATGCAAATTATTATTTTAAAGTTTTTTCCTATACACCTAATTAATTCAGTGAATGTAATTTTTTTTTTTTTTCAATTCAGTGAATGTAATTTTTTTTTAATTCAGTGAACGTATTTTTTTTAATTCACTGAACGTAATTTTATTTGTTTTTAATTCACTGAACGAAAATTAAATTGAACGAATTCTGTGGTGAATTAATTCAGTAAGGAATTCAGTAAGGAATTAATTCACTTTTTTTACCGTTCGATTTACAAAATTGAATTAAATCAAATGAAATAATACACCAGTGAATTAATTCATTTGATTTAATAAAAAGAACTATAGCAATTGAATACATTCGTAAAAAATAAATCGAACGAAAACAAATATGAATTAATTCCATTCAATATATGTGACCTTCTCCGTGAAAAGTGTGTGAAAATGAAGTTTTGAGAAGAACGCATTTAAAGTTTCATAACGCATGTTTTTCTCATTTTAATCGATTTTCCCAAGTTCGTTTTGTACGTTTTTATGGCGTAAATAAATTTTTATCAGAAATCTAACTCATTTCATCTTATTCTACACCCTTTTAGGTACAAGAATCCACTCTTAAGTCCAAACCCGTTTTTTGACACACTAGGTCCCTTTTATCGGAGAAGGTCACATATGGTGCTTTGTGAATTAATTCATTGAATTTTTAATTCAGAATTGAATTAAGGAATTAATTCTTCAAAGCTCTGGTGTAACTGCAGGTGAGGTGTGGAACGCAGGTGATTTACAAAATTAAAACATAAATTTGGTGGATTTTTAAATTGAAATTTAAAAGAAAAATTCTTCAGTTGCTTTTTCCACATTATTGGTAAAGTTTTTCTCTGTTTTACCCGTTTTACAATGGTCGCGGTGCTTTTCTTCTTACATGAATTGGCAACACTGCTCTCACCAATCCCCAAAATTGGGGAAAGAATACAATTATATTCTTGTATTTATCCACTCTCTCTTTATTGTTGTTGTTACTGATAAGAATCAAAACAAAACACACAACTACTTAATGCAAATTTTAATAGCAACAACAAATACAAAATTTAAGCAATTGTTTGATATGTTGGTGAGATAAGAGAAAAATATTTGTTAATTAAATTCTACGATTATTTGAACACTTTTTTATAATATACTTTATAAATACGTCAACACTTTTATATATTTTACAATTTTTTAATATATTTCAACTACTCCTACAACATTTTATTTGTATTTTTTGTTCTAATTTTTACAGTTCATTATCACCGAGTTTCTTCACTATACATATTTGTGGCGTTGCCAAATTTTTTGGCAATAACAAATGAAAACATGAACGTCCAGATGTTCCACGAAAAATATAGTATTGCCACTATTTTTTCAAAGATAGTATCAGAATTGCATAAATAGTACCAAAATTTCAGAGTATTTTGCTTGATTTGCTTGCAAAAATGCTTGAAGGGCGGATTATGGGACCGAAAATGTAAATGTGACACTTATAGATTATCGTAAACGACATTACTATTTAGCATCTATTTCATGTGGTTTTATATTTTATTCTAAATTTTTCCATTTATTTGTTAATTTTTATTCCTTATTTGTTGTTTGAATCAATTTTCTTTATTCATTTCATATTTTTTCCGACTAAAATCATTCAGCTGTTTCGATGCCGGATAGAAAATTCTGATTTCAACAGAATGATCCGGCAAGTTCGTTTACAATTACGTGTTAGTAAAGGGCGGATTATGGGACCGTAAACGTAAATGTGATGTAACTGTACCGTGCCGTAGCTAAAAAGTACACTTATAGATTATCGTAAACGACATTACTATTTAGCATCTATTGCATGTGGTTTTATATTTTATTCTAAATTTTTCCATTTATTTGTTAATTTTTATTCCTTATTTGTTGTTTGAATCAATTTTCTTTATTCATTTCATATTTTTTCCGACTAAAATCATTCAGCTGTTTCGATGCCGGATAGAAAATTCTGATTTCAACAGAATGATCCGGCAAGTTCGTTTACATTTACGTGTTAGTAACCATTCGTATACATTTCTTCTTGTGGTATCGGAACAGCTGATTCGTTACAGATACGTTTACGGTTGGGTAACTCAGCCTTAACCATTCGTATACATTTCTTCTTGTGGTATCGGAACAGCTGATTCGTTACAGATACGTTTACGGTTGGGTAACTCAGCCTTGAGTCCAGCTCCGTTTTAACGTACAAGCACGCGATCATGCAAATCAAGCAAAAACACAGGTAAATTTATTTAAAAGTACCGTTTATAATAAGTACCTTTCAAAAATTCAAAAAGGATGTGACAGTTTATTTTTTCCCTCCATTTGTTGTGCATTGTTGATTATTAACCAGTAGAGATAAGCGATATATTCATACCGGTGATTTAATCACAGTTATTGATAAATCACTGGTAACGGCAGTGATCAAATATTTCAAGTCGCAGTTACTCGGAATGTCGTTCTTTTAATATTTTTTTACTATTCTTTCTTGCAAACTTCATTGTGCAGAGTAATACTTTTTTTTTTTTTATTTAATAACAGTGACTTGCTTTCACACTCTTCTGAATAAAATGTCTCCTTCTATCATGTCTTTGTTACCGGTCGCAACTATTCTTCTTTTAAGGCCCAGTTTTTAGGAAGTGGATTATCTTTAAACTTAGTTTAACGCAGTTTGTAACTGGAATACTGCTTTTAAAATGTGGTTTATTTTGTTTTATTTCAATAAAGAAATAAATTATACTCGAGAAAAAGATTTTCCGGCAAATTTTTGTTAATAAATTTTGAAATGGCTAACAAAATTTGTTTTCGGTTTAACTAAACCAAGTTTAACTGACATATTAAAAACTCGCCATAAATATTATTTCGTTTATTTATCAGAAAATCGCAGTCTTTTCCATAGAAAACCCGTGATCACGATCACAGTTTAAAAGAACAACGATTTGCAAATCACATTCACTGAGAACAATGTTACTGAAAAAGCGCCAGATCGCCTATCTCTATTACAAACCCGTGATCACGGTCACTGTTTAAAAGAACGGTGATTTGAAAATCACGATCACTGGTAGCAGTGTTATTCAAAAATCACCGGATCGCTCATCTCTACTGAGAACAATAATACTGAAAAATCGCCGGATCGCCCATCTCTATTACTACAAAACCCGTGATCACGGTTACTGTTTAAAAGAACGGTGATTTGAAAATCACGATCACTGGTAGCAGCGTTATTCAAAAATCACCGGATCGCTCATCTCTATTAACCAGTAAGTAAAATAAATTTTACACTATCTTTATTATAAATTTCGTATTCAAATAAACCAACTGATTTGCACCTAAATTCAATTCACAATTATTTCCGAACTCTGATTTTTTTTATTAAAAACAAATGTAAATAAAATAAGAATTTCAAATCTTGTTTTTTAATTTATGTAATTTTTTAAACAGGTCCCACATAGTTGGGGTTTAACTAGTACAGATCTGGTTCAAAATGGTAATTTTAAGAACTAGTTTCGTAATACTAGTCAAAAAACTTGTACTTTTTACAACTAAACCATTTTCAGTTTTATTTCAGAAAATTCAAAATATATTTCAAAATTGTCTAAAAATGTTTTAAAATTATCCAAAAATGTTTTAAAATTTTCCAAAAATGTTTTAAAATATTCCAAAATTGTTTTAAAATTGTCTAAAAATCATTCAAAATTGTCCAAAAATGATTTAGAATTGTCCAAAAATCTTTAAAAATTGTCCAAATATTGTTTAAAATTGTCTAAAAACCTTTGATATATGTCCAATTGTCCAAAATGTATTTTAAAACTTTGAAAATGTATTTCAAAATTATACAAATATATTTTAAAATATTTTATTTGTATTGAAGAATATTCTATTTGTATTTTAAAATTGTCCAAATATATTTCAAAATTATTCATTTGTATTTAAATATTTTAAATCTGTATTTCAAAATTGTCCAAATGTATTTCAAATATTTCCATTTGTATTTCAAAATTCTCTAAATGTATTTCAGAATATTCCAAATGTATTTAGAAAGACTCTATTTATATTCCAAAATTTTCCAAATGTATTTAATAAAATTCTAATTGCATTTAAAATTTTTCCAAATGTATTTCAGAAATTTCTATTTAAATCATTATAAAAATAGTAAAGTTCGATTGGAAACTGTTTAAAAATTTTTTACTAACTTTTTTATCTGAGTGTAGTTTTGTTGGTTGTCAAAATTTTGTGAGAATGTATAAAATTGGAGCATAATTTTAGGCATTGTTTAAATAACTTAACCCCCAACCAATGCTACCAGAAAAATTTTAACTCATCTTTGTAAGTTGAAACAATTACCAGTTGAATCTCTAAATTGATCTCAAATTGATTACTTAATCTAAACAAAAATGCATTTTTAAAGAAAAATAGATTACTCAGTCTACAAATTATGATTCATAACAGACATTAAAATAGAAGAATTGAGAAGGGTACTTCTTCGGTTTTTGTAAAATGGGGATATCATCTAAAACTTCGTGGCAACACTGATAACAGGGCCTAATTAAGAGATTAATCACAACTGTGTCGATTGTCGACCGACGACATCAAAAGTCGTCGCGAATATTTAAATTCAGCGACAATCTACCGTCGACATTTGTTGACGTTTAGAAAAAAATTAAAGCAAAAGAAGAATATGGTTGTATGTTTTTCGCCACAATTCTTCACCAATTCAATTGGTTTTGCATTAATTCTTGTTGTTTTACATTTTTTTGTATTTAATTTTGCTTTTTTGCGGTAAATTATGTATTTATATTTTCAATTATATTTCTTCTGTCAAAAAATAATTTTTTTTAAACAAAGTACGAATTTTTGTAACTCTAATACGAATTTCTGCAACTCTGTTCCCTTTAGTTAAAAATATGGTAACTATTTGATAAATATTTTGAGTGTGTATAGTGTGTCGTCACGAAAATAGAATAGATTCTATTACGACGACAAATCGCCGGACGACATGGCGACATTTTGCTTCCCATGCAAAATATATGAAAAGGCACACGTCGTTGTCGACCCAGTTCTGGCCAATCTCCTATATTTTATATACAAACATTGTATAAAAAGTACCAGAATTCGAAGCATTTTGCTTGATGTATGTGATGCTTAATTGCTTGTTACCAACTCCCTTACCTAGTGTCTACAAATGAAATAAAATGTGCCATGAAATTTAAAAATAACTCACAAGGCAACAATGATGAACAATTTTATGGCATTTTTCATTGCATTTGAAGACACTAGGTTAACGTTCAAGCACACAAACATCAAAATCAATCAAAATAGAAGGCCGATTTATTACAAAGTACAGTTTAAATAAGTACCGAAAGACAACAAAAAAGAAAACGCCAAACAAATTTTCTTTATCTTCCAGATGATAAAAGGCAATATTGTCGCAATATTATCATAAAAATTATGACAAAAAATTTAATTTTTAAATTATTTTTTTCCAAATATCACCGAATTATCTTCCAAATAATAAAAGGAAGACAATTTCAAAATACTACTTGATTATTTTCATTCAAATGAAAAATTGAAGATATCGGTTTAATACCTTCTTGGAAGATATCTCCAAATACTTGCAGGGAAGATAAAATACACAATTAGGTAATTCACAAGGGATGTGCTATTTGCTGTATCGTCCTAACAAAAAACAGAGTTGTTAGAATTTAAATTGAAAAAATACAACATTTGAGACAGAGCTTCGAAGAATTATTTCCCTAATTCCCTTTTTTTGAACTGAATTTATATTTTGGGAATGAATTCCCTGACCAAACTTAAGGAATTGAATGAAGTCCTTTTTTCTCATTCGATTTATCTTAAAGGAATTCATCATTTTTTTCTAATTCCTTAATAAAATTTAATGCATTCGTTAACCAAGGAATTCATTCATTTCTAGTTAATTCAACTTTTGGTCAAGGAATTCATTCCCTTGAAATTCACTCAATTCTAGTTAATTCACGTTTTAGTCAAGGAATTCATGCCCTTGCACATTTAATTCCCTAAAGGAATTAACTTTTTCGTTTAATTCCGTAAGGAATTAAAATTTTCGTTTTATTCCCTAAGGAATTCAATTTTTCTTTTAATTCCCTAAGGAATTCAATTTTTCTTTTAATTCCCTAAGGAATTAACTTTTTCGTTTAATTCCCTGAATTTAAGTTTTTACTTAATGCCCATCTGCCCAACTGCATTTAACAGTAACATTTAACAAAAACTATTGAAATTCTTGCCATAAAATTCCGAACTTTACAAATCATTAACGTGACAATCTTAGCGAATTAATAATTGGCAAAGAATTGCATTTGAATTCATTAAAAAAGTAAAATATTTTTATGCAATACTATACACAATAAATCTATTTTAATGTTCTTACTTCTTCATGTTTCCATATATTAAAATCCGGAAATTAAACGAATTACGATTATCAAAAATACGCTAGTAAAGACATTTTTTCTCCTCTTCTAAATTAGCTTAAATAATCTGGTTCTGTTCCATATTGCCTACCATACACACTCCCTATAAAACCTAACAAATATTAATACAACTTCCTCTCCTCTGCTTAAAACAATATATATTTTTTTAATGCAATTTTATTCTTTATTTATATCTTTCCACTTATTCCTGTGCAGCATTGCAAATACATTTGTTTTACATTTTATTCTCTTGTTAGACCACTAAACATATGAATGTCCTTTTAGGATTTTTTTCATCGTCCTTTTTTGTATTTAAATTACCAGCTATTACGCTTGTTTGCATTATTTAGTCATAGATTTTAAAAAAATGTTGACATTAAACGGAAATAACATCATTTCCTTTATATTTTATATTTTTAATGCTTTTTTTGTTTAGTTTTAACACCTTTTATTTTATTTTTTCTGTTGGAGGGAATTGTATTATTTTAAACGTACGTATTAATGGCATTATTTGAATATGTTTTAATTTTTTTGCAATATTATTCTTGTGGAAAAAATCCTTATTAATAGCTTTGAAGATTAGTTTAAATTATGAGGATATTAAAACTACGTTTTGTTAAATTTAAATACACTAATAGAAAAAAGTCTGGAAAATATTTAGTTAAAACTACTAAAAATTAGTTAAAAATTACTTTGCAGAAAAACTGCTAAAATAAGCAGATTATTTTTGTTATATATTAGTAAGATAGGAACAACAAGAAAAAATTATAAAAAAAATCTAAATTTTAAGTTCTTTCTCGATTTTTTAATGCAAATTAAAATCGAGCATTTTGATGAAACGATCTTTTTAGCAAATATTTCTGCTGATTTTAGCAGGATATACTGTTATTTGCATTCAACTAAATTTAGCTTAGAAATAACAAAAATTGTGTAGATATAACAATTTGTTTTTGCTATTTTTAGTCTACTAATATTCAGCAAAACTTTCTGCAGATTTTACAGTACTATTTGTTATTTTCAATTAACTACAAGTTTAAAAGTTAATCTGCTAAAATTTGATGAATTTAGCAGTTTTATTTTCTCTTTTCTTGTTTTACTAGTATTTAGCAAAAGACTGCTAATTTTATCAGTTTTTTCTGCGTGTCATTTTTAACTACTTTTCTGATATTTTTCAGATTTATTTCTATGAGTGTAATATTTTATTTAAGATGTAGATTGATTACTTTATATGTTCATTCATAGAAATATGTCTGTAGAAAAGCTACTAAAATTAGCAGAACCTGTTTGCTATTAGTAATATTTTAGTTAAGATTTAGTCGAAAGCAAATTATATTGGCTGTTGTTGTAGCTGCTTGTGAAGAAACATAAATAATTTTGTACTCTTTTATGTTAGTAAATTGTTTCTCAAATATGGTAGCACTATTCTTTTATATACGAATAGGATAAATATGGTAGCTTTTTTCTAGCCCACACTAGAGATGAGCGATCCGGTGATTTTTGAATAACGCTGCTACCAGTGATCGTGATTTTCAAATCACCGTTCTTTTAAACAGTGACCGTGATCAGGGGTTTGTAATAGAGATGGGCGATCCGGCGATTTTTCAGTAACATTGTTCTCAGTGAATGTGATTTGCAAATCGCTTTTCTTTTAAACTGTGATCGTGATCACGGTTTTTCTATGGAAAAGACTGCGGTTTTCTGATAAATAAACGAAATAATATTTATGGCGAGTTGTTAAGATGTCAGTTAAACTTGGTTTAGTTAAACCGAAAACGAATTTTGTCAGCCATTTCAAAGTTTATTTACAAAAATTTGCCGGAAAAACTTTTTCTCGAGTATAATTAATTTCTTTATTGAAATAAAACAAAATAAACCACATTTTAAAAGCAGTATTCAAGTTACAAACTGCGTTAAACTAAGTTTAAAGATAATCCACATCCCGATTTTATGCCCCGAGATGACGATTTTTTTAATTAAAAGAATATTAGAAGCAAACCCTGTTTTCGTAAAGCTGTTTAAGGTTATTGCCTAAAAATGGTATTTTTTAACCAATACGAGATTAGCTGACCCGGAAATGCAGCCCTCAGAATTTCAATTGCAGGTCGTGCAGTATGCGCCGTTGTTCCATCTTGTTGGAACCACATGTTTTCCAGTCCCAATACGAACAGTTGAGGTATGAGAAAGTCGTTGAGCATGGCTTTGTAGCGCTCGCTGTTCACAGTAGTCATTTGGCCCGCGGCGTTTTCGAAAAAAGGTCTGATGACGCCTCCAGCGTAAAAACCACACCATATAGTAACTTTGAGGGGGTGTAATTGCTCCTCGTGTGTTATACGCGGATTTTCGGTGCCCCAGAAGCGATAATTCTGGTTATTCACGTATCCACAGAGATGGAATTGGGTCTCGGCGCTCATGATGATTTTCGATGAAAAGTTGTCTTCCTCTTGGTCGAGATTCAGGATGGATTGAGCGAAACAATTATTTCGCGTTTCCGAGGAGTAAAGCGATGTATGTCTTATTGACGTGTATTTTGTATCTGTTTACTTCACAAATGTCAAACCAGAACTGACATCTACCGCCATTTGCAAACATTATAGCATCTTCCGATAGGGTGATGACTTTTGCTCCACCTTGTATCTAATCAAGTGTAGTTAATGCGATATTATATCAAATTGTATGTAATTTCATCAATATAAATAAAATTATACAACTTAGATCGAATAATATTGGGTAATTTTTTCCGTCAAGATTGTATACATTCCTACCCAGTAATAAATTATACCACTAGGTAACGGATATTAAAACCAAATGACTGGCGAACACTCATTTGGGACGCTTTGACAGCGTTTGCAGAAAGCATTTTCCCAGTATTTGTTTTACAAAAACTTTAATGGTGTATAGAAAAATCCACTAGTAAAAAATTTTATTAGGGTGCTATGCCAACTTTTGCTGCACTATAAAGTCAGAAATTTACAACGCTTTGTTAAAAAAAAGGTTTGTGTTCGTTGCAACACTGATTATGAATCAATTTTCAAAAATATTTCTTAAAACTGAGCAATTTTTTCGGTTCCAAAAATTTTGATGATAATTATTTTGGGTCCTTGCTATAAACACAATATGCCACTTTTTCAAAAGAAAAATAAGTCTTATACATTAAATTTGCGTGAATACAATGTCTACACACTTTTCACGTGAAACTCAATATCGTGAAAAATATTTTTTTTTATATGGAGTATAATATAACACTTTTTTCAAGTGAAATCGCAACAACTTACGGTGCTTTATAATTAATTCGTTACATATATACTGTAAAGGTACAAATATTTGAAAAAGTTCTAAATCTTTTTGTAATACTTTCAGTTTTAAAACTTCAAAAATATTTAAAAAAAAAAACTGTAACATTTCTAAAACGCTTAATTAAGCACGTACACAATTGAGATTAAAGCCTGGATTAGCCAGACGTAAACGTGAACGTATCTCTGCGTAGCTGAATTAATAAGTTAAATAAGAACAGAAGATGTGTTGTGTTTTTTGTTTCATTCTTATGCATTCAATATAGAGCAAACGTAAATATACAACCAAAATCTGTTGTGAATAGATTTTCATTGTGTATTTACGTTTGCTCTATATTGAATGCATTAGAATGAAACAAAAAACACAACACATCTTCTGTTCTTATTTAACTTATTAATTCAGCTACGCAGAGATACGTTCACGTTTACGTATTTACGTTTGCTCTATATTGAATGCATAAGAAAGAAAGAAAAAGCACAACACATCTTCTGTTCTTATTTAATTTATTAATTCAGCTATGCGTCTGGCTAATCCAGGCTTAACACAGTTGTTGCCTTTAATAAATTGCTCCAATTACATACAAATTGAATTTCATTATAACAAAATGATAAGAAAAAAAATTACAAATACTACAAAACAAAAATATTGTAATAAATAAGTTCCTAATACATTTTTTTTTATCAAAAATCTATAAAACTTAATTAAACACAAATCATAAATAAATCGGGAATTATAAAAAAATCAATTGCACTGACAAGGGAACTAGCCAAAGGGTAGTGGTGATTTCCATATTGCGATATTGACCCAATGTTGTATAAATTTACATATTTATGTTGATGCAAATTATATATGATATCATATTAACCACGTCTAATTAGATATAATTACATAAAATTACGCAATATTTCATTAAAACAATATATTCATTATAATAGGGCACTAAATAATTTTTTTAATGCAAAAATTAAAATAATTTTAAACAAATAGTGTACTACGGCTAGTCGGACTAAAGTTTTGTTGGGATGTTCGTTGCTTTTATACAAATATTATTGGCATCGAACACTTTTTGGAAATTTGGACAGGAACGTGGTAAAAATTGTGGTTGAAAAGGGGAAAAGGGCTCATTTTAACGGGCTGTCCATAGCTTCAATCGCGAAAAATTTAATTAAAATTCTAAAAATGTAAATGAATGTCCCCTTCAGTTTGACTCTAGATTATAAATTAATATCACTTTCTGTTTAAATTATTTTCAAACCAAAGAAAGATGCTACAATTTTTACAAGTAAATTTTAAAGAATAAAAATATATTTTAAAGAATTCGATAAGACCAGCAATACAGAATACGTATTTTCGGCTTTCGCTACAAAGCCATCATCAGTGTATTCCGTCCTGTGTGGGCTAATATTTTAATGTTTGTCTACTTATGTGACCGCTGAAAGAAAATCGAATTTCGTATCAACAACTCAACTTAGACTAACATCAACGAAATTTAACAATGCTATTTTTATCCTTTGTTAGTATTACTCTATTTTGCTTTGAACCTTAATTCTTAAGATATCTCAGTTGATTCTATTCAACTCTGTGTATGATAACCACAGATTTTTGAATTACAACGAACCGTTAAATTTAAATTTAAATGTATATTATTTAAATTATGTTCCTGCACCGTGTCAATGTGTCCCATACACTGTTAAACCATTCGTAAAGAATTCATTAATTTTTAAAAAGTGAATTAAAGAATTAATTCTTTTAAACCTTTGGTATGAGCTTCGCCCCCAATTTTACTGGTATTATATTTGAATTAACATTTTATTTTTTTGACAAAAATTTGTATATCAATCTTATTAAAGTTAACATGATTCTAGCCCAGTAAAAAAACTTTTTATTTTATTTTCGCATTTTAAAAATATGCAGAAATATATTTAAATTAAAAAGAAAAGAAATTTAGTTACGAAGAGTTTAAAACTATTTTTTTTTATGTAAGATTGTTTCTGTTTGATTTAAAATTTTTAAACAGAAAGTGATATTAATTTATGATCTTGAGTCAAACTAAAATAACATTCATTTACTTAAAAATAACAGATCAACTAAAAACATTTCCCCCATTCATTTTTTTGGGTTTAGTTTAACATTAGCTGTGTTTTCGACTTAAATATATCCGTTAACTCAGAAAAAATCTCAAAGTTCATCAAAACGTATTTGAGACCAAAACTAACACAATACTTTTTGTATGCACGTTAACTTGCAACGTGGATAATTATCAAGGTTTATAGATTTTCGCATATAACATAACATCTTCGCGTTATTGCCTAAAAAGTTTTGCTGGCATACGTTCGGTTATCCCGCAATTATTATAAACATTAACTGTTTATGTTTTATACTTTAATGGGTTAAACGTAGACTTGCTTTAAATACTTAACATTGATAGGTATGAGCTAAAATACAGCTATTGTTAACAATTTGTTTAATTGTTTTTTATTTTTCGGGTAAATCTGGTTCCCGTGGGTACCTGCGTTAACGATGTGGAACAGACCTAAAATAATGTGCGCTACACTTTTTTAGTTAGGGTTTTCATGACAGATATTGAAGTTCAAATTCCCTATAACGGATGAATTCTGTTATTATGAAGTTTCACTTTGTATTTTTGTATATAACTCGATTACATTGTTTTTTATCATTGCACTGAAAATCACTCTTTCGGTGATGTGGCTGGCCTTGTTTTGGTGGGTGGGTGCATTGTTGTAGTAGCAACAAAATATAATCAGTTTGTTTTTTATTTTTGTTTCGCTGAAGTTTCTGTTGTACCTATATAAAAAGATAAAATTTCAATGTTGTACAATACACTTGGAGTACATACATATAATTTTGCACATTAGGGAGGCATTTATATTGAACGCTTCTCTACATAAAATTCGATATCTTAATAAAAATTAAATATGTATTTTAAAAGTAAATGAAAAATAAAAGGCCGATGACCCTATGATGGAAATAGACAAATATTTCTAAGTGGAGAATACAGGCCCTAACAGCAATTAAGGATTAATTTTCTAAGATTAAATTAAGAATATTATTTTTTAGACCTACATAGAAAAATTTCAGGAAGTTTAATCAATATCAGCTCAGCAATCATTAGATCTTACTCTTCTTCTTCTTTTGTCAACAAACACATTTTTTCACATACAATCAAATATTTTTTGTATAGGTATAGAACGTATGTCTAACACATTCTCATGAGTTACGTGCACTGACAGCAAATGTCAAAGAGTAAGAGATCTATGTAATCTATGTCAGCAATATCTGTTACATTAATGTTAAAAAAAAAAATCTCCTAAAATGTGACCTAAAGCAGGGGCTATTTATTGGATATCCATCTTGCCCTAATTTAGAGGATTGAAACATTTGATTCTATACTGAAATATTCCTGTCAAAAACATAGGGAATTTAAAAGAAAAGGTTTTTGTCCAAAAGCTAAATAAGTGACAAAAATCGCTGTTTTCTCGAAATCGGCTGAAATAAAATAGCTGCTCTAGCCAAACAAAAAAAGCTTCTTATCTGAGTTTCTTGGAGCTTATACACCCACAGAAATAAATCTGTAAAAATAGCAGAAAAAGTTACTAAAAATTAATTAAAAATTAAAAATAAGAGAAATAAAATAAAAACAGCAAAATTAAAACTGTTAAATTTGCAGAATTTTAGTTATATTTAAGTTAACTTTTAGTCAAGTAAAAATAACAAATTGTACTGTAAAATCTGGAGAAAATTTTGCTAAATATTAGTAGACTAAAAATAGCAAAAATAAACTGTTATATCTAGAAAATTTTTGCCATTTTTAAGCTAAATTTAGTTGAATGGAAATAGCAGTCTATCCTACTAAAATCAGCAGAATAATTTGCTAAAAAAAAATTGTAAACTGCTGTTTTAAAAAGGCTCGATTTTTATTTGCATATAAAAAAAATCGAAAGAAAAACTTCGAAAAAGTTAATACAAAAGTCTGTTAAACGCGTTCTAATTCAGTTGAACTAATTTTTCCTGTTGTTTTCGATTAAATCCGTTGTTTAGCTAAAGTTGTTAGTTATCCAATTTCACCACAAAAACATATTTCTGCTGTACTTGAACTAATTTTTCCTGCTGATATTTAGCTATTTTTTATAAATGATTTTGACAATGTAACAGCTAATATAGATAAATTTGTTGGCAACTTTTTTAATATTTGTGTTTTCAAAAGAAAACGATAGGGGCGCTCGTGTATAGTGATTGATGGTGAAGTGTGTATAGGTGAGTTTGCCGACCTATACAAATTAGAAAATTTCTAGTAAGTGTATTTTAATGTGTGTGATGAGTCATCACTGATGACGCTTACCAATACAAATAAAAATAATATGGCGCTTGTTAAGAAAGTTCTAGTAAATAAAATAATATGATAAGAGCATGTTTTCTCTTGTTTCTGTTAGTCAGCAAAGGAACGCAAAAGAAAACGGAGGTATACTGGACATTAACATTTCGCAGTTAAAATTGTTTTAAAAAAATAAAATAATAGAGGTTTGTTTTATAATATAAACTATATTTATTTACGGGAATACTATTAAATATGTTATTGGTTTTCTTTTATTTCAGCCCTTTGACATTTTCATCTAAATTCTACCCGCAGGTAGACGAAAAAAAAGGAACCAAATAACACAACTTCTGCTGGCACACATATTGGCAAGCAAATAAAAGTGATATTTAATGCAAATAGTGTTTTTGGATTGTGTAATTTATTCGAAAATAAAATTAACAATATTTACATTAATTTGTTTTTATTCAATTAATAACAAAAAGTGATTGTAATTTTAGCAGCATGTTTTGCAGATTTCAACTGACCCACTTTCATTTCTAATAAACGAAATTTCTTCTAAATTTTTGAATGTTAACTGAAATTTTTACCTGTTTATAACCAACTAAAATTTAGCAGAAAACATGTGCTGATTTCAACTGAGTAATTTTCATTTCCACTAAACAACATTTCATATAAATTATTGTATTTGAACTAACTTTTTTACCTAAAATTTAGGTCACCTAAATTTAGCAGACCATGATTCTCAATATCATTGAAATTTCTGCTGGCGCAAATTCAGGTGCTATTTCCTGTTATTTTAGCAGAATTTTTAACTATTTGTACGGGCTTTTTTATGAGTGTATTTTGTTTGAAATCACCCTCAATTCCACTTTTCTGGCTTTGGTTTCGTTCCTAGCGTCTTTTGTTTAACCCGTTACAGACTTTCTTTCCTTGCCCACTCTGGAAACACATTACCTGATCACGCGTACTTCTGTTTCTGTTTTATCCACAATCGACTATTTTGAATAGTTTCAATAATTTTTTTGTGCACTTGTCTTTGATTCTCCATTGTAAACTCATGAACCACTCAAATTTGACAAACCGATTCATTTCATATTTGGCAAAAATATTTTGATCAAGAAAAATTATTTTAATTAAAGGTGGAAAATTTTTAAGAAAAATGTGTGTTACATTTTTTGACGTCGCACTCCTTAGCCGATCTTTGAATTCAATCGTTCATTTTATTATCTTTGGTCGGAGACAATTTTATTTATTTAAAACAAATTTTCCGCAAACCATTTTTCTTTTTTTTATTAAAATTCTTTATTTTTCTGATATTTTACATTTTTAAATAAATGTTCTTCGTCAGATTTGAGATCATAGCAGTAAACTACAGAGAATAAAAATTGAAAAAATTCAATAAGGCCAGGAGGATAGAATACGTATTTTCGGGTCCCCCTAAAGGCATAGGATACTGAGGATGAGTCTGTTGCGGGACCCGAAAATACGTATTCTATCCTGCTGGCCTTATCGAGTTTTTAAAATTTTTATTCTCTGTAATTTACTTGCATGATCTCAAATCTGACGAAGAACATTCATTTACCAATTAAAAGATCAACTATACATACCTTCATTTTATATTTTTGTTAAATACTCGTATAAGAAAAAAGACGAACAATATGAATAGTTCGCCAACAAAATGGCCAAACGAGCGATTAAAAACTGTTATGTGAAGAATTGAATGAAATTGTCAAAGAGTGATTAAATTAGAAAAGCGAACAACAAACTGAACTAGAAAGAGCGCTCATCAAACAGAACTAGAATTTAGAGATGGGCACCTGAGTGCATTTTGACTCACACTCACTCACGCTCATGAGAGAAAAAATTCAATCATGCACAATCATTCACAAACACTTTTTTCTACTCACTCTCACTCACCTTCACGTGAGTAAATTCCGATTTTACTTATTTACGCCTGAATCACACAAAATTCTGTTTACGTGCCCATCTCTACTAGAATTCCCAAGTCCAAAATTCGCTGCTATTTTAAAAATATAAGCTACTGAATATCATAATGCGGATGTGGGTTTCACATTTAATAAGAAATGTCTCCATGACTAATGATATATAAAAAAATAGTTTCCCACCTACTGCAATATTTATGTAGGTAGGTATAAATCTTTTCGGTTGGTATGTCTATTGTCAGGGGAGTATGAATTGAATAAATATTGTATTATATGGATTACTTGGTAAAAGCAAACAAAAAAAATAAAAAAAAAGTTCGACCATGAGATACACTACGTCATAGCACAATTTGGGTTATATTTCCTGAAGCGAACAGGGAGTATTTTTCTTATTAACTTTTCTATTCTCGATTTCATTTTTGTATTGAAAAATATTATTTTGGGAGAGAAAATATTCCGACTTCCCACCCTCCTTCGTCCATGCTGGCATTCATAACCAAAATAACAACCATTATCAAGGATTTTATTATTTTAGTACCTTTCAAGTCTAATTCAGATAGGTCCTTTCTATGGCGACTAGACCAAAACGTGGACCGATGTCAAACAATGTGTTCTAGCTCGGGCCAATACATACTTATATACTAAATTATATCAAATTATGTTTATAATTACGACGAAGTTGATCGGTATACTTGAAGAGGGGGTCCATGCCCATTATTTTTGATAGTTACAAACATCAGTCCAAACTTATTATACCCTTTCCAAGCAGTAGTGTTGGGTATAAACAGTATCAAAAACCTGTTGAATATTTTTATAATCTTAAAACCATGAAAGCAGACATACTAACTAAATTTTATTTAAACGTTTTGTTAAAGTTCGGTGTACCTACTTTGTTTTTGTTGCAGACATGCATAAAGGTAAATAAACCCAAATAATGAATTATGAATATTAAAACACTGCACTAAAATTAGATGGTGTTAATTAGAGATACTTGCAGTAGGGTGGATCAAATTCCATTTTTGGAGAAATTTCACTTACGGCAGATAGGGGGCAGTTGCGAAATATTTTTGAAAAATTTCAGCCAAACCAGAATTGCAAAAATCTGAAATTTTCAAACAAACACCAAAAATTTAAATCGTAATTTCTTCTATAAAAATATTTTGGAATCCTTTTTCTAATAAGAAAAAAAAACGATGATTTTGATCGAAAAAAATTTGCAATCTCCAAAAGAAATTATGGTGATGAAAAACTAATTAAAGTGATGAAAACTAATTTTTTCCAATAATTCCCAAGGAAGATCGTAAATTTTGTCCAATCAAAGTTTCCGATATTAGCGTGTTTGCGTACTTTTTGCGTAAAGTTGGGTAAAATGAGAGCTAACAAAAAATACTCTCACAAAGTGACGAAAATGTACAAAAGTCGCGAAAACCCTTATATCAAAAAAGGAGAATAGACTTGGGCATTCTAGTTCGTTTTGGTGAGCGCTCGTTATGGATCAATTTATTGTAGAGAGCTATTGTTTGCTCTTCTAGTTCAATTGTTCAATTTTAATACAAAAAATATCTTTTTAAATAATTTTTTTTTTTGTGTGAATAAAATTAATGTTTGAACTATTACTAGTGAACCAGGTCTTTCGTTCAATTGAGTAAATAGTAGAGTATTCAATTAATCGACTTTTTATGTTGATCGATTAATCGTGCAAATAATTATTCGGGTCTATTTCTTAACCGATTAATCGAATAAAATTTAAAAATGATTCGATTAATCGGAAAAAAATTATGTAAAATATTATACACAAATTTTTTGTATTTTTAATAATTTTATTAAAAAAAAAGAATAAAAATAATTTCAGTAAGACTTCTAAAATTCATAAAAATAAAAAATTTCCCCTCTGTCACATATTAAAATTTTATCCAAATCGGAAAGAACCACATCGCCGACCTTTGTGAGAATAGAACAAGTCGTAATTTGTCTCTCTTTCGTATACAGAGGGAAATTTGAATTTAATGAAAAAGCTTCATATATTTTATAAGTCTTGTTTTAATGAAATTTTTTCATTATTGAGTGTATAAAATTTTTAATAAATAAAATGAAATTTTTCACAACATTTTAAGAAAAATTCCATTAATTCAATGGACGTGATCCAGTGAAACTTTATTGGTGTTATGCAAAAATTCATTAATATCATGCAGATAATTTTCTCAGTGTACGCATTAAACACATAAATTTATTCCCCTCTATCACTTTTTTTTTATATCCTGAAGAATATTAGGAATGCAGAGCGTTTACTTTTATTACATTGAGCATTAATTATAATTAATAATTAAAATTAAAAAATTTAAAAAATCGTAAAAAATAGTTCAAAATTTGGTTATACGTAAATAGATACCACTATATTGCCAGATCTGTCAAAACAAGAGAGTATTATTTTGGAAGATGACAAAGCAAACTGTGATCATTTTTATTTCTTTTTTTTGTTTAAGGTATTTATTAATGCCCCTAGACGAAAATAAAAAACTCATTGAATTTAAGCTAACAAACATTTCTATTAATTCTAAAAAGTCGTCCACTGGTAATTTCCTTAGGCCAGAATGAAATCCCGATAGGTATTACTCCACAGAAAATTATTTTTCATAATTTGTTAAAGAAGTTTTGGAATTTTAGCATATTTACTTTAATAAAAAATATATATTTTTTAAGCATTTTTATAATTTTTTTTACCAATTTCGATTAATCGTGTTAAATTATTCGAATTATTTGTTATTCGAAATTTAGACATTTAAAATTATTCGAACAATTTTTGAGCAAAATTGTTCGATTAATCGAATAATGATTAAACAAATGAATACCCTAGTAAATAGTCCAATTGCACTAATTCGTTG
Organism: Leucophora obtusa; assembly: GCA_949987735.1. Taxonomy (NCBI): domain Eukaryota; kingdom Metazoa; phylum Arthropoda; class Insecta; order Diptera; family Anthomyiidae; genus Leucophora; species Leucophora obtusa. The sequence continues at coordinate 193,389,455 of OX465298.1, forward strand.
AAGAATGACAAAACAAAAACCGGCTGGTAACACAGCTGATAAAATCAATTTACCTAAATGTACACGATAAAAATCTGGGCTTCTTCGTGCAAGTACGAAGAATCCTTTTTGGTTAAATTAGGAGACTGCGGCGACCCAATGTGGACTACAGGAACACAGCTATATTCTGATTAATAACAGATAATAAAGAAATATTTTTCGTAAACAAAATTTTGGTGACCAATGACCAATGTCCTAGTGCCCCTAAAAATATCCCCAAAAAGTGGTTTAATGCTTGATCGCACGCTACAGGTCGCAAATACGAGTATTAAAATGTTTTGACATTTTAATGAAATTTGGTACGCTTTAAATAGGTCGATGTTTATAACTAAAGACTGCGTTTGAAAAAATTGTTTAATTCAAAAAATCTACTGCGCCAGTCATTCAGTTTCAAAAATAAAAACTGTTTTATAACCGTTATTACTTTCAATTTTGTATTTTTATGCAAAAAGTTTGTTAAAAAATTTAATTTTCCTGTAATTGTATATTTATAATTAAATGTTTTTTTTTTTTTTTTTATTTTGAAGTTTTTATTTTGGTGGTTTGGATTTTTTGCGTTTATTTTTACGAAAGCACTTTTTACATTTTAGTACATTTTTAGTTTCTAGTTTTAATTTTAGAAGATTTTCCATTTTAGCATTTTGTTTTTATTTTAGCCATTTGTTATTGTATAAATTTTTTTTTTAATTTACACTGTGGAGATTTTTGAAATTTTTTATTTGGCATTTATTCATAGAAACTTTTTTATTGGCGTTTTTATTATTATTGGCAATTTTTGTTATTTATAAATAATAAGTGCTTTCCTTTACTTTTTGGGTAAAGTTCGGTGAAATGAGAGTAAGCAAAAACTCCTCTCCCAAAATGACAAAATTACCCGAAAGTAAAGGAAGACACAAAATCACTTTTCTAGCCCAAAAGTGCATTTCAAAGAAAAATGTGAAAATGCGTATAATTTTAGTTTGAAAAATTTAATAAACCCACCTATTTATTTGCATTTAAAATTTATTATTGATTTTGTTCAATTAATTATTATAAATAACACATTTCTTTTGCGTATTGGTTTGTTTAATTTAATTTTTCAATTTATTTTCACAATTGTTTTTGGTTATCAGTGCATCAGCTTTTAAGTTTTACAATTTACCAAAGTTGCCCAAAGAAAAAGTCTGTCTGGGTAACTTTGGTGAAAATAAAAACACAAATTCACTCTCTTGAACGCTCTCATCTACCTTAATTTCGAATACGGAAACGCTATTTGGGTACGATTGGGATCCCGCGGGTTCCCGGCGTAACGTAAAGGAACGGACCTAATAGTGTATAGTTTCACTTAATCCCTTTTGACATAATAGTTCATTTTTCGGCTTTTTAATTTGTGATGCTTTTTTAGTTTTAAATTCTTGCAGTTTTTTTAATTTAAATATTTTTAATTTTTGCGGTTCTTATGTTTTAGCAGTTTTACAATTTTTGACCATTTTTATTGTAATTTTTTTTAGTTTTTTTATCGTTTTTTTTTTTTAGTATTTATGGTTAATTCGGCGTATTTTTTTTAATCAGTTTCTGGTGTGATATTATCTCCTGTCAAAAAATTATACAAGGTTGGTAGAAGGACCCGATCTTAACTATATTTTCTACTAGGGATACTTGGTAAAGTTATCGAAAAACATGCCACTTTACATTGTATTTTTAAGTTGGAAAATATAAGGATATGAAAACAACCTCGACCTAGATTTGTTTATTAACGTTTACTTAAATTGAAAATATTTAATTTAAATGTATTTTTTATCAAACAAAATAAAATTGTTTTTGTTAAATCAGTAGACATAAAAAATATACTATATCCCAGCAAACAAAAAAGATACAGCAGCAGTACAATTAATGATCTAGATGTACTTCTTTTTTAACAAAAGCACTAATAATTTTAACACTGAATTGTTGTAGGAGTAGAGTACTCCCGATTTAAGAATTTTTCAGTACTTTCCGAACGAGTGCCAAGAAAACTTTATTTTTATTAATTGAAAGTAAAAAAAAAAATTAGAAAAAAATAATATTTTAAATTCTATTTGAAATTTGTCATATTTGATCTTAGAACCGAACAAAAATAACACTCATTTTAACAATCTTCAGATAAACTAAATTCTAAGATAAAATTTTATTGTTTAAAAAATTTTGTATTGCCGCCACCGGGTATTGAACTTGCGACCTCAAAATTGCTAGTCTTGCCCTCTAACCTAGTGTCTTGACATGCAATAAAATAATAGCAAGTAATTGTCAAAATGATTTCATCTCAAGTGAAGACACTCAATTTCAATTTTATTTCAATATCATGATAACGCTGACATGCAAGCGGCTCTTGCAATGATGACTGCCATCAAAAGTCACTTTTCGTTTTAGTTTTAATTTTGTAATAAAAAAATAATAGAAAATTTGGTAAAAAAAAAGAATGGGAAAATTTAATTATTTACTATTGTATTTGTAGATAAATATTACAGTTTGATAAAATTTTTTGTTTTGTATTGTGTCTCATTCTCTTCGAACCTGCGCCCATCTAATTGGAAAAAAACTGTATCCAAATCACTTCTTACGATCAATTAAAAAGCAATAGCTAAGTGGTTTTATGGATGGTGTTCCGAATTACTTCTAAAAAAGCTAAAAAAAAAATATACAAACGAGTGCTCTGGAAGCAAAGAAATAAGTGGTATGTAAAGCATGAGTTCCATTTTTTTTGCTGGGATGCGCTGTGCCGCCAATTTTAATCGCAGTCTTTAAATAATAGATAAAACTGATTAACACTTTAATGACCACCCAGTCAGAAATATACAAACTGGAAGAGCAAGGCACTTTAACCTGTGGTACAAGTGCTGGCAAAAAGTTATTTTCCAGTCCCAAAATGATAACACCGTTATAGTGAATCTCGACTGAGCAAAAACTACCTAGATTTTGTACAAAACTAGTTGTTGCATGTTTTTTATATATGCGTTTTGACAATTAAAAACTAACAAGAGCCAAAATTGTATAATAAAATTTTTTTTTATAAAATCAATTTTAAGATTCATTATTTTTGTCAAAACTGGTAAGCATACAGTTAAGGACATATATTTTTATTTTTCGTATGCTGGTGTGTAAGCATAACTCATCATTTTGCGCGACATCGACATAATAAGAAATGTAATAAGAAAAGTAACTAGTTACTATTACCAGGTATGTACTAGTTACATAAACACATATCTGGCAATGATTTTCTACGATGGAGGGGCTAATAGATTCCTTTTATTGAGATACCTAGGTCCATTTACTAAATGATATTTAAAATATTGTATTTTGTGTTTAAAAATTCAAGTCACAATCAAATATTTAATTGTTTATTTGCAAACCCAGACTACAGTATTTAAAAAAAATGTAAACAAAATTTGAATTTCAAAACCAGTATTTAAATTGAATCTTTTGAAATAGTCTACTCGTAGTTTCTACGTCACTAATACATATCTAGGTCAAAATTAATATTTTAGAAAGAACAACAGGAAGCCATATTGGTACTAATGAGACGTGTACTGTACAGTACTGTACGAGGGGTACTATTTATATTTCGGGAACTGGCAACACTAATGTCAATCGCTAAACTCTGGCAACACCACAATAAAATTTGCAATTTTTTTAGCATAAACGTACACAGAAAACACTGAAAACGAATTTTAACAACGAAATTGATTAAATCAATTAAAATTTTAATTGATTTTGCACCTATCACCAGGCACCAGAAAACGTTTTTTTTTTGTTTTTATCAAAAATAAATATCACTAAAGTTCAAAATGTTTTTATTTCTCAATCGAAAACAAAAAATTTCAAATGTACTTTAAAACAAAAATATCCCTCAAGTTGAAATTCGAAAAATATCTTTAGGTATAAATATCAAAGATAAAAAAATTGATAAAAAAATAAAACTTTTTAAAACGTTTTAAAAAACGTTTTTTTTTTGTTTTTCATCTTTGTACTAAGTACAAAAATATGAATAGAATTTTAAAATTTTTGTTTTATTTTTATGGTGGAGATTATTATGGTTTTTGGTTTCAAATATGTAGAAAATCATATAATATCCTAGAGTGAACTGTTGAGCGGTATATACATACAAACATATATTGCAAATATTTTTTTTTTTTGCTAAAATGTTTGCCAATTGACCAGCATTTTGCACTAATATTATTCATTTTCGGAATGAAATCGCTGTATAAGTTTTCTAATAAAATTTTTGCACCAAGAAACCTTTTTCGCATTCCGCCATTAATTCGCAATTTTTTAAGTGCAGATTTTTAAAATTTATAACCTAGGGACCATAATACCCATATCTCATACCAAAGTTTGGTAATTAGTTCGCAAAAAAAAAATTGCCAAAAAAAATTTGAAAAAAAATTTTTTTTTCCATTAATGTATTCTTTTGCAGAATATAAATTGCTGATTAGGTTTCTTAACTATTTTTTTGTATCATAAAGGCTTTTTTCGCATTCCGCCAATATTTTGCAATTTTTTGAGTGCGGTTTTTTTAAATTTTTAACCTTAGGACAATAATTCCCATATCTTATGCCGAAGTTTGGTGGTTAGTATGCAAAAAGTTTCGCGAAAAAAAATTTAGCAAAAAGGAACATTTTTCCATCAACATATTCTTTTGAAGAATGTAAATCGCTGACTGAGTTTTTTAATTTATTTTTTGTACCATAAAGCTTTTTTTCGCGTTCCGCCATTATTTTGCAAATTTTTAAGAGCGGTTTTTTTTAACTCACAACCTAGGGACTATAATACCTATATCCTATACCAAAATTATCTGGTTAGATTGCAAAAACAAAAAAAATTGGGAAAAAAAATTTTCCAAAAAGGAATAGTTTTGCATCAATATACATATGTATATGTATGTAACATATGTATAGCAGAATGTTAATCGCTGATTAAGTTTAAAAAATTTTGAATGCGGTTTTTTAAAATTCATAAATTTGGGACTATGATACCCATATCTTATGCCAAAGTTTGGTAGTTCGTACGCAAAAAATTTCGCGAAAAATAAGTTTTGCAAAAAGGAAAATTTCTGCATCAACATATTCGTTTGCAGAATGTAAATCGCTGACTGAGTTTTTAAATTTATTTTTTGTACCAAAAAGCTTTTTTTCGCGTTCCGCGATTTTTTTTGCAATTTTTTAAGTGCGGATTTTTAAAAATTCATAATCTTGGGACTATAATACCAATCTCTATATATAAAAGAATAACGTGACTGACTGACTGACTGACTGACTGACTGACTGACTGACTCAACATCGCCCAGCCCAAACCGCTGAAGCTAGGAAGTTGAAATTTGGTATGTAGGTTCCTCTTTCGGGGTAGACGTCCACTAAGACGGGATTTTTGGAAATTCCTACCGGAACGGGCAAAAAGGGGGAAAGTGTCCCCCTTGACGGCCTGCCAAAACCCCTTTGGCTAGAAAGCTGAAATTTAAGATATGTGTTCCTTGGAGTAGGGGCTAACTTTTCTGGAAAGTACTTTCTAGAATTTTGGACAGGGACGTTGTAAAAATGGGGGTTAAAAAGGGGAAAAAGGCCCCCCTTGACGGCCTGCCCAAACCGCTGGAGGTAGGAAGTTGAAATTTGGTATAAAGGTTCCTCCACTATCGTAGACATCCACCAAGACGGGAGTTTTGGAAATTTTTACAGGGACGGGCAAAACGGGGAAAAAGTCTCCCCCTTGACGGCCTGCTCAAACTGCTGGAGCTATGAAGTTGAAATTTGGTATGTAGGTTCCTCGACCGGTGTAGACGTCCGTTGAGACGGCATTTTTGGAAATTCTTATCGGGAGGTGCAAAAAGGGGACAAAAAAAGTACCTTTTTCCAAAAAAGTACCTTTTCCCAAAAAAAGTACCTTTTTCCAAAAAAAGTACCTTTTTCCAAAAAAGTACCTTTTTCCAAAAAAAGTACCTTTTTCCAAAAAAAGTACCTTTTTCCAAAAAAAGTACCTTTTTCCAAAAAAAGTACCTTTTTCCAAAAAAAGTACCTTTTTCCAAAAAAAGTACCTTTTTCCAAAAAAAAGTACCTTTTTCCAAAAAAAGTACCTTTTTCCAAAAAAAGTACCTTTTTCCAAAAAAAGTACCTTATTCCAAAAAAAGTACCTTTTTCCAAAAAAAGTACCTTTTTCCAAAAAAAGTACCTTTTTCCAAAAAAAGTACCCTTTTCCAAAAAAAAGTACCTTTTTCCAAAAAAAGTACCTTTTTCCAAAAAAAGTACCTTTTTCCAAAAAAAGTACCTTTTTCCAAAAAAAGTACCTTTTTCCAAAAAAAGTACCTTTTTCCAAAAAAAAGTACCTTTTTCCAAAAAAGTACCTTTTTCCAAAAAAAGTACCTTTTTCCAAAAAAAGTACCTTTTTCCAAAAAAAGTACCTTTTCCCAAAAAAAGTACCCTTTTCCAAAAAAAAGTACCTTTTTCCAAAAAAGTATCTTTTTCCAAAAAAAGTACCTTTTTCCAAAAAAAGTACCTTTTTTCAAAAGAAGTACCTTTTTCCAAAAAAAGTACCTTTTTCCAAAAAAAGTACCTTTTCCCGAAAAAAGTACCTTTTTCCAAAAAAAGTACCTTTTTCCAAAAAAGTACCTTTTTCCAAAAAAAAGTACCTTTTTCCAAAAAAAGTACCTTTTTCCAAAAAAAGTACCTTTTTCCAAAAAAAGTACCTTTTTCCAAAAAAAGTACCTTTTTCCAAAAAAAGTACCTTTTTCCAAAAAAAGTACCTTTTTCCAAAAAAAAGTACCTTTTTCCAAAAAAAGTACCTTTTTCCAAAAAAAGTACCTTTTTCCAAAAAAAAGTACCTTTTTCCAAAAAAGTACCTTTTTCCAAAAAAAGTACCTTTTTCCAAAAAAAAGTACCTTTTTCCAAAAAAAGTACCTTTTTCCAAAAAAAGTACCTTTTTCCAAAAAAAGTACCTTTTTCCAAAAAAGTACCTTTTTCCAAAAAAAAGTACCTTTTTCCAAAAAAAGTACCTTTTTCCAAAAAAAGTACCTTTCCAAAAAAAGTACCTTTTTTCAAAAGAAGTACCTTTTTCCAAAAAAAGTACCTTTTTCCAAAAAAAAGTACCTTTTCCCGAAAAAAAGTACTTTTTTCCAAAAAAGTACCTTTTTCCAAAAAAAGTACCTTTTTCCAAAAAAAGTACCTTTTTCCAAAAAAAGTACCTTTTTCCAAAAAAAAGTACCTTTTTCCAAAAAAAGTACATTTTTCCAAAAAAAGTACCTTTTTCCAAAAAAATACCTTTTTCAAAAAAAGTACCTTTTCCAAAAAACATACATTTTTCCAAAAAAATAACTTATTCAAAAAAAGTACCTTTTCCAAAAAAAAGTACCTTTTCCCAAAAAAGTACCTTTTTCTAAAAAAATGTTCCTTTTCCCAAAAAACATACATTTTTTCAAAAAAATACCTTTTTCAAAAAAAGTACCTTTTCCAAAAAAAAGTACCTTTTCCCAAAAAAAAGTACCTTTTTCTAAAAAAATTTTCCTTTTCCAAAAGAAGTACCTTTTCCAAAAAAAGTACCTTTTTCCAAAAAACATACATTTTTCCAAAAAAAAACAACTTTTTAAAAAAAAATACCTTTTGCAAAAAAAGTACAAATAAAGTACTTTGTAAAAACAAAGTATCTTTTTCCAAAAAATTTCGTTTTTCCAAAAAGTACCATTTAAAATAATATATAATTTCAAAAAAACTACTTTTTTTCCTCCACCCACGGATATCTCCACTAAAACAAGGTTTCTTGATATTCGGCATAGACGTGCGCTAAGACGGGATTTTTGGAAATTCCTACCGGAACGGGCAAAAAGGGGAAGTCTCCCCATAAACAGTATCACAAATTGGAAAAGTGCCTGCCCAAACCACTGGAGGTAAGAAGTTGAAATTTGGTATAAAGGTTCCTCCACTGTAGTAGACATCGACTAAGTTTGTATTTTTGGAATTCCCTACAGGATATCCCAAAAGGAAACTCGGTATGTGAGTTCCTCCTTCTGTGTAGGCATCCGCTTAGACGGAATTTTTAAAATTCCTATCGGGAGGGGAAATAAGGTAAAAGTCTCCTCCTGACGGCTTGCCCAATCCCTTTTGGCCAACCTAAAATTTTAAATATGTATTCCTTGGAGTAGGACTAACTCACCGGCAACGTAATTTTTCTATTTTGGAACAGGAACATAGTAAAAATGGTGGTTGAAAGGGAAAAATGTCCCCACTAATGGCCTGCCCAAACCGCTTAGGCAATGCAGTTGAAATTTGGTATGAATGTTCCTCATCCATCGCAGATAGCCGCGAAGATGGAATTTTTGTAAATTCCTAAAGGGAGGGGCAAAAAGAAGAAAAGCCTCACCTTGGGGGCCGGTAAAAACCCCTTCGGCTAGAAACCTGAAGCTTAAAATGTGGGTCCCTGGAGTGAGGGCTAACGTATTAGAAAGATACTTTTTGAATTTTGGACAGGGTCGTTATAAAATGGGAGCTCAAAAAGGGAAAGTTGCCCCTTAACGACCTGTCCAAACTGCTGGAACTAGGAAGCTGAAATTCGGTACTTAAGTTCCTCTCAGCCTGCTCAAACTGCTGGAACTAGGAAGCTGGAATTCCCTGTCGATGGATTTTCGGAAATTCCTACCGAGAGGGGCACAAATAGTAAAAGTTGGCTAGAAACCTGAAATGTAAAACATATGTTACTTGGAGTATCTGCTCACTTACCGAGACGGTGCTTTTTGGACAGGGACATTGCAAAAATGGGGATTAATGAAGCGAAAAGTGCCGCTTAAAGGCCTGCCCAAACCGCTGGAGGTAGGAAGTTAAAATTTGGTATTAAAGTTCCTCCTCTATTGTAGACATCCGCTAAGATGAGATTTTTGGAAATTTCTACAGGTAGGGTCAAAAACAGGAAAAGTCTCCCCCTTAACGGCCTGGCCAAACTGCTGGAACAAGGGATCTTAAATTGGGTTCCTTCTCCAACGTTGACGTCCCCTAAGATGGTATTTTTGGAAATTCATACCGGGAGGGGTAAAAAGTGAAAAACTTCCCCCTTGATGGCCTGGCCAAACTGCTGGATATAGAGACCTAAAATTATGTATGTAGTAGGTTCCTCCTCCAACGCAGACGTCCTCTAAGACGGAATTTTTGGAAATTCCTACCGGGAGGGGTAAAAACGGAATAATTCTCCACCTTGATGGCCTAACCGAACCCTTCGGCTAGAAACCTGTAATATATAACAGTGATGGTATTTGAGAATTTTCGTTTGGTGCCTCAATGATGCCAAAAAAGTGCCAAAAATGCTTTAGAAGTGCCAAAAAAAAATTAAGCAACATTTAATGTTTCAAAAAAAATATGTTCAGCTTTTATTTCAAATATTTATACATTTAGTTACTTTAACCCTTAAATGCATGGTGTAGCCATTTGGCAACATACCAGTTTCTTAATAAAAAACGCCACTTGATGCATAAAACTCAATTTTTGGGCATTGGGGCCCTTTCTGCACAAAGTGCTCTTATAAACTATAACTCAGATTTTTTAAACAGTTATAGGAAAAATCTTGGTTTTGCTTCGTATGTTTGTGAAAAATTTAAAACACGCGTTTTTTTTACAAAAAGTGCAATATTCAAAAATATTTGTTTAAATATTTAAAGTGGTATTCTCGCAATAAAATTAATTTTGGCAACAATAAATGTATAATTAATATTTCATATATTTTTTTTGTTTCTTTTTTTTCATACACGTTAAAATAATCACAATTTAGCTATTTGGCAATTTTTTTGATATTTTTCTTGAAATGTACACGCCTTTAGAAATCATATATAAAAAAATGGTTAAAATTGTAGAGATCATGCAGTTAAGGGTTAAGTAAAAAGACAAAAAAAAAAGGCGGGCAACTTATCTAAAAAGTAATCCGAGTTTAACATTACCTACCACAAATATTTTCATATAAAAATGCCATTCTTAACTATAGTAAAGCAATAAACTTACGTTATTTTAAGATAAGTTAGCAGGTCCAAGACTTTCAAAAAATTTTACAATTAAATTTGACAATACAATAGAATCAATTAAAGTTTTTCGAATTTTATCCCCGTTGCTTTTGTTTTTAAATATCAAAATAATGATTAAATTGTCCCCGAAAAACTGGAAGGTGGTCCAAAAAATTGTAGATATTTTTAGTGTAGCATTTGTTTTTTAATTTTGAAGGGGTCTTCTTAATAGGCGTGGCTTTTAATTAAAAACCAGCGATATCGACCTTTTATCAAATTATATAGAAATTTTCGTAAAAAGTGCCAAATTCTATGGAGAGTGCCAAGGTGCCATTGAACATTCAATAGTGCCACAAATGGCACTTTTGTGCCACTTTTACCAACAGTGATATATAATATGTTTTCCTTGGAGTAATGGCTAACTTATCGACAAGGCATTTCTAGGACTTTGGACAGGAACGTGGTAAAAATGGTGGTTCAAAAGGGGAAAATTGCCCCCCCCCCCTTAACGTCTGCGTCTTTAGCTAGAAACCTAAAACTTAAAGAACAAGTGTATATGAAACACTAAAATTAAGAAACTAAATAGGAAACGAGTGGGATTGAAACACTACACAAGTGGAATGAAATGGATATAAACGTTGAACGAGTGGAATTGAAATTATAGACAATGCAAATGGATTGGAAGAGGGAATTACCTGTTCAAACACTATCAACGGAATATGAAACTTATGTAGCATTGAAACATACTCCCCAAAAAGTTAAACAAATTTTCTGAAAGAGAAAAAACCTTAGAAAAGGAATGGAACTTATATATTCCGATATTTAAACTTCATGTAACGAAGCACCGGTGGAAGAAACCGACGCAGTAAATTTTCCAACTGAATTTGTGAATTTACTTGAATTGCCAGGTCTACCTTTACATAAATTGGAATTAAAAAAAAAAACTTTAAGACACGCTAACAACGTAGCTTTGCCCGCTATTTTTAATATTATAAAATGCTTTCCAACCCTGCTTTACGTTATTTATTTTCATTCAAAACACAAATGAAGAAAACTACTTACGGGTCTATCTACCTAAGTTCGCACTTTACCAAATTATCTTAACATACACACGTATATTGCAATTTATTATGGATTCATTACTAACAATCCACTTTCATGAGAAAAAGTGATCAAATATTTATTTTAAACCCATTGTTGTGCAGAATTATTTATTTGTGGTGGCTGAGTGAAGGCTTTAAATAAAAAAACGAATTTAATAAAAATTGTGGGGGGCGCAGCCCCCCCCCCTTAACCTTTAAGGCACGCTAACAACGTAGCGGGCTGCGCCCGCTAGTATTCTCATATAAAAGTTTGGTGGTTAGTTTGCAAAAAAAATTCGCGAAAAAAATTTTCCGAAAAGAAAATTTTTTGCATCAGTGTATTTGTTTGCAGAATGTAAATTTCTGATAACAATTTTTAATTCATTTTTTGTACCATAAAGTTTTTTTTCGCGTTCCGCCATTGGTTTGCAATTTTTTAAGTGGGGTTCTTTAAAATCCATAATCTAGGGACTATAATACATATATCCTATACCAAAATTAGCTAGTTAGATTGCAAAAACAAAAAATCACGACAAAAAAATTTGCAAAAAGGAATAGTTTTGCATCAATATATTTGCTTGCAGAATGTTAATCGCTGATTATCCTGCTTTGTAGAAGTCTTTTCGGCGGAAATTTTTATTACTTTTTAATAACGCAAAGGTTTTTATCATTGGATGCAGAAATATGATGTCTATATGAATGTTGTTTTAAGAATTTTTACAAAATTTATATGTAATTGTAATCAGAAAAAACTAAAAAAAACGTTTTAAAACGTTTTATTTTGTTTTTTCCTCAATACAAAAAAAACGTTTTTTTTTTGTTTTTTCCTCAGTACAAAATAAAAATAATTCTCAACTTTCCTGAAAATATCAGTACGGATATTTTTAAAATTTTGTTTTCGAAAAGAAAACAAAAAATAAAAAAATTGATGAAAACAAAATATCCATCAAGAAAAATAAATTCATTTGTACACAAGTGATTTTTTTTTATTGAGGAAAAAACAAAATAAAACGTTTTAAAAGTATTAATATCGGGTGCCTGCCTATCACTCAAATGATACTATTAATTACTAAAAATTGTATACGATTAATTGAAACAAATTTCGATTAAAGTAGTAATAATATCAATTAAAACATTAATTGAAAATAAAAAAAATATGAAATTGTAAAAGTGTGTGTATGCCATGTTTATATATTTGGAGTACTGCATATGTGTTTGTTTGGTTTTTGAACTGCAAAAGTTTTGGTTCTTATACTAAAAATGTTCTATATATGAATACAGTTTAAGAAAAAAAAGTTTGGGAATTATACAACACATAATTATGTAACAAATATTTGCAAAAATATTTAGAAGTCAATTAAAATATTAATTGATTCAATTAATTACCTGTTTAGTAACAATTTTTATTTTTAATATATATTTAATTAGATATTTAAGGTTAATAATTTTTTCTGTGTACTCACAAGGTTTTGATATACAAATGCTATATGTTTTGTTTACAGCGAGTTAAGAAAATCAATTTGGCCAAAAAATGGAAATTTCAAGAGAAGGTTTTCGTTGGATTATTTTTCAGAACTTTAATTCAGGCAATGTATTTAAACAGTCCCTACACTCATAATAATATATGCATAAAAATATAAAATTGTTATCAAAACAACGAAATCTTTCGTAAAATTAATCATTTTTCGTTTATTTTACAAACAATTACGTTATTTTGAAATTTTTTCGTATTTTTAGTGTAGTGTATTAATAGTTCAAAATATTTATTTTGAGAACTAGTTTTAAAATTACTAGTCCATATACTAGCGCTTTCTAAAACTAGTTCACCCTTTTGCTGCTGGAATGTTTTCAATATTAAAACGTCTACAAAAAGTTTTACACAAAAAAAGAGTATAAAAGTTATAGAAAAGTTGTAATAGTTATAAAAAATTCTGTAATTGTTATAGAAAAGTTTCTTAAGTGTTGCAGAAAAATTTGCTAAGTGTTACAGAAAAGTTTACTAATTTTTGGCCAGCAGATCGGTCACCTAGTTTTAGCAAAACATTTAGTAACCGTTACTAAGTAAATTTTAACACAATTTTTTTTAAATTACACTGAAAATCGATTACCTAAAATCAGCCAATTTGTTTACCAAATAGTTAGTAAAGAAAAGTTCATCCTAGATTGAAAGTTGATCTGAAGACTGTTACAATGAGTGTAATTTTGTTCGGTTTTAAAATCAAATATCACAAATACCAAATATAATGAACAGTGTGTTTTACAACAAATAGAGAAAAAAAAAACTTATGAAAAAACTTTCCTAGAACCTAGTTGACATTATAACCTAGAGAGAACTCCAATTTGCCTTTAATATCGTATGATTTTTCCTTATATTTTAGAATACAAAAATTTTCAACTTAACAAATAGTTTTGCTCTCAATTATGAAACAAAATTAGTAAAAAAAAAGTTTACTACTTTTAGGAACTAAGTTTTTAAAAATTAGTAAAACATACTGCTGACCTCAGCAATGAAAATTATTAAAACATTTAGGGCCAGTTTTATAGTAAGAACTAAGAACGATTTTTGTCTTAAATATTTCTTAAGTTAAAAATTTTGTTTAAAAATTTCAGACTTAAGTAAAATTTTAGAAAAAAAAAATCGCTTTTAGTTCTGACTATAAAACTGGCACTTAGTAATTTATAAAAAGCAGCAAGAATTTATACTAAGTAGAATATAATTTTGTAATAAAAATGAATACAAAAACTATGAAGTGTAATATAAAACGTTTTAAAAATTGTTCTACTAAATTTTTTATTAAAGTATAGACAAAGGGTCAAATGCATAATCACTTTTTAAATTTATAAATGGCTTATAAAACTAATTTTTCATACAAAATTCATTTTATAAACGTGTTATAAGGTTTTTAAATAATTATGCATAAGCAATAAATTCTATAAAAGAAAATGTATTTCAGGATATTTAATTCTATGAATAAATATCGAATTTATGACGAACTATGTTTACTATAAATAGCATTACAAATTAAAGGTGCTCTGCAAGGGTTAAAACACTGTTTTACTTACTGGAAAATTTAAAAAAGATAAGTTTGGAGTAATCCCCACGAACCAGTTAAGACTAAAATATTAAATTTGGCATCAGTTAAAACTAGTTAAATTGAAGAAGTTATTTCAAAACCGAACAATAAAGTCTTATCAACTTTTTAAATAGCAATATTGTTCATTTACGTTTATGGGACAAAACAGTCGAGATTTAACAGTGGTCTCCGATTTTTTTTTTATTAAAGAATTTTATTTACAATCTGTTTTACAATATTTACAAAATATGATGATAAAAAGGTTCTTAACATTCTTTATTAAGCTTCAGCAAGCTCAATGCACTTATCTTAACAATTTTTATTGGCATTATTTTTATTTTTAAATAGAAGAAATTATATTAGGGGTTTTCATTTAACGTTATATCTTCCTGTTATATAGTGTAAACCTTGTATTTATACACATTAAATGTAAAAAAAAGTTTACAAGCCCTGTAGTGGGATTCTCTAACTACACCCAAAATATTTGGTAGTTGATTTTGACGAAAACTTCAACTATATTATAGGTGAAATACCCCTAACTAATATATAGTTGAATTGATTTAGTTGGTGTCAACTAAGTTTTTATATATCGGCAAGTTAACTAGAGATTTACCTACTTTCAACTATATGCTAAATAAACATTGAGTTTAGTGTATATCAACTATATACAATTTAAATATGATTTATATAGACAATTGATCTTGCTATTTCATCTTATTTTTTTATTGAATACACTTTATATTTTATAAAAAATCTAAAAATCGATAAATTTAAAACGAACTTCAAAATATTCTCCTGCAGCCTTAAAAATATAGAAAAAATATTATTCTGTTGTTTCCTATTTAACTTCTATTTCTTGCCGTCCCCCATTGAAATTTTCAATAAAGTTTTATTTTCCCTTGGAAATTATTTATCTGCGCCCGACTGATATTAAACTTTATTATATCCTATGGGAAAAAAATATTTTCGATTAGAAACAAAAATATTATATAATCCACCATTTTGATTACCTTGGAGTTAAGATCTGCAATAATAATAACAGGAAACCCAAATTTCTTTTAATTCATCAAATGATTAAATTTCCATATTTTGATGTTTAATTTTTAAATAGTTTTAACTTACAAATATGTTTGACATTCTAACTTGAATTTTTTAACATTGATAATAGCTGTGTTTGTGCGGAAAACTATCAACGTTGGCTTACGTCATTCCCATATAATTTTGACATCAGCCAACGTTTAGTGTTAACCTCTAAACGTTACTAATGTCAAATTTGTATGGGAATGACATAAGCCAACGTTGATAGTTTGCCGCAAAAACACAGCTAATATAAACAAAAAATATAGTTGCTTATAATTAAAGATAGTTATTTGAAATTTATTTGATTTCAACTATGAATTTTGTTAACTATCCTACTATGGAAATTTTTCGGTGTAGTTAAAATTGTAAAAAACTAGCAGGTAAACATACTATGTGAATATATTTCAATAAAAAAAACAAATTTTTTATGTCGATTACAAAAAAAAATTGTAATTGCTTCATTGTACTTAAAATTTTAAGCCAAAATTCCAAACGGTTCTCAACTGAATACGTTTTTATCCATTGGTGATACAATGAAAATTTGTGATTTTTATTTGCAAACAAAGAATATATCAATAATAACAAATATAAACTAAACAAGATTTTTCAAAAACTCAACGAAATTTTTATTTTTGTATATAACTAACCAAAATAACTGTTTATTGCAAAAAAAAAACTGTTTTGGTAATTACACTATGCGACAGTCAAAATCGGGATGGGATGAAACCAACGGGAAATGTTATATCGGTCAAAAACAAGTTATACGTGTCCCGGCGTTTCGCTGGGTTACCCCTAGGAATCGAGATATATCTTTTTTTTGACATAACTCGAGAACCACTAGTCCGATTTTGTTCAAACAATTTTAAAAAAATTAAAAATTACAATTCCTTTAATCTGTTCATATAACGTTTTTCTATATACTCAACAGTTTTGCCGGTAAAAATAAATGTTTGTTACCGCTACCATAAAAATCAATAACCTTTTGTTTATTACTTTTTTTTAATATTTTAGGCAAAAAATATTTTTTTTCATACATTTATTTTTACCGGCAAAACTGTTGAGTATATAGAAAAACGTTATATGAACAGATTAAAGGAATTGTAATTTTTAATTTTTTTTTTAAATTGTTTGAGCAAAATCGGACTAGTGGTTCTTGAGTTATGTCAAAAAAAAGACCACCAAAGGTCAAATCGATATATCTCGATTCCTAGACGTGACCCAGCGAAACGCCGGGACACGTATAACTTCTTTTTTACCGATATAACTTTCCCCGGTAGTTTGAACCCTTCCCGATCACTGACCCCTACCATTTGTCTCACAGTGTTATTATAATACTAAAAATAACAGCTTTTAACAACTGTTACGAAATACAGTACTTTCGTTAGTTGTTTTTTTTTTTTTCTTAATATCCGTGATAATAGCTTTTTGTATTTTTTGCATAGAAAAGCAACTGTGATTGCGGTTAAAAAGGACAACTACTGATTACTACACTAGCTAAAATCTGGCAACACCATAACAAAATTTGACATTTTTTAGCACAAACGTACTCACAATGTTTTGATGTACAAGTGCTATTTGTTTTGTTTAAAGTGAGTTAAGAAATTCAATTTGGCCAAAAAATGGAAATTTCAAGAGAAGATTTTCGTTGGATTATTTTTCACAACTTTCGACGTGAATTATCTCAACAAGAATGTGTCGATAAACTCAGTTCTTTGTAAAAAAAATTTGCTCTCGTTGGATACTCCATAGTTTATCAATCGCTCAAAAAAAAAAGGCTCACGTCGGGTAAGGGAATGATTAAAAAGTTCGACCGTGGTGCTTCAAAAGACGTGTATAAAATAGTGACAGGTGACGAATCATGGATATATGCGTATGACTCGGAAACAAAACAGCAATCGACCGTGTGGGTATTCCAAGACGAGCGGAATCCAACAAAAGTGGTTTGTGGAAGAAGCACAGCGAAGCAAACGGTCGCCTATTTCTTCGGCCGAATGGGTCATGTGGCCACTGTTCCGCTTGAGCAACGTCGGACGGTCAATTCTGAGTGGTACACGACCATTTGTTTGCCGGAAGTCTTCGGAGAAATTCGTAAAATTAACCCCCAAAGACGAATGATTCTCCATCATGACAATGCGTGCTTTCACACATCTCGTCAAACAGGCGAATTTTTGAGCAGTCAAAACATCGAATTAATGACTCATCCTCCGTACAGTCCTGACTTGGCACCCAATGACTTTTTCTTGTTCCCGAATATCAAAGGTAAACTGCGTGGTCAACGGTTTACGAGCGCCGAAGAAGCAGTTGAAGCGTTCAAAAACCATGTTTTGCAGGTGCCTCAAGAGGAATGGAAAAACTGCTATGACAAATGGTTTGAACGAATGCAAAAGTATATTGATCATCAGGGGGAATATTTTGAAAAACAATAAAGCCATTTTTATTTGCAAATGTTTGTTATTAGTTATCCCCGAAATATAAATAGTACCCCTCGTATATGTATGAAAAAAATTATTTATCACGACAATGAGTTTCACGTGAAAACTGTGTAGTTTGTTTTCACGCAAATTTAATGTACAAGTATATTACTTTTCTTGGGAAAAAGTGACATTTGGTGTTTATTGTTATTGTGTCTTTGTTATAAAATAAAAAAATTGTTATTTTTTTAATTTTAATTGTTGTTAAAGTTTGAGTGAAAATTTTCCACGTGAAAAACAATTTACGGTGCTTAAAGGTGAAAATCGCGTATAAGTAATAGTAATAAAAAAATTGATTTTCCCTACAATAAGTTATTATTTTTACATTTGATTCGAAGTTAAAAGCAATTTATATCTTACTCGTTTTGAATACACTAATATTTATATAAGAGATATTAAATTTTCGATGTTTTTTTTTTTTTTCAAAATTTGTTCTTTTATCAAAAGAAATATTTTTGTAAACAAATGCATATTTTCATCATCATTGCCCGAAACAATTATAATGCAAAAAAAAAATGCATTCAAATAATGCTAATGAAATCGTCAATTAATTGGTTGACTTAGTTAACTAGTCCCAAGTATGATTTGTGCGGTGATACCAGGTGCTAAAACATTATTTTCCCCTACCTCTTGTTAATGACGCGCACATGACCTTGTACAGAAAAAAAAAATACAGAAACAGAATGTGTGTTGTAAACAAAATAAAATCAATTTCTTTTTATTTTTAACAATTTTTTTCTAAGTATGTTGTTATTTATAAACAATTCTGTTTAATAAATAATCTATTGTTTTGCTTAACTATTTCAATTTGGCGGTTTATAGACACACTTATAAAAAAAAGTTAGTACAAAAGTCGGTTAAACGCGTTCTGGCGCAAATGAACTGATTTTTTCTGTTATTTTTTCTTAAAATTTAGGATTGAACTAATATTTTTGTGAATCCCATCATCCGTATTTGAACTAACTTTGCATCCTAAGTTTTAGTAATTTATGTTTCTTAATTTTACAAATTTTTCAGCTTATTTAAACCCCAATTATTTTCCAAAGTTTATATTTTTGTGTCTCTGCTTTCAATGGCACATAGAGATGGCGCTATATTTTCATAATTTTTTATTGTATAATCACAAAATGGCTTATATCTCGGAAACTAAGCGAGATAGAGCAAAATGTACAAAAATTCGATACTATGAACTTATCAATCTTTATAAGCCACCCATACTCCCAAAAATAAGGGCCTGTCTCGGGACAGATCCGTAGAGCCCAAAAACCAAGACTGTAAGTTTAGCAGTTTAGCAGAAATTTTGAGTTAAATCAGGTAATGTTTCTGTTGAATTTAGCTCAAATTTCTTAGCTAATCTAACTAGAATTGTCTGTGTATTTAGCAGAGTGTAAAATTTAGCTTACCTAAATTTAGCAGACCATAATTCTCAACTTCATTGAAAATTCTGCTGGCGCAAATACAGGTACTATTTCCTGCTATTTTAGCAGAATTTTGAACTATTTGTACGGGCTTTTTTTTATGAGTGCATGTTTGAAATGAAGTGCGAAGTTAATATTTCGTTGATTTAGCGGGTAGTCATTTAAAATTCTTCTCTTTTTTTCCATATTCTTAGAAATATTATGGGAAATACATTTTAAAGGGGTAATTTATTTAAAGCACAATAGCATAGAGCGTTTACATTAATTAAAAAAAAATAGGTTTATGTTTGCCGAACAACCAAAAAAAATCAGAATTTTCGATCGCCTAGACTAGCGGTACCCACCAACTTTTATTTTACGGAACCCTTGAAACACTTTTACTGGCTCACGGACCAAGGCCCCTGGGGCCCTCAGGCCCTAAAAAACGGTACGCGTAGTAACATATAAGTGTGGGTAATCAAATGAATGGACTCCAAAAAGGCATTTTGTTTCATGATCCATAATATGTGGCTCCCTCTACATCCACTTAAGACCCTCTGGGGACTAGGGCCCGGAAGTTCATGCATTTATAATAATTATAAATATTTAAAAAAAAAAAAAATATGCATTTAAAACATAAAAAAACGCATTGATTTTTTCAACTTTTCAAATTTAGTAGAAAATTTGTAATTTCTGACATTTTCTTTTTTTAGTGATAAAAAAAAAATTGCGTTTAGAGCATTCTATTTTTCTAAAAAAAAAACGCGTTCTGCTATTATTAATTGCAGCTTTGGCTTCCTTTCTCTCCAACACCAGTCTCCATCTTTCATCACTAATCTACTCTTTGCGCGAGTTGTTCTTATATCCCAGCGGATTGTCTGCAGCTTGTGTTAATATCTTTTTCGTTTCCTCCCAACAACGATCTATATTATTAATATACCGCACCGATGTTTTCAATGCTAACGTGAAGGAGTTTGTAACTGTTGAATCTTTGAGTTTATCAACGTTATATCTTCTTTGGGAAATTTGTGTGTTCTTTTTATTAGCGACAATTTTTATGCGGATTGTTGTGATTACCAAATGATGATCACTTGCGACATCGGCTTCTCTTTTATTACGTATATCTATGTAAAAGCGAATCTCGCCATTTTCTATTAATAGTGATGTTGTCGATCTGGTTCTCAGTTTTCCCGTCAGGTAGAAACCCATGCCACTTTATGTATCCTTGGATGAGGAAACAGCGTGCCACCAATAACCAGATTGTTTGTTATGAATGTCTCCACTACACCCTTTGCAACTGTAATTCAGAAAATATCAATTGAAATTCAGAATTTCCATTTGAAATTCAGAAAATATCAATTAATATTCAGAATTTCCATTTGAAATTCAGAATTTCTGAATTTCAATTGATGTTTTCTGAATTTCAAATGGAAATTCTGAATTTCAATTGATATTTTCTGAATTACAATTGCAAAAGGTGTAGTATGTGAATGTCAACCGTCCGGCATGTCTCTGTTAACCGACCCAATCCATGCGTTCCCATTGTGCTCTCTACTTGAGCGTTAAAATCACCCATCATTATCATGATATCACCTCGATATACTGATCTTAATACTCTGTTAAGGTCATAAAATGATTCTTTTGTAGATAATTCGGCTGCTTCTGTTGGTGCGTAGCATTGTATGCATGTAAGATTGCGTGTTCGAGCAACGACCATATAATTTAAAAGAGTTACCAACTTTCCCCACCTTTGTTAAATCACTCTCTTCTTAAGTTGTATCGAAAATTGTTGCCATAAGAATTACACATGTCTGCAAAGGCTAACATTTTTCGATACAAACCGTTAATGTTCGAAAGAGGCGATAAAAACCGCCTGGTTCGAGTACACAGTCTTGCAGTTATAATTAGGTCTGAATGTGGCTTCCAGTCTATAAGAGCTTTCTTAGCTAGCTGTGACAATAATAAGATGCCTATCCCACTGGATCGAGGTTCAGTACTTGTCTTCCCGGAATAGAGTAAGGTACGACCATCGGCAGTTATAAATTCACCTGAATCATACCATAGTGTTTCGAATAGTCTGAGCATTGTAAGTTTGTAGGTGTTAAATTCTTTACAGACCTATGCCAGGCGAGATGTTTCCGATAGCGTCCTAAGATTTCATGTTTCTATTCGTGTCCTTGCTTTCATGCCAAAGGTCGTCATCTTTAAATCGGGTTTATTAGTATTTTTCTTGTTGCTCCGGTTTCGGTAATCAGGTGTGGTTTAAGATGAATGGCTGATTGGGTGAAAGCATCCAAACCTGGTGTTGCCAACATTGCCTCCAGGCCTGTAGTGCTTGCGCATGGATTTAATCCAAGCGCTAATAGGGTTACCGCCCATGGTCGGTTTGTATATTGATTCTGTTGGTTGGAGCCAATTTCTCGCCACGATGTTACAAGGATCACAGGCAAACTTATTGCTTAGTTTGAGCTCGAAAGACCCTCCGATATTCTCTTCTTGTAACCGCTGACTGTCCGCGACTGCCACTAGCAGCTACTCCACGGTAGCACTCAACTGTGCTTCCCATAAGCAGATAATATATCATACATCGTCATAAAAATTACAATATATTATATATTTAACATGCATTAAGTTCATTAATTTGTTTTGTTTTTATTTTAATTTTTTACGGTATGCACCAAAATAACTGACTACTGTTATACTTAAAATACCGTTACCGAAGAAACTGAAATACCATTAACCTTAAAATACCACTAGCGAAATAACCAAAATACCGTTACCCTTAAAATACCTTTACCGCAATAACTGAAATACCATTAACCTTAAAATACCAATACGGAAATAAATGAAATAGCATTATCGAAATAATCTAAAATAGCGTTACCCTTACCGATAACCGCATCATTTCGGTTACCATCCATGCTATAGAAAAATTATATAAAAATAATTTTAAGATTCGATTAAAAAAAATTCTTCAAACTTCTTGATACATAATTCCTGAATAGAAATTCAACTTTAAAAGCTAATTTGTCGATATAATTACTAATATCAATTCCCATGTGAAAATCGAAATATATATGAACATACATGCTCATACATTGTCTCGTATGTGATCATGCATGGGCATACATAGTCATATACGTACATGCATAGTTCAATGTATGACCATACATGATCTCATATATTTCCATATACCTTTGGATCCGAAATTTGAGGGTATATGGAGGTATATGGCCATATATGATCATATATGAGCATACATGAATCATATGTGAGCATATATGGTCATATATGAACATGTACGGTCATATACCCTCAAATTTCGGATCCAAAGATATATGGAAATATATGAGATCATGTATGGTCATACATTAAACTATGCATGTACGTATATGACAATGTATGCCCATGCATGATCATATACAAGTCAATGGATGATCATGTGTGTTCATATATATATCGATTTTCACATGGGTTGTAATAATTTCCTTTCAAACTTTGAAACCTGTATTTCAAATGTTTACTTCCATGATGTAAACGCCCTAAAAACTTAATACATGCTTACACCCAAAAAAAAAAAAAAAAAAAAAAAAAAAATGGCCGTGAATTTTCAATAAAACAATGAACTCTGAACAACAACCTCAAAACAAAGTATTATGTATCACTTGAATTGCATTTAAAATGAAGGTATATCAACCTCATTAAAAAAAAAAACGCGTAAAACACAAATCAAACAACATCATCATTGTATGCAAACACGCGCAAAATAAAACAAACAATATCAAAAATTATAAAAATTTAAACAAAATATTGTGATAATTTCTGATGTCTGTACAATAAAACAAATTTATATCATTAACAATAAAAAAAAAAATACAAAACAAAATTGAAAGACCACATAAGAAATATCTACTTCCAAAATCAAATATATTCTACGTGTATGAAGTATTATTGTATATCTTAAATTATACTCGTATTTCACAAAACAACTAAATAAAAAATTTTAAAATCAACATGTTTACCAAAACTTACTTAAAACATATTTATTTAACTGTTGTAAACAAAAGCCCCCATCA
Organism: Leucophora obtusa; assembly: GCA_949987735.1. NCBI lineage: Eukaryota > Metazoa > Arthropoda > Insecta > Diptera > Anthomyiidae > Leucophora > Leucophora obtusa. The sequence goes on from OX465298.1 coordinate 193,412,653, forward strand.
TCATATTAATCATGTTGTAGACGTTTTGAACTTTGAAATGATGTCATATCTGATTGTTTAAAATAAAATGATATAGAATATATAAAAAACTCAATAATAAAAGAAAACAAAATCTTTATTTTTATTTAAGATTGTTTTTACATGGGCGTTAAAATTGCATTTAAATAGTTTGAGATCTGGTAGCATTAAAGCTTTGAAACATAGTCTAATACAATTTCATTCACATAGTACTTTTTACGTATGCGTAATGTGTAATATAAAAAATAAATAATAATCATACGCTCTTAATGTAATTGAAATATTTCCTCGGAAATTTGGAAATATGAACCAAAAAAATTAGTTTTTTTAGTTTAAAATTCGGGTTTTATTTACGTGTTTGCAATTAGCTAAAATGTACCTACTTTAACGTATGAGTAATATAAGATCATTTATTTAAAGATATTAATCATACGCACCCGATTACCAAATTATTTTAATACTGCATTAAATGATTCAATAATTAAATTTTTTTTAAAAACTACTTTCTACGCATGAGTAATACAAAACTGTTTATTAGAAAATATTGATCATACGCAAGAAAATAGTAGTCGATTTTCATCTTAAATGTTTCAATTCATGCCATGCAAAATCAGGTCAATTTTAACACATTGTAAACGCACTATTAATGCACAACTTTTTTTTTTTATTTTATTTTTGTGAGTGTTGTTGTGGATTATAAATTAATTAAAGTTTTTCATGATTTTCGGAAAATATCTTTTAATTTTTACTTATCTATAGCGTAAAATTAATAAACGCCTACAATAATTTTCTTTATTTGAATATACGGACACGTTTATTATTTGTTGTTTAGACTTTGGACTGTGTGTTGTAAATACATATTGAGATGGCTATTTTTATATCAGGGTCATTTTGTAATTTATATCAGACAGCTAAGTTAAACATTTAAAAAGAATAGCAAATTCTCGAAGCTTTTGAAAACAATAACAAAAAACGCTCAAACTTAATTAAAATCGAACATTCTACAACAACTCTTAAATCAAAATTTTACAATTTGAGACAAAAAAAACAAGGACCCAACAACAGTCATCAATGTAAAGGTAAAGCAAAATGTAAGTGTGACCATTAGAGCGTACCACCTTACAGGCAAAAAAAAAGTGCGCCTTACATCCTCCAATATGAAGTATTTTTGCAAGGTTTCAAAGTTTTTTTTTATTTTTTTTTTTGCCGAACGTAGGGGACGCCATTTTACATTTTTCGTTATATCTTTGGTATTTAAAGTCGGATCTTAAAGTATGATACATCGATATTTTTCTCTCGAGGAGACCAGTGTTTTGCTCTCAGGACATTTTGACCTCAAGTATCCCGTTCTAGTAGTTACCCACCAGATCTCAGTTGCTACCACCCTAATGTACCACCCTAATATCAGAAAATTAAAGCTCGCAAAAAATCATTAAACTTTTGCTAAGGAAGTTTTTCGCTAAGCCCAGTAGAAATTTTTTTTATATATTGGTTGCCGAACGTAGGGGTCGCCTTTTTAAATTTTTTTTAATTGGATTTTTACAAAACACTGTTTTCCTCGAGGCAAAAAAACCGATATATCACACTTTAAAATCCGATTTTAAATGCCAACACTATAACAAAAAATTAAAAAAGGCGACCCTACGGTCGGCAAAAAAAAATAAATTTTTTTTGAAATCGCCTTCCAAAAATACATCATATTGGAGGGTGTACGGCGAACTTTTTTTTTAAGGTACGGTCTAGTGGCCATGCTCACGATAGTTTGAAACTTTTTGCAAATACCTTGTAAAACTCAAAAATAAACATATAGAATGTCAGTAATTTAAAAGTATTTTCAAAGTAATAAAATTATTTACAAAGTTGAAAATTTGTAAACGTATTTATTTCACACAAATTTTATAAAAAAATTTCTTTTTAAAAACGATTTGTTCCGTTAACCCAGAAAAAAACTCCAAGTACACAAAAACGTGTTTGAGTCAAAAACTAATGCATTACTATTCCTATGAACGTTAACTTGCAACGCGTATAATTATCAACATTGAAATATTTTCATATCTAACATAATTTGAATATAATTTTGCTTAAGACAGGAATTTTCGAACAAAATTTCCAACTTTAGAAATATTTAAGGCAAAAATCATTCTTGGTTGTGGCTATAAAACTTGGCCCTTAGTCAAAGTATGTGCAATAAAAGTTGATATTTTTAGAGACTAGTATTTTCCCACTCTCTAAAGGAAAACTTTCAGTTAAAAATAATATAGTTCAAACAAGGTTTAAAGTCAGATGTGAATACACCTTATTATTATTTTAAACATTTTAAAATGTTGTAAAATTTAAACACCATTTAGTTGATTTTAGCCTTTTTAGGTCAAAGCCTATATTTAAACAAGTCTTTTTAAAAAGTGATGCAACATATGTGCAGTTTTAAATCATTTAACAACGTTCTGCATAATACGAAACATCCTTGTAATTATTCTCTGTTGTAACTTAATGAACTACATTAGTTTGTGTATGAACAAAATCAAGTTTTTCATTCACTATTTCTGGGCTAATAACCCTGGCATTTGTGTCTCACTCAATATGCATGTAATACTACTTATATACGTTAGGGTGACAATATTTTAGGTGGGTTTCGCGAAGCGAAAATAGGTCAAAAATATCAATGCTCAAAATTTGAACAAAATTGGACAACTTTAACACATGGACTACTGAATTAATTAAATAGCTTTTCAACGAAAATTGGTATGGCCAAAGATTTGTGTCCACATAAGATTTTTCTGGATTTTTTATTATTCTACCATAGTTTCTAGCGGAGATACTTGCAACTAAATTTTAAACTTTGACCCGCTGACAGTCTTGCATGAATCAAGACTTTTTCAAAATGAATTTTTAATTTATACTTTTAATTCTAATCTACCCAGGTAAAAATCGACATATATGGATCCATACAGGATTAATGTATGTTCGTTCATTCTCATAAACATGCATGATCTTCCATACATGGATGCATAAATCTCCATACATGCATCCATATGTGAACATACTTGTGCATTCACGAAATTTGAGGTAATATCTGCATGTATGATCATAAATGTTCATGCATCTTCATGTATGTTCATACATGTACATTAGACCGTACCTCAAAAAAAAGTTAGCCGTACACCCTCCAATATGATGTATTTTTGGAAGGCGATTTCAAAAAAATATTTTTTTTTTGCCGACCGTAGGGGTCGCCGTTTTCAATTTTTCGTTATAGCTTCGGCATTTAAAATCGGATTTTAAAGTGTGATATATCGATTTTTTTGCCTCAAGAAGACGAGTGTTTTGCTATATAGTAAAAATCCAATTAAAAAAAATTTAAAAAGGCGACCCCTACGTTCGGCATCCAACATATAAAAAAAATTTCTACTGGGTTTAGCGAAAAACTAGCCAAAGTTTAATGATTTTTTGCGAGCTTTAATTTTCTGACATTAGGGTGGTAGCAACTGAGATCTGGTGGGTAACTACTAGAACGGGATACTTGAGGTCAAAACGTCCTTAGAGCAAAACACTGGTCTCCTCGAGAGAAAAACATCGATGTATCATACTTTAAGATCCGACTGTAAATACCAAATATATAACGAAAAATGTAAAATGGCGACCCCTACGTTCGGCAAAAAAAATAAAAAAATTTTTTTTTGAAATCTCCTTGCAAAAATACTTCATATTGGAGGGTGTACGGCGCACTTTTTTTTTTGCCTGTAAGGTGGTACGCTCTAATGTACATACATGTAGATATTACCTCAATTTTCGTTAATGCACATGTGTGGACATAGGTGGATGCATGTATGGAGATTTATGCATCCATGTTTGAAAAAGCATTAATGTTTATGATTATACACGAACATACATTAAACCTGTATGAATCCATATATGTAGATTTTTAGCCGGGTATTTAAAAAAATCTAGAAATAATAAAAAGATATATCTACGCAATTTTAATTTAATGAAATTTAAAATAGTTCGCAGTTAGATCAAAAGAAGTCCAAATACCTTCACATTTGCGACCTGTAGTCTGATTCGAAAATTTAAGAGGATTATCATCTAGAAATCGACTGAAAGAGTGATTAAAAGAGTAAAAGATTAGATTTGATTCAGAACGTTTGTTGCAAACAGAGCTGTATAGTGACTTAAAAATGTTCACCTTTACTATAAAAAAGGAAAGTCGATTTCAAATCTCAAAAGTCTACTATTATTTGAATTTTCGTTCGTATCTCGATTCCTAGACGTGACCCAGCGAAACGCCGGGACACGTATAACTTCTTTTTTACCGATATAACTTTCCCCGGTAGCTTGAACCCTTCCCGATCACTGAACCCTACCATTTGTCTCACAGTGTAATTAATAGTCTCTGCTTAAAACTAGTTATAGTACTGAGGATTTTTAGAATTGTGTTAAATGAAGATAACTAAAATCTTTGCTTAAATCAGTGTTTTAAATAAAAATTTGTTAAAAATTAGTCAAATTGATTTTAAACCGGTTTACATGCATATTTTCCGATTTTTAGTACAAATTATATGTATGTATATAAAACACGTTTTTAGTGATGAACTTGCTTGCCCTATACATTACGCATTCTCCAAGTCGAAGGCTCGTCAAGAATGATAGATTATAGATTAGAATAGATTATTTAGTTTTTGGATTTTTAAGAAATAGTAATATTTTTGTTCGAAATTTAGAAAAGCTTAAAAACAATTGCATTGAAAAAACATGCAAGCGTAAAACCTAAATCAGTTCGTCGGCGTTGGGCGTGTGTCAAGTGCGACAAAAATAACATATAAACAACAACAATTTTGTATGTTGACGTACAATTTTCTTTGATTTTTTTGGGGGGGGGGGGGGCGGGGGGGGGGGGGGGTAAAAGGTGCGTAAAAAAGTTGTCAAACAAACAAATCAATTCACGACATGCAGTTCAGGCTCAACTCAAAACAAAAAGGAACGATTTGAACGAACTAGTTCACTAACTCCAATTGACAATATTGACTGAGTCAGCAAAAACTTGTTAAGTTTCAACAAACTACACCATTACCAATTGTATTTCAGAAAATATAAACAGATCAACTAAAACATTTCCCCCATTAATATAATTTTATTTCAGAAATTATCAATTGTTTTTCAGATTTATGAATTGCATTTCAGAAATAATCAACTGAATTTCAGTTTTTATCAATTGTGTTTCAGAATTTATCAATTGTTTTTCAGATTTATCAATTGTATTTCTGAAATTATGAATTGAATTTTAGCTTTATCAATTGTATTTCAGAAATTTTCAATTGTATTTCAGAAATTATCAATTGAATTTCAGAAATTACCAAATGTATTTCAGAAATTATTCCCTATTAGCTATTAAATATAATCAATAAATTCTGAAATACATTTGATTATTTCTGAAATACATTTGATAATTTCTTAAATTCATTTGATAATTTCTGAAATACAATTGATAATTTCTGAAATACAATTGATAAATCTGAAATACAATTGATCACTTCTGGAAAACAATTGGAAATGGTGTAGTTTAATTGGAAAAAAAAAACTTGGAAATTTGTCATATTAACGAAATATGAAAATTAATTTTTACAATTAATTTTGTCACTTAAATTCAATTAACCTTAAAGGTGAACGCATTCAATGTCAGTCAATGTAAGTCAATAAACAATCACTACAAATTTTAACAAGTTCTTAATTTAAAATAAAAAATAAATGATAAGTAAATAATCCTTAAGTGTAGTGTTTTCGCCTTTAAAAATAATATATGGAAAATACAATTTAGGCATTTTAAATTACAGGGCTTCCTGTGTGTGGTTGTGTCTCGGCTTTTAAGAACTAAAAAAACCAGTTAAATACGTATGACAGACCTTGACCCCTATTTCCCAAACAAATAAAAAAAAACGAAAACAACTAAATAAACAATTTAACGTTGAAAAATACACGTATGTACATCGCACAAACATTAAAAACACTCGAAAAAAAGACAAATGAACTTGAACGGTCAAAAACCTAAAAATGAAGAACATTGGAATAATAAAAACAAAATCTATGTATACGTAATAAAAATCCCATTAACACAGTACGCATAATGATGATATTGGTGAGGTGATAAACTTATACAGTGATAGTAGGGAAATAATTGTCAAAACAACAATTATACAACTCACATTTCCTTGCTTTACTCAAGTTATTAACCCCAATTTTTTTGTGATAAAATTAATAATAAATGTTATTGAATTTCTTCTGTATGCAATAAACAACTTCATTATGTCATTACTCCTCTGTTTTTAAAGGACAGAGTGGGCAAAAAGTTGTTTTTTACTTAACCCTTTCAGCTCCAATATCACCTTAAAAATGCGGGATTTTTTTGGCAAATTTTGGGCGTTCATTGTGAAACATTGGTAAAATATAAATTTATTCAAAGTATTGGCCATCGTTAGCTAAGACCATTTCCCATCTTTCTGGCTACATATGAATTCCGAGCCAAGAATCCATATGTGCGGCGAATTTCGGATAGCCTGTTCTGAAGTGAAGCGTATTCCAGTGAGAGCTTTCTGCATCGATCGAAACAAATGGTAGTCGGACGGAACAAGTTCTGGGCTATAAGCCGGGTTAGGCTGAAAACTTCCCAACCACTATTTTGTAAATAGTTTTTAACCGGTCTTGATTGTCATGATGGAATATTACTGCTTTATGTCTGGTCGGATATTCCGGGCGATTTTCGGCCAATGCTAGCGTCAAAGGAATTAATTGTGTTCGGCACAGGTCCCCTGTGATCATGTGGTCCGATTTCAGCAGTTCATAATAGATGGGACCATTCTGGTCCCAACAAATACAGAGCATTGCCTTGGCGCCACGGATATTCGGCTTTGACGCTGCTTTGGCTGATTGGTCGGGCTTCACATACGATATCTTGCGCTTCGGGTTGTCGTAACGGATATATTTTTAACCGCCAGTAATGATTCGATGCAAAAATTACTTCTTTTTATGGCGTTCAAGCAGCATTTCGGATATGAAAATCTTCTTTCAACGTCTCTCGGCTTAAACTCGTGTGGTACCCAATTGCTTTTGGATGAATCCTGCTGCATGCAAAAGTTTTGAAATTGCTGCTTGAGTGACTCCCAATGATTTAGCAAGTTCTTCTTGAGTTTGACAACAATCTTCATCGATTAATGCCTCCAATTCATCATCTTCGAAATTTTTTGGCTGACCTGTCTTTATCTTTCGTGTCAAAATCACCACTTCTGAACCGCACAAACCATCTCTCGCACGTTGAAATAGATGAAACATATTCAGGATAAGCTTTGGTGAGCAATCGGTGTGCTTTAGCTGCACTTTTTTTCAAATTAATGAAGTACCTAAATCAAAACTTCCCGCAAATGATGCTTTGTTGCCACAAAATTCGACATTTTCGAAGCAAAAAAAAAACTTTGTTATTTACAGTATTTCGTTCAATAACTAAGTGAAAATAAATGACAGTTATTAAAGACACAAACCATGTGTAAAAGAATTTTTCTGTTGTGAATTTTTAAGTTATAAACCCAATAGCTTGTTCGATATAATTGCAAAAAAAAATGGAGCACAAAACTATTTTCCTTACTACCATAGTTGGTTGTTGCAATCAAATTATTAATGTATTAATCATACTATATAAATTATATAGTCAGCTATAATCATTTTTTAGTTAAAATCTCTCTTTTTTCGGTTAGCGTGTTATTCTCTCGCCTACAATCATATATTATCGGTATAAGCATGTTCCTCTCTTCTGATGACAGTCGTATTATTATCTGAATAGAGAGAGATCATGCCCACAATCATTGGCATAGTTTCGCTAACTAACTACCAGAGCTTTAAAGAATTAATTCCTTTTTGGAATGAATTCCCAAAAATATAATTCAATTCTTTAATTCAAGGAATGAATTCATTAATAAAACATAAGCAGGAATTAATTCCTGTGAATGAATACAAAGAATGCAAATTTATTAAAATTAAAGAATTTACTCAACACGAGTTAATTCAGTTTTAAGTCAAGGAATTCATTCAATTCTAGTTAATTCAACTTTTGGTCAAGGAATTCATTCAATTCTAGTTAATTCAACTTTTACTCAAGGAATTCATTCAATTGTGCATTTAATTAAACTTTTTCGTTTAATTCCCTAAGGAATTAAAATTCTCGTTTAATTCCCTAAGGAATTCAAATTTTTTCGTTTAATTCCTGAAAGAATTAAATTTTTTTAGTTTAATTCCCTGAATTTAAGTTTTCACTCAATACTTATCTCTCTTAGTTTTCGAGATAGAGGGCATTTTATAAAATGGCGATTTTTCTGCAATCATAGGGTGATAATTTAAGAACCATATTATGATAAATAAAAGGTAAGAGTATGATTGTCTCAACTATTTCATAATATGATGGTCGCAATCATAAACCCAAAAATATATGATGCTCTTCGAATATGGTCATCATCCCAATCATGTTTTTTTGCGTGTTGGGGGGAAAATTATTAAAAGTTTTTCAAAAAAAAATAAATTTTGCAAAAAACTCTGAAAGCATTTCTAGCCTCTGAACAAGCAAATGCACAACTAAACACAGAAACATTTACAAAAATCAGAGTAAAAATTTACGAAGTTTCATTGTCACTTTCAATTAACTAAAAGTTAACTCAATTATAATGAAAATTCTGTAAATTTAAGAGTTTTATTTTTGCTGTTCTTTCCTCACTGGTATTTAGAAAAAAATGTTAGCACTTTTTCCTGCAAGGTAATTTTTTGTTAATTTGTAGTAGCTTTTTTTTTTTGCTATTTATAAGATATATTTCTATGAGCGTGCCTTTTATGAAATGCTAAAAATTTCATAAAAAAATTTGTGTACTTTTGAATCTTACAATGGACACAAATATTTGAGCTACATTCAACCAAAAAAGTCTGTAATGGCTACTGAAAATTTTGCTGTTGTTACGGGAAATTTAACTGTTTTGAAGCGGAATTTTGTTTTTGCTAAGTTTAGCAACACATGTCTCCTGATTTGTAGTACAATAAAATTAGTAGAAAAAATTAGTAGTCGCTACTAAATTTTAGCAAAATTGTTGTAAACTGCAATTCAAAATTGATTTGCTAAAATCAGTTAAGAAATTTACTAAATATCAATAATTTTAGTACAATGAAATTAGTATAAATAATTAATAGACGCTACTAAATTTCAGTGAATTTTTGTAAATTGCAATTTAAAATCAATCTGCTGAAATTAGCAATAAAGTGAACTAAAAAATAAACAAATTGCAAAATCTAAAAAAAAAAATTTAAAATGAAATTTAATAAAAAAATATACATATATTTTTTTCCTTTGATTGTAAAAAATTTATAATTACTTCATTATACCTAAAAATTGGGGTAAAAATTGGAGTAAAAATTTTATGCATTGGAGATACAATAAAATTTTATGAGTTTATCAATAGTAACAGATATAAACTAAACAAGAATTCTAAAAAATCAACGAACTCTTGTGAATAAAATTTACTTCCACTTGTTAAATTAGAATATTTTTTTTTGCTAAGTTTAACACTCCGTTTTGAAAAATTAATAAAATGTTTTGCTGAAATCATCAACTAAAATTAGTAAAAAAAAAAATCAGTAATTTGTAATAAGAGAATAGCAAAAATTATTACTAAAAAAATTGTACTAAAAATCAGTACAAAAATAGTAAAGTGCGATTGAAAATTGTTTTCAAATTTTGTTTACCAACTTTTTTATCTGAGTTTACCCTACATCCACTCCTTTTAAAATTAAGTAAAAGTTTTCACTTTCCAATCAAACTAAAATTAGAATCAATGGGTGTTGATTAATATTGTGTCGCATGATATTTGTATGAATATTTGTCAGAATATACTAGAGATGTCATGGATATTCGGTCGACATTTGGTATTCAGCATATTTAGCATGCCTTTTATATTTGACAGAATACGGAATATCATATTATTCGGCAGAATTGTTCGATAAAGTTTTTGTAGAGAAAAGTCGAGAAAAACTCAAAATCAAAAATTATATCGCTTTTAAAAAATATTAAGGCCCTGTGCGAGGTAACTAAATAAATTCTAAACTAAATTCAAATTGACAAAAGGTCTAAAATTTCTTTGAAAATTTTTGCAAAACTTTTTCAAATTTCATAGAAATTTGGAAACCTGAATTTAATTTCGATTTTATTTAGCCAGTTCGTACCCACCCCAAACCTAACAATTTACGGTTGCCTTTTACAAAAATAACCCATCGAAGTCTTAAACATTTAACTGCTGTCAAAGACCAATGCTTTTTCTTAAAGATGAAGCAAAAACTAGTCGGTCAAATATTCGTTATTCGGTTTAAACTGAATAACACTGCCCCCTATTCGTGACATCTCCATAAAACACATATGAAACGGATGTATTAAAATTACTTTCACAGTCAGTTCAATCTTATAGGACGGTCTGCCTTTTATTTGTATTCTTTTTTCCAATTTCACGTGAATATATCGTGTTCTTCAATATCAAAAACAAATTTGTTATTTTTTATTACAAAATATTTTTCTGTCATACTAAGAAAATATCAACGTAGTTAATCAATCACAGGATTTTGATAAGATGAAAAGAGTTTTCAAATAATTAATTCATTGTAACAAATTAAGTTATTTAATTTGATTCGGACCAAAAAGCTTCACATCAGAAAAGGTGATTTTACATTTATATAATTAATTATTTTGTAATAAAACAATCAACCTACATATGTCAATCAATTTAAGTTCTATGCTGTAATTATAAGAGTATATATTGTAGCATAGAAATTCAAATAAATAAATAAATTCAAAGTAATTCAAAAATTCAAAAAAAAGATGTGAACTGTGAATCAAATTTTGAATAAAAAATGTCAATATAATAAAAAAAAAACATTTTACTAATACAAATACGTTGACAAAAATTAAGGAAACTGTGTTTTTTTATCGATAGGTGGTGGACATTAAAGTATTAAAACAAAGTTTTCATATAACCAAATATATTATTTTCATTTTTGATATAATTATAAATGTTTTAATATGGGACCATAAGTAGCCATTATAGAGGCTTAAATAACTATATGCAATTATATATAACAGTATTAAATTATTTATAATTTTATTGAATAGGATCTTGTGTATACAGTCATAACGCATGAAAACTCGGATCTAATAATATTTAGTTATATCAACTTTTATAAAATTAGTTATTACACAGAAAGAATTTACAAAATTCGAATTAAATTATTAAAGATCTTTCTCACACCGTTTTTGTAATTCCAAAGAAAAAAAAAACTTTTTAAAAAGGCACCAATAATGGAATTTGTAAATTCAAAAGGAAAATTTGTTATTTTTTTGTAATTTTGAATTTGTATTTTTAAAAAATTTTCAAACGAAAAAATTGTTTAAATAAAATTTCAATGTACAAAAAAATGTGTTTGTGTTTACAAATTCCATTGTTGGTGCCTACTTTTTTTCTGTATAGTTCTTATTTTATACAATAATAGTTCGTTTTTATAAAAAAAATAATTTGTTGTTGTTGTTAAAAATTGCATGATTTTATGTGGATTCAATTTTTATAACACCCCTCAATGTCCAAGCATTTTTCGGATATAATCCGATTATATTTTTTTTTAACAAGAAGACAAAATTCTTTTAATACTCTGTACACGTGTGTCCTAAATTAGTGTATCTCACACACGCTGATGTTTATACAAAAGACCATGATTTGGACACAAAACTCCATATAGATTATATTTATTATGCATTTCGAAAATCAAAAAATTGTGTATGGTGCTGTGTTGCCAAATACTTTCTTTTGCAAAACCCCCATACTAAACTTAACATAATACGTTAGTCAAAAAATGTATCAAACTGGCTACAAATCGATTTGACTAATTTTTAAGAAATTTTTGTTTGAAACACTCATTTAAACAAAGATTTTAGTTAACTTTATTTAACACAATACTAAAAATCCTCAGTGCTTTACCTAATTTTGAGTGTTAATTTTCAAACTTATTTATAATTAATTTTTAAGAACCCATTCGTTAAATTGTACACAATTTATTGTTAAAATATAATATTTTCATGTTTCTGTTATTACCATGTAGATGGCGCCACCAGTATCCGAAGTTTTAAAGATGGCGCTATTCTTTCCCTCCCGATTTTTTAAAATGGCCCATATCTCGAAAACTAAGAGAGATAGAGCATAATTGACGAAAATTTCGACTACCCCTAACCTAGACAATAGCGCCGTGAAAAGGTTATTTCAATCCAAAAATGGACCATGGTGGGGCCTTGGACCATCCGAAATTTTTAATAAAAATTTTCTTCCCCTTCATAAAATAGCCCATATCTCGAAAACTAGGCGAGATAGAGCAAAACGGACAAAATGTTTGCTCCTTTGAAGTGGCCTCATATTCCCTGAAATGATATGGGCTAGGCCAGGGTAGGGTCCCGAGACCCTTAATTTGAACAACTTTTACGACTCGGTATAATTACAAATAAAACTGTAGTTTGACTAATTTTTTACTTAAATATAGATTTGTTAAATTTAATAAAAAAAATGCTTTATTTTAAGCCAAAAAACAGGAATAAATTTTGTTAAAGTAACAAATGTTTCTGTTCAGCCAACAGATTTATTATTTTGAGTGTAATAACATACTGAGATTAGGAACAGAAATTTTAATTACATATTATAATAAAATTTTGCGTATTTAAATTCAAAGTGCAGGGGGTAGAGATACAGCCTGATAGCCTCAACAGTCTGAGTTCAAATCTCAACAAAGGCATTATAGTTTAGTTCTGTCAAAATAAAAATCTTCCTAAATCAGACCGACTTATAACACAGTGCAGCGCTAAAATCTTGAACCAATTGAGACCCCCAAAATCTGAAAGCTTATGATGGTAGAATAAAAATCCTAGCTGGGTTTTAATTATTAGCTTAGGGGTTTTTTTTAATTCATTTTTGAAGTTTTCGACTGGGAGAGGATTTTAGTGCATTTTTCAAAGAAATATTGCTTTTCTCTTTTCAGCAAATTTTTACCTCTTAATTAGATCTAAAAATTTTGCCTTGAGATAAAATCAAAAAAACAACATCTTACTCAAAACTGTCAAAAAACGCAAAATTTCGTCATATTTTTCTATGGTTTTTCACACTTATTTCAGAAATTGCTACGAACTCGACCAGACAATATATGACAGAACGATAGCCAAAAGCAAAACAAACAACTCTTCTTAACAAGCCGATTTCATTTGATGACTCCTTCATATAGTTATAGCCCCACAAAGTCATCAAAAATTCAATAAAAAAAACAAAAAACCACCACTTTTAATTGATTTTGTTGCTCGTTCTTTTATAAGAAAGCAATCTTAAAATATACAAAATATAAGAAAACAAAGCTAAACGATAACAAAGTAAGGATGTTTTCAACACAAAACAAAAGGAAACTAAACTTATTGTAATCCTACGGGAAATTTTAACAAACTGTCACCGAACTGGCCCCTTTACATCAAATAGAGTGGTGACTTTTACATGGCGTTGTCATAGGAGGGGGAAATTGACCCCTTGTGACATGTCACAAGACAAATCCTAGAACAGGTTACTGAACTATCTTTTTGTCATATATTGTCTGGTCGAGTTCGTAGCAATTTCTGAAATAAGTGAGAAAAACCATAGAAAAATATGACGAAATTTTACGGTTTTGACAGTTTTGTTGTTTTGAGTAAGATGTTGTTGTTTTTTAATTTTATCTGAAGGCAAAATTTTTAGATCTACCCAGTGTGACTACCAGTAATGACACCCACATAATTTCTGGATTATTTTAAAACATATAATAATGAGTTACTGATAATGATTTATTTTTATCATTATTTTAAATAGAAAGTAATTTTCTAGATTTTTTCGAAAATTTTGTTATATCTATTTTTATACTCAATATTTTTTCAACACTGGTAAGGATATATGTAACCACATATTTTTTGATTTTTTGATTTTTTGTATGTTGGCGAGTAAGGTGACTTGTGTGCAGCAGGTCAATTAAGTTTTTATCTATCAAACATTACTTGTCGAGATAGCTCAGACTGATAACCTGGAGTCCCAGGTTCTATTCCCGCACTAGAAAATTTTATTTAAAAAAAAAAATTTATAATAAAAAAATATTTTTTTTATAAAATTTATTTTTTTTTAAATCTATTTTTAGACTCATTCTTTTTGTCCGTACTGGTAAGCATATAGATAATGACATATTTTTAGATTTTTCGTATGCTGGTTTATAAGCATAACTCATTATTTTTTGCGACATCGCCATACAAAGGTAATAAGAAATGTAATAACAAAAGTAACTAGTTACCATTACCAAGTATGTAGTTACATAACCACATATCTGGTAATGATTTTCTACACTGGGTAATTAAGAGGTAAAAATTTGCTGAAGAGAGAAAAGCAATATCTCGAATAGTTCACGAGATATAGACTTAAGAATCAGTACATGTTCTTTGAAAAATGTATTAAAATCCTCCTCCCAGTCGAAAACTTCAAAAATGAATTTAAAAAAAACCTTAGCTAATAATTCAAAACCCAGCTAGGGGTTTTCTTCTACTATCATAAGCTTTCAGATTTTGGGAGTCTCAATTGGTTTAAGATTTTGCAGTTGAAAAATGTGCTACTGTGTAATTCAAAATGTTGCAAAATTCAGCATTGGCATAACGTTCTAGTTTGAATTTGGCTGCAAGTGAAGGCAAAAGTATTGTTTTTATTTGAACGTATTCAGGTGATACGAACGCACAAATACAGCCTTCCAGTAAACGCCAAATGCAACTCACTTGATTTTTAGTGATCGGTAATATGGGGATATTGATAAGGTGTCGTTAATTTGTAATTCATGAAATTAGGGCTTCCAATATCAATTTCGATAATACCCAAATTGCCTAAATACATAGCATTTTTGCAAATTCGAAATATCAAGGGTACTCACGATGGGTATTGCAAGCGATGCAAACGTTTCAAATGATTGCAAAAAAACAACGATTGCATCAACACAACAACAAAATGTATGTATTTGCAATTTGTTTTATTTTTCTTCATTTGCAATAAAAAAACCTTTAGCAAAAATCACTTTGCATATAAGCTAAGTGGCAAATAAAACAAAACATATGTTTTTAACATATCAGCCGCCATATTATGATTTATAAAATAAGAAATTAAATAAAAAAATTGGTTGTGATTTTTTATTAACATAAAATTTGTTTTTATTTATTATTTTATTATTTTTATGATTCACAAATTTTCTCAAAAATACGATTTATTTTTACTTTTGACGTAAACAAAATCACTGTTGCCAATTCAGCTATTTTCTTGTCAAATCTAGCGATATTTTACCATTTTCAGCTATTTTCTAGTGATTTTTTAGTTTGATTTAGCGATATTTTTAGGAAAAAATTAGCAGCAGTGAACAAAATAGCTCATAAAGCAAATATGCAATTGATCTTAAAAAAGACGCTCACGATATGTTACAATTTGCATAGCAATTTAGCAAATTGCAAATATGCACATGTATCATCGTGAATACTCTTACCGATTTTAAGACGATACCGATTTCCAAAAAAAGCAAAAGTAAAAAAACTTGGGAAAACAACAGTTCTTAAAAAAAAATCTCAAAGTTAAGAGAAAAAATATTTTTGCATTTTTGGGAAAAAAGTCTTAAAAAAAGCAATTTAAAGCTCAAAACCGTTAAGAAAAAGCAATTTTAAAGCTAAAAACTGAAAATCCAAAAAGCAAAAAGAAACAAATACCCAGCAAAAAAAATTGTAATGCTATACAAACTACTTCCTTCACTGCTTCACAAGTATCCGTTAGTGTATTTTTACTTGATTTTTTACAAGTAATTCTGAACAACTTCAAAAAATGACTTCCTTCATTGATTCCAAAGTATCCGTCAGTGTATTTCTACAACTTTTTTAGAATTACTTCTGAACAACATCCAAAAAATCTCTTAGGTATTGCTTCTAAAGCATAATTGCTCTAAAAGTGATCCTAAAAAGTGATTTTGGTATCATTTGGTATTTCTAAACAGATGATCTCGGGTTCAATTCCTGGAGGTACCAATACTTTTTTTTATTTTAATATTTATAATTAATTTGTTTAAATTCAATATTTTTTAATTTTTAAAAATATATAAAAAAAAAATTATGAAAAATTAGATTTGTATGCGACTATCAAAATGGTACTGAATTGCAGTGCACCTTTTACACTTGTTAAAAAGTACTTTAATTGAAGAGAATAAAGCACAATATCTCGCAATGGCAAAGTGGTGTTTTTTTATAATTATGAAAATATTTCATGCAAGTAATGCATTTATTTCATTAAATATATAAAACTTTCACAACATTTATCTTAAAATTAATAAAAAAGAGTTCATACATTCTGTGAAATTATCATTAATTTAATGATGCCTTTCATTAAAACTGATTTAATGGAATATGTTTGATTGATTCGATGAAACCGTTCTTTGGGGATTTTCCAATGAAAAAAAGTCATATAATTAATTAACTTAAAATTCCTTCAATGTATAAATTATGGTTTTAGTTTGTTTTCTGTAAAAAAAAAAAAACACAACGACAACCCGGGTTCCCATATCAAAATTTTAAATAATCGTCCAAATAGAAGAAAATGTAGTATTTTTTTTTTAAAAATTATCAGATTTTTTGTGAAAAATTATAAAATGTTTTGAATTGGAAACAATACAAATTTTTGAAACATTAATAACCCGTACGTGACCACTACACCTTTTGCAACTGTAATTCAGAAAATATCAATTGAAATTCAGAATTTCCATTTGAAATTCAGAAAATATCAATTGAAATTCAGAATTTCCATTTGAAATTCAGAAAACATCAATTGAAATTCAGAATTTCCATTTGAAATTCAGAAAACATCAATTGAAATTCAGAATTTCCATTTGAAATTCAGAAAATATCAATTGAAATTCAGAAAATGTCATTTGAAATTCAGAAAATATCATTTGAAATTCAGAAAATATCAATTATTATTCAGAAAACATCAATTGAAATTCA
This sequence comes from Leucophora obtusa, assembly GCA_949987735.1. Taxonomy (NCBI): domain Eukaryota; kingdom Metazoa; phylum Arthropoda; class Insecta; order Diptera; family Anthomyiidae; genus Leucophora; species Leucophora obtusa. Next base: position 193,429,793 of record OX465298.1, read on the forward strand.
GAAAATATCAATTGAAATTCAGAAAATATCAATTGAAATTCAGAAATCGTCATTTGAAATTCAGAAAATATCAATTGAAATTCAGAAACCGTCATTTGAAATTCAGAAAATATCAATTGAAATTCAGAAAATATCATTTGAAATTCAGAAAATGTCAATTGAAATTCAGAAAATATCATTTGAAATTCAGAAAATATCATTTGAAATTCAGAAAACATCAATTGAAATTCAGAAAATATCAATTGAAATTCAGAAATCGTCATTTGAAATTCAGAAAATATCAATAGAATTTCAATTGATATTTTCTGAATTTCAATTGATGTTTTCTGAATATCAATTGATATTTTCTGAATTTCAATTGACTTTTTCTGAATTTCAAATGATATTTTCTGAATTTCAAATGATATTTTCTGAATTTCAATTGACATTTTCTGAATTTCAAATGATATTTTCTGAATTTCAAATGACGCTTTCTGAATTTCAATTGATATTTTCTGAATTTCAAATGACGATTTCTGAATTTCAATTGATATTTTCTGAATTTCAATTGATATTTTCTGAATTTCAATTGATGTTTTCTGAATAATAATTGATATTTTCTGAATTTCAAATGATATTTTCTGAATTTCAAATGATATTTTCTGAATTTCAATTGATATTTTCTGAATTTCAAATGATATTTTCTGAATTTCAATTGATATTTTCTGAATTTCAAATGGAAAATCTGAATTTCAATTGATGTTTTCTGAATTTCAAATGGAAATTCTGAATTTCAATTGATGTTTTCTGAATTTCAAATGGAAATTCTGAATTTCAATTGATATTTTCTGAATTTCAATTGATATTTTCTGAATTACAATTGCAAAAGGTGTAGACCTACCACGAAATAAAAGTTCGCCGTACACCGTCATATCTAAATTATTTTCGCAAGGAGGTTCTAAAAAATTTATTTTTTTCCCTACGTTCGGTAAAAAAAATATTTTTTTTAAAACCTCCTTGCGCGTTTTTAAACCACCTTTAGTCAAAGTTCCAAATATATGTGCTAGATGGCCCTGGGAAGTGTCAAGATCAATAAAAAATAATTGCTATGAATAGATGTGTGTTTCCACCACTAAAATTCGATCACGAAAGGAATACGGCCCCATTAGCCAAAAATAAACGTAGCGTGACGTATCTCCTTATGGGGAATACAATGAGTTTAAATGGTATTTAAATGGGCATCTAGTGTCTAAAGAAACTTTATTTGTAAGCTTTAAGCCTCGGTAAAACACTTAAAACGCAATTAAATGCCAACTAACCGTTTCGGTTTTGGAAACCCTAATCACAATTGTTTATTATCATTTTAGAAAATTGTGTGTAACTATTTCGAATATAAGTGATGTAAGTGAGAGAATAAAAAGGGTGTGCCTGAGACCCTCGTTCATAAATGTACATATGTACATATAATATTTCTTATCGGTTGTTAGTTGTTGTACGTATTAGTCAAAATAAGTATATGCCTATTTTGTTACACAAGTAAGCGTTCATTTGATAACAAAGTACTTGTGCTAAATGTCGTTTTACCCAGTAAAAACATGGTAATGACAGGTCATTACCATACGGATTACCAAGCAATGATAGGTCATTACCTGTTTCATTACTTTAAAATACAAAATAATAACTAACCGATAATAAGTTATAGAAGTACTTACATATTCGTGCAAAGTTATCACTTACAGGTAATTGATTAAATAAGTACTGATTAAGTATTTTTTATATTAATATTTTATTTATACACTGAAAATATTATTACAGTAACTGACTGTAGTTTATTTAAAAAGTTTTCCGTACATTTATTTTTAAATGATTATACAGTTAAAATACAAAGAAATATATTTTTTAACTGTTTTTGTCGTTTATTTAAAAAATAAATTACACATAAATACGGATTTTCTGTTACAGTTAATATTTTCATTTAAAATGTTTTGTTAAAAAAAGAATTCCTTTTCGATTTCTAGGTCAGTTAAAAAAACCAAATAAACTAAATATCATTTATTTTTACGGATTTTGTAGTTAATTTTTTGAAATTTAAAAAAAAGAAATAAATGAAAAATTATTATTTTTTAAGGATTTTGTTATTTATTTATTAACATTTAAAAATAAATGAAAAGTTCTTTTGATTTAAATGAAAAGTCAGTAGACCGGTTTTCAAGTGATTTTTCATTTATTTTAAATTACATTTTCAGTTAATTTAAACTACAAACTATTTTGAGTGTATATTTGTTTTGAACTAAATAGGAAATTTTCCTAGGTAAAAAGTTTTTTTTTTCCAATATGACCAACTATTTTACAATGTAGGGTAACCACTTATTTCCTAACTTCTGAGTAACCACTTATTCTATCTTTGTGAGTAACTACTTATTCTTTCACTATGGGTAACTCGTTATTCGCACTTTTTTTGTAAGCGAGAGGGTAATGACCACCCATGAATTTTTGGACATCGCGAACAAAAGTAATGTTTCGAGTAAATAGCCTGGTAAGTAGTGAAACCCTTTGTGTGCTATATACTCGCTTAATTACTCGGTAATGTCTGTTTTTGCTGGGTACCAACAGATATCATGTAATTAAATTAAATCTACTACCAGAGTTAATGGCATACATTTAGATTTAGGAAAGGGGCTCCTCATTAGTTATATACTTTTTGGAATTGTTTTATATTTTTATTGCTATAATAAATTATTATTAAATTCGAAGTATTTATGATAGACTGCAGTTTTTTCTACTGTAGTGAGCAAATTGTAGCAATTAATGGGACTTTTATAGAAAGTGATTATTTAGAATTTCATATCTTGTCTGAATGGAAAATCCCAAGATTTTAATATTCAGTACTGCGAAAAAAAACAATAGGAAATCCATTGGGAAAAAATCCCAATAGGTTCTCTCCGATTTTAATGCAATTTGGATCTGTGATAGAGAAGAAAAATATAAGAGACACGTGTTATTTTCATATGTGGATGTGGCCACCACACGAAACCCAGCCAATGTAACTCAAACTATAAAGCACGGAGGCGGTTCTCTTATGGTTTGGGGATGTATAACACCAGATGGTGTGGGTCCATTTATACGGATCGATGGCATAATGAGAAAGGAAGACTATCTTCGCATCTTGTAAGAGAATTAGCCTTTGGCAATCGCCCATATGCCGGATAGAGCTGAAAATGTCATCTTCCAGCATGACAACGACCCCAAACATTCAGCGAAAATCGTCAAGGAATGGCTTAATTCACAGGTGTTTGGGGTCATGGAGTGGCATGGATCGCAACCCGATCGAAAATATGTGGGCTTATTTAAAATGTAAGCTGGCGGAATACGAAGAGGTCCCGAAGAGCATCAATGAGGTATGGGAGAGGGTACAGGCTGAATGAAAACAAACATTAAGAAATGTCATTAAGAAATGTTTTTGTTGTTTTGTTTTTTATTTTTTAAGGATTGATATTTTTTTATTTATGTAAATAGTTTTTAGTTTGTTTAATAAATACCATGAAAAATCGCACTTGATCTTTTTATTTCAAACATTGGCCAACTTTTGCACCATTTTTTCGTTTTACTTATTTTTTTTTATTGTGTTAAAGTTTTAAAATTTACAAAAATTCACCACAAAACTGTAATTCGTGATTTATTACCGGTTTTTGACCAGTAAAGTATTTTATCCTAAGTCAGGGGTTAATAAAAAACGGTTCACATCCCGGAAGGGTGATTCTATCAATGGCCTTGCAACTCTCTCAATATTTTTTATTTGAAAAAATATTAGGCGGCTTGGAACAGGAACGAACTCCGACTGGTTAATCAGGGATGGAAAAGGCTCACTTAATCGGGCTCTTATACCAAAAAATGTTAGATCGCTCTTACATATTTAAAAATGTAAGTAATTAAAAAATAGCTAAAAAAAATAGCTCGCTAAAAAACATAAAACTTAAATATTTAGATATTAGCAAATATTAGCACAAATTGCGAAAAAAAAAACATTTGCAAAAAGCGAAATTTTTGCAACAATATATTCGCTTGCAGAATGTCGATCGCTGATTACCTCTTTTAATTCATTTTCTGTACCATAAAGCCTTTTTCGAATTCCGCCGTTATTTTGCAATTTTTAAGTGCGGTTTTTTTTAAATATATAACCTAGGGATTAAATTTTTGTACCATAAAGTCTTTTTTCAAATTCCGCTATTATTTTGCAATTCTTTACGTGCGTTTTTTTTTTAATTTAGAATCTAGGGGCTATAATACACATTTCAGACAACAAAGTTTGGTGGCTAGTTGCAAAAAAAATCGCGAAAAATAAAATTTGCAAAAAGAAAAATTTTTGCATCAATATATTTCTTTGCAGAATCTAAATCGCTGATTACGTTTCCTAATTAATTTTTTGTACCACAAAGTCTTTTTTCGCGTTCCGCTTTTATTTTGCAATTTTTTAATTACGTTTCTTTTTAATTTATAATCTAGGGACTATAATACACATTTCATACAACAAAGTTTGGTGGCTAGTTGCAAAAAAAAATTGCGAAAAATAAAATTGCAAAAAGGATAAATTTTTTCATCAATATATTTGTTTGCAGAATGTAAATCGCTGATTAAGTTTTTTAATTAATTTTTTGTACCATAAAGCCTTTTTTCGCTTTTCGCGATTATTTTGCAATTTTTTAAGTGTGGTTTTTTTAAATTTATAATCTAGGGTCTATAGTACCAATTTTATACACAAAAGTTTGGTGCTTAGTTTGCAAAAAAAAAAAAAAAAAAATCGCGAAAAAAATATTTGCAAAAAGGAAAATTTTTGCGTCATTGTATTTATTTGCAGATTGTTAATCGCTGATTGAGTTTTTTAGTTATTTTTTCTACCACAAAGTTTTTTTTTGTTCCTCTATTATTTTGCAATTTTTTAAGTGCGGTTTTTTTAATTTATAATCTACGGAGTATAATGCCCATTTCATAAAACAAAGTTTGGTGGTTAGTTGCAAAAAAAAAGAAAATTTTGGCATCGTTTGCAGAATGTAAATCTTTTAATTAATTTTTTGAACCCCAAAGCCTTTTTTCGCATTCCGAGATTATTTTGTAATTTTTTACGTATGGTTTTTTAAAATTCATAATCTAGGGCTATAATACTATTGGAATAGTATAATTCCATAGTAAAGTTCCATTCTTGATTTTTATAACTAAATTATTATTTTCCATCCCTGGTTACAATTGATGTTGTGAGTCATACAAAGAGCGCACATAATGACCCTGCAAACATTTAAAAGATACCTTCCACGAAGATATTAAAGCGATATCTTCTAGTTGTCATTTGAATGAAAATAATCAAGTAGTATTTACTTTGAAATTGTCTTCCTTTTATCACTTGGAAGATAATTCGACGATATTTGGAAAAAAATAATTCAAAAATTTTATCTTTTTTCATAACTTTTTATGACTTATGATTGTTCAAAAACAATCAAAATATATATAGGAAATAAACTCGTGAAAAGTTAAGATTAATTGCGCGGGAAAAATCGGCTAAGATGAAATCAAAATAATTTATAAATTGGTCAATGGATTATGTATGCAGATATTGTTTTTCAGGCTTAAATTTAATAATGAAAAAATTAAATCGTTTTTTTATTGTACTGGGAGTTTATTTAGCGATATCCCTTTTATCTTCCATATGAGTTATTGCTTACATATTGCCTGGAAGTATTGTTTTAGTGTAACAGTTGTTTTCGACGGAGGAAACTTCCGGAATACGAAATTGATATTGCCGGCAGTAAGTGTTTTCTTCCTGGTGATATGTTCGGAGAATCTTCTTCGTATTGCCATGTTTGCTGGGTGATATTGGTTTGAGTATGTTCCTGTTCCAAGGCACATAACAGAACAAATGCTTTCTCAGTGATAGAGAGTCCCCCAATCTCTTTATTATGTATACTCTTTGATTCTATTAACTTTTTTAACTTTAGATTCGGGCCAAGGAGACCAAAATTCTTAAAAAAAATTTTATTAGGAGGCTGTGCAAAAAGTCGATTTCTATAAATGCCAAATGCAATTAAATTATTCAAATCTCGATATTTTTAAAATTGAGACCCTGAGATAATATTTTAGTCCCAGGCAGGCTGGCCGGCCAGACTTGGGGTTTTGTCCCCAAATTTGGGGATTTTTTGTTGGTCTTGGGACAAAAATTTCATTTGGGGACGGGGGGATTTTTTGGGGATTCAAAAAATGTTTTGACGATTTTTTGGGGATATTTAGTCAAGTTTGTTCGCATAATTTCAAAAAAACTAACAAATTCACCCTTTTATGGATTTTCTATATTAAGGTTGTTCACAAGGGGTGTGCTATTTTTTGTATGGTTGTATCGGATTTAAATTGAAAAAATACAACATTTGAGAATAGCACGATACATCATTTTAACGTATGTTTAATGTCCTATGTTTGAGTGTGCTAACAGGTAGAAAACCCAATAGAAAATCGTTGTTAAAGTCAAATAAAAATTTTAACAACTCTGTTTAATGTTAGGACGATACAATGATACAACAGATAGCACACCCCTTGTGAACAACCTAATTAATTTAAAGCTTTTTAACACAAATAAATTCTTTTTCCTCAGAGTTTTATATGATTAATGTCCCAAAATCTAAAATATTGTTTATACAAAACACATTATATCGATTATGGGTAATGGTCTATTGTATTAAACAGACAAACTTGAAAAATTCAAATCTAAAAGTTCTTTAAAAAATGTCTTAAATTCTTGAAAATTTCAAAATAAAATGTGTTTAGGGTTCGATTGGTTTTTTTTAAATAATTTAATAAAAATTAAACGTTTTCCTCGTAAAAGTCCCTAAATTCTGAGAATTTTTCTAGACATTTATACAAAAGCAATCCAAGAATTTTTAAAAACAGTTATTGCTAGTGCTATTTTTTATATTTAATTGTAGTTTTTATGCGGATAATGTTCATTTTAAGCAAATTAAATAACCTTTTAAAACATTTTTTCTGCCCGACTAAAAAAGATGTTATATAATCATATATCACCATATATAAACCCATATATACGTCCATATCTAATTTGATCCGAATATTGGAATATATAATTATATCAAGCGAGATAAGCATGTTATCTCACCTGATACAATTTGATCCGAAAAATGGGTCTATCTAACTGCATCAAATTATATATAAATACATATAATTTTATGAAGATTTTCGAAGAAAATTTTAGTAAATATTATTGAGATCGCTTATTTCATTCATATTAAATACTAATGCTTAATGTTTAGAACAATTTTTGCTATAAAACTTGGAAATAGCTGACAAAATAAAACATTACAAAAATTTGTCGCAACAACTTTTTCTAGGTTAGAGTTTTGGTCTTTCTTATAAAATGTGTCTTTCTTATAAAATAAAAAATTAACTAATTAGAAATTTATTAATTCCTTATTATGAATTAATATAATAAGTACTTTTTTTCAAAAACTGCTATATTTCTTCATCAGGATACTCTCCTGACAAATACTTCACAGAGTTTTTGCTTTCAAAAAACCTCTACACTTTCAGGAATGAAAAGACGATCGTTTCGGGGATTACGCCACCACTTTCTAAAGAAAACTGATGAAGGGGACCTGGAAAATCCCCGAAACGATCGTCTTTTCATTCCTGAAAGTGTAGAGGTTTTTTGAAAGCAAAAGTATTTGTCAGGAGAGTATCCTGATGAAGAAAAAAAAAACAGTTTTTGAAAAAAATACTTATTATGTTAATTCATAATAAGGAAATAGGCCTCGAACTGAATTAATAAAATTTTAATTAATGAATTAGAAAGGTCGAAAAAAACAATTTTTAGTTTTTAAAATAAAAATTAAAAACCAACATGAAAGAAAATTAACTTTCACAATTAATTTTACGGAAAAATAAATGAACTTAAACCATATTTATTTCAACATATGTTTGTCTAATTTTTAAAATAAAAATAATTATTTCAATCTTTAATTCCACAATGAAAAAAAAATGTTTCCCTTATTTATTTCTTTAAAATTATTTTTAGTTTAATAAAGAGTATTTCGCCAACTATTTGAAAAATATATGTTAAATTCAATTATAAACATTTATTTATATATCAAAGTGCAAACTTCAAAACCAGATCCACAATTTCGGAGTTTTTTTTTTAATTTTAATAGTGCAATTAAACTTTATAAAATTTTGTATAATTAGATATCATGTCAGATAAATTAATACATAAAATTAATACAATTTTATATTAACTTTGTTATATTTTTTGATATAAGATTGTTTAGAGAAGCTTATACGCCATTATATATAATTATGTATAAACTATATTTGCAGATCTCTTAATAAATAGCTGGAGACCAAATCGCATATGATTATATATAACGTCATATCAAACATATTTATAAAACCAAAGTGTTAATATAAATGTATATAGTCATATAAAGCCACACATATAAACATTTATAATTATATCAAATCATATAAGATTATATAAAAACTTTTTTAGTCGGGTGGTTGGGGATTTTTTTGGGATATTTTTAGAATTATTTGGGGGACAACGAAAAAAGTATCTGGCAAGCCAATCCCAGGATATTCAAGAATTTCTTCTGAATTTTAAATTTTTTTCAAAAAACGGTTTTTCTATAAACAGTTTTTTTTACAGTTTTTCTACAAAATATATGGTAACACTGTTTCTGTGTAAAAAAAACTTCCGATTCCTTAATTACCCCCCGTTTCCACATGCAAGTAAATGGTTGCAAGTTGAGTATACGTATTATCAGCGAAAATTTCGAAAATTACCGAAAAAACTTGAAAATTTTACATGTGTCGACACTACTTGCTGCAAGTTCATTTTTAAAATGTCGTCGAAGGCATAGGTTGTCAGTAAATAGCACTCCAGTATTGCCAAGTATTCAATATTCTAACATAGCTGGGAAAAAAATTGTTCATAAGAATTTTTTTTTTTTTCATAAACTTATAATATTAATATTTTTTATTACCATTAAGATATGTCGTTGTGTTCTTTTTACTTTTTTTTACAAATAAATACAAAATCAGTTGCATTACAACTTTTACTTTACCAAATACTAGTAAATTAATAGAAAACATTACTAGGCAACACTGTTTTCTTTATTCTGTCATTTCACTTGCCGCAAGTGGCAAAAATCCACTGTCTTCAAAATTTACTTGCAACCCAGTGTAGAAAATCATTACCAGATATGTGGTTATGTAACTACATACTTGGTAATGGTAACTACTTACTTTTGTTATTACATTTCTTATTACCTTTATATGGGGATGTCGCGAAAAATAATGAGTTGTCGTTACACATCAGCATACGAAAAATCAAAAAATATATCGTTACCTATGTGCTTACCAGTACTGAAAAAATAATGAGTCTAAAAATAGATTTTCAAAAAAATAAATTATATAAAAAAAAAAACATTTTTTATTGTATTTTTTTTAAATAAAATTTGCTGGTGCGGGAATTGAACCTGGGTCTACAGATTGCCAGTCAATAGCTCTACCATCTGAGCTATATCGACATGTAATATTTAATAGATAAAAACATAATTGACCTGCTGCGCACAAGTAAGCTTACTCGCCAACATACAAAAAATCAAAAAATATGTGGTTACATATATTCTTACCAGTGTTCAAAAAATATTGAGTCTAAAAATAGATTTCAAAAAATTTTCAAAAAAATCTAGAAAATTATTTTCTATTTGAAATAATGATAAAAATAAGTAATTATCAGTAACTCATTATTATATGTTTTAAAATAATATAGAAGGTTAGTGGGTGCCATTACTGGTAGTCCAAAAAATAATGATATGTCATTACCGTTTCTACACTGGGATGACCGTCGCAAAAAACGAGTCTACTGCCATTAAAGTACCTATCCCATGACCGGCCAATCGGGGACATATTCAAGGCACTTTCACTATATTTGTGTGAGTGTTAGTGTTGTTTTCCTTTCTATTTTTTTCTTTTCCATTTTTTTTATTTGCTTGTAGCGTTTGTTTTTCCTTTTTTATTTAAACAGAATCGAAAAATATATAACTTTACCATCAGCCAGTCATCATGCACAAGCACCATTAGCTCAGACGGTAGAGCGTTTGCCTTACAAGCAGAAGGTTGTGTTATCGAGCCCTACTTTAACGACAAGTAGTTTTTTTTTCTTAATTTTTTATTAGTTTATTTGAAGAGCTATTTTTAGACACACCACCTTACGTGTCACAAGGTGTCTAAATTGTGGCAATTGGTATTTCCAAAGTGACGTGTCTCTTTCAAACTTCCCCCTTGGGGCCTATCCTGCGTGTCACTTTGGACCGGTCCCTTTCCCCGTAGGCTGTTTTTGCCAGTTTAAAACACATTTTAAAATTATAATAATTGTAAATGTAGATATATATCTAAAAATATCAGGCTAGAGATTCTATAAAAAATTGGCGATTGTCGTCCACTTTTCGAAGTAAAATTTCTAACATTTTCAAGATGTGTGTTACAAAAAACTCGAAATATATGGTGCAGAATTGCTGCCTTTTACTAAATTTGTTACAATATTTTATAATTTTAATGTAATATGGTAGATATTAAACTTCGAAAAATGGATGATAATCGTCTTATAGAATCTGGGCACAGGTTTAGAATAAATGTCATATGACAACGGCCGTAAAAAATGGGTTAAATGTTTTTTTAATAAAGTTGTTAGCTTAACGACAAAACTATTGTGAAATAATTATGTATACATGTGACATGGAATTTTTTTATTTTTCATCTTCATATTGTTCACTCTTTTTATACGAATTGAAAGTGGAATAGATAAATAATAAAAAACATTTTCTAGAATAAAATTAAACCATATCGTGTGTGGAGTATGAATGTTTTCTTGAAGTTTTGCGAAATCCCAGCAAAAGCAAGGCAATGACAGTTTATTACCGTACAACAAGTATTACTTTTTGCATTACTTAAATGGCAAAATAATGACTTACTGATAATAAGTTATATAATAACTTATATATTCTATCAAAATAATAACTTACTTTAAATTGATTAAATACAATAAGTACCGATTTAATATTTTTTATTTTAATATTATATTTATTGATTAGTTTTAAACATTTTTACAATTAAGGTCGACTAACTTATCTCAAAGTTAGCTCAATTTGAGACTATTATAAAATTTTAATTTCCTCAGTTTTTTTCGGAACTAACTAAATATTTTACAGACTTTTTTCTATAAGTGTAATTAAGCGGATAAATTACCTAGTAACTAGTCACCTTGTGTGGTGCTACTTACTCTCTTAATTACTTGGTAGTGTCTGTTTTTGCTGGGAGAATGAAAAAAATATTAGGTTTTTTTATTTGTTTTTTCAATTATCGGAAAATAAATTAAACTTCAAAATATTGATCTACTTGCAACAATATTGGAAAAAAAAACTTATGCAAATATTAAAAAATATGAAAAAAATAAATAAAAAATAACAACTATAACAAGAAATTTGAGATCAAAATGATCATGAACTGTTTAAATACATTTCGACTTGTATTTACATAAACAATTTATTATTTTTTGATATCAGACAGTAAATATTTAAATAAAGATATGATAATTTAACTAAATTTATACTCAAACGTTAAATGAAAATATTAAAAAATTATTTTAGGAGCACAACAAAGTTTCGGTACTTTATCGTACATTCAATGATAAAAGATTTAAAACAATCTAACGCTCTTGCGCTAGTTTGCAATGAAAATTATATCATGTGCTCGGCACAAAAAATAAACTAATTTTTTCTACAAAGTTTGTTTTTTGCTGGATACACTGATAGAATTTTGTGCATTGTGTTAAGGAATTTGCGCATTAATACAATGAATTTTTTTATTGGAAAGTCCCAAAGAAGGGTTTCATTAAATCAATGAAACATGTTTCATTAAATCAATTCTAATCATTAAACTAATAAAAATTTCATTAAACTAATCCTTTAAATCATTACACTAATGAAAATTTCATTAGCTTTCATTATTTTTCATTTTAGCACAGATTAATTGATTTCATTAAGGCATTAAACTATTATTAGTATAATGATTTGTTCATATTCTTAATGAAACATTTCATAGATTTTATAAAAATATCATTAAAACAATGTAAATTTTATAAACAACTTTTTAAAATTTGCTTTTATTATTGCATTCGTTTCATATTGTTTTTGTTTAAATTACGAAATGTCTAATGTTAAACTCGGGCATGCCGACGACACCATTCTGGTTGAATGCCAATTAATGTTTGAATCCGAAATTATAATGGGTTGAAATAGACTTGTACCAAAATTTGTATATAACATAATCAAAAGTTACAAAAACGCTAATAAATGTTGTTAGGTCTAAATATGGACCGATTCTATCTATAATCAATAGGCTTTGTCTGTGGGGCCATGTGAGCCAAAGTACCAAATTTCATTAAAATAGGGAGCATGTCGCACCCTAAATACAAAAGTGACACAACTCAAAAAGCCTAAATTTTCAGCAGAGGCAAAAAACTTTTTATGTAAAAATGATTGCAATATTTAAAAAAAGTTTAGTTCCATTATGAAAAAAGTCCATTTGAAGAAGGTTATGCTATACATTTTTTAATTTTATATTATGTTTGTGGAAATAAATCAAAATTTTGAGTTATGACCCTTTAACTGAAAAATAAAAAAAAATAATATAGTTAATTGAGCTCACTTTTTTCAATTAAAGAAGCACAATGCAAAATAATACACCACAAAGTTTATAACTTTTTACAGTAAAAGCGACAAAACTCTTTATATGCTACAAAATTAATCACGGAAGCAACGCAATTAATCGGTAAGAAGATGGGTGAATTACTTCCAAATTATTTTGATTCTGGCAGACCGTGCGCAGTCTAAAGGGCCACATATGTGTGTGCATGTATTAATTTTTTTTTTTATAAAAAAATAACGATTATTTTAAACTAATAAAAAAAATACACATTTCTGTGTAATTTCATACGGTTTTGAATAATTTTTGACCTACAGCTGGATATGTTCTTGTTTTACTGGTGGCAACACTGTGTTAATATTATAGTGAATCGTGCTACTCTTAATAAATTTAAAATTCTGTTAATTTTTTTAGTACATTTAACAATGCACGATGAAATGTGGATATATAAAATATTTGATACTTTTTGGCACAATTAAAATTTCGCTACTTTTTAAAACATTGAAAAATGTTGGTATTAATTGTGTTGATACATTTCGGTGCCTTTTAAAATTCTCCTTGAAATATTTAGAGCTTACAATCCATTCCAGTGTAGAAACGGTAATGACATTTTTTGGACTACCTGTCATTACTACTTTCTACATTATTTTAAAACAAATAATAATGAGTTACTAATAACTAGATACTTTTTCCATTATTTCAAAATAAAAAATAATACGTTACCAATAATGACTTATTTTTATTATTATTTCAAACATAACGTAATGTTCTAGATTTTTTTTGTAAATATTTTAGACCCAAAATTGTTTAACATTGGTAAGGATATATACACAAGTAGAAAATATAATAGAAACAATTCAGGTTTTTTCTAATTCTATTCTCGTTGCCTTTATTTTTAATGATTTAAATAGTTGCTAAATTCGCCACGAAAGGCGAGGAGATGGTCCAGAAAATTGTGGAGAATTTTAATGTAACGTTTGTTTTTTATTTCGTCACTTGTTTTAAGTGGGCGTGGCTTTTAATAAAAAATTAGCGATATCGACCCTGGGATGGGATGTTACTTACTATTCAATTTCAAAATCACCAATTATATTTAGAGTAATTCCAACCCCCCAACCGTCGAAGCCTATGTAGGGTATTTTAAATTCTTCTTTTACCACATTTTTCCAATTGGTTAGCTTAATATAACAGAATTTGTTTTCAATCCCAAATGAAATGAATTGGTCACTCACTGAACGAATGATTGCTTACGGTTCGTTTTTAAGGTGGGTACTTTTTTTGACGTCATAAGATTTTCTCTTTTTTTCTGCGAAATAAGTATGTGTGATGATTATGGGGGCAGCACACTACTTTTTATACATATGAGTAGAAATTTATGTGATTTAATAATTGACGTAGGTTTTTTTAGGTTTTATATCTACAACTTAAAAAACAAATATAGAGAATGTTATAATAAAAAAAAATTAAATTTTAACTGTTTGAAAAAACATAAAGCCAGAAAATATCATGAAATTTCTGCGTGACTAGAGAGATATAAAAAATTTTTGAAAAAAAAAATGTTTAGTACTTTATAATTATTAAAATTAAAAATTGTTTTAAATGGCAGAATGCTAAAAATTTTAATTTTCTTAAAAAGAAGGATGAAAAAGATTTAAATTAAAAATTTAAAAAACCAAGCCTTTTAAGTTCTAATGCACTCAATAAGTTTTTCGGTAGAATCAACTAAAATTTACAGTTAAAAGTATATGCAGTTAAAAAGGCGACAAAAATTTTTACTATTATAATAACGAGGGCAGCGACTTTCATGCAAATGCATGTTTGTAGTCGTTAATCCAAAAATGATTTAAACCAAATACTTTTCCGAATCAAAGAATTTGCAACAAAATGACATCGGTTTGTTGTTGCATATTTTGTTATAAATGCATATTTTTCCATATTTTGCTTTTAAGTGCATATTTTTTTGCATAGTTTATGATTTTTATTGCATATTATTCATTAAATTGCATATTTTCTTCATACTTTTTAAAAAATTAAAAGTAATATTTAATAAAAAAATTAAGAAAATTAAGAATTTGTATTGCTTAACTATATAATCAATTAATCGATTTTTTATTTTAATCGATTAATCGTTCAAATGATTTTATTTTATTTATTTATTTAATTTGGTAACATCTACAGCAAAACATGAGTCTTAAAGTAGTAGAAGTACAAACATTGTTATACAACATTTATCGGGGTTTTTTCTTAAACGATTAATCGAATAAAATTTAAAAATTAATCGATTAATCGAAAAAAATACAAACACATTTGTTGTATTTCTAGGAACATAATTTTTTTTTTAATATTTTTGTAATTTTTTACCAATTTCGATTAATCGCATTAAATTATTCGAGTTATTCGTTATTCGAAATTTGGACATTTTAAATTGTTCGAACAATTTTTGAGGAAAACTGTTCGATTAATCGACTGAATACCATATCCTTAACGCAGGACTTAACTAGAAGGAAAACATCAAGTTGTCATCTGCTTAGATATTTATATCAGATTTAATTTCTAACCAAACGCTCCCGAGTAATAAATATGATTTTTAAAAATCGATGAAGTGTTTTTTTTTTTTTGTTTGAAGCGTTTTTTTTTTTGGTTATTAGTGCATATTTTTGGGTTTTTAGTGCATATTTCCATTTAAGTGAATATTTTGCGTTTTTTACTGCATATTTTAAGCGCATATTTTTGAGTTTTATGTGCATGAAAGTCGTTGCCCTGATAATAACTAAAAATTTAGTTATTTTTAGCCGCTATAAAACAAATAACAAAAACAGTAAAAATACCTAAAAATGTCGCAAAAATAAATGACAAATTTTTACTACAAAAATTTTTAAGTCCTTACTTTGGTCCAAGAACACACCGCAATTTATTAGGATACCTTTAAAGAACATTGTCTTAACTTGAAAACGAGTACACAGTACAGTGATAGCAAATGCTTTAAATTTGAACAATATACAGTAGACGCTCGCAAATTAGAGCTTTCAGTAATTCGAACGTCCAGAAATTAGAATCAATGTTTGCAATACATTAAACGCTCTGAAATTCGAATTTAAAATTCTAATTTCTGAGCGTTTTTTTTTTTTTTTTTTTGGTTATTTGAATACACAGGAAATCCCCAATTTATTTTTATTCTGTTTGAATAAAGTAAAACTAAAAAGGGGAATCACCAAATTATATATGTTTTTCCCTATTTTTTTTTTTTTCGCATTTATGTACATTTTTGGCTAGTTTATTTGTGAAATTTGATACGCGTGTACATATTATTTGGCAGTCTCTATTAAATAGTGAAAGTGTATCATTTAAAATGTTAAATAAACGTAAAAAAAACACTTTATCATTGGAAACGAAACGAAAAAAAACGTCCAGAAATTAGAATATTTCAGAAATTAGAATTGCCTCAAAAACAAAGCGGTTCTAATTTGCGAGCGTCTACTGTATGTTGAAGTTAAGGTGAGAGTTTTCGCTCCATTTCGCAATTTCGTTTATTTTTTATGCGGAACACATGGTATAAGTTTCATTGCAAAACAGCGTAAAAAATTTAGAGGGAAAGAGAGAAACTTTTGTACTAACTTTTTGTTTATGAGTGTACGCATAAAATTCTATCATATGAAACGGTTCATTGGCGAATCATTTATTTATTTTATGAATAGTTTCATTAATTCTTTGAAGATTTTCATTAACATTACCATCAATGAAATCTGTTTCATAGATTCTAAAAAAAGTTTCAATGGACGAGTTTCAATGACAATTTGTATTGAAACTATGAAGTAAAGACAGCTCTCTCAAAGTATTTTTACAGACTTATTGCTATGAGTACAATTATCTTTTAAAATTCATTAAAAATTTAACCCCTCAATTCATAAATGGTTTGTAAAGTTATAGCAGGTTTACAAAACGTCATTTTCATACAAAATTTGTTCAATAAACCTCCTATAATTTTACAAAGCGTTTATGAATTTAGGGGTAAATATTTTGTAATTTTATAAATAAATTTTACACAAGTTGACCCATTTAATAGTTATTTTGGAAATCTAGTACAAGGGAAATTTAATTTCTTAGTAAATAACACTATAAACCCACTATATGACATACATATTCTATAAACCACCATATGACATTTAATATAATTATACATTGTAGAATTCGTATCATTTTACGCATACATATGTACATATGTATGAAATATATTCCAATAATCTTTATAAAAGAACTGCTTGCTGCCTTGCTAATCTGCCTACAGGAAAAAAAAACTTACGTCATTGTCTTTAGGGATACTACAAAACTAAATTTACACATTCACAGCAATATATTTACCAAACACTTGTGAGAACGCAAAACAAAATACAACTCGTCCTACACACAAATTTCAATTTACCTGTTTTTTGTTTTCAGATGACCCTTGAAAAAGTCAATATATGACGTGACGTTGTGGTTGTTGGCTAGCTACAATACAAGGTTAACCCACTCCGATGATAAAAATCCTGTCAATGACACAACAAATGGCCCTGAAAATAATAATTACTAGGAACAATGCAAGTTATTGTTGAAGGCATTAAAAATATTGTATATTTACGTGCATACTTATTATACCTGGCGCTTATTTTTGTTTTAATAATGAAACGTATTAGAAATGATAAGAACATTTTTTTTAAATGTACTAATGTCAAGGTTAGGTTTTACTTTTATATGTTTTGGGTTATAATAGTGATTTTATTTAAAAATACATTAAAGCGCAAATAAATTCTAATAAAATAATTTACATTAAGGTGGATCGATTGACAGACAAATAATTTGTTGTGCGCTCCTTAATCCATATACTCCTGAATTAAGAAATCATGCTAATTTTGCAATGAAAATTGGTATGGTCAGAAACCTGTACCCACAAAAGATTTTTCTGCATTTGCTATTGTTGCACCATGCCACCTATTTAGCAGAAATATTTGCAAACAAAGTCGAAACGTCAACCCATTGACCTTTAATTGATCCAGATTTTTGCAAGATTATAATTTTAGTAAAATCTAGTTAAATATTCACGAATTTGTAAAAAAAAGAAGTTAATACGCGATTATTTTTTATTTTTTAATTTTTGATTTGTGATTTTTTTTTTGTTAATCCGACTTTAAGAGTTTGTAATCCATATGTGGCAATCCTGTAATGATATTCAATTTTTTTTATTTGTGGTTATAGCCAAACATTTATACTATCTTATTCTTTTTACTGCGCTTTTATATCAACTACCGTTTTGAAAATATCGGTTCTTGAAGTTGTGTCGTCATATGACGACGCTAGGATAATAAGGGTTAAAATGATATTTAAGACTAAACCATTAATTGTTATGATTTGTCATGATTATATTAAACCCTTAACAGTTCAATTAAGTTTTGAAATCGCAAAAAAAATAAATTTTTTTGCCATAAAGCGTAAAATAAGGCAACAATTTTTTAGAGATAGTCGTAAAAAAATGGTTTTAGCCGTAAAAAAAAGTGTTTTTTTTATATTAATGAATACAAAGATCAGCGAAGGTAAAAATAAATTCAAATACTATGAACTTGAACAGGGAAGCATTCCAAAATAAAATAATATTAAACAAAAAGACATAAAAATAGAAAAACAACGTATTGGTAGTCTACTCAGGAAGTCTGGGTAAAATGTAGATTCCCGTGTAAAAAAGTTTAGATCTGATCAGATCATTTTGGATATAAATAGATATGATTGAATCTAATTAGATACTGTACCAGATCTCATCAAATATTATCAGATATGGCATATGTAATAATACCTTATGGCAAGATTTGACCAGATCTAGTGCCAAATCTGCTCAAATCTAAAGTGATCTGGACAATTGCGCCATATATGCCTAGATCTGGTAAGATCCACTAAGATCTGGCCAGATATGCCTAGATCTGATCAGATCTAATTAGATTTCAAATTTGTCAATTTGTTGCCAGCAACCTTCAAATACTATTACACTGTGCTATTTAGTCGCAAATTTAAACAAGCTGGGTAAAGCTAACTCGAGTACGCTGAATTCAATGGTGATAGCCGTTTTTCAAAGTTAGCGCTCGTATTCGCGATTAAAAATTTTGACGCTACGGTACCAAAAAAATTATATTTTTATACTTCTGGGATTATTTTCAATTATGAATTTATGAAATTTGATTAAATATTTATGTACAACATTAAGGAAGCTGTAATTTTTTTGCGATTTTTTACCGAAATTTTTTTATTTTTTCAAAAACATTTTTTCTGCAAATAAAAAGTAACATGTTATGTTATTTGTGTATATTCAATAGGGTTTAGAAAAATATTCAATAGAGTTAAGATAAAAAATTTCCTTAGAAAAAAAAAATCGGTAAAAAAATGTTTCCGCGAAAAAATAACGAAAAATTGTATTTAACAGAGTTCGATTGATTTAAATTCAAAAATGATCCCAAAAGTATAAAAAATATCGGTTTATGGTACTTTAGTATTTAAATTTTAAATCGCGAATACGAGCGCTAACTTCGAAAAACGATTAGCACCGTTGTTAAAAAAAAGTGTCAAAGTCGAGCACAGTGTTATTATTCATTTCAGTTTGTGAAATGACTCTGCGAAATACGAATAAAAACCAGTTTCATTCGTAGAAATTATTCCGATGTTGGTTTAATTTTTGCCAGGCAACACATCGACAAATCAGAACAAACACTAAGGGATCAGCATACATATATAATTTAAATAACTTAATAACTTTTTGGGTCAGCTTATATCATGTTTTCCTTTGGGAGTTATTTTATAATGACATTTATTTTTAGCCTTATTTTCCTCTTAATAAAAGCTCTCATTTTTTTAGATCCAATTTTATTATTTTTTATCCACACACAAAAAAAACTATAGGTAATATTTCCTAAAATTATAGGGTGATATCACCTATTTTCAAAGGCAACATAGAGTTTCCTATATTTTTCGGCAATATTACCAAAAAAAATAGGTAATTTCTATGTGACTTTTATGTTCGAAAAATCACCTATAATTTTTGTTAAATTAGCAGAGAGAAATTGGTGTATTACCAATTTCAATGTAGGCAAACTACTGGTGATATTACCTTGATATTAGGTATAATTTTATTGCAAAAATCCGCCCAAATAATAGTATATATACATTTTTTTAATTTAAATTTATTTATTAAAAAATAAAATAAAAATACCTATAAATTTCACCAATTTTGCACTATTTTTCTATACAAAAGAGTCCTTAGAATCGAATGATTTTTCTAAAGGAAAGAGTCCACAGAATCTGAGGTTTTCTATACAAAAAACGTCTTAGAATCGGAGGAAAAAGTCTTCAGACTCTGATGGTTTTCTATAGGAATAAATTTTTAAAATCTGATCTTTTTTCCATAGAAAAAAGTCAAGAAATTTTGAGGGCTTTTCTGTGGAAAAATCTGCTTAGATTCAGATAGTTTTTCTACAAAAGAATTCCTTAGATTCTAAGGGTTTTGGTAAAAATTTTTCAGATTCTGACAGTTTTTCTAAAGGAAAAAGTTAGATTTTCAGCTCCTCTATATGAAAGATTCTATTCTCAGGGCTTTCTTATAGAAAATATTACCATGTTCTGAGGTTTATCTATACGAAGAAGTTATATTCTGAGCGTATTCCTATTCCCATTCGAATAAGTTATATTCTGAGCGAAGAAAAAAGCCCTAAGATTCTGAATAAGATATCAGATTCTGAGGGTTTTTCTATAGGAAACTGACCGATTCTGAGGATTTTTCGATAGGAAAATACCTCAAATTCTAGGAGATTTTCTATAAAAAGTCATCATATTCTGAGGGTTCTTCTAAAGGAAATAGCCCACGGATGCTAAAGAATTTTTTGCACAAAAAAGGTCTTCAGATTTTGAGGAAAAAGTCATTGGATTCTGCGAGTTTTCTGTAGGAACAGTTTTTGAGATTATAAGGGTTTTCTTTAGAAAAGTGTTTTTCTCTAGAAAACGAGTCTATAGAAGAAATTTTTCATAACCTGAGGGAGTTCTCAGAATTTGAAAGTTTTTCTACAAAAATTGTGCTCATATTCTGATGGGATTTAAAATGTTCATTTATGGGAAATTTTTCTCAGAGTCTAAGGGTTGTTTTATACCAAAAACTACTCTATATCGAACAGTTTTTTTTATAAAAAACATTATGGAACGAGCTCAGATTATGCAGGGTTTTTCATTAAAAAAATTTCTTAGAAACTATGGGTTTTTCTATAGAAAAAAGTTATCAACGTTTTAAAGTTTTTTTATAGGAAAAATTCCTCATAATCCGAGGGATTTGATAAAAGAAAAAGTCCTCATAATCTAATAGTTTTTCTATAAGAAAAGTCCTCAGATTCTGTGGGGTTGTAATAGGGAAAAGTCCCCAACTTCTGATGATTTCTATAAGAAATACCTTAAAATCTAAAGATTTTTCTACATGAAAACGTGATCACAATCTAAGGGTTTTTCTCAAAATCTAAACGCCCCCAGAATAATAAATTCTTATAATTTTTTCATATAGAAAAATACGCAGATTCTGTAGTTTTGTCTACTAAAAAACCTTCAGTTTCTGTTCCGTTAAGAAAAACTATTAAAAACCATTACTTTTTCTCTGGAAAAACCTTCAGGTTTACAACACTTTTCCTATAAAAAATGCTCAGATTTTAAAAGCCTTTTCCTATAGAAAATCCTTTTCCTACAGAGAAAGCTTCAGATTCTGAGGAATTTTTTCTATAAAAACCCCTTAGGGAAATACTTTGAAATTCCCAGGAATTTTTTCTATAAAAGCCCTCTGATTCCGAAGTTTTTCCTATAGACTTTTTCTTTTGGAAAATTCCTCAGATTCTATAGACCTTTGCCCTGGAAAACACTTCATAGAAAATCTACACTTCTACAGAAAATGTACCAGATTGAGTTTTTTGAATGCCCTCAGATGCTGAGGGTATTCAAAAAACTCAATCTAATAAATAACTATCATAATTCGGAATGTGAGAAAACTTATCTGGAAGAAGCCTTACAACCTGATGACTTTAGAAAAACACTCATATTCGGGTAATCTTTCCTATAGAAAGACCATCGGATGCTGAGTATTTTTCTTCCCTAAAGACAACATCATAAATGGAGGCTTAAGATTAAGCCTTTGCAGAACAATACGTGACAATCAAATTAAATGCTAGTTCAGAATGAATAATCCATTATAAAAAATGCAAAAGGTGGGTGTATTCACTTATTTAATATGATGGTCAGGGAAACGGAATCTACCCGCCATAGCACAATGGACAACTTAACTGCGGGAGGAAAAAATTTAAATTATTTTTAATACTGCTGGAACCATGTACATTATCTTAAATATTACCTTTAAAATACTTAAAATTACTATCCAACAATTGTATATTCCAAGGATCCACAACGCCACATGTATTCGTACATTACAATATACGATAATTAAAAAATATATTTACATAATTTTATTTAAAAAAATTTAATTTAAAATGAAACAGAAAAAATTTGTTTATATTTTGACATTTCGAATTTTAAAAAAATATTCGAGGGTTTCCTATTTTCATCAATTAAATTTACATTGCTAATAGGTGAAATAAATACATATTGGCATACGTAATAAAACTATTCTTTTAAATTTCACCCTAAAATAGGCTACCTATGCCAGCCAAGGCAATATACCCTCGATTATTTTTTTGTGTGCAATAGTATTAAGTTCTTTTCCATTTTTGTCTATTTTCTGGCACTTTTTTATTTCTGCTGGTCTCTTAATAAAAATAAAATTTTTTGAAAATATGCAACAAAACTTCCCGTTTCACTACTGGTGCCAGTGGCAAAGTTTTGCAAGCCATGCTTTTGTTTTTATTTTTACCCTCTAACTCTTCAACTTTTTTGTCCCTTTTTAAAAAGGGGACAAAAAATCCCTTTAATTGAAGAGTTAGAGGGTAAAAATGTTCCACAAAAATATTCCTCGTAGTGTTTTACATAAGTTAGCTACACACACAGAAAACTATAGGTAATATTGCCTAAAACTATAGGGTAATTTCACCTATTTTCAAAGGCAACATAGAGTTTGCTATGTTTTACGGCAATATTACCATAAAAAATAGGTAATTATTTATTTGACTTTTAAGTTCGAAAAATCACCTATAATTTTTGTTAATATAACTAATAAACAATGGTGTATTACAAATTTCAACATAGGCAAAAATTACACCCATATTGGTAATAAAACTTTGGTATTAGTTAATTTTTATTGCAAAAAACCCCCGTAATAATACAATTTTTTTATTTTATTAAATCTGAATTTATTTATAAAACAAGAAATTTTTATACATGTAAATTTCAGATTTGATTTAACAATGCAAACTGTCCTGCGAGCATCATTGAATTAACGGTTTTTTATAGGAAAAAAGTCTTCAAAATCTGTGGGTTTTCTTTAAGGAAAAAGTTCTTGGAATCTGAGGGTTTTCTATCGGAAAAAGTCCTTAGAATCTGAAGATTTTGCTATAGGAAAAAGTCTTTAGATTCGGAGGATTTTTCTTTAGGAAAAAGTCCTCAGAATCGGACGGTTTTTCTTTAAGAAAAAGTGCCCTAAATCTGAAGGTTTTCCTATATCCGTTCTCAAATTCTGAGATTGCTTCTATAGGAAAAGTCCCCAGAATCTGAGGGTTATTCTATACGAAAAGTCCCCAGGATATAAGGGGTTTTCTACAGGAAAAGTCTCCAGAAAGGAGGTTTTTTCTATAGGAAAAGTCCTCAAAATTCGAGAGTTTTTCTGAGGCCAATTTTTTATAGGAATAGGTCTTCAGAACCTAATGGTTTTTCTATAAGAAAGCTTTAGAATCTGAGGGTACTTTTTTCAATAAGTCATCAGAATCACAGTGCTTTTCTTAACGCAAAATTCCTTAGAATCTGAGGGATTCCTATTCGAAAACGTCTTTAGAATCTGAGTGTTTTTTGTTGGAAAAAAGTCCTTAAATTTTTAAGGGTTTTCTAAGGAAAAAGTCCTCAGAATCTAAAGGTTATGCTATTGAAAAAAGTCCTGAGAATCTGAGTGTTTTCTTTAGAAAGTCTTTCGAATCTAAGGGGTTTCTATAAGAAAAAGCCTCAGATTCTAAGGATTTTTCTATCGAAAAATATACCCAGAATCTGATATAAAATAACAAATTAAAACCCAGGAATCTTCTGTAGTAAGATGTCCACGGATACTAAGGGAAAAGTTTTCAAAGTCTGTATAAAAACCCTAAGAATCCGTGAACTCTTTCCCATAGAAAAATGAACTGCGGGGCTGAAGGCTTTTTAAAAAAAAAACTTCTTAAAAAAATATCTAAATCCCGTGAAAAAACCCTCTGATTTTCAATAAAAAATGTTTATAATTTGAAAATATTTTTTTAGAGAAAAACCATTAGATCTCAAGGACTTTTTTACAGAAAATCATTTAGGTTGTAAGCACTTTTTCAATAGAAAAATCCATCAGCTTATGAAAAACATTTTCTTAATAGCTAAAAGCTGCCATTATTTCTCAAAAATAGTCAAAAACATTTATCACATAAATTAATATTTACATTTCATGGTGTGACTGAAAGATATAGGGATATCCCAATGGTAAGTTTGGAAAAATGAATTGAAATCATCTTTTGGAATTCCGATTGCAAAATTGTTGCTATAAATGTCGTCTTTAGCTATAAATTAATAAAAAATATATCGTCGGCTATTATATATATTTCTGATCAGTAAGTATATATTGGGGTAGTAAATGGTAGCTTTTAAGTCTGTATAAAAGTCATAAATTTATAAGGACTTTTTCATGTCTTTTTTCTTTGAAAAAATTCACAGATTATAAAAACCCTTTTCTTATGCACAACAGTTGCTATGGACAGAACAACAAAAATCCATATCCTAAAAAATTGGGGATGGTAGACCAAATTTGTCACACAGATGCTTGACTTTGAACATCTTGAGCACAAACTCTTAAGAAACACGATAATTCTGTCCATTTTGCATAATCATGAGTCATATCTTGGTATTAAAGAAACTTTATTAACCTCCGACCCGCAACATCAGCACGCAATTGTGGGTATATCCAAATAGCACTGAAAACCGCCGCAGCTATGGTCCTAATTATTAACACCACCGACAAACTTCTAAAACAAAAAACTGAAATGAAACATTTGTCATCACGAATATTTTGCAAAAATTACTTACCTGTAGTCTTAGAAAAAATGTAAAATGCAAAAAAGTAATAATAAATTTCAATAACACAATTGCTTTTTAAAAGTTAAAAAAAAAAATAAATTATTTTATTGACATTTAAAATTTTTCGAAGAAGTAACTAATGTCAATAGTCGAATTTACATTGCCAAAAGGTGAAATCATGCAATATAAATTACCTATTGGCAAAGGTATTAGAACTATTTTCCTTAATATCATAAAAAATTAGCCTACCTATGCCAGCCAAGGCAATATACACTCGAATATTTTTTTGCGTGTAAACACATCCTATACCTAAAATTGAAGATTCACATGGTTTCATATGCCGAACGCCACTACACGTATATATTTTTTGGTACCCTCTGTCAGAATCAGTTGTCAGAACCTTGTTATTTTGGAAAAAATTTGATTCCGTTGTACAGTGTAATGAACAATAATTGTATTTGAAGGTTCAATTCCACATGCTACATGGATGGTAACCGATATGATGCGGTAATCGGCAAGTGTAACGCTATTTTAGATTATTTCGGTATCGGTATTTCAGTTATTTCGGTAACTGTATTGTAAGGATTTCGGTATTTCGGTTATTTCTGCAAAGGTTTTTTAATGTTAACGGTATTTAAATTTTTTCGGTAACGGTATTTTAAGGTTGTCAGGTATTTTAGTACATACAACATTTTTTACAAAACACAAACTTTATCAACTTATGTATAACTAAGAGAAAAAAGTCTGACAATTTTTATATAAGCTACTAAAAATTAGTTAAAAATTAGCTTGCAGAAAAAAACTGCTGAAATTAGAAGATTTTTTTTACATATTAGTGAGATTGGAACAGTAAAAATAAAACTTTTAAAACACACAGAATTTTAGTTACATTTGAGTTAAATTTTAGTTAATATAAAATAACAAATTAATCTGCTAAAATCAGCAAAAAATTTTGCAAAATTATTAGTAGACTAAATAATCACAGAAAAACAGGATAAATTATGGGAACGCCATAAAAACAATCTGATTGGCGTGCTTGGTAGCACTTGAAAATGCAACCATTGGTTCTAGGAAAGTTTTTTCTCTGTTTGTTGTAAAATAAATTGTGAATTCTAATTGGAATTTGTCATATATGATCTTAAACCAAACAAAAATAATACTCATTGTAATTTCAATAATAATTATTTCTATGAGTATATAAAATAATAACCACGTGCAATTACCAAAAGCAGAGAATTAAAAATAACGATAATGGTATTTTAGGTAATGGTATTTCATTTATTTTGGTATACTCAAAAAAAAAACAGTCAGAAAAAAATGTTGCTGTCAGTAAATTTTTAGTCGGCAGCGTGCTTGCAAAAAAAAAATAGTCTATCAGCAAAAGTTTTCCCAACACTTAGTCGATTGCAAATGAAAATGAAATGATCTTAACGCTAGTCTGTTGAAAGAGTTTTGAATAAATAACGGAATTTTAACCAACCCTATATAATACACGAATTTGTATTGAAAATTTAGAGGTATCTTCACATTTTAACTGATAACTTTAACTCCGCTGAACCGATTTGGCTCATTTTTAATACCAAGCTGCTCGGGAGGCTGTCCAATAATCTAGGTAAATATCAGTAGCCCCTCTTGCGTATCCGTGCCGTGATTGCCATATAAACAGATAGGTAGCCTCCGCCATATCGGCTAAAAATTTAAAGTCAACGCGGAAATGTATACATCAACTTTGATAAATGTGAAAAACATGGACAAGTTGCGATATTGATGTACAAGAGTTATATGTTGTGAGATTTGCTCTTAAAATACCTTTCAAATGATACCCCATTTATATATAATTTCATGGTGAAACTAAAAAAAAAGTATAGCTTCACAATTGTCCAGCGCGCTGAGGGCTAACCCAAAAACGTAGTTTTGGAAACTTTCTTAAAAATTACGAAATTATATTTTCAGGGGGCACATTTTTTGTTTTTGTCAAATGACCTACTTTTACGTAGTACATATGCATTAGAAATGCACCTACAGTAAAATAATACATATTTATTTATTTCATCATATATTTTAAAACACACCCACCCATACATAAATTGTTATTTAGAATAATATAAATTGGCAAATATTTAATTGTATGCGTTTGCAATTCTATTACTGTGTTTTTATGAAACAAAAAGTCTAAAAAAAGGGAGCTTTAAAAAGGCGCGTGCATTGTGCAAAAATAGGGTGACCATATTTTTATATTAATTCTCTTAAGTAGGCCAAATGAAAATTAACGATTTCGACGGAATTAGGACATTTATGTTGTTGTTTAGGTGCATGACGAACACTTCAATAAATTTAATTAAATCATTTAGTAGCACAACTGAGAAATTTCTCTACATGACATATATGAAATTTTGCCTATAATGCATTAATGCAATTAATGTTTAATTTTTATTTTAATGCAAAAATTAAGATAATTGTTGAAAATAAGCACACCACTGCTAAAATCTCATTCAAATATTTATTTTGTTTTGAGTTTAAAATTAGTTGTTTTTACTAAATGTATTGACAACAGACATACATATAAATAGTACCCAAAGGGTACTTTTATGTAATTGTTGCTTTCAAAAAGGAGTTGATTTATAGCTGGTTTTACCAAATCAGACAGTTCATATACGAAAGTACAAAATTCTCGTCCCGTTGATTTTTTGTACATACCTTATGTAATGTCTCGGTTTGAGTAAGCAAGTTATCATTTTCTTATTGCGGACAACTGAAGAGTAGAGTGATGTCTACGAAACAATTGTATTGTCTATCATGAAAATGATCAACCCCTTTTAGAAACAACAAATAAAAATCTAATATGACAATATCATATTAGAATTTGGACTTGAGGTAGAAGAATATTCTAACTAAATATATGAAAATATAGAAAGTCCGAAAAACAATTTTTGTATTTTTTAATGCAAAAATTAAGATAATTGTTTAATTTTTATTTTTAAATTTAAAAATAAAAATAGTTTTTTCCACCTTTAATTCTACAATGAATTATTATGAAATAACATAATAAGTACTTTTTTCAAGAAGTAACAAATACTTCACAGTTTCTGCTTTCAAAATATTCTACACCTACAGGAATGAGAAGACGATCATTTCGGTGATTTTCTAGTTCCCCATTATCAGTTTTCTTTAGAAAGTGGTGGGATTACTGCATTTATAAAACATGAAATTTCATATTAAACAAATTAATTTAACCAATAATGTTTGCCTTTAATAGCGAAGCAAATCATAAATTAATTAAATTTATTCAAAACTGAATCAATATAAATTAATATATGATTTATATCATTCACTTTCTTCGATTTCAAATCGTTGATTTAAAGTGGTTATGATTCCAAAAACGGTGACAAATTTTATGCGAGTTCATCATTCAAAACAGAATTATCTTTTTCGAGCTCTGGCCAAAGGCAGAGAGACTGAAATTGAATGTGGCAGTGGAATGGTTAGATAAAATAGAAATACCAGTCGGCGCTGAGTGCTGCAGTACACATATACTCTAAAGTTAATTGTGATGCCGCGCCCCCCCCCCCCCCACAATTTTTTTTAAATTCGTTTTTTTATTTAAAGTACAGTTTTTATAATAAAAGCCTTCACCCAGCCACCACAAATAAATAATTCTGCACAACAATGGGTTTAAAAAAAATCACTTTTTCTCATGAAAGTGGATTGTTAGTAATGAATCCATAATAAATTGCAATATACGTGTGTATGTTAAGATAATTTGGTAAAGTGCGAACTTAGGTAGATAGACCCGTAAGTAGTTTTGTTCATTTGTGTTTTGAATGAAAATAAATAACGCAAAGCAGGGTTGGAAAGCATTTTATAATATTAAAAATAGCGGGCAAAGCCCGCTACGTTGTTAGCGTGCCTTGAAGTTTTTTTTTTTTAATTCCAGTTTATGTAAAGGTAGACCTGGCAATTCAAGTAAATTCACAAATTCAGTTGGAAAATTTACTGCGTCGGTTTCTTCCACCGGTGCTTCGTTACCTGCAGTTTAAATATCGGAATATATAAGTTCCATTCCTTTTCTAAGGTTTTTTCTCTTTTAGAAAATTTGTTTAACTTTTTGGAGAGTATGTTTCAATGCAACATAAGTTTCATATTCCGTGGATAGTGTTTGAACAGGTAATTAAAAGGGATTCTTCACCCCTTTTTGTTCCACCCAGTAAAAATCCAAAATATATATAATCTTGCCTCAATCGCATGCGAAATTTCAAGTACCAAACTCCGGCAGTTTGAATCATTCAAATTCCATTCCATTTTGTTTAACAATTTTAGTGTTCCAATGCAACTCCTTCCAAGATTCCATTTTTTTCACCATTCCATTGCATTTCGTTCCCATTATCTGTTATTCCAATTCCACTCGTTCCCCGTTTCATTCCATTTTGTTCCTACTGTCTTGTGTATCGATATTGATATCAGTCGCTTCTATTTCCATTTCTTTGCATTTGCTCCGTGCCATTCCTCGTTTAACTGCAGTGTTCCAATTCCACTCGTTCCCCATTCTACGCCATCTCGCTTCTCATTCCTTTTCGTTCTATAGTCCATTCCTCTTCCAATCCATTTCCATTGTCTATAATTTCAATTCCACTCGTTCAACGTTTATATCCATTTCGTTACACTTGTGTAGTGTTTCAATTCCACTCGTTTCCTATTTAGTTTCTTAATTTTAGTGTTCCATATACACTCGTTCTTTAAATTTTAGGTTTCTAGCTAAAGACGCAGATGTTCAGGGCGGGGGGGGGGGGGCAATTTTCCCCTTTTGAGCCACCATTTTTACCACGTTCTAAAAAAGTCCTAAATGTGCCTTGTCGATAAGTTAGCCCATACTCCAAGGAAAACATATTATAGATTCCGGGTTTCTAGCCGAAGGGTTCGGTTAGGCCATCAAGGGGGAGAATTATTCCGTTTTTACCCCTCCCGGTAGGAATTTCCAAAAATTCCGAGAACGTCTGCATTGGAGGAGGAACCTACTACATACATAATTTTAGGTCTCTATATCCAGCAGTTTGTCCAACTCGGCAAGGGGGAAGTTTTTTACTTTTTACCCCTCCCGGTATGAGTCTCCAAAAATACCGTCTTAGGGGACGTCTACGTTGGAGAAGGAACTCAAATACCGAATTTAAGCAGTTTGGCCAGGCCGTTAAGGGGGAGACTTCCTGTTTTTGTCCCTACTTGTGGAAATTTCCAAAAATCTCATCTTAGCGGATGTCTACAATAGAGGAGGAACTTTAGTACCAAATATCAACTTCCTACCTCCAGCAGTTGGGCAGGCCTTTAAGCGGCACTTTTCGCTTCATTAATCCCCATTTTTGCAATGTCCCTGTCCAAAATTCCACAAAGCACCTTCCCGATAAGTGAGACCATACTAGCCAACTTTTACTATTTGTGCCCCTCTCGGTAGGAATTTCCGAAAATCTATCGACAGGGAATTTAAGCTTCCTAGTTCCAGCAGTTTGAGCAGGCTGTCAAGTGGGACACTTTTTCTTTTTGTGTCCCTCCCGGTTGGAATTAGGCTGGAAGAGGAACCTAAGTACCGAATTTCAGCTTCCTAGTTCCAGCAGTTTGAACAGGTCGTTAAGGGGCCACTTTCCCTTTTTGAGCCCCTATTTTATAACGACCCTGTCCAAAATTCAAAATAGTATCTTTCTAATAAGTTAGCCCTTACTCCAGGGACCCACATTTTAAATTTTAGGTTTCTAGCCGAAGGGGTTTTTACAGGCCACCAAGGGTAGGCTTTCTTCTTTTTGCCCCTCCCTTTAGGAATTTACAAAAATTCCATCTTCGCGGCTGTCTGCGAAGGATGAGGAACATTCATACCAAATTTCAACTTCATTGCCTCAGCGGTTTATGCAGGCCGTTATTGGGGGCATTTTTCCCTTTCAACCCCCATTTTTACTATGTTTCTGTTCCAAAATAGAAAAATTACGTTAAATAACGGAATTTTAACCAACCCTATATAATACACGAATTTGTATTGAAAATTTAGAGGTATCTTCACATTTTAACTGATAACTTTAACTCCGCTGAACCGATTTGGCTCATTTTTAATACCAAGCTGCTCGGGAGGCTGTCCAATAATCTAGGTAAATATCAGTAGCCCCTCTTGCGTATCCGTGCCGTGATTGCCATATAAACAGATAGGTAGCCTCCGCCATATCGGCTAAAAATTTAAAGTCAACGCGGAAATGTATACATCAACTTTGATAAATGTGAAAAACATGGACAAGTTGCGATATTGATGTACAAGAGTTATATGTTGTGAGATTTGCTCTTAAAATACCTTTCAAATGATACCCCATTTATATATAATTTCATGGTGAAACTAAAAAAAAAGTATAGCTTCACAATTGTCCAGCGCGCTGAGGGCTAACCCAAAAACGTAGTTTTGGAAACTTTCTTAAAAATTACGAAATTATATTTTCAGGGGGCACATTTTTTGTTTTTGTCAAATGACCTACTTTTACGTAGTACATATGCATTAGAAATGCACCTACAGTAAAATAATACATATTTATTTATTTCATCATATATTTTAAAACACACCCACCCATACATAAATTGTTATTTAGAATAATATAAATTGGCAAATATTTAATTGTATGCGTTTGCAATTCTATTACTGTGTTTTTATGAAACAAAAAGTCTAAAAAAAGGGAGCTTTAAAAAGGCGCGTGCATTGTGCAAAAATAGGGTGACCATATTTTTATATTAATTCTCTTAAGTAGGCCAAATGAAAATTAACGATTTCGACGGAATTAGGACATTTATGTTGTTGTTTAGGTGCATGACGAACACTTCAATAAATTTAATTAAATCATTTAGTAGCACAACTGAGAAATTTCTCTACATGACATATATGAAATTTTGCCTATAATGCATTAATGCAATTAATGTTTAATTTTTATTTTAATGCAAAAATTAAGATAATTGTTGAAAATAAGCACACCACTGCTAAAATCTCATTCAAATATTTATTTTGTTTTGAGTTTAAAATTAGTTGTTTTTACTAAATGTATTGACAACAGACATACATATAAATAGTACCCAAAGGGTACTTTTATGTAATTGTTGCTTTCAAAAAGGAGTTGATTTATAGCTGGTTTTACCAAATCAGACAGTTCATATACGAAAGTACAAAATTCTCGTCCCGTTGATTTTTTGTACATACCTTATGTAATGTCTCGGTTTGAGTAAGCAAGTTATCATTTTCTTATTGCGGACAACTGAAGAGTAGAGTGATGTCTACGAAACAATTGTATTGTCTATCATGAAAATGATCAACCCCTTTTAGAAACAACAAATAAAAATCTAATATGACAATATCATATTAGAATTTGGACTTGAGGTAGAAGAATATTCTAACTAAATATATGAAAATATAGAAAGTCCGAAAAACAATTTTTGTATTTTTTAATGCAAAAATTAAGATAATTGTTTAATTTTTATTTTTAAATTTAAAAATAAAAATAGTTTTTTCCACCTTTAATTCTACAATGAATTATTATGAAATAACATAATAAGTACTTTTTTCAAGAAGTAACAAATACTTCACAGTTTCTGCTTTCAAAATATTCTACACCTACAGGAATGAGAAGACGATCATTTCGGTGATTTTCTAGTTCCCCATTATCAGTTTTCTTTAGAAAGTGGTGGGATTACTGCATTTATAAAACATGAAATTTCATATTAAACAAATTAATTTAACCAATAATGTTTGCCTTTAATAGCGAAGCAAATCATAAATTAATTAAATTTATTCAAAACTGAATCAATATAAATTAATATATGATTTATATCATTCACTTTCTTCGATTTCAAATCGTTGATTTAAAGTGGTTATGATTCCAAAAACGGTGACAAATTTTATGCGAGTTCATCATTCAAAACAGAATTATCTTTTTCGAGCTCTGGCCAAAGGCAGAGAGACTGAAATTGAATGTGGCAGTGGAATGGTTAGATAAAATAGAAATACCAGTCGGCGCTGAGTGCTGCAGTACACATATACTCTAAAGTTAATTGTGATGCCGCGCCCCCCCCCCCCCCACAATTTTTTTTAAATTCGTTTTTTTATTTAAAGTACAGTTTTTATAATAAAAGCCTTCACCCAGCCACCACAAATAAATAATTCTGCACAACAATGGGTTTAAAAAAAATCACTTTTTCTCATGAAAGTGGATTGTTAGTAATGAATCCATAATAAATTGCAATATACGTGTGTATGTTAAGATAATTTGGTAAAGTGCGAACTTAGGTAGATAGACCCGTAAGTAGTTTTGTTCATTTGTGTTTTGAATGAAAATAAATAACGCAAAGCAGGGTTGGAAAGCATTTTATAATATTAAAAATAGCGGGCAAAGCCCGCTACGTTGTTAGCGTGCCTTGAAGTTTTTTTTTTTTAATTCCAGTTTATGTAAAGGTAGACCTGGCAATTCAAGTAAATTCACAAATTCAGTTGGAAAATTTACTGCGTCGGTTTCTTCCACCGGTGCTTCGTTACCTGCAGTTTAAATATCGGAATATATAAGTTCCATTCCTTTTCTAAGGTTTTTTCTCTTTTAGAAAATTTGTTTAACTTTTTGGAGAGTATGTTTCAATGCAACATAAGTTTCATATTCCGTGGATAGTGTTTGAACAGGTAATTAAAAGGGATTCTTCACCCCTTTTTGTTCCACCCAGTAAAAATCCAAAATATATATAATCTTGCCTCAATCGCATGCGAAATTTCAAGTACCAAACTCCGGCAGTTTGAATCATTCAAATTCCATTCCATTTTGTTTAACAATTTTAGTGTTCCAATGCAACTCCTTCCAAGATTCCATTTTTTTCACCATTCCATTGCATTTCGTTCCCATTATCTGTTATTCCAATTCCACTCGTTCCCCGTTTCATTCCATTTTGTTCCTACTGTCTTGTGTATCGATATTGATATCAGTCGCTTCTATTTCCATTTCTTTGCATTTGCTCCGTGCCATTCCTCGTTTAACTGCAGTGTTCCAATTCCACTCGTTCCCCATTCTACGCCATCTCGCTTCTCATTCCTTTTCGTTCTATAGTCCATTCCTCTTCCAATCCATTTCCATTGTCTATAATTTCAATTCCACTCGTTCAACGTTTATATCCATTTCGTTACACTTGTGTAGTGTTTCAATTCCACTCGTTTCCTATTTAGTTTCTTAATTTTAGTGTTCCATATACACTCGTTCTTTAAATTTTAGGTTTCTAGCTAAAGACGCAGATGTTCAGGGCGGGGGGGGGGGGGGCAATTTTCCCCTTTTGAGCCACCATTTTTACCACGTTCTAAAAAAGTCCTAAATGTGCCTTGTCGATAAGTTAGCCCATACTCCAAGGAAAACATATTATAGATTCCGGGTTTCTAGCCGAAGGGTTCGGTTAGGCCATCAAGGGGGAGAATTATTCCGTTTTTACCCCTCCCGGTAGGAATTTCCAAAAATTCCGAGAACGTCTGCATTGGAGGAGGAACCTACTACATACATAATTTTAGGTCTCTATATCCAGCAGTTTGTCCAACTCGGCAAGGGGGAAGTTTTTTACTTTTTACCCCTCCCGGTATGAGTCTCCAAAAATACCGTCTTAGGGGACGTCTACGTTGGAGAAGGAACTCAAATACCGAATTTAAGCAGTTTGGCCAGGCCGTTAAGGGGGAGACTTCCTGTTTTTGTCCCTACTTGTGGAAATTTCCAAAAATCTCATCTTAGCGGATGTCTACAATAGAGGAGGAACTTTAGTACCAAATATCAACTTCCTACCTCCAGCAGTTGGGCAGGCCTTTAAGCGGCACTTTTCGCTTCATTAATCCCCATTTTTGCAATGTCCCTGTCCAAAATTCCACAAAGCACCTTCCCGATAAGTGAGACCATACTAGCCAACTTTTACTATTTGTGCCCCTCTCGGTAGGAATTTCCGAAAATCTATCGACAGGGAATTTAAGCTTCCTAGTTCCAGCAGTTTGAGCAGGCTGTCAAGTGGGACACTTTTTCTTTTTGTGTCCCTCCCGGTTGGAATTAGGCTGGAAGAGGAACCTAAGTACCGAATTTCAGCTTCCTAGTTCCAGCAGTTTGAACAGGTCGTTAAGGGGCCACTTTCCCTTTTTGAGCCCCTATTTTATAACGACCCTGTCCAAAATTCAAAATAGTATCTTTCTAATAAGTTAGCCCTTACTCCAGGGACCCACATTTTAAATTTTAGGTTTCTAGCCGAAGGGGTTTTTACAGGCCACCAAGGGTAGGCTTTCTTCTTTTTGCCCCTCCCTTTAGGAATTTACAAAAATTCCATCTTCGCGGCTGTCTGCGAAGGATGAGGAACATTCATACCAAATTTCAACTTCATTGCCTCAGCGGTTTATGCAGGCCGTTATTGGGGGCATTTTTCCCTTTCAACCCCCATTTTTACTATGTTTCTGTTCCAAAATAGAAAAATTACGTTGCCGGTGAGTTAGTCCTACTCCAGGGAATACATATTTCAAATTTTGGGTTGGCCAGAAAGGATTGGGCCTGAAAATCTATTAAAAAACACATGACATTTTGCAGCCCGGTCGACGAAATATAAGATCATGCTTAGAGAACACAGAAGCTGAAAGCTGATCAAATAACAATAATTTTGACATATCATTGATAAAACAAATATCTAGGAGTGTATTTGTGGTTTTCGTAAAATGTGTAGGCATCAAATGTAATGCACACGCATTTTTTTATATCGGCCCAATCTAATGTTTAAGGGTTAAAAAGTGCTGTCAAAAATTACCCAATTTTTTTATTTATTTCTTATAATTTTCAAGAAAAACAGACAAATTGGGTATCAAATGAAAGCTTTTTTAAAGCCACATCTACCAGTATACAATGTTATTTGTTATTAAAATTTTTTTTTTCGAATAGCACATTTTTAGCGAAATTGTTTTTGGTTTTATTTCAAATTTACAAATAATAATGCCTATTTAATTTAATCAAAGGGGTGCATCTGAGCTTTTTTCGATATTCGTTATTGTTCGGCTTTAGGACGACTTCTTCTATAGCGCCTATTTAACCAATATTTCAAATATTTCAAATGACACCCTGGGCCACAACCCGGTCAATATGTGTATAAATTTTTTTATTTTCTCAAGTAGTTTAATATTGTGTGCAAATAAATCTAAATATTGCAAATTTCAGACATATTTTGATAGAAACTGTTTGCTTTTAGCCCAACTTTTTAACAGCAAAACATGAGATTGGGCAACTAAAAAAAATACGTGTACATTATTTTTTCTCTTCTATCACATATCCCAATCTCATTATCAGATCGGAGAAAACCCGTTCGGATACCGTCTTTATTAGGCAAGTGCTGATTTGATCAGCACTTGCACTAACTTCGAATCACGTGTACTCATGATGTGCTGATTTATACTGATTATTTATAATTTGTACTGATGTTTAGAATTTCAAAGGAATAAAACGGTTTTTGACACTCTATTATATTCACAATAGAATAAATACTTTAGATTAGTGTTCTAACACTGCAGAGTGGAGTGTACTAAAACAGAGATGGCATGATACAAAAAATATGTAAGTGCGACAAAGAAAAGAACAAAATCAACTCTGTTGAGCAGAGTACTCTATCATTGTGAATCTAGCGTAATCATTATTTGGCGCGACTTTACTTTTTTCAAGTAATATTGCCTCATATCTGGTCACTCCAACATAACATTACAGCTGTTAAATTTTATGTGTCTATTTGCAAATTGAATTGTTAAGCATCATTAATTCCTTTGTTTCTCTAAAACAGATTTCTCTAAATTGCAATAAAACACACCCCTAAACAAACAATTTTGTATTTTTCTCGTGCAAAAAATTGTGTTAATGCAAAATACAAGGTAACTAAACTGCAAAAAAAACACGAAGTATTAAAGTAAAAGAATAATAAAGATAAAAACAATAATATAACACGCTCAAAATACCTGAAGAAAAGGCAACGAAAGAAAATACGCACGACATGGCACGTTGTCGTTGTTATTGGCGCTTTACCGCTCCGCGCCGATTAAATAAAAATACCCCGCTGTCTAAGCTAACAACAACCAACAAGCCATAAAATTCATGCCAGACATCTAAAGCCTACAATCAGCCAGACCCCAATCCTCTTCTTTTTTTATTATCGTCGTCGGTTTCATCGGTATGTATGTACTCGTATTCTAATTTCGTCGTCGTATTCGTCGTAGTGTATATGTATATAGCATGCCAACTTTATAAAAAAAAAAGCAAGTTAAGCAATTATAGTTGGTGGAACCCGACCATGTGATAACCCACACCACAATACGAATAGTGTAATAGTCCTGGAAGCGGGTCGAATAACGCAAGGAACCTGATGCTTATTAAATGGACTGGAAAATTAACGGTGCAAAAAATGTAGTAAAATATCCGAGTGAAATTGATGAAAAAGTTCAACAGGGTCGTCATTGGGGCTGTAGTTTGATCACAAGGTTTACATGTTAAATCTACTCAAACAGTTGTTCTGAGTCGATCGGTATACCAGATCCATTATTTTTGCTAGATACAAACATCATAACAAACCCTCTATACCCTCCTCAAGTAGTGGTGTAGGGTATAAAGACCCTTGAACACAAAAAACACTTCATTCCACTATACTATACTACATACACTGTAGTAGATAAAAAGCATGCTATAATCTTTCACTGTTCACGTGAACATATACCCGATATCATGAGGTCAACGCGTGAACAGCAAGCAATCGAGCTGGTTGTGAAAATATAAGCAACAACAATAATAATACACGGTTTCGCAGTATTTTTGTTTTTTGTATCTACACTTTGAAATGAATGAGTATTTTCCCCCATTTAATATAAAAAAAACCAGTTTCTCGTATATGACAATACTACACAGACGCCACTCTCCCTCTTTGTAGCTCTCTTCTTTGACGACTGTATTGTATTTGAGATTCTCATTGAATTAAGTGCTTTTGTAAGTCAATTACCTTGACGTTTATTAGTTGTATGTGTGACGAGCCCCTTTTTGTATGAATTTTATTATAGTTTGAACGGGAATTGCCAGATCGATATTAGAATTTTCATAGAAAATCAACAAGTTCTTTTGCAAGATTCTTATTGAAAATGGTAATCAAAGAAATATTAAAATTAGATGATTTGGAAGGAAATCATACCAAAGAATTACAAAAGCGTCTCTTTACTAATAGTAAAAGTTGTAATCGAAAGGAAATTGAATATGATTTAGAGAAGAATATTACAAGAGAACTGCAAAAACTTTTTTGTGCCTGAGCTGAAATATGAACTGCGAACAATTTTCTTATTGTTTTAAGTGTCTAGAAGACATATATTGGGTGTATAACAAAAAATGGGGTCTCACGACAGATGCCGTACTTTTACACATGGTTTGTGTCTTTTTAATAACTTATATGATGACCTTTTGGAGGGTAAACATCTATCATTTATTCTCATTGAACGAAATAGTGTAAACAAAAAAGTTGTTTTTGATTCGAAAATGTGGAATTTTGCTTCACTTCTTCAATTTGAAAAAAAGTGCAGCTGAAGCAAATCGATTGCTCACCGAAGCTTATACTGAATTTGTTCCATCTAGTTCAACGTGCGGGAGAAGGTTTGCGCTGTTCAGAAGTGGTGACTTTAACACGGAAGACAGGTGAGGAATTGGAGGCATTACTCGATGAAGATTGTTGTCAAACTCATGAAGAACATGCAAAATCATTGGGAGTCACTGAAGCAGCAATATTAAAACATTTGCAAACAGCAGGATTCACCCAAAAGCAAGGAAATTAACTACCACATGAGACGTTGAAAGACGATTTTGCACGTCCGAAATCCTCTTTGAACGCCATAAAAAGAAATCATTTTTGAATCAACCCGAAGCGTAAGAAATCGTATGTGAGGCCAACCAGCAAATCAGCGCCAAAGCCGAAAATCCATGGCGCAAGGTAATCCTCTGTATTTGGTGGGACTAGAAGGGTCCCATCTATTATAAGCTGCTGAAATCGAGCCAGGCGATCACAAGGGACCTGATCCATTTGAAGCGAGAATTGGCCGAAACACGCCCGGAATATGCGAAGCCGTAATATTCCATCATGACAACGCTCGGCCACATATTGCAAGACCGGCTAAAAACTATTTAGAAAATAGTGGTTGGGAAGTTTTGCCTCACCCACCTTATTGTCCGGACCTTGCCCCGTCCGACTACCATTTATTTGTTACCAAACGCTTCACTTCAGAACGGAATATCCGAAATTGGCTTGATTCGTTCTTGGCCTTAAAAAAAAGTCAGCAGTTTTGGCGCGGAATCCATATATTGCCAGAAAGATGGGAAAAGGTCATAGCTAACGATGGCCAATACTTTCAATAAATTTGTATTGTACCAATGTTTCACAATAAACGCCTAAAATTTGCCAAAAATCCCGCATTTTTAAGTTATATACCCAATAGAATTTTATCTTTAAGTCTGTAAGTAATTTAGTTTCGAAGTCCAGTCTCATGGTAATCAAAGAAACATTAAAATCAGATGATTTGGAAGGGAATTATTCTAGAAGAGATATAACATTTTATCTTTCGGTCTATATGAAATTAAGTTTCGAAGTCCAGTCGCAAGTTCCCCAAGAGTTTTTATTTAACTTCTGTATATATTTTATTAGGAAATATCATTGATAAGCAGCAACGCCCTATTTTTAACACGGTCTGTAAGCTCCAAAATAGTATATGAAGCTCCATGTGCCTACAAGTGGGAGTTATATTCAATTACATATACGGGCAGGCAGGACTTTTCAAGTATATTTTGAAGCTTTTGTACCGCGTTCAAGAAAGGCGTTCTCGTGTATCAATGATAGTTCTTTACAAAGTACAAGCAGATATATTTATAGAATATATTTCATATAGTCTGAATCATACATATGTTTTCAATAAGGTCTTTATGGGTTGAGCAAAGATATGTATATAAAGATATGATATGTTCAACATACGGATTATTCTATAAATGACTGCATGAAATCCATTGAACTTCAAGAAAAACCAGAATCTTAAGCTTTGATTTCATTACTGGATCCTTTTGCTTTACCCGTTCCAGGCTTTCTTTCAATTATTAGGTCCTTGTGCAGTTTTTATTTTTGAAGTCGGTGAATTTGCTCGGAAATGCCTTTCTTGTAAGAAAAGTTAGGGATATAGAATTCCAGCAATCCTACATGTAGTTAAGAATATCGACATTATCCCTTATCAAAAGAACCAATATATCTTTTTCAAATT
This sequence comes from Leucophora obtusa, assembly GCA_949987735.1. NCBI lineage: Eukaryota > Metazoa > Arthropoda > Insecta > Diptera > Anthomyiidae > Leucophora > Leucophora obtusa. The sequence continues at coordinate 193,470,072 of OX465298.1, forward strand.
CATCAGACAACTTATTCCCCATGTCCGTCTGACCAACTTCCGATGAAATTTGTCAAAGAATTTGATACGATATTTTTAACTTATCAAACTTCAGCTAACGACATTTTAAACTGACAATCATAGGGATATTAAACTTCATATTATTTTTTCTTGTAAGAAAAACGAGTCCGTTAGATCCGTCGTCCTCTCATTGGCTCGAAGCTTTTTTGTAATGCACTACTAGGGTACACCAAGAATACTTAGAGCGTGGATAGAATTTGAATTGATTGACTACTGGAACACCTGTTCCAGTTAGCGCCAGGCTAAGTAATTTAGTGGATTATTTTGTAAAACGCAATGCCTTGCGTTGCGTTTATTTGTGTGTAAATTGTTATTGTTACAAAAACAATTTGTAAGGCGTTGCGTTTTACAAAATAACCCCTTTATTGTTTCATCGAGTAAAAAATTAAAGTGATTTCTGTTCTCGATAGAATGACCTACGAACCTCAACCGCATACATTTTAACCCTAGGTGCCAATTACATAAGAGGAGCCTTTGCGAAACCTGTGAGCTTGATTGCAATTTTGCTGAACACATTTAATGCAGATGCCGAAAACTATGTAATAGATCGCTTCTGTAGCTAAACGGACATTTTGTAGCTCCTATCGATAAACAGTGAGGGAATTAACGGTTCACAAAACTGTTAAAGGAATGTATGAAACTAATGTTGTTTTGAATGGAAAGTTGTGACTTTCAGTCTTAAAAATAGTCTTACTACAGTCACAACGAGTCACAATTAGGAATAGGTACCTTAATTTGTTGTACTCAACTTTTTTTTTAATTTTTGTTTATGTTTTCTTAAGTTTTAAACTTGTCATTCACACTAAGTGATAACACTAAACTTGAAACATATTGCGTTTAACAAGGTGTTTTTAAACAGAAAGAGAGAGCAAAAAATTTAAGGTAAAACATCCCAGGAAAATTTTTTTTTGTAGAATAGCTACCCAGGAAAATTTCCTGTTCCAAAGAATCGGTTGCACAATAGCTGCTTTTCCTCTACAACCCCTTCTACTGTCAATTCCAACACCTATTATTTTTGTTTGAAATTGTCCCAAAGCAACCACTTCTATAGCTCCAAAGTGGAACCGGTTGCCCTATAATCAGTTCTGAAACTAGTTCTAGAATTCATTCTACGACCGTCATACCTTCCATATGAGATCCCTGGAACTGGTTCCGGAACCAGCTCCATGGAATCGGTTGCAGTGGAACCAGTCTGATTGGCAACCGATTGTAAAAAATTTTCCTGGGAAAAATTTTTCTGTTCCAAAGAATCGGTTTTACAATAGCTACTTTTCATTCACAATCCCTTCTACTGTCGATTCTAACACCGATTCTTTTTGTTTGAAATTGTCCCAAAAGCAACCCCTTCTATAGCTCCAAAGTGGAACCGGTTGCTCTAGAATCAGTTCTGGAACTAGTTCTGGAATTGATTCTACGTCACCCACACCTTCCATATAGGATCCCAGGAACTGGTTCCGGAACCAGTTCCATGCAATCGGTTGCAGTGGAACCAGTTCTAGAATGGGTGTGGTTGGCTACCTATTGTAAAAAATTTTCTCGGGACTTTTCATTTACAACCCCTTCTACTGTCGATTCTAACACCGATTCTTTTTGTTTGAAATTGTCCCAAAAGCAACCCATTCTATAGCTCCAAAGTGGAACCGGTTGCCCTAGAATCAGTTCTGGAACTGATTCTACGTCAATCACACCTTCCATATAGGATCCCAGGAACTGGTTCCGGAACCAGTTCTATGGAATCGGTTGCAGTGGAACCAGTTGTAGAATAGATGTGGTTGGCTACCGATTGTAAAAAATTTTCAAAATGGCTTCAGCAGAAAATGTATGGTCCTTAAAGGGTTAAGACCTAAACAGGTAGGATCGAGTCAAACACGTATGTGTGAATCCTGTATAGGAATGATTTTAGCTACTCAGAGCTATTTTGGCTCAATCTTTAACGTTTTTTGCCTTGAATAGAAGTGACTAAAGATAATTTTCTAAAACATTTTTTTAACATTTATCTGGCAATACTGTTTGCAGAAAATTCTCATTATACCAACAAAAATATAAAAATATGTACTCTCCTTTTTTCTCATTGACTACACTAAATAACCCAAAAAATGTATTTTCTCAAGTATTCAACAGTTGCTGAAGCGCATGTACAAAACAACAACAAACATATGAGCTAAATTGTATTTATAAAAAACATAATAATAAAAATTAAGAAAACAAGCTAAACAATCATCATCAACCCAGTTTTCATTTATAAAACAACTCGCATATGTATACAAATTCCACTATTATTGAGGACTTTATTTACAGCATTAAATACAAGAAGAAAAAGAGGAAGACAAACGTTTGACTCTACAATCTATGTTGCTATAGGTTCAAAACAACAAAATTATATTTAAAACAAATACATAATCGTACGTTACAATTAATCAATTGCCAAAAAAAAATGTCACACCATTTATGGCTGCTGTTATGCGAAATCAAATTTAAATAATATTTGGTATTCTTTAGATTTTGGTAATTTAAATTCTTCATAAAAATCACACGGTAATTTAGTGATGATGCTCATATTCATCATAAAATAAAACATATTCGTTGTTCGCAAGGGGTGTGCTAAGTGTTGTATGTCTTGAATTGACCGAACAAAAACCAGAGCTGTTCGAATTTTAAAATTTTGATGACAGAGCGACATAACATTTGTAACTAAGGTTTCGTTTCCCAGACGCTCATCTACTACTAATCTGTTACTCAACAATCTGGTAGTGCTACCTTAATTTAGTAGCGTAAGTTTTATGCTACTTGTGATCAGTTAAAGTTCAAACTAGTAAAGTCCGGCGAAATGAGGTATCGTGAGGTAGAAATCTATTGTCAATAGATTTTTTCCGTCAAATCTATTTCCAAACTAAGTAGTTGTGTACACAGCCTTTAAAGGCTCCATTTGTCTGGTAGCATCGTAAAGTATCATGTCAGCTGTTTACTTTTGAGTGTTGATTTTTTATGCAACTGTTTAGTTTGAAAGTGTACCCAGAAAACAGATTCAGTTCTGATAACCCCATTTGTAGTCAATCGCATGGTTCGGTTGTGGTAGCCGAATTTTTCAGTTGTGGCAACAGAAAACCAATTGAGACAAGATTAATTTGACTGCTACAGCGAAATTTCAGTTGTATCAAGAACAATTCAGTAGTCGCAAACTAAAAATTCATTTGATGCAACTGAACCATTCGATTGGCAACAAATGGGCTTGTCAACACCGAATCTGTTTTCTTTGTGTAGATTTGACGTAAGAAAACCTATTGATAATAGATTTCTACCTCACGATACCTCATTTCGCCGCACTTTAGTTGCAAACTAATTTGAGCTTAAAGCCTTAAGGCTCCTTTAGTCTAGTAGTATCGTAAAATATTGTGTCAGCTAGTTAATGAGAGTATACACAACTATTTATTTTGGAAGTACATTTGAGGTAAGAAAATCTATTGAAAATAGATTGATAATAGATTTCTACCTCACGATACCTTATTTCGCCGCACTTTACTTCCAAACTAATTTGGGTTTTGAAGGCTCCATTAGTCTAGTTGTATCGTAAAGTATCGTGCCAGCTGTTTACTTTTAGTTAGTAATGACAATATACACAACTACTTAGTTTAAAAGTACATTTGAGGCAAGAAAATCTATTGAAAATAAATTTCTACTTCACGATACCTCATTTCGCTCTTTAAGCCCAAATTAGTTTGGAAGTACATTTGAGGTAAAAAAATCTATTGAAAAAGCCCAAATTAGTTTGGAAGTAAAGTGAGGCGAAAAGAGGTATCGTGAGGTAGAAATATATTTTCAGTAGATTTTCTTAACTCAACTGTACTTCCAAACGAAGTAGTAGTACACTGTCATTAACTAAAAGTAAAAAGCTGACACGATACTTTACGATACTACTAGACTAAAAGCTCCATTAGTCTAGTAGTATCGTGTCAGCTGTTTACTTCTAGTTAATGACAGTATACACAACTACTTAGTTTGGAAGTACATTTGAGGTCAGAAAATCTATTGAAAATAGATTTCTACTTCACGATACCTCATATCGCCGCACTTTACTTCCAAACTAATTTGAGCTTAAGCACAAATGTACTTTCAAACTAAGAAGTTTTGTATACTGTCATTAACGAAAAGTAAACAGCTGACACGATACTTTACGATACTACCAGACTAATGGAGGCTTAATAGAGCCTTTAGGCTTTAGTGATACATCAGATGTCGTTGTTTTCTTTTTAAGAAACAAAAACAAGTTCAAATATAATTATAAAAAAAAAACAAAATAATGTAACGAAATGAAAGAAATTTGTATAAATATTTTTATTTCAAAAGAAAAACAAAAGTGGCATAGCTACTATTGCAGCGGGTAGCGGATGTCTGGTAAACCTGTCCTATGTTTAGTATGCTAAATCTAGATAAAACAATGATTTTGACAACATTTAAAACACTTACCCCTCAATTCATAAAAACTTTGTAAATCTCCTATAACTTTGTAAAGCGTTTATGAATTTGGGGGTTAGTACATATAACCCCAATATAATGGCACATGAAAATTTCAAATGAATACATGTGCATTAGGGTTATGATTTTTTGATTTTTTTTACAAATATCAAATTTTACATGGCCTAGCCAAAAAGGCCATAAAAAATATTAAGAAACGCAATCTTACTTTTTCGCTGCTGTCAAAAAAGTTCCCGCACCAAAAGGGTTGAAATTTGGTCTATATTTTTTTAGTTTAATTAAAATATTTCTCCGAAGTTTTAAACAAATGAGACTCAAACGGTGCATATTAAAAGCAATTTACGGTAAAAATTACGAAACCTTTTTGGAGGGACTTTTGGATACATTTTTTGTCGTTTACGATAATTCTTGTAATAATTCGTTATGTAGATTAAGAAAATCCCCGAGCAAAAAATTATTTTTAGAAATTGCATTTGGTGCGGAAGGTTTTTTTTGCCAAAATGACCCACAAACACGATTTTTATTATTAATTTGGTATTGCATATCACGTGGTGGTAGGTAAAATTTTTGTTAAAAATTAGTCATAACCCTAATGTGCATAGATTACATAGATCTCTTACTCTTTGACATTTGCTGTCAGTGCACGTAAGTCATGAGAATGTGTGAAAAAATGTGTTTGTTGAAAAAAAAAGAAGAGTAAAATATCAATGTAATCTATATACATGTGACTTCCGTTAGCAACAACAATTGGATGCTGCTTCAATGGATCGATGTTTGGCCTTATGCTTAATACTTATTATGAAATTGTATTTTATTTTGTGTACTGGCCTCTCTGTTTAGCTGCTTGACTGGCTGGCTATTTGCCCGCTTGCCAGCCTACATACTGTATACTTATTGGAATCACGCTTTGTTGGCGTGATTTGTTTTGAAATTCAAATTGGAATTTTTCAAACGAAGATGAGAAATAAATGAATAAATGTTGTGTATATTTTTATACATTCTAAAAATGATCATGCATTTGCAGAGACAAACAAGTAAAAAATTATTGTTGGTCAAGCCGGACCATATGATATGCTACACCACAGTTGATTTTTATTCCAGTAAGCGGACCAAATTTCTGGAAGGGATCTGATTTATTAACAGAGTAATAAATATTATGGAGACTAAGTCCATAAGTGATCCGATTTGCTTTAAATTTAAAGGCATAATTTATGGCTCCGTGCAACATTCGCAACCCAAATAATAACCATTTATCTACACGCAGAAAAAAACAGGGGGAATAATATCTAAGTGCTATGTAATTATACAACTACATAATTTTTAAGTTAGTTTTACAAAGTTCTTGTAAAGTATGCACATTTTTTTGTAAAATATATACAATCCTTGCAAAATATATACATGTGTAGTGGAAAATATCCGAAAAAATGCATATATTTTGCTAGAAAATTGTAAAACTTACTTCGAACTTATGTAGTTGTATAATTACATAGCACTTAGATAAAGTTCCCCCTGTTTTTTTTCTGTGTGTATGGTTTTGTGTGCCTAAATATCATTTAAGACCAATTCATATACACACAAAAATAAATTCGTTGGAATTCAACCTACATTACCTTCACTACTTAACCCCCCGTTTCCACATGCAAGTAAATGGTTGCAAGTTGGGAATACGCATTATCAGCGAAAATTTCGAAAATTACCGAAAAAAACATGAAAAGTTTACATGTGTCCACACTACTTGCTGCAAGTTCATTTTTAAAATGTCGTCGAAAGCATAGGTTGTCACTAAATAGCACTCCAGTATTGCCAAGTATTCAATATTCTAACAAAGCTGGGAAAAAATTTGTTCTTAACAATTTTTTTTTTTCAAAAACTTTTAAAATTTATATTTTAAATTACCATTAAGATATGCCGTTGTGTTCTTTTTTACTTTTTTTTACAAATAAATACAAAATTAGTTGCATTACAATTTAAACTTTACCAAATACTAGTAAATTAATAGAAAACATTACTAGGCAACACTGTTTTCTTCATTCTGTCATTTCACTTGCCGCAAGTATCAAAAATCTACTGTCTTTTAAATTTACTTGCAAGTTGAGCCACAAGTCGTATAAGTGTGATAGTATTAGTGAAAAAGTGTGAGTGTATTGAGTTTTTCGAAATTGCATTTGCATGTGTAAACGGGGGGTAACAACCACCAATTTACTAAAATTTAAATATGGGCAGCAAAAATCTAGTATTAGCAGGCGGTTTTCATCGCCTCTTTCGAACATTAACAGTTTGCATCGAAAAATGTTAGCCTTTGCAGACGTGTGTAATTCTTATGGCTGAATTTTTCGATACAAATTAAAAAGAGAGTTATTTAACAGAGGTAGAAAAGTTGGATAGTCTTTTAATTATATAGTCGCTGGTGCAATCAACCATTAATTTCCATTAGTTTGGTAATTATTAGGGCAAGGAATTCCATGCTAATGCATTTTTTTCTTGATAGTCCAAAACAAATATGGACTATTTATCCGAATCATCAAATTTGGAACAAAATGGCATCGTCTTGAAGTTGCACATTTTCCCACAATTTGACAAAAGCGCTTGTTTGTGCATATTTTGACTTAAATGCATATCTGGAGCCTTTTTAATGCATATTTTGTGCTTTCTAATGCATATTTTTAATTTTTAGTAGTATTTTTTAATCTGTAAAAAATATAAAACATTGATATGTACATTTTCAACTAAATGTGTCTGTGGAGACACAACCTGATATAATTTACTTAGCATTTTGAGTTCAAACCTCAGCAAAGTCATTATTATAGTTTTTTTTATTAATTTTTTTTTTATTGATTCATATAAAAAGACCCCAGCAAAACATGTATCAGTTCCAGAACTAGTTCTTTAGAGCCATTACTAGGTCTACTTTGGCACTGTTACCCATGATTTTTATATGAAATTATCACCCTTAGAACTAGTTCTAGGGAATAGTTTGAGGAACAGGTACTAGTTCTAGGGAACGCTTCTAGAACTTATTTCTCTATCCGTGATTTTTATATGGAATTGTCGCGCTCAGAACTAGTTCCAAGAAGCCATCATGGAGCATTATTCCATAAACATTAGAGCAATTAATACAACAAAAATTCAAAAATTGTATATAAATTTCGGTAATTACAACGCTATTAAAAATAAATAAAACTAATTGGACCTGGACCTACAAAAAATCGGTTGGCAAAAAATTCGGTTGGAGGAAGGTCTGAATATGAACTGATTCTAACCAATTTCAATAGGGTTCGTCCTAGAGAAAAAAGAATCTTGTGTGCCAAATTTCATCTAAATAACTTTATATTTGGGAGCTGAAGTTTGATTACAAATTTTATGTGGATAGACTAATTCTAAGTCTAAGGTGCGTCCAGGTTTTTTTTGTAGTTATATACAAACATCAGCAAAAACATGTTATACCCTCTCCAAGTATTGAAGTAGTGTGTAAAAATAACACCCTATCTTACTATATCGGCAGTGAGGAGCAGGGATGGAATTAGCTCGCTCAGTTCGGCTGTTGCTCATTTAAAAAAATTAGCAATCCACAATTCTGTCACAGAAATTTTTTTTACATTATATAATTCGTAGTGAAAATTTACGAGGTTTTAGGTGTTGTTTTTTCAAACGCGTCGTATAGACCAAATACAATTAATATTGTAATTAATATGTATTTTTATTAATTCTAATTCAGTAGGTTGAGGTTAAGAAGAAGAATAAACATTTTCTTCAAAAGTTATAAACACATTAAATTTGCAAATCAGACTAGATCCAGTTTCTGCCTTTTTATGGACAGGCTTCATCAGTGATTTTCCATTAAATTGTATTATTGTTTATATTTTTATTGTCAGATCGTCTCTATATGAATACTTTCAGAAGTGATCAAAAAGACATATACAAACATTCTACTTTAGATTTCCTGTTTATCTTCTTATTTCCTCCGTGTCACCTTTTCGCAAATGTTGCCACACTGACGTATGGTTTTTACATACAAGTGCAGTCAAGCTGTTAGCTGTTCCAAGATTCACATGCGAACAATTTTTTTCAGGAATTTAATTCAGGAAAAGCTAGGAAAAAGTAAATTCAATGCATTTTTTCTAATAAATAAGTATACAGGAATGAAAGAGCATCTTTTTTGTTTAAAAAAATACTTTTAAACACATCTTCAAATTCTTTTGTAAATTTGTATAAAAATTCTTAAATAGTTTTAGCCGAGTCATACATACATATCCTTGAATATTAAAAATGCGTATTTATTGTTCAACAATTATAGCACAAATTTTTTTGGTGGATTTTAAAATTTATTTATATTTTATTTTGGAAACAATTAAGTATGTGAATTGGAGAAACCCAAATTCTGCTTTCGTGTGATTCCAGAATTTTATTCGATTTGAAATCGCAACTTTTCTGGAACAGGGGTGATTGATTTTTTTTTTCATTATGGTTTGTAACCAACTAAAGTAGAACGAAACGGTGACCAAGATTTGTATTATCATACAAAATGTAAAAAAAATGATGTGCCTGTTTCATAAAAATAATTTCTTTGGGATCCCTCTCGGGCCTACCTCATCTGAATAATAGGAATGTGTTCATTCCCGAGCTTGTAAAATCTTTGTCCAAACCGGCTAATGCTGTTCAATAGAAGGGGTAAAATTGTCAAAAATTTCAAAACAGGACTATCGTGAACCTTAAAATACCACTAACGAAATAACTTGAAATACCGTTAATCTTAAAATAACCAAACGAAATAAGTTATAATACCGCTAAACTTAAAATACGCTAACGAAATACAATTAAAATAACGTTATTCAATATCACTAACTTTTTAAATCGGTTACCAACCCTGTTATTTTCTTATAAAAGCAGTTTATTGTATTGCCAACGTTTTAAAAACGAACGGCCAAGCTCAGCCCTGTGCTATTATTTTGGGGTTGGCAAAGCCCTTATTTTATCATTGAAAAAGCACTTTATTGATTGTTTTACTAATGCTTTGCCAACGTTTTAAAATTATAGTTTTGGTACGGGCAAACCAATAATTTTAGTATTCCAAAACCACGTTTTAAAAAATAAACGACCAAGCCCTGCCCGGTGTTATCATTTTTGGCTTGGCAAAGCACTATACCTTTAAAAACCTTTCGCTCTGCTAACGCTGGTACCATCGGTAAAAGTACTGGGCCAACTATTTGCCGTTCATATTTTTCTAACTGGGAAGTTTTTGGAACACTCTGAATAAATTTTAAAATAGCATACAAAATAGGTCACCTATATAGTCGTTTACGATCGTGAAAATTTCGCAAATAATTTTTGTGTGAATTTAATACAGCTGATTTTAGAGAGTGTTATAAATAGGGCAAGGAATTTCATGCAAATGCATGTTTTTTATCGATAGTCCGAAACTAATATGGACTAAATATTTATCCGAATCATCAAATTTAGAACAAAATGGCATGGATTTGTAGTTGCATAATTTTGCATATTTTGACTTTAAATGCATATTTCGTGCTTTTTTAATGCATATTTTGTGAATATTTTTTATTTTGTAGAAAAAACATAAAAAAAATTATGTTTTCATATATTGATTCAATCAAAATATTTATTTTTTTCTCATTATTTTTAAAAATAAACATTCTTAAAAACCTTATTGAGCTATGGAAAAGCTTCGAGTTCTGTGTCTGTTTGCAAAATAAATAACTTAAACATATTTTCAAGTTTTTAAGTGCATTATTTTTGCAAAAATAATGGTTTCAAGTGCATATTTTTTATATTTTTAATGCATATTTTCTTTTTTAACCGCATTTTTTAGGCGCATATTTTCTATTTTTAAGTGCATGAAATGCCTTGCCCTAGTTATAAACTTAAGAGAAATCTTGATTTAAAAAAAATTGTATAAAAAATTGAGATTTTTCAGTTTTTTAGGAGGATTTCATATATAAAATCTTATCTATGACACATACAGGTGTGTCTTTTTTAAAATGAAATATGTTTAAGATTTTTAGAAAAAAGTGTTTATCTTAATTTTATTTTACTTTTTTAATATTTTCTTATTATTCTGCCCTTAAAACACAAATATTTTTGGTTGCAATATGTGTATTGTATTTATTTTTATTTTTTTTTTTTTACGTTGCGACCTTGTACCTTTAGTATTTACAAAATTGACCTTAAATGACTCAATGTTCGAAATAAATTTTAATACGAAAATCAACAATGTGAACGACGGCCGCAGCTATAATAACACAGATGTTTAGCAAACAACAAAAAAAAAACTATGTAAATGAAAAACAATGAGCACACACCTTGATCAATCAATTGTAAAAAAAATTATATGTATAAATAAAATTTAATTTAAAACAAAAAACAACTCATTTCATTGGATAAAAGTAACTAAAAGTAAAAAAGTAACTAGAAGCAAAGGCAAATATTGAAAATTTTAGTTACAAATTTTCCATTAAAAGGAAAATTTGGGAATTAGCTTTTTCCTCTAAATACATATAATTGTATTCAAATCTTATGCTCAATTAAACAAAACAAAACAGAGACGTTTGAATGGGAAAAAAAACATATAATTACGAAATTTTGGTTTTAAAAGTTATTTAGGGCCTGTTTATCTATTACGAAAATAGTCTAAGCGAAAGAAATTGACAATCACTTTCTTCAAAAATATATGGGAAACAAAAACAAATTTTCGTTACTTTGCTTTCGTTTAGAGTATTTTTGTAATACATAAACTACCCAGGAAAATTTTTAACAATCGGTAGCCAACCACACCCATTCTACAACTGGTTCCACTGCAACCGATTCCAGGGAACTAGTTCCGGAACCAGTTCCTAGGATCCTATATGGAAGGTGTGGGTGACCTAGAATCAGTTCCAGAACTAGTTCCAGAACTGATTCTAGAGCAACCGGTTCCACTTTGGAGCTATAGAAGGGGTTGCTTTTGGGACAATTTCAAACAAAAAGAATCGGTGTTAGAATCGACAGTAGAAGGGGTTGTGAATGAAAAGTAGCTATTGTACAACCGATTCTTTGGAACAGAAAATTTTCCTGGGTAGGGCTTAAGTACTCAAAATTTTGTATACCCGGTTGAAAATTATCATATATGTTCATATATTGGCATATATGGTTGCATATATGAACATATATGAGCCATATATGAACATATCTGACATATATGGAAACATATATGGGCTAATACATTCAAATATAAATGCTCAAAATTTTGTATAATCAATATAAATTTTAAATATTTGTAAAAAATAGGAATTTTATTATCTAATTATAAAATTTGTATATTATGTTTCATAAATATATTAATAACATGATCCGGTTTGTGATCTTGGGTACGTACAATCACTCAAAATTTTGTATAATCAATATAAATTTTAAATATTTGTAAAAAATAGGAATTTTATTATCTAATTATAAAATTTGTATATTATGTTTCATAAATATATTAATAACATGATCCGGTTTGTGATCTTGGGTACAATCATTATTATACGTTATAGTCCAAACACGAAATTTTTTACTTTTGTAAAATAGACTTATGAAAAGCAATATGGACCGATTCAAATTTAAAAAACCGTTTCGGTTTCCATCCTTGACTAACAATTTATTCTTAAGCTGCCTACACACTAGGGAACATACTTAAAAAAAGAGAGCATTTTTTGTGAATGTGTGAGTGCGTTTGTGTGTGTGTGAGTGTTGAGAGCGTGCATTTCGTGTTTACAAAATTTTTTGATATTTTTTGTTCCCTCAACCATGTTCCCTAGTGTGTAGGCAGCTTTAGAGTTTGTTCCACAGCAAGGTCCATCAATAAGATGTCAAATCCTACGTTTTATTTGAAAAATAGCTTCTTATAGCAAAATATAATAAAAAATTAAATAAACATTAAAGTGCTTATGCATAATAATTTGAAAACCTTATAACATGAATTTTGTTTTATAAGTCGCTAATAAATTTTAAAAGTGATTACGATGCATATGACCCTAAAGGATAATGAATTAATAAAATAAAATGTTTATGACGTTTCTTTCCAATAAACAAAAAGAATACGTCACTGGAAATTTATAAAAACACCTATAAACGCCCCTGACGAAAGAAGTAAAAACAAACCAGAAAAAGACCGTACGTAATTCTTGAAAAATCTCAAACTCTCTATACTTCACGAGTGCCAACCATGTTACAATAGAGGCTTGCCAGATTTGGGGATTTATCTTCAAATTTAAGGATATGTTTTTGTACTTGGGGAAAAGAATTTTCAGTTTGTACTACTGGACTTAAAAATTTAGCACCAGGATTTTTAGTTTTCAGTAGTTCCAAGAAGGCTATAAGACTAGGATGCAATACGTATCGGACTGGACATCGTACAAAACAAGTGCGAAAATGACACACGAATATAGAGGAACTTTTCGCTAAAAAAAATTGAGTGTGAATAAAGATGCGAAAAAAATTTTTAATTATTATTATTTTATATATTTTTATAAGGGATTTTCATTGAACTTTGTATCTTCCTGTTGTACTTATAACACTAAAGATTTTTGTTAAAATTAAACAAATTAATGAAAACGATTTTAATCGAAACGGAAATTTCCTCAACAAAGCAGTAGAGATTATTTATAGAATCCAATATCGGCACAAAAGAAAATTAAAAAATTTTCTACATTTCTCTTACGAAAATTTCTGATTGTTGGATTCTATAAATCCACTCTCCGGATTTGATGAGGAAGTTTCCGATAAAACAAAAATTTTTTTTCTTAAAATAACAAATTTTGAATGCCAATTTTTAGAGTTATTTATGTGTTATGCGTACCCGAGTAAAAAATTTTATATACATATAATCGTATGTGGCTTCATCTAGTAATATATTGTAATATGTAATTATATGCGTCAGAATGCATTACTACACTCATAGAAATAAATCCGTAAAAATAGCAGAAAAAGTTACTAAAAATTAGTTAAAAATGATGCTGCAGAAAAAACTGCTAAAATTAGCAGAGTTTTTTACTAAATACTAGTAAAATGAGAACAGCAAATTTAAAACTGCTAAATTTACAGAATTTTAGTTATATTTAGGCTAACTTTTAGTTAATTGAAAATAGCAAATTGTACTGAAAAATCTGCAGAAAATTTTGCTAAATATTTGTAGACTAAAAATAGCAAAAATAAACTGTTAAATCTACAAAATTTTTGCTATTTTTAAGCTAAATTTAGTTGAATGCAAATAGCAGTCTATTCTGCTAAAATCAGCAGAAATATTTGCTAAAAAATTGTAAACTGCTGTTTTCAAAAGGCTCAATTTTTATTTGCATTTAAAAAAAAAATCGAAAAAAAAACTTCGAAAATTTTAAATTTTGTGGTGATTTTTTAGGCTACTAATTATTTAGCAAAATTTTTTGCTGATTTTAGCAGGTTAATTTGCTAATCTCCATTTACAAAAATTTAGCTCATATATAACTAAAATTCTGTATATTTAACAGTTTTAGTTTTGCTGTTCCTATATTACTAATATATAGCAAAAATAATCTGCTAATTTAGCAGTTTTTTTCTGCAGCATCATTTTTAACTAATTTTTAGTAGTTTTTACTAAATTTTTTACGGACTTTTTTCTATTAGTGTATATATAATTATATACAATATTACATTATTTTTCTTAAAAATATACATATATAAGCACATCTAGTTATATACTGATGTTGATAAAATTAGATATGAAATTAGATATAGTGATCTTAATAAAATTAGATACAAGGCATCGGATAAGAAATGGTATCTATTATATCATATAAAATTATATATAATGAATGTAGATATTACCTCAATTTTCGTTAATCCACATATGCGGATGCATGTATGGAGATTAAGGTATCCATGGATGGAAAAGTTGTTATGTTTATGATCATGCACGAACATACAATAAAACCAGTATGAATCCATATTTGTCGATTTTTAGCCGGGTAGCCCAAAACTTCCAGCTTCATTTAAATTTTTCTTACTTTAAAAATAAAAATCTCAGCTTTAGTGAAAAATCTAGTAATGCTTTATGAAAAATTATTTGAAATTTAATTTTTTTAGAATTTTTTTTATTTTATGGATTATTCTTGAACTGTATATGTGACGCGCAAAATAGAAAGGGACCTAAGGATAGAAAGGGACCTAAGGTCAGGAGAGCATGGGATCGGTCTCATTCGATACCCAGATGTTGTCCAAAAAAAAAAAAAATTGATTTTTTACCATTAGGTCCCTTTCTCTATGCGCTGTCACATATAGTGTGCAAACTGTGTATTGACTACTTTTTTATATGTCAAGTTTCACATAATACTGCATTTAGACTCAACAAAAACTACCTAGGTTTTTGGCTCTTGCTAGTTTTTACTTGTCAAAACGCATGTATAATAAACAAACAAAAACTAGTTTTGTACGAAAACTCTCAGTCTAAATTCAGTATAAGACTCGAAAACTTATTAGATTTGCTTAGTATACACGATACAATACCCTGATCTAATATGGAAGGTATAACTGACGGAGAATCAGTTCTAGAACTAGTTTCAGAACTGGGGGGTTATTACGTAAGCGGATTCGAAAAATATTGTTCGAATTCGGAAATTTTAACTCTTGTAAAAAGATATCCGTTCTTGAAAGTCCAACTTTTTCTTACTTTTCACTTTTACTAGGTATTGCCTACACGTTTTCAACATTTTCCTTCACTAAAAACAATTTTCTGTTACTGAGTTTTTAATGTGAAAATTCTTTTCGAAAGCGATTTCTTTTCGAATCGAATTACATAATAACCCCCCTGATTCTAGGACAACCGATTCCACTTTGGAGCGGTTGCTTTTGTCCCAATTTCCAACAAAAATTTACAATTGTTACAATTGACAGTAGAAAGGGTTGTAGTAGAAATTTCGAAAAATTGGACCTAATTGCACCAAATTTTAAATATTAAGATATTATTAGGTCAAAATGCGGATTAAATTGTATATAATAGCAATTAAATCCAATTTGATCCACACTCAGGGAATTATGTAGGTAAAATCAACTGCAAATGACAGTTAAAATAACTGCATTTGCACTTAAAAAGGTGTAGACTACATTTGCAGTTAAATTAACTGCAATATGAAGTAATTTTTAACTGTTAAAAATCAACTGACAAATGTAGTAAAAACAACTACAAATGCAATTGAAACAACATACATGCAAATTATTGTAAAACTGTACAAACAACTTGCAAATGTAGTTAAAAAAACATAAATAAAATTTTTTTTTTAATTATTAATTTAATAAAAAAAACAAATTTATGTAAACACTATTAACTTAATTTTATTCTATAATAAATTTAAAATTGAGAAATCAAAATTTACACTTAATGTCACTTTTTTCACTATTAAGATATTGTTGTACATGTCCGTCTGTGAGGGATGAAATATGCTGTTGTTTGGCTTCCTTTTTTTTTCTCCAGGTAGAAAGGGATGAGAATATAAAAGAACTGAAAGAAAATAAATACAATATTTTTTTAACATTCCCCGTAAATAAATTTATATTATAAAACTTGCCTTATTATTTTAGTAATTTAATAAAAAATATATAACCTTTTCCGTATTACGCGTGCTCACTCTTTGACGTTGTTTTATGACTAAGACAAGAGAAAACATGTTATACTCATATTCTTTCACTAGAAATTTCTTAACAAGTGATTCATACACATACTTCTGTTTGCTTCGTGTGTGTGCATACACACTTGAAAATTTAAGTATTTGTAAATAAAATTCAAAATAACTGCATAAAATAAATGTTACTACAATGTAGAAATTTTTGTAGTTTGTTTAAAAAAATAACTGTCAAAAACATTGAAAAATTTTGTTCTAAGTTAATTAACTACAATTGTAGTTAAAATAACTACAACCGCATTACTACATAAATAACTGTCATGTAGTAACTGCATAACTTTTCTGAGTGCACGTAGATACAATTGTATTCACCATTTTTCGGATTAAATTGTATCTGATTAGTTATTGACTCTATGAAATTAGATATGTCAACATATCATCTTTTTTAATCGTGATGTTATAAGATATAATTACCCGTGTAAAAAAATGTAGATCTGATCAGATCTAAATATAAATGATTGAATCTTATTAGACCTGGTGCCAGATCTGATCATATATATGCAATTTTTACAGACGTTTCTATTAGTGTAGAAGTAAGGAGGCTTTATTTATTAAAGTCCTTACACTCTGAAGATTTTATTATCTTTTTTCCAAGTTGGGGTTTTTTTTGGCATACTTTTTTATTTGTTTGGGGATAATGAAAAAAAGTATCTGGCAAACCTTTTAATACAACACCCCAACACAAAGTCCGCAAAAAACACTATACTATATATATATTGAGGGAAAATACTTTATTTTTGTATACATAAACGAGCCTTCTTTTATTTTTAATGAAACTGACGACTGCTGGTGCTGGCAAAACAAACTTAACTTGTTAAAATAAAATTGTGATATGTTTTCATTCGTTTGTTGATTGTTCAACGGAACGGTTGTTAAAAAGCGCTTCTAGACGCTAGAAATAAAAAAATATATTTTTTTAAAAAAATTAAATAAATATTTCACAAAAAGCTATATTAATTAAAAGATAATAAATTATAGCAATTAAAAAACAATTAAAAGAAAATCAAACAATTTAATAAACTATTGTGTAATTAAGAAATATTTAACAATAAATAAAAAGAAATTTACAATACAAAAATAAAAAAATATTATCAAAAAATCCATTAACAAAGAATTATTATAAAAAAAAATAAAAAAAATTAATTAAAAAACAAATTAAAACAATACAAAATGGATATTACATTATTACCCTCACCACCAGCAACACCGCCATTGTGCGAAAATAAAATTGAATATGTAAGTAAATTAAAAAATAACAGTAATCATAAAAAATACATATGTACATCTAAAAACTTATTATGGAAAATATTTAAATAAATTATGAAATTAAAAAGAATAACTAAATTATTTCACAAAAATGATAATTTTTGTTTAAAATTTACATACATAATTATTTTAAAATTAATTCATAAAAATAACCCAAAAATAAAAATTATTTTATATAAAATTTAAAAAAATACATAAAATATTGATTTTGTTAGCCAAATTTACAAAAAGTTAGTATACAAAAAAAGTTCCTCTTTTGAAAAATATTAAAATTTCTTTTAAAAATTAAAAATTGTTACAAAATATGTACATATAATAAAACTTTATACTAAATTTTTACACGGCTGATTACAATTACAAAAGATAGTTCTCCAGAGTCATGAATCAACAGTTGTAACTAAAAGGGGGCGTAATGGTTTGTGTCTCTGTTAATTAAATTAAATTTTATTAATTTTGCAATGTCTTTCAAAAATTTTTATTTATTGCGCAGTTTAAAAATTAAATATCGAACACAAAACTAAGATCGATTTTTGTCAAAATCCAGTATAAAAAATTGGATTATAGTAAGGACACGAACCTTACACCACTAGGTTATTAAATAAATTTTAAAAACATATAAAAAGTGAGTTATAAAAAAAATAAGCTAGTGGCAAAATATACAAAAATTAAATTTATTATTAAAAAATATCACAAAATACACAAAAATAACCTAAAAATATATGAAAATACAAACCTAAGATATTTTTAGAAAACATAATAATATTAAGAATTCTAAAAATATATAATTATTTAAAAAGAAAATACAAAACAAAAAAAATTAATATAAAAACGTGTTTTTTCTAAAAGAAATTAGGACTTTTTGAAAACGGTTTTTGTTGGCAATTTTTGCGATATCAATAAAGTTGATATTCAATATATCTGTAATCCCTTTAAAAAATGTATTCAAAAATTGTTAAAAACAGAATCTCTTGAAAAACAATTTTGACCAAAATACTTTAGTCGATTTAAGTTCGTTTGTCAGAAGTCCACAGATATGTTGTACTTTATTATTATAACATGAGTTTGTCACGCTCAGTTTATAGAAAAAAAAAAATACATTTAAAGATAATATTTATAAAGAAATCATGACGAATCATAATAAATACAAAAAATAAAAATTAAAAATTTAAATAATTTCATTATAATTTTTATATATGTATATATTTATGTATTTATTGTTTTACCTCTAAAATGAAGCTATCTTGCTTTAACTTTTGGGAAATTTGAAAACAAATGTTTTTTATCTTTGTCTAACCAATGGAAAGCATTTGATCACGCAGTAATCAGTCTGGTATCAGCTGGTGTTCACGTGAACAACCATGAAGTAGACGAGTGATTTTTTTTATTATTCTGATTATTATTGTATATATACGTAAATATAAATAATATATATACAAACGA
Organism: Leucophora obtusa; assembly: GCA_949987735.1. Lineage (NCBI taxonomy): Eukaryota > Metazoa > Arthropoda > Insecta > Diptera > Anthomyiidae > Leucophora > Leucophora obtusa. The sequence goes on from OX465298.1 coordinate 193,488,995, forward strand.
CCTAGGTAGTATGTATGTATGAATGATGAACATTGGACTGAAAAAAAGCAACAACAGCAAAAGAAGATATATGACTGGATATAAACATGAATTGTATCTGTATCTGTAGATACAAGTTTCATATTGGGGGTATAGTGTGCTATGGATATTTTAACTATTGAGGAGTGAAGAAAACAGAAAAATATTTTTAAAAATCTGTTTGAATTTCATGCAGGGCCATGTTTTGTTTTGGGTTAACGTATTTAACTAGTTTTCAGCTGTTTGCCTGTTATTTTCAAAAAAGAGGGAGTGTTTTGTTGATGTATTTGTTTTTCTTTTTATTTTTGTATTTATTTTCTATCAATTTGGCGCTTTTATTTTTGTATCATTCGTATATAACCAAGCCCGTTTACAAAATTCCTTTACTTTGCAGTATTATTTTATAATCTGTAGTATACACTTGTATTGTAAATTTTCTGCTGTTGTTGCTCTATAATTTTAAAAATAAACAACAACTATGTGTGGACTGGTTTGGTGGTATGTGGCGCAAATGACGTAGACCTTTGAAACAGACCCAAGAAATCATGCATTGAACGCGTGCTACTAAATACTATAAAATAATTAGTATACATACATATATGAGATTATATTATTATTTTAGAGGGGGCATTTGACTGAAAGAGAATAATTATTACAGTGAGAGTTTCTCTTTATTTCAATAATATATTTCGAATTTGTTGACTTTTTAAATTTTCTGTGCGCCTGTTGAAAACGTGCATTGTACGTATTTATGTGGTTGTTATTTCTGTTGTATGAATGAAAAATGTTAATATTTTTAAACACTTATATTTTTAAACGAATAAAATAAAACAGAAATTATAGCCAAGATTGTAACCCTAAATATAGCAAAGCAACTTGACATTATTGAACAAAATTTAAAAATATAGTAAAGACTCGAACCCTACAACACAACAAAGCATACATATTTTTAAACGAATAATTTTATAACGAATGATTTAATACAGCAAAGTACAACTTTTAATGAAAAATAAAATCAAATTGAAGAAAAACATTCATTTAAAAATAAAATCTTTAAAACTCTTTTGAAACAAAAATTTCGGATTTTATTTAACAATTAAATAATGAGAAACCTTAAACTGATACCCGTGACTTGTATCGCTTTGTGATTACTTACTCTGCTGAATGATATTTTCTTTGTTTTGTTTTTAAATACACTTTTTCTACACGCAGAAAAAAAACAGGTGGAACTTTATCTAAGTGCTATGTATTTATACAACTACATAAGTTCGAAGTAAGTTTTACAATTTTCTAGCAAAATATATGTAATTTTTCGGATATTTTCCACTACACATGTATATATTTTGCAAGGATTGTATATATTTTACAACAAATTGTGCATATTTTACAAAAACTTTGTAAAACTAACTTGAGAATTATGTAGTTGTATAACTACAAAGCTCTTAGGTAATATTCCCCTTGTTTTTTTCTGCGTGTATAGTTTCCTTTTATTTTTTAAAATTTTCGTTTTTGAATTATATTTGTATGTTTTTATTTGTCATTCTTTTACAAAACAATTTTTATTGTAAATGAACAACAACAAATGTATCACTTATTGATCAAAAGTGGCAAACATTTTTTAGGCTACCAAAATATAACAGCGCTATATTTGCGCTCAGACTGAGTGTTTAGTGATCAGGTCGTTCAGCAGATAGTTGTATAACTGTTGACTATTAAATTGTATCTGCCGAACGCACCCAATAGTTAAGAACACAACTTTTTAACAATTTTACAATTGAACACTCCAATTGTAAAAAATTTATAGAGTTTAATTTTATGCAAAATAACTCGAAAATTCTACAAATTCGACAACCGAAATCAGGTCGAATAGTTTTGATGTCAGGTAAAAATTTTTATATTTTCCAAAAAAAAAAAAACATAATCACATTTTTTTAACTTTACCACAAACACAAGAAAAATAATTTCACTGACTTTTGTTAGAATATTATTTAAAAAAACACTTTTATTATGGTCTATCGAACCGTCAATTAACCAGTAAATGACAGCTTGATTAATATTGATCTAATACAAGAATTCTCTGAAAACTTTTCAGAAAATTCGAAAAAAAAATGTATATTATTAAAAAGGAAAAAATCTTACAGTTTTTCAATCTAGAATAATTAGTCTCGCGAAAACAAATTTGGCTTCAAATTATTATGTATCGGTTTATTTGACTCAGGACATCTAAATTAGGAAATAAAAATAATTGGTTTTGTACAGATCGTAAAATATTAACCATTCAAAATCAGATTGTTTTCGTTTTCGATATTCGTCACATGCCTGTATATCAAGCATTTCAGTAATAACAATGTGATATTTTGGTTATACGGGCTTTTAAAGCGCTATATATGTTAATAAAATTTTGGTCTTTCGAGCTGAATCTACTCTGTTTTATATTAATATTGTAAGAGAAACTACAACAGAGAGGAAAACTAGTAATATAAGTTATTGTCTCTAAAAATTAAAAAAAAAAAATAAATCATGTTCAATATTATAAACAATTTAACTAATAAAATTCTTCTTTCGTTTATTCTCATTTTAGTGTCAACCTGCTTTAAAACAATTGGATGACAAATTATTAAAAGCTAAACTACAGTTGCAATTTGATCAACAGCAACATCAAAAACATATACAAAAATTATCATTAACCTCCTCCTCTGCCTCCTCCGCCACAACACAAAATGGTATTATTACACCCCAACCCTCAGATACAGAAGATGATGGTGTCGATTGTTGTTCCCAACCAGCCAGTAAAAAACAAAAATTAGATATTCCTTTACAATCCACCACAATTACGCAGCAACCACAACGAGCCAGCGTTATAATGCATGTTAATAGTTCGGGTATATGCTCAACTTTGGATGAAAATTCCTGCTCTTCTACAATTTCCACAATATCACAAACACCCTCCATAGTATCTGCGTCGGGAAGTTTCTCACTCGCTTCATCTATTTACAATACCGATGATGATTGTTCACAAACAAATGTCTGGCGTAGTTTAAAATTTAAAATGAATCGTAAGAGAATGCCTATAGAAACTACGGCAAATTCTGATACAGACTCAACATTAGCTGAATCTATTAAACCTACAAAACCAATAGAAGTATTACAAACCAAAGTCGAAGATAATGTAAAGGAAGAAAAACAAAAGTTAAAACCTCATTTTGAACAATCACAATTCCCGTTCACTTTACCTGTCTGCACGACAGCTACAAGTAGACCGGTAGCACCACCCAATACTACAACAATGCAGTATCAAGTTATAGCACCAAAAACTAATTTTATTACAACAGACTCTAATAGTTTTAATACTAACTCAACATCATTATTACCACCACAATTCCTACTATTAAATCCAAATGTTTTGCTACAAAGTTTGACAACCCGCCCCATAACAGTATCATCAAATCCTGCACCAACAAACAGCTTAGTTCAGCCTACAACCCCCACGCAGAAAACTTCAAATTCTTCATTATCTCCTGTGGCCGAACGTAAACGCATTTATGAATGTAATCATCCCGATTGTGGTAAAAATTATTTCAAATCTAGCCATTTAAAAGCCCATCAACGTGTACATACCGGCGAGCGACCATTCATCTGTAAATGGGAAAATTGTGATAAGCGATTTTCACGTTCTGACGAGTTATCGCGTCATAAACGTACTCATACGGGAGAAAAGAAGTTTGTATGTAGTGTTTGTGATAAGAAATTTATGCGTAGTGATCATTTATCAAAGCACGTTAAGAGGCATGCCTCTAAAAGACAAGATGCTGGTCGCCAATTAGCTAATTCAACAACCTGTCAAAATGTTAATCTATTAGATAGCAACGCGGCGACAACTACTGTTAATATGAATGGTCAGATGTTACAGCATTTAAGACCTATTGCACCAGCTGGCACTTGCAATGAATCAACATCAGTACAAATGACTGCTTCTACAACAATGCAGCCAATATCACAATTACAAGTTCAAATCTGCTCAGCTACAGAGTTGTTAAATTTTCAACAGGTGGCAAACTTTGCTAATCTAATGCCGCAATCTGTGGTAACACTACACCAGTAAATTCATTTAAAATTCCAACCATCATTTAAAATTCAAAAATCTCATTTAATTCATAATAAATTCATTTAAGTAAATTTAAAACAGGACTTTTAAGGGTATTTTAAAATTTGTAAAAAGAAAAAGGAAGAATTATAAACCTAAAAATTGTCATTCCAATATTTAAAAATTGTCATTCAAATTCAGCAGAAAATCTAAATCTATACAAGCGAATATTACAGGTCATGAGTTAAAATTATACACAATACATGTATGTATTTAAATTATAAAATCCAGCCTCAATGCTTAAAAAACAATAATATCTCAGCTTACAACTTTTTCACAAAAAAATTCACTCTTATTAAAACTTCCTACATATTTTTCTTCCTTAATTAAATTCAAACAAATAATGGCTTAAACTTCTTGTATTACTCTTTATAAACCTAAGTAAAACTATTACAAAAAATTTCCAAAATATTTTCCTAAAGCCATTTTGTGTTTTTATAATATATTATTATATATTTTTTTTATTAATTAATTATAATTGCAATTTTTATTATTAAACAAATATAAACTGTGATATTTAAGTTTTTGTTCTTTTTAAGCTTTTAAAATAAATCTTTAAAACAAAAAAATTTGTAATATTAAACAAAAAAATATTTAATTTATTTTTTAACTATAGAAATATTATACTTTGTAAAAACATTTTTCACTATAAATTGTTACAATAATTATTATGGAAAAGATGAGAAAATATATGAAAATATCTAAAGAAAAATGAAAAACTGATTCTCTAAAAAAAAAGAACTATTAAAACTCAATATATTTTCCAATTTATTTAAAACATAATCAAAAACTTGTCTTATTATTTTGGGGAGAGGAAAAGAAACCTTAATTAGGTGGTAAATAACTGAACACGTTCGGCCGAGCTAAGACTTTTTCCGGTATTTAAACTGGAAACAATGGTGCCTATTCCTACGAAAAGTCTGTGACTCTTAGATGTGACTGTATTCCCCATGTATTTGTTGTTGCAAAGTCACTATAAATTATACAATCATAACATTGACAAATAAAATTTGGATTTTTTTTAATTTTATTATTGTTTTGTATGAAAAGTTAAGACTCTTAAGGGCGGATTATGGGACCGTAAACGTATATGTGATGTAAAGGCTGACTTACCCAACCGTAAACGTATCTGTAACGAATCAGCTGTTTCGATACCACAAGAAGAAATGTATACGAATGGTTACTAACACGTAAATGTAAACGAACTTGCCGGATCATTCTGTTGAAATCAGAATTTTCTATCCGGCATCGAAACAGCTGACTGATTTTAGTCGGAAAAAATATGAAATGAATAAAGAAAAATGATTCAAACAACAAATAAGGAATAAAAATTAACAAATAAATGGAAAAATTTAGAATAAAATATAAAACCACATGAAATAGATGCTAAATAGTAATGTCGTTTACCATAATCTATAAGTGAACTTTTTAGCTACGGCACGGTACAGTTACATCACATATACGTTTACGGTCCCATAATCCGCCCTTAACTGTACCGTGCCGTAGGTAGAAAGTACACTTATAGATTATCGTAAACGACATTACTATTTAGCATCTATTTCATGTGGTTTTATATTTTATTCTAAATTTTTCCATTTATTTGTTAATTTTTATTCCTTATTTGTTGTTTGAATCATTTTTCTTTATTCATTTCATATTTTTTCCGACTAAAATCAGTCAGCTGTTTCGATGCCGGATAGAAAATTCTGATTTCAACAGAATGATCCGGCAAGTTCTTTTACATTTACGTGTTAGTAACCATTCGTATACATTTCTTCTTGTGGTATCGAAACAGCTGATTCGTTACAGATACGTTTACGGTTGGGTAACTCAGCCTTTACTCTTAGAGATAGTCTTATGACGGTCACAATGAGTCACAAGTAGAAACAGGCACCTATGTGTACTTAAGAACAATGTTGATGCTTCTGCGAAAAGTGTTATATTAAGGGTATTCACGATGGTACATGCGCATATTTGCAATTTGCTAATTTGCTATGCAAATTGTAACATATCGTGAGAGTCTTTTTTAAGATCAATTGCATATTTGCTTTATGAGCTATTTTGGTCACTGCTGCTAACTTTTTTCCTAAAAATATAGCTAAATCAAACTAAAAAATCACTAGAAAATAGCTGAAAATGGTAAAATATCGCTAGATTTGACGAGAAAATAGCTAAATTGGCAACAGTGATTTTGTTTACGTCAAAAGTAAAAATAAATCGTATTTTTGAGAAAATTTGTGAATCATAAAAATAATAATAAAATAATAAATAAAAAAAATTTTATGTTAATAAAAAATCACAAATAATTTTTTATTTAATATCTTATTTTATAAATCATAATATGGCGGCTGATATGTTAAAAACAGATGTTTTGTTTTATTTGCAACTTAGCTTATATGCAAAGTGATTTTTGCTAAAGGTTTTTTTATTGCAAATGAAGAAAAATAAAGAAAATTGCAAATACATACATTTTGTTGTTGTGTTGATGCAATCGTTGTTTTTTTGCAATCATTTGCAACGTTTGCATCGTTTGCAATACCAATCGTGAATACCCTTATTGATTGGAACGAAATCTTTCATTTTATACTGGTTTAATCTACGAGCTAAAATTTTTGCAAGCGATCAACCCAGTGTTGCCACTTTTTGAATAATTATTAAAAAACGGGACTGTTTACACACTCGTTGGAAAATTTTTGAATAAATGACATTTTTGTGTAGTTTTTGTGTAATTTCACTTTTTACAGAAATTTTCGTAAACTTCATTCTAAGTCTAGGTCTAATTAGTCGATAAAAGTTTTTATAACAGTTTTAGTGCTTTTAATGTAAAGAGAATTTTTTTGTAGTTATCTTGGCGCCCTATAATTCACTACTTATATGATATTTGTACACTAATAGAAAAAAGTCCGTATAAAATTTAGTAAAAACTACTAAAAATTAGTTAAAAATGATGCTGCAGAAAAAAACTGCTAAATTAGCAGATTATTTTTGCTATATATTAGTAATATAGGAACAGCAAAACTAAAACTGTTAAATATACAGAATTTTAGTTATATATGAGCTAAATTTTTGTAAATGGAGATTAGCAAATTAACCTGCTAAAATCAGCAAAAAATTTTGCTAAATAATTAGTAGCCTAAAAAATCACCAAAAAATTTAAAATTTTCGAAGTTTTTTTTTCGATTTTTTTTTTAAATGCAAATAAAAATCGAGCCTTTTGAAAACAGCAGTTTACAATTTTTTAGCAAATATTTCTGCTGATTTTAGCAGAATAGACTGCTATTTGCATTCAACTAAATTTAGGTTAAAAATAGCAAAAATTTTGTAGATTTAACAGTTTATTTTTGCTATTTTTAGTCTACAAATATTTAGCAAAATTTTCTGCAGATTTTACAGTACAATTTGCTATTTTCAATTAACTAAAAGTTAGCCTAAATATAACTAAAATTCTGTAAATTTAGCAGTTTTAATTTTGCTGTTCTCATTTTACTAGTATTTAGTAAAAAAATCTGCTAATTTTAGCAGTTTTTTCTGCAGCATCATTTTTAACTAATTTTTAGTAACTTTTTCTGCTATTTTTACGGATTTATTTCTATGAGTGTAGGTAAACTATATTTAAACCTCATGTTCCAAATGTCAGCAGAATCGGATAAAATTTTCGGATATCTATTAAAAAATTTGGGAATTTTTTGTGAAAATGCTAACCCCTCAATTCATAAATGCTTTGTAAAGTTATAACAGGTTTACAAAACGTCATTTTCATACAAAATTTTTTCAATAAAGCTTCTATAATTTTACAAATCGTTTATGAATTTAGGTGTAAATCTTTATTTTCACCCACGGAAAAGATTGGTTGGAATTCGATCAAAACCATTAATTTATTTGGTAAGAAGTTATTTTATTTGACTTTACATAAATCAATTAATAAATTAGAAATATATTACTGCGAATTAAAACGAGTAAAAAGGTTAAAGTCGGGCATGCCGACTATATAATACCCTACACCAGTCTGACTTAAAGCCAACTAATATTTGGATCCGAAATTTGAATGACTTGTGTCAAAATTCTCTATAAAATCATAAAAGAGAAAATCGAAAATATAGCCCATATGGGCGATAGGTCCAAATATGGACCGATCCTATCTAGAATCAATAGGCTTTTTCCTTGGGGACATGTAAGTCAGCGAACCAAATTTCATTGAAATATTTTCGTATTTGCGAACTGCAGCGTGTAAAAAAGACAATTTTGGGGGGTACCCTTATATGGGCACTAGGTCTAAACTTGGACCGATTTCAACCAAAATCAATAGGCTCCGTTCTTGGGCCGACATAGGTCTGTGTACCAAATTTAATTGAAATATCTTCGTATTTGCGACCTGCATCGTGTAAAAAAGAAAATTTTGGGGGGTACCCTTATATGGGCACTAGGTCTAAACATGGACCGATTTCAACCAAAATCAATAGGCGTCGTCCATGGGCCGACGTAAGTCGGTGAACCAAATTTCGTCAAAATATATTAATATTTGCGACCTGTAGAGTGCGCACAAGAATGCATGGACAGACAGACGGACATCGTTAAATCGAAATAAAAGAAATCTGAGCCGATCGGTATACTATAACGTGGGTCTAGGACCAATATTTCTTGGTGTTACAAACATCAGCACAAACTTATAATACCCTCTCCACGTAGTGGTGTAGGGTATAAATAGGGAAAGGAACTAAAAAACAAACCTATTATCCATCTATTGATATTTCCAATGAACTTTAAAATTAAAATACGATTGTGTTTAGTGGAAATTTGGGTACAAAATGGTTGAACTTGGAGGGCTCTGGGAAGAAAATAACATTTTATTACATATTATATTTGTTCTGAAAGAAACTTTTAATGTAGACAATGATTTTTCAAGCAATTAATCTTAAAAAAGGCAAAAATGTCGTTTTTTACTTTTCAATTTGAAAAGCACGCCATTTAAGACTAAAACACGCATTGGATTGACATTCTTTTTAGTTAATAGATAAAGTTGCAACAAATAATGAAATTTTTTTTAAAAAATTAGCCTTGATTTGGCTTTGAAGATGGCAAAAAAACCGGACCATGTTATTTTAAAAATACAGAATTAAAATTTCCAAATGAAAATAAATTTTACGTTTTAAGCACCGTAAGTTGTTTTTCACGTGGAAAATTTTCACTCAAACTTTAAAGGCCTTAAATAATAATTTAAATTCTGAAAATTTTCATTTTTAATGCAATTAGCAAGCAACAATCAAAATAAACACAAAGTGTCACTTTTTCACAAGAAAACTAATAGGCTTGTATATTAAGTTTGCGTAAAAACAAAGTATACACAATTTTCAAGTGAAACTCATTGTCGTGAAAAATTAGTTTTTTTATATGGAGTATAACAGTTTTTTCACGTGAAACTCAAACAACTTACGGTGCTTTAAGAGAAACCCGCAGGCGTAAGCATGTTTCTTGGCCCCGTCAAAATTTAAACTCAAAATTATTTTGGTTCCGACAGTATGAAATGTCATAGGAATCCAACCAGCCGTTAAGAAATGGCTGAATTATTTCCAATATATTTTGATTCTACCCCAATATTATAATTTTTTGTATATAAAATAGCCATTCTTTGAAATAATACAACAAAATTTAATTCTTTTTGTGTAATTTCCTATGGTTTTGGATAATTTTTGACCTACAGTTGTGTAATTTTTTGATCTACTGGTGGCAACACTGGATCAACCACTGCCAGAATATCGTGTAAAATGCCAAAAATATTCTTGCGGACTCGTGCAGTCGTATATTAAAGTAAATCGGCCTAATTGCGGTTGTCGTATACGACAAGAAAATTTGTCGTTTTTGCCAAAAGGCATTTTTTGGTACCGCGAGTGTCGTTTTTTTCGGTCAATACACCAAAAACTGTCGTATAAATTTTTGTGCACGACAGCCTCAAAAAACTTTTAAAAAAAGTATTCAAATACATGAAATTAAACATAAAATCACTTTAATATATTAACAAGTTAAATTAAAGAAGACATTTTTTTATTTAAATAATTTTTTTAAAGAAAAATTAAAAAAATTTAACGCTTTGGGTATTTTACAACTTGTGGAAAAACACACTATACTTAAAATGAAAAGTTTCACTCTGACACCTTGATTTTATGAAACAATAATCGTTTTATTATTACAAAATTTTATTTTTTTTTTTTGATCATTTTATGAAAACACCACAAAAATAGATTTATTTAATTTTCTTATATTCTCTGTCGTATATTTTACACAATACCAAAATATAATAAAAACGACAACGAGAACGCCTGCTGTCGTAATACGACAACGACAACCGCAATAAGGCTGAATAAGTCACCCAGGTTGGACGGTATGGAACACAAAATATCCAAAAAATTTTGATAACACGAATTTCAACATGATACATTATTATACACGAATGAACATTCATTAAATAATGAGCATTTTGTGTCGAATGTTCCTTCGTGTGTAAGCAGCTTAAAATCGTAATGACAACATAATTTTTTTTTATATATATAACGATAAAGTTTCTGATGGCATCATATTTGCTTAATCTAATTTTATCGTTAAAAAAATCATATATTTTTGCTTCGATATCGTTAATGATATCATATTTTCAAGGAATAGTGATACAATAACGACAAATTTTTTGGAATACGAAATAAATATTATCGCGCTGCCTGATATGCAGCGATACCGTTATTTCATAAGAAAACGATATCATTAACGTATGTGCATTTTTCTTTATAGTACCTATTATAATACTTATGAATCGTTAACGATATCATTCTCAGACAAACTTATCATCGAAATGCTATCATTACGAATTCCAAACGATATCGTTTGGTTTGTTGGGAATAGACAATTTTCGATGTCAGAAATGTTTTCTATAAGGTATAGTATTGACTAGCCATTGATTTGTTCGACCATGAAACGAATTACATGCAAAACAAAAACAACAAATAAAATTTGTTGTTGTTTAACGTGTGATTTGTTTCATGTTCGCACAAATCCATAGCTAGTCAAGACTATAAGTAAAAAAGTAGAGTTTACAGATGGTGAACGATTTCTAACTAATATTTTCGTAGGTTTGTTAAGGTACCAAATTCAAATGTTCAAGCAACAAAGTCATGACTTATTAAATATAGCAAATTCATATTTTCTTGATATAACATCATAACTTCTTTGCACAAAATCGAGTGCAAATTCGAATTTCTATTATCATGGAATTTCTTAGGCATGCATTTTTTTCAAATTCTGCTAATAACATGAACAAAATTTGACTTACCTTTGTATGTTTTTCATTGTTGATTTAAATAATTTTGTTTTGCATAATATAAAGAACCCTTGAGTTACAACTGCATTACAATTTAAAAAGAGAACAATTTTGTAACAACACTGCAAAACAAAATAAAAAATAGCAAACTTCAAACAAAGTATTTAAAAAACAAATTTAGGATATTATACCTTGTTATATTAATAAAAATATGTATTTTCTTAAATCTAAACCATCTCTATTGTATTGAAAACGCATTTATGTATAATATTTAATTTAAAACTCTTGATAATAAAACAATTATACGCCCAATAGAGTACTTAATTCACAAATAGGTTTAACAGCATTTGGCGAACAAGCTTGACGTACAGACATTTCCCAAGTATCTAATAAATGTGACAATGAATAAAGTTTGGGCAATTTAGCAATACGAGACATTAAAGCATTCTGCACAGCTTTTAAAAAGGCCGTAGCTGAATAATCTTGTTCAGTGAGCGAACATTCAGGGGAAGCCCAAGGATACTCCTCTGTAAGATAAGAGACACAGTTTTATTAAAATTAAATCTTAAAAGCAAAACTTATATCGGCTGACCTGGTATATTAACGCTTACAGGTGGTACACTAGGCAACTTCTTATCATCCAAACAACATATTAGTTTTATAGATTTTATATTATTTTGTGCCGTAGAATCTAAGGTAACCTTAAACTTTTGATCTAGGCGTGCTATTTCACCCTGTAAGACATGCGGTATTTCTATTTCCATCGAAGAAGGTTTATCGGCCATGCGAGACATTTTTGGAGGTGCAGGAGCACAAATATCAGTACCAAATAATAATTCCAAACTGGGACGAAATGTTCTATATAACGTGTGATTGGCTATGGGACTTTGTAGAGTAGTATTTATAACTTCCATTAAAGGATTTGAAGATTTCTGTAAGAGATAAGTTTAAAAATTAGCTGTATTTTCAATTTTATCCAAATCTAATACTTATTCGCTAATATAAGGTCCATTCGATTACTGGATAATTTGTACAATATTGTACACATTTTTACTGGATGGCGTTCGTTTACATAAATACTCAGTAAACAGAAAGAAAAAAAGAGAGAATAAAGTGACAGTTCTATGTTGAGAGTTTTTAAATCTTCTTCATTTTCTTACAAATTTTTACTGGACAAATTTTTGCCAGTAAGAATTTGCAAGCAGAAAAAAGCATATGTTTGTGTTGTAATCAGCTGTGTGTACAAACTTGCAAATTGTTGCAAATTTTATTTTGAGATTAAATCTTGTCTTACGCTCTGTAAGTCTGTACTGAGTAATTCTTACTGAACTTGGCTGCGAAGAGTAATCGAATGGACCTATAATGTGAAAGAAAAATTTAAATGTTTGACAACTGCAATTTTGGTAATTAAATTAAGCTAAATCCAAAACGGATTTATTGATTTTATAAATCCACTTTGGATTTAGCTTAATTCAATTCCTGTGTTCAAATTTTATAAAATCTAATGATTTTTTTTCACATTATATTAGCAAATAAGTATTAGATTTTGATAAAAATATTAAGCTTTGACCCAACAAACATCGATTCAAACCTTTGAGAAAGTTTGAAATTTTTCTTTGTTATCAAAAGTTTATTTCAAATCGAAAAAAAATTTAAAAAATACATTAAATATTTTTAGATTTAAATTTAAAATTTTTGTATTTATTTTAAATGTATTTCTCAAGTTTTTAGCAAATTGAAAATAAAGGTTTGTGAATGTTTCTACCGAATTTAAATTCTACAACTTTTTTTAAATAACAATAAACACAGTGACGGACAATACAATAGAATCAATTACAGTTTTTTCTAATTTTATCCCCGTTGCTTTTATTTTTAAAGATCAAAATAATTATTAAATTTTGTCCCCGAAGAACTGGAAGATGGTCCAGAAAATTGTAGAAAGTGTAGCGTTTATTTTTTCATTTTGCTACTCGTTGTGAGTAAAATTTTGCGAGTACTGATCGCATCTATACAAACTGAATATTGTTGGAAATTATATAAAATTTCCTTAAATCGTGCATTATTTTTATTCACAGATGGTGGCCACATTTAACATGACAGCGCTTTAAATATGAGCAAATTTTTCTTTGTTTTTAGCGATTTTGAAATAAAGTTAACAACACTGAAATTTTAATACAGAAAAGTTTTTATAATCTGATAAGTTTTCTTATCCGATTACAAAAACAAACTTACACCAAATGTTTGTCCTGAATATGAAACAATTTCCATTTTTTCCAAAACCTTTTCACACTTCAATAACGTTTCCAATGGTACTCTCTGCACTGGATTACTTAAGATTTCCAAAAGTTTGTTCATTTTAGTATAACCTTCAGCATAATTACCATCGTTGCCGAACTTTGCAACCATTCTCTTTAAAGGCTCTATATATTTGGTCAATTGTTTGTATTTTTCACGATATAATTGATCTTCTTGTGGATTAAATGGACTATTCTGGGTAACCTGTCCGGGAGTATTTAAAGGAGCACTTGGCGATTGACGCATTTGTTGCCTTTGTTGAGGATTTTGCATTAGTCCAGGCATTTGTGGACTGGATGTAGGTACCAGAGCTGGACTAGGTATCATTTGGGGATTGGGTAATGGTTGACCTGGACCCTGAGGACCACCTGGTCCTTGATTAGATTGTTGCAATTGTTGTTGTTGCTGATTATTGACCACCTGTTGTTGTAATTGTTGCTGTTGTTGTACATTGAGGACACCAGCTGGTGAAACAGTACTAGGTGAAGGACTTTGTCGTAAAAATTGTTGTTGTCCTACTACACCACGATTGACGCCAAACATTTGCTGACCTTGACTCATAGCCATATTGGGATTTTTTTGCATGCCGGGTGGCATATTTAACATTTGATTCATATTACCTTAAATGACCATTGAAGTTTTTGAAAGATATTTAAATTAAATTTAGTTTTAATTTAAATTGATACCAGTAACTTATAGCAAAAAGGTTAGAAAACAAAGAAAATGCAAACCTATCAATTAAAATTTGCTGGAAAAAAAATTATAAAATATGTCTGCAAATAGGAAATTGAATTTTTTTTGGCACATTTTAATTGATAAATTTATATTTTTATTGTTACTACTGATAGTTTTCGTTGTATACTCGATCAGGTCGTTCAGTAGATAGTTGAAAAAACTGTTGACTATCGAACTGAATCATTTGACCTCAGCCATTCTTTCTATACAAAATTCTAAACAAAAAAATTCCTCCGTAAAATTGTAGGTTTTAATATATTTTTTCTACAGACTTTATTATAGTTATTAAAATGAATTTTTTCAATAAAAAATTCTTACAGGTTTTCCTTATATGGTGGTACATTTTTTCTACAGCAAATTTTACAAAATTTAGATCGAAGTTTTACTTAAGGAAAAGCCCATCGGATTTAAAAACCCCCATATTTCAATAAACGAAAAATCCTATAATGGAAATTTTTAAGTTTTTATGTTTTATGCATTTTTTGTAGACATTTTAGAGAATACAAATATTTTTCAATTCTGAGACTACATTCGAAAATATTTTAGAAAATAGAAAACTCCAATTCCGAAACTTATTGTAAAGAGATTTTAAACCTAACCATTTTTTGTTCTGAAATTTTTCGTAGACTTTGGAAGCCGAAAATACGTATTCTGTATTGCTGGTCTTATCGAATTCTTTCAAATATTTTTATTCTTTGTAATTTACTTGTAAAAATTGTATCATCTTTCTTTGATTTGAAAATAATTTAAACAGAAAGTGATATTAATTTATGATCTAGAGTCAAACTAACAGACCATTCATTTACTTAAAAATAAGAGATCAACTAAAATATTCCCCCATTCAATTGACAGTTACTTTCGTCAAAAATATATGGGAAACAAAAGACCATTTTCGTAGAACATAAACTGGGGCTAAATTTTGTATCTTTTGTAAAAAGAATTATAAAAAAAATTATTTTTGAAACTAAAAGGTGTAATTAATTTTTAAATCAAAAAAAAAAAAAAATTGTTGTGTAGAAAAATGTTTGGAATCTGAATAGAATTCAGTGAAATCATTTCGCGTTTGTCCTACAATTTATTGATGTTGTTTTAAAATACGGAAAAAGATTTTTTCCTACTAGTCTGCACTCACCTTGAGGTCCAGCTGTATTTGGCATACCACCCGGTTGTCCCTGTGGTCCAGCATTACCAACATTATTAGGATGCATAGGTCCTCCGGCACCAACACCACCAGGTTGATTTTGTTGCATATTTGGAGGTATGCCCTGCATGCCTTGACTTGGTCCTGAATTGGGTCCACCCACATTCATAGGACCCGGGCCACCTTGATTCATACGAGCATTCATCATCTGATTTAATTGTGAATGTTGCATGCCCATTTGTTGCATTTGCTGTTGTTGCATTTGATTGGGTAACTGTTGAACATTCATGGCATTGACGTTAACGACAGGGCCACCTTGCATTTGGCCACCAGCATTCATTTGCATTTGATTGGGGCCCACAGGACCACTTGAGCCAGGACCCATGGGAACACCCGAACCAGGGCCACCCATTTGACCCATTTGTCCCGGCATACCTTGAGGACCGCTGGGTCCAACGCCCGGACCACCTGATGGGCCACCCATTTGTTGGGCATTACCCACCATTTGTTGATTTGGACCACCACCGGGACCACCCATAACATTCATTTGAAGACCACCTGGACCACCCATTTGTGTCATCATTTGTTGTTGTCCCGGTCCTCCACCAACAATATTGCCTTGTTGTTGCCCCGGTCCCGCAGCCCCCATATTCATTTGCGGTCTAATACCTTGCATTTGCTGCATTTGTTGTTGTCCTGGACGTTGTTGATTTAGTGTTTGTAAAAGATTTGAAGCGGGTACGGGGCCGCCAGGACCAGCTCCTTGCTGAGGATTTGGCCCACCAGGCATAGACATCATTTGAGGATTACGGTTACCTTGGCTAGCTAAATTTTGCAGAGCATTTAAAGGATCTTGCATCATATTCTGTTGACCCATTTCCGCATTAGGTGGTGGAGCTTGTTGGGGTCGTCCTAAAATACAACAAAATAATAAAAATATTTCTACTTAAAACCGCCAGCAATGTTTTACTTTGCGACAAATCTTTAAAATGCATAAACAATTTAGCCACCAATCCCAAATATTCATCTTTCGATTTAGACTTTTTAAAAATATGATTTTCCATAACACTTGCGTTTTTACTTCCATCTTGTCCCGTGTTCTGTAACATATCATTGCTAAAATTTTAAACATTTCAATTATTGCTTCCAAAATACATTTTTTGCAGATATTTTTGATTTGTTGTTTCTACTTACATTTTTGCGATTACATTTTGGCGAAATTTTTGTGACTGCCATTCTTCCGTCATTGTTTATACAATTATTTAATATTTTTTTTATTTTAATTTGGTGTATGGCAAAACAATTTAAGTACCAGTTTATTTATTTTATTTTTTAAACACTTCCTCCAGAGATACAAGTCGACGCAAAATTATCGGCGGCGGCAGTTTGTTTATGCGGCCAATAGACCACTCAAATCACTTGCACAATACCGAGTTTGTGCAAGTTAATTGAACAGTGTAAGGCCAGATTTGCGTGCTTGCATAAGTCGTTTTTTAAGCTGCCTACACACTAGGGAACATACTTAGAAAAAGAGAGCATTTTTTGTGAATGTGTGAGTGAGTTTGTGTGTGTGTGCGTGTTGAGAGCGTGCATTTCGTGTTTACAAAATTTTTTGATATTTTTTGTTCCCTCAACCATGTTCCCTAGTGTGTAGGCAGCTTTAGACTTGAGTAAAGGCTGAGTTACCCAACCGTAAACGTATCTGTAACGAATCAGCTGTTTAGAAACCACAAGAAGAAATGTACACGAATGGTTACTAACACGTAAATGTAAACGTAATTGCCGGATCATTCTGTTGAATAAAGAAAATTGATTCAAACAACAACTAAGAAATAAGAATTAACAAATAAATGGCAAAATTTAGAATAAAATATAAAGCTGCCTACACACTAGGGAACATACTTGAAAAAAGAGAGCATTTTTTGTGAATGTGTGAGTGCGTTTGTGTGTGTGTGCGTGTTGAGAGCGTGCATTTCGTGTTTACAAAATTTTTTGATATTTTTTGTTCCCTCAACCATGTTCCCTAGTGTGTAGGCAGCTTAAAACCACATGAAATAGATGCTAATGTCGTTTACGGTAATCTATAAGTGTACTTTTTAGCTACGGCACGGTATAGTTACATCACATTTACGTTTACGGACCCATAATCCGCCCTTAAAAATCAAAACAATTTTTATTTCATAATATTTTAGAACTTGTGCAAGTCTTTTGTGCAGTGTATGGAGAAATTAGCACGAAAAAATTAGTGAAAAACACATTGAAAACATGAAAATAAAGTTTTGTTTGTGACCTACTCCAATAAAAAACTAAAAATAATGAATTGTCTGGCATTACGTATTCTTTATTTAATTAAAATTTTAAATCTATTTTCACGATTGTTTTTTGTTTATATTTACATCAGCTGTTTTTTTTTTTTTTAATAATAAATACAGCATTTATTTACTTCAAATTACATAACCAAAGCCCTGGGGGCCATTTATGATTAATAAAAGTTACTACAAAAAAATAATTTAAATAAAGATAATAAAAATAAATAATTAGGTTGTTCATAAGGGGTGTGCTATCTGTTGTATCGTTGTATCGTCCTAACAAAAAACAGAGTTGTTAAAATTTTTATTTGTGTTTAACAACGATTTTCTATTCAGTTTTCTATCTGTTAGCACACTCAAACATAGGACAGTAAACATACGTAAAAATTAGGTTGTTCATAAGGGGTGTGCTATCTGTTGTATCGTTGTATCGTCCTAACAAAAAACAGAGTTGTTAAAATTTTTATTTGTGTTTAACAACGATTTTCTATTCAGTTTTCTATCTGTTAGCACACTCAAACATAGGACAGTAAACATACGTAAAAATGTTTTATCGTGCTATTCTCAAATGTTGTATTTTTTCAATTTAAATTTTAACAACTCTGTTTTTTGTTAGGGCGATACAACGATACAACAAATAGTACACCCCTTGTGAAAACCCTTAATGTTTTATCGTGCTATTCTCAAATGTTGTATTTTTTCAATTTAAATTTTAACAACTCTGTTTTTTGTTAGGGCGATACAACGATACAACAAATAGTACACCCCTTGTGAAAACCCTTAATAATAAAAATAAATAATAATAAAAATAAATAATAATTAAATAAATAATAATTAAAATAAATAATAATTAAAATAAATAATAATAAAAATAAGTAAAAAAACTATCATATAAAAAAAATACTGAAAACATTATCTTGAATAATATAAATAGATATTCAAATGAAAATAATACAATCACCAGATTTTCCTAAGTGCAGCGATAATAAAAAAAGAAAAGGTCGAGAGATAAAAATAGTAGCACAAATAAAAAGCTATAACTCATGAATAGCAACATAATCCTTAAGCTTTCGCCTAAAGACCTGGGGTGAAAAAGCAAAACCTCTCAGGTATAGAGGTAGATCGTTCCATATTCTTGAAAGCCTAATCTGAAATGATCGCTCGAACATAGTAGTATGTGTTGGATAAACCAAAACAAATGGACAAATTTTTTCCCGTTATTCTGCTGACGATTAGTTTTTGGGCAAACAAATTAATGTCTCGTCGAGACTCAGAGTTAACCCCCCGTTTCCACATGCAAGTGCAAGTTCGAAAAACTCAATACACTCACACTTTTTCACTAATACTATCACACTTATACGACTTGCGGCTCAACTTGCAAGTAAATTTTGAAGACAGTGGATTTTTGATACTTGCGGCAAGTGAAATGACAGAATAAAGAAAACAGTGTTGCCTGGTATTGTTTTCTATTAATTTACTAGTCTTTGGTAAAGTAAAAGTTGTAATACAACTGATTTTGTATTTATTTGTAAAAAAAAGTAAAAAAAGAACACAACGGCATATCTTAATGGTAATTTAAAATATCATTTTAAAAGTAAAAAAAAAAAAAAAAATTGTTAAGAACAAATTTTTTTCCAGCTTTGTTAGAATATTGAATACTTGGCAATACTGGAGTGCTATTTTGTGACAACCTATGCCTTCGACATTTTAAAAATGAACTTGCCGCAAGTAGTGTGGACACATGTAAAATTTTCATGTTTTTTCGGTAATTTTCGCTGATAATACGTATTCTTAACTTTCAATCATTTACTTGCATGTGGAAACGGGGGTTAAACTCACAAATAATATGTGCGTTCCCGTACGTTACCGCGGGTACCCGCGGGAACCCAAAACAGCCCAAACAACAACAATTTACACGCAATTTTGAGTACGGGAACGCCTTTGGGCTAGTTTGTGTAACTTCGGTAAAGTACGGGAACAGACATAATATGTCGTCAGCATAATATGTCTGTTCCCGTACTTTACCGAAGTTACCCAAACTAGCCCAATGAAATTTGGACCTATGTTGGCCCAAGGACGAACAAGTTTGATTTTGGTGAACATCGGTCCATGTTTAGACCTAGTGCCCATATAAGGGTCCTACCAAAATTATACTGTTTATACGCTGCAGGTCGCAAATATTAAGATATTTTGATGAAATTTGGCACACAGACCTATGTTGGCCCAATAACGCAGCCTATTGATTTTGGTGAACATCGGTCCATGTTTAGACCTAGTGCCCATATAAGGGTCCCACGAAAATTATATTGTTTATACGCTGCAGGTCGCAAATATTAAGATATTTTAATGAAATTTGGTACAAAGACCTATGTTGGCCCAGGGACGAAGCCTATTGATTTTGGTGAACATCGGTCCATGTTTAGAACTAGTGCCCATATAAGGGTCCCCCCAAAATTGGCTTGGTTACAAACTGCAGGTCGCAAATATTAAGATATTTTAATGAAATTTGGTGCGCTGACTCACATTATAGAAAATTTTGACACAAGCCCCATTTTAACCCATTCGAATTTCGGATCCAAACAATACACCAGACTGGTGTAGGGTATTGTAGAGTCGGCATGCCCGACTTTAACCTTTTTACTCGTTTTTACTTATTTTTATTATTATTTATTTTTATTATCTTTATTTAAATTATTTTTTTGTAGTAGCTTTTATTAATCATATATGGCCCCCAGGGCTTTGGTTATGTAATTTGAAGTAAATAAATGCTTTATTTATTAAAAAAAAAAAAAAAGAGTAAAGGCTACAAAGACCTTAAGCAAATTGGACAAAATTTAGATGGGAGTTCAAACAACGGAAATGAAAATTTGGAGTATTCATTAAAAGAGATATTGATTTTTAAATACGCTTCACTGAATTCCGTCAATTTTTTTTTTTTTTTTTTTTTTTTTGTAATTTTAACAAATTTAACGTAAATTTTTTAGTTTTTGTGGTAAATTTTTTGAAGTTTTTAAGGCACATCTACACGAGAGAGAAAATTGCTAGAGATAGAGCAAAAAACACCTCTAAATAGCTTAAATCATTCACAATAGAGCTAATTAGAGGTGTTTCTTGCTCTATCTCTAGTAGATTTCTCTCTCGTGTATATGTGCCTTTAAAGTTGATTTTTAGAGCTACTTTTTTATGTTGTCCTATTCATAGAATATTGGGAAGTTTTACTTTTTTTTGCGTATTTCAATAAAAAAAAAACAAGATTCAAAGAATTATTTACAAACAAAATTAAATTATAAGCAACAATAAATGCACAAACAAGGATTAAAGATACAAATGGGACGACGTATCTAGTAAATACATGTCGATGACAAAAATGGCGATTTGGAAGAATTGATTATAATGCCGACAGAAGTTTTATTATGATAAATGGTCTGAAATTTAAAAGTGTTTTTAATGAATTCTATTACTTCTGTACCGGTATAAATTAACAAAATATGATAAAAATTAAAAAAAAATTAAAAAGAAATTATTAAAAATTCCAAAAGTTTAGTTATTAATAACCAATTTTGATTTCAATTGGATTAATTGCACTAGTTTTAAAATTGGCTAAAATGCAGTTTACTAACGAAATTCAACAAAAACCAAATTTAGCAGATTAAATTTGGTTTACCATCTTTTTTTTCTTATTTTTACTAAAGGTACTCATTATTTTGTCCAAGGATTTTTTGAATGCTTCACTTGCCAAATCGATTAACTACACTTTCAGAATTTTATAAAACTTTAATTTCAAAACACTTTATTGACGCCTAACTGTAAAATATTCAAAACAAGTTTATCTGATAATAAATATTAATACTACTAAACGACAAAATTTATAATTTAACAAGAATTCAAAAAAACAATATTTACTATTTTCTCATTTCTCTCACTGAGACTCATTAATTTTTCGTTATGGAGTTAATCGATTTGGCAAGTGAAGCATTCTGTTATTGATTTCTTTTAAAGCAAGACTAATTTTATAAAACGCAGCGCCTTGTGTTGCGTCATTTTGCATAAAACTTATTTTTGTAACAACAAGTTTGTATTTTTTCTTATTGTTTATATGTTTTATATTTCATATGTTGTATTTCGTTTTTATTTCATATGTTGTAAGAAAACAAAATAGCAAAAAAAAATATATATATATTTGACTGCGAGCCATTAAAAAAATATATGCGGTAGTAATGTTTTAAAGTTAACAGGGTAACAGTTGCTCCCGATGGAAGAAACTTTCACAACACAAAAATGTTAACGATGATTTTAACGTAAAATATAAATAAAACCGTTAAAATTCTGGATTTTCGCTAGAAGCGATAAGATCTCCAGTTTGAAAAGTATCATAGTTAGATACTGTTAAAGATATATTAATTTCTTTCGGTTCCTCCGTATTTAAATATTCTGAATTAATAGTCATGGACTCAGTGTTAACATTAAATAAGGATTGTAGACTATATGAATTGTTTGCCACAGTTGGCAGTTTTACTTGGGTGTTGGAAGGAATATCGATGACAGCATCAGAAGCGATAAGATCTCCAGTTTGAAAATTATCATAGTTAGATACTGTTAAAGAAGTATTAATTTCTTTCGGTTCCTCCATATTTAAATATTCTGAATTAATAGTCATGGACTCAGTGTTAACATTAAATAGGGATTGTAGACTATATGAATTGTTTGCCACATTTGGCAGTTTTACTTGGGTGTTGGAAGAAATATCGATGACAGCATTAGAATCTTCCTCTGAAAATACAAGTTCCGCTTCAGTTGTCGTAGAATTTAAAACTACTACCCGATTGAATTGCTCTTCCATCGGTTCATTTATTAAAGATTGATTATTTTCATTTGTATCAGCGTCAGCTGTTCTATCTGCTTGCTTTTGTCGTTCCTTTTCCTTTTGTTTTTCTTTATATTCCCATACATTTAATGATAATATACTATCCTTCAATTCCCATTCCCAATACTTTCTTCGTAGTTCCGCAATTTCCGCATCACTATAAACTTTTTTCGCCTTTGCTATATTTACCCCTTTTTTCAACATTTTCAGTCTTTTTATATTGTTCCATTTTTGGTAACGTCCTTCTTCTTCAAATAATACACGATAATCATTGACCAAATTCCATTTCCACATATCAACCCGACATTTACGTTTTAAACATAACTTGATTAGTTCTTCGTTTGTGAATTTTCTGGCCAAATCGTCTTCGGTAGTTTCCTGGATTATAAAAAAGTAAAGAATTATATCAGAGATTATATCTTATATATCGTCGCCTTGTTAGTGGTATGCGCCATATGCCAAAAACTCTAATACTATTGTACATTTATACCAAAGAACGGTTTGAGTGACTTATTTTATGCTTTTGAATGCTATCACAAAAAATTAGCATGTTGTCAATACACATCATTTCAGTAAAGCAATACAGACACAATTGAAAAAAGTGAGTATGACGAAAGCCATGCATTACATTGCATATCTTCTGTTAATCTTACCTAACACCCACAAAAGCAACGAATACAAAACGATTAGCGTGAATAAAAAACGATTGCTACGAAGTCTCAAATGTTGATTGTATAAAAATTAAAAAAAATTTTCTGTGAAATATTTCAGAATATTTTTGGTGTTTATTTTTTTCACTTAAACATGAACGGTGGGTCTCATACTGCAGGTTTAAACTTAAGTTAATAGTTAAACCAAAAATTTGTTGTTGTTTTGTGTACATTTTTTTTTGACATTTTCTTTTGTTTATAGTTAAGTTAAACCTACAGTATGAGACCCACCGTAACAAAATGAGAAAACATGAAATATGTATATTTAAATAAAAAAACATCATTTATTTTTTCTAAAATTTCTTCACACTGCATTTTTCAAAATACTGCAACAGGTCAACGAATACTAAACGAATGTTGTGATTGATTTTACTTTTTTAATGCTTCATCACTTCATTTCGTTACTTGACATGTAGTGGCATTATAAAAATACTGCGTAAAAACCACCTATCAAAAACAATAAATGTATATAATAGCAATAGCATTAGTTATTGTTGTTGAATGAATACTTGGCAAAAGTAATGAATGGTATGAATGCACAATAAAAACGAATGCACTCAAACCGTTCTCTGATTTATAACTGAGCAAAAACTACCTGTTTTTTTGTGTCTTGTAGTTTTAAACTTGTCAAAACGCATTCAAAAAAAAAACAAGCAAAAACTAGTTTTGTACAAAAACTAGGTGGTTTTTGCTTAATATAAATGTAGTAATTAGTACTTAGGGTGGCCATTAGTACTGATTTGATCAGTACATGTTCTGATTTTTGATTATGTGTACTGATGAAAAAATCGTGTACTGATTTTTTGATATTTGTACTGATTGTACTGATTTTCAACATTTCAAAAAATTTTTTGTTTCAATAAGAAAAAATCAAAATTAAAATATTATTGAGTTCCCATTAAATCTAATAAAATTTATGTCTAAACTGAGTTCATTCAATATTTAACCAAATCTAGTAAAATCATTGAACTGCAGTAGTTAATTAAATCGCGTTTAACTGCAGTAATGGGTTAAGAATTAATTCAGTATTAATAGTTCTTTTTATCAATTCACTGACGAATGAGTTCATCTTTTATAAATCAAAAAAAGAATTCCCTCAATTTATAAAGCGTTTAGTGTGAACAGAAAACTTTACTCAACCGTTCAAAGATTTAAAAAATATTTTTCCGATTTAAAAAAAATCTTCCCTTTACTGACTTCAAACGAATTTTTTCCTTTTTTACCATTCAAAGATTTCAAACGTACAAAGATTTTTCCTTTCAGTGATTTAAAAACATTTTCCTTTAGTGACTTCAAATGAATTTAAAATCAATTTTTAGACAAAATAATTTTCCATTCAAGTACTTGGTTGTGGCAACCGAAACGGTTAACAGAGCAGTTGTCAGTTATCTGGGTGTTGAAAACTTCATCATAAGCCGAAGATCTTTCGTAGAAAAAAAATCTGTATGTGAATATTTCGAAAGGAAAATTAAATAGAATCTCTGTATTTTTCGATAGAAAAAAAGTTAATAAAACCTTAAAATTGTCTATAATACTACATTTACACTTAACCAAACATTAGTATATTTTAAAAACAACTTGCATTTACGTGTTGAATTCCATACAAATTTTGAATCAAAAACTTAAATATTTTAAAACTACTAATTTTTCGTTGTAGTTTAAATTCATTTTAAAACATTTTTAATTATCTAGTCTTTATGCCAGAAAAACTAGCCATAATCCGAACGTTCTTCCATTGCAGAAATCAATCAGAAAATTATCGTAGACAATGTTATTTATTAGTGACAACTGAAATTCGCTAGCGTAATAAAAATTCAGTCGTATTAAAAGTTTTGATGCAGCAACCGAACCATTCAATTGGAAACATTTTTTTTTTAGTTATTATTGTGTTGGAGTACTCCAATCTGTAGCAAATTTAGTTTTCTTCTCTTTCATACTAAAGGTGCGTTTACAATGATGGAGTACTCCAATCTGTAGCAAATTTATTTTTTTTCTCTTTCATATTAACACATTATTGTATTTTACTATCTCTTTTTATTCCACTCCAGAGTAAAACCTGTTTGACTCTGGAGTACAGATTTGCTGCACTCTAGAGCTTACATTGCTCTGTTAAGTATTTAACATGACAAATATACCTAAAAAAACACATCACTAATTTGTTCACATCTCTAATTGTCAACAAATTAAAAACAATTTTTTTAAATAAACAAAATAAACCGAAATTTTTTTAATAAACTATATAAAAGGTATTAAAAAAATTAAATACGAAAATAAATTGCGGTGGTGGCATATACTATGCGAAAATATAATGTACATAAGTATTGAAGTGTCATCAATTTTTGAAGTAACTTATAGTCTTCACTAGCCATGGATTTGTGCGAACATGAAACGAATTACATGCAAACCAAAAGCAACAAATAAAATTTGTTGTTGTTTCACGTGTGATTTGTTTCATGTTCTTACAAATCCATGGCTAGTCAAGACTATAAGTAACTCTACTCTGTATTTTGAACAGTTAACATTTCAGTCTGTGCTACAGAGTAGAGTCACTCTATCATTGTAAACGCGCCTTAACAGTTTTGTATATTTTGCTATCTCTTTTTATTCCACTCCAGAGTAAAACTTGTTTGACTCTGGAGTACAAATTTGCTCCACTCTAGAGTTAACATTGGTCTGTTAACTGTTTAACATGACAAATATACCTAAAAAAATACATCACTAATTTGTTCACATCTCTAATTGTCAACAAATTAAAAAAAAAATATTGAAAATAACAAATAAAAACAAATGATACAGCGCCAACTAGATCAATCGGTTGCGGTGGCTAAATGAATAAATTGCAACGGCGGCTTAAAGCTGGCTGTGAGCCAAAAGCTGATCGGCTAGCCAGCCAACTTTACTTATAGTCTTGACTAGCCATGGATTTGTGCGAACATGAAACGAATTATATGCAAAACAAAAACAACAAATAAAATAACGGTAAAAAAAAAAGAAAATTAAAAAATATATACTATTTCTAGATTTTTATCGTGTAAAAAACATAATCGACGGCGGTGGTAACAAAAAATTAGACGGCGGCTCGGCTTAGCCGGTTTAAGCTACACATCGCAGATCTCAAAATAACAGCTGTCAACTCACTGTCACTTAACCCGGTGTCTTCAAATGCAATAAATTATATGATATGAAATGTCAAAACCATTGCAGCGAAACGTCAAAATGATATCAATTGCAGAGTGGTGGAGAACACTTGACCATTTCATGGATAAGAAATATCATAGATTTTTCTTCGAAAAACACCAAATTTTATGGAACATTAATGTTTACCGACAAATAATAAAAAACTAAACACTTTTCCATTCATTTTTACCAAATTTTTTGTTGTTTTTCTATTACCTAATTAAAATGAAAACTAAAAGTGACATTTGATCTCTGGCATCATTGCAAGATCCGATGGCATGTCAGCGATATCATATTGCAATAAAATTGAAATTGAGAGTCTTCACTTGAGATGAGAGCATTTTGACAATTGCTTGCTATCATTTTATTGCATGTCAAGACACTAGGTAACGGATAACAAAAATTCTGTTTTCAACAGGTTCATCCGGCACGGCACGTTACATTACAGACAAACTAACGACTCAAATGCTTTTTCATAGAACAAAAACAAATCACCTGATTCGTCACGGTACGTTACGTACAAACTAATTATACCTTAATGGAGCATTAAGGCAGAGATACAAGTCGAGTGGCGCAAAGTCGATAAGCCGCCGCCGCCGACTTTTTTTTACTAGTCGAGCCGCCGCCGACGTAACCGGCTGGTTTCGGCTTATATTTGCTAGCTGGTCAAATCCGTTTAGCTGATATATTTCTTTTATATTTTTTTACAATAATAAAAAAATTAGAAATAGGAAAATTGACAATATTTTTTTACAGTCGGAAAAACGTTGTGAACAACGAATTTAAAAAAACAGCTCTTTGTTCACCTAAATATAAAAATCTTTGAGACAATTTTATCATCAGACTGAAAAATAATTTCATTATTTTATTTAATTAAACTTAATTTTTAATACTCTAAGACCGCCGAATTGCGGGCAATTTCATGTTTCAACTTTGACCCAAAATGGGGGTTTCCAACAAAACATTTTTTTTCTTTCTATTCGAAAAAAAATCGGAGCTATGCCCCTAAACTCGTTCCAAAAATTACACACAACAGCAAAAATATTTTCGTTGTTGTTGCTCTGTGTATTTCAAATTTCATTTAGATACTAGGTAAAGTCTGACACCAATTTTAGAGACTATTGTAACAAATTTTCTTACCAACATTTTCATGAACATGTTTTCGACATTGGAATAACATTCATTCTCTTTACTATTTTCACCCATATTTCATTAAATACTTTTATTTTTAACTTGTCTGCAAATTTTTCAAGCGCGCTTCTGTCTAGAGTTGTTAAAGTATTGATTATTCCGGTACTCAGTACTCAATACTGTTTTTTTTTTTTGAGTACTCAATACTAAAACGGTACTAGATACACACAGAAAAAAACTGGGAGAATATTATCTAAAGCGGAGAATACACAAGGGAACATAGAGCAGGGAACAAAAAATATCAAAAAATTTTTTAAACACGAATTGCACGATGTCAACACGCACACACACACAAACACACACACACACATTCGCAAAAAATGGGAATTTTAACGAATGTTCCCTCGTCTATACTCCGTTTAAGAGCTATGTAATTATACAACTACATAATTTTCAAGTTAGTTTTACAAAGTTCTAGTGAAATATCCATTTTTGTAAAATATATACAATCCTTGCAAAATATATACATCTGTAGTGGAAAATATCCGAAAAATTACATATATTTTGCTAGAAATTTGTAAAATTTACTTTGAACTTATATACACGAAAGAAATTAGCGTATGTTATATTATACAAATGCTCCTTGCAGGAGTAAAAGGAACAAATATATATATTTGTATAATATATATATCTATATATATATATTATACAAACAATCTTGGTAAAAACGATTTCCTACAGAAAAAAATAGTTTTCATTAGCTTAGTTTAAATCAAACCCCTAAATTTTTATATAAATTACCTAAAAACATAATTTTTTATTGGTACATTATAAATTATTTTGTACATTATGTTAAATCACTTTCTTTTCTTATCTATTTAAAAAATTGTCAATATTTAGTTATATTATGGGAAAATGATAAAAAATTTTATGTATAAGGCCCAAAATAAACTTAGGAAGTTTTACAATTCATTTATTTGTTGCCAGATGTTTGTAAAATGTGTTTAATTCCTAAAAATAGCATTAAAATTGCCAAAGTTGAAAATTGTTAAAAAAAAATAAAGAAGATAAAACAATATGGCGAAAAGTAGATGCCAAAAGTGAAAAAAGTTAGAAACATGTAAAATAATATAAAATTTTATTTTAAATGTCATATGGAATTGTCCGTGGGTAAAATAAGGCTAATGGACAATCTCAAACGGATATGGCTTTATCTTCACATAAGACACAACTATCGGTGTGTTTATAAATCTATCGTCCACGTTTTCATCAATGGGTTCACCTATAACTTTTCGGTTAATAAAACTATTGTATAATAGTATAATAATTTTTTATTGCTATATATGCAAATTTTCTTAAGGCACATTTACACGCGAGATAAAATTGCTAGAGACAGAGCAAAAAACACCCCTAATATGATTAAATCATTCACAATAGAGCCATTTAGAGGTGTATTTTGCTCTATCTCTAGTAGTTTTATCTCGCGTGTAAATGTGCCTTTATAAAACTTACAAAGAATTGCTAAAAATCTTGAAACTCCTTCCTTTCTTGAAAACAATTCGCAGCGCAAATTATTCCATTAGTGCGAATCCACCTTTAAAACTAAAAGTTATTATTTCTAAAGGCGTTATTTGAATTTAATAGACAGGACGATTTGAAAAGGTCGCAAAAAATAACTTTGGCCTTATGAAGATTGTAGTTTTCCAATTAATGTGAAACAATTTGTGCCTTTTAAATTTGTATTACAATTTTACACAGTTTCAAATAGCAAAACGGGGGAGAAAAGCTAAAAAATAATAAAAAAACTTCTTTTATTTATTGAGGAAGTGGAAAACATGAGCTTATATAAATTTTAGGACAAATTTTTAGATCTTTCCTACTAAACTTATTGTCAAAAATTATGACTTTTTTAGGACAGAGAGAAAATAGAGAATTCTGCAAAAAAAAAAACTGTCTTGAAATAATTTCAACATTTTCGTTTCGAAAAAATAAATTTTTTCGATAATATTCCACTAATGTATGTCATAGCAACGACAAAGTCAATAAACCCTAACTAAAGGAGGGAATCAAACATTAAGGGTCATATGCATAATCACTTTGAACATTTTTAAGTGACTTAAAATAAATCTTCCATACAAAATTCATTTTATAAACGTGTTATAAGGTTTTCAAATTATTATGAATCGGCACTTAAATATTTTGAATAATTATTGAACAAATGAAGAAAATTTATTAGAAATTTTCACCTTATAAATATTCGAAAATGTCGAATTATTCGACATGAAAAAACCGGTTAGTCGAATAATTCGAAAACCGCCCTTTTTCAAAAACCGCTTTAAAAAACCCGGAAATATAGAAAAAAAAACGGTTTATCGAATAATTCGGAAACCGGTTTTGACAACTCTAGTAGTAATCAGTAGTTGTTGTTTTTAACAGTAATTACAGTTTTTTTTCTATAGAAAAATGCAAAACAACTTTTATGACGGTTATTTAAGAAAACAACTAACGAAAAGTACTGTAATTTCGTGACAGTTGTTTAAAGCATTTATTTTTAATATCATAATAAACAACTACCAAAATAGTAATTTTACAGTAAACAGTTATTTTTGGTAGTTATTTAAAATATAAAAAATTTCGTTAAATTTTTTTTAATTTTAAAAATTCTTGTTTAGTTTATATTTGTTATTTTTGATATATTTCTAGTTTGCAAATAAAAATCAGAAACTTGTATTGTATCTCCAATGCATAAAAGCATAATAACTGGAGAACGGTTTGGAATTTTTACTTCTAATTTTAAATAGGCTGAAGTAATGACACATATTTTTATAATCGAAAAAAAAAATTATTTTTTTCTTATTAAAATATACTTTTGTAAACAAAAAGAATTGACTGTAAAAACAGTAGTTTTTTCCGATTTTGTCAGTTGTTTTGAAATTTTTGTAGTAAAAATTTATCAGTTAATTTTACGACATTGGTAGTTATTTTTAATGCATTTGTTAGTTATTTTGCAACAGTTAATAATAACAAAAGTTTTAGTTATTTTAAAGGTAAAATACCTTTGTCGCCTTTTTTAATTGCATATATGTACCTTTGTTTTAACCGTCATTTTCAGTAGATTCTATCGACAAACTTTTGTGAGTGTGAGAACAAATTTTTTACATAAAAATATATAAGAAAAAATCAGTCTTTGTTCTGACTATAAGAGTGGCCCTAATTATTACAACTTTTAAATAAGAAAATAATTGTACAAGAAGAATGTCCCAAAATTTGTAAGGTTTCCAATAAGAAAATTTAAAAATAAAAATTTTAAATTTTTAAAAAATGAACAATTAACGAGAAAACTTTCTCCATGGATTCCTTCCTTCCTGCGTCAAAAGTCGCCATAAATCCAAATCCCGAAAAAACCTTATTATTACCCAGTAATGAGTTTTCTGAGAAAATAAAATAATTAACGAGAAAACTCTCTCCATGGATTCCTTCCTCCCAGCGTCAAAAGTCGCCATAAATCCAAATCACGAAAAACCTTATTATTATTAATGAGTTTTCTGAGAAAATAAAATAGGTAATCTTTTCTATTATATTTTAGCTAGCATGTCAATTGAGGTAACTCCCTACAAAACATTCATTACAGAGAGAATTTTTCTCGACGAGTTTTAATGAAATTTTTCATTAAACTAATGAAGTTTTCTTCACAAAATTGATAAAAAAATATATTTTATTACACTATTTCATACAGTGTATGATACTTTTAATAAATAAATGAAATTTTTCACAACATTTTATAAAATTCCATTATTTAATGAAAAGTTTCAAGGGACGAGTTCCAGTGAAACTTCATTGGTTTTATGCAAAACCTCATTAATATCCAGCATTCTTAAAAGTAATGAATTTTTTTGAATTGAAATATTTTTTATTTTGTATATTAAATTAAACATATTTTTATTACTATTACACTTAATTAACAAATAGTAGTTTTTGAAAACTACAATATGCAATGATTTTTAATTTGTCTATATTTTATTTGAAATAATACGAAAAAACCAAGGTTGGTTACCGAAACGAATAACAGTATGGGTAACGATAACTGTATCGGATTTCGTTTGTTTAGGTAACGGTAAAGGTAACGGTATTTACGACTGTTTCGGTAACGGTATACCGAAACAGCAATACCGGTACGTACCGGTATTAAAAATTATGTTAAAAACCAGGCACCCGATATTAATAAAAAAAAATCACTTGTGTACAAAGGAATTTATTTTTCTTGATGGATATTTTGTTTTCATCAATTTTTAAATTTTTTGTTTTCTTTTCGAAAATAAAATTTAAAAAATATCCGTACTGATATTTTCAGGAAAGTTGAGAATTATTTTTATTTTTGTATTGAGGAAAGAACAAAAAAAAAAACGTTTTATTTTGAATTGAGGAAAAAACAAAAAAAAAAAACGTTTTAAAACGTTTTTTTTTAGTTTTTTCTGATTACAATTACATACAAATTTTGTAAAAATTCTTAAAACAACATTCATATGGACACATTTCTGCATCCAATGATATATACCTTTGCGCAGGCACCCGATATTAATACTTTTAAAACGTTTTATTTTGTTTTTTACTCAATAAAAAAAATCACTTGTGTACAAATGAATTTATTTTTCTTGATGGATATTTTGTTTTCATCAATTTTTTTATTTTTTGTTTTCTTTTCGAAAACAAAATTTAAAAAATATCCGTACTGATATTTTCAGGAAGGTTAAAAATTATTTTTATTTTTGTATTGAGGAAAAAACAAAATAAAACGTTTAAAAACGTTTTTTTTAGTTTTTTCTGATTACAATTACATATAAATTTTGTAAAAATTCTTAAAACAACATTCATATGGACACATTTCTGCATCCAATGATATATACCTTTGCGTTATTAAAAAGTAATAAAAATTTCCGCCGGAAAGACTTCTACAAAGCATGATAGGCTGAATAATTTTGTGCAAATGACAAACTGTGGTTATTAAAACAATAGTAGAGTTGGGCTTAATCGTTCTTTTTGGTGACTCGGTCATATCGTTTAATAAAATTCATTGAACTAGTTCGTTCAAATCGTTCAATCGTTCTTTTTTGTTATCGTTCGTTTTTGTCATGAGCTGTGTCTGAACAACGATTCGTGAACGGTGTCGTTCGTTCGACAATTTATTGGCGCACTACATGTTACATGTTCATATTAATTTATTGTGCATAGACTAATAGTGTCAGAAAATTACAATTTTATTAAAAATTTGAAATTATTAAGAATAATATTTAATTCTGTAATAAAATTAATAAGAAAGGGATACAAATTTTCTATGACTAAAAAAAAGAACGAAATGAACGATTGAACGAAAAGAACGAATGATGGTGAACGATGTCATATCGTTCGAAGAACTGAACCGTTCAAATGAACTAGTTCGTTCATGAACGACACAACTCTAAACAATAGGATTTGTGAGTAACTAACCACAAAAACTGCACCTAAAAAATTTAAAAATAATGGCGGGACGCGAAAAATCGCTTTATGGTACAAAAAATTAATTTTGATATTTAATCAGCGATTAACATTCTGCAAGCAAATATATTGATGCAAAACTATTCCTTTTTGCAAAATTTTTTTTCGTGATTTTTTGTTCTTGCAATCTAACTAGCTAATTTTGGTATAGGATTATGTATTATATTCCCTAGATTATGGATTTTAAAAAACCCCACTTAAAAAAAATTGCAAAATAATGGCGGAACGCGAAAAAAACTTTATGGTACAAAAAATGAATTAAAAATTCTTATCAGAGATTTATATTCTGCAAACAAATACACTGATGCAAACAATTTTCTTTTCGTAAAAATTTTTCACGAATTTTTTTTTTTGCAAACTAACCTCCAAACTTTGATATGAGATAATTGGTATTATAGTCCCAAGATTATGAATTTTAAGAACACGCACTTAAAAAATTGCAAAAAAATCGAGGAACGCGAAAAAAAGCTTTTTGGTACAAAAAATAAATTAAAAAACTCAGTCAGCGATTTACATTCTGCAAACGAATATGTTGATGAAAAAATTTTCCTTTTTGTAAAATTTATTTTTTGCGAAATTTTTTGCGTACGAACTACCAACCTTTGGCATAAGATATGGGTACGATAGTCCCAAATTTATGAATTTTAAAAAACCGCACTCAAAAATTTTTAAACTTAATCAGCGATTAACATTCTGCTATACATAGTATGTTATATATTAATGCAAAACTATTCCTTTTTGTAAAATTTTTTTCCCAATTTTTTTTGTTTTTACAATCTAACCAGATAATTTTGGTATAGGATATAGGTATTATAGTCCCTAGATTGTGAATTTAAAAAACCGCGCTTAAAAATTTGCAAAATAATGGCGGAACGCGAAAGAAAGCTTAATGATACAAAAAATAAATTAAAAAACTCAGTCAGCGATTTACATTCTGCAAATGAATATGTTGATGGAAAAATTTTGCTTTTTGCAAAATTTTTTTTCGCGAAACTGTTTGCATACTAACCACCAAACTTCGGCATAAGATATGGAAATTATAGTCTTAACGTTAAAAATTTTAAAAAACCGCACTCAAAAAATTGTAAAATATTGGCGGAATGCGAAAAAGCCTTTATGATACAAAAAAATAGTTAAGAAACCTAATCAGCAATTTATATTCTGCAAAAGAATACATTAATGAAAAAAAAATGTTTTTTGCAAATTTTTTTTGGCAATTTTTTTTGCGAACTAATTACCAAACTTTGGTATGAAATATGGGTATTATGGTCCCTAGGTTATGAATTTTAAAAATCTCTTTCATTCCGAAAATGAATAATATTTGTGCAAAATGCTAGTCAATTGGCAAACATTTTAGCAAAAAAAAAAATATATTTGCAATATATGTTTGTATGTATATACCGCCCAACAGTGCACTCAAGGGTATTATATGATTTTCTACAGATTTGAAACCAAAAACCAGAATATTATCTCCACCATAAAAATAAAACAAAAATTTTAAAATTCTATTCATATTTTTGTACTTAGTACAAAGATGAAAAACAAAAAAAAAAGGTTTTAAAACGTTTTAAAAAGTTTTATTATTTTTATCAATTTTTTTATCTTTGATATTTATACCTAAAGATATTTTTGGAATTTTTGTTTTAAGTACATTTGAAATTTTTTGTTTTCGATTGAGAAATGAAAACATTTTGAACTTTAGTGATATTTATTTTTGATAAAAACAAAAAAAAAAAAGTTTTCTGGTGCCTGTTAAAAACATATAAAAACGAGTAAAAATATGGCATATCTTTAACTCTAAGTACTGAAAAACCAGATTTTAAACTATAAATTCAATGCTGGTAGTTTTAATAAGTAAAGTTATTCACTGCTGTTCTGAGTTTAGAGGGTTTTGATTTAGAATGGATTTCTAAAAGCACATGGAATTAAAATATTCGGAAATTTTCTGTTTTGGTATTTACATATGAAGTCCGTACTCGTACATACCCAAAGTTGACGAAATTTACCCAAAGTTACCGAAATTTACCCAAAAGCGTTCCCGTACTCGAAAATTACTTACCCAATTACGCTAATGAGAGTGTATTAGTGTTTGTCTTTACCCAGACTTTTTTCTTTGGGTAAACTTTGGTAACACAGCTGATGTAAATATAAACAAAAAACAATTGTGAAAATAAATTTTAAATTTTGATTAAATCATTTTTTCTTCTTCTTCTTTTTTTGATTTCGAAAGAAAATGTTAAAATTTATAGACAGTTTTTAAAATTATCTTTTTATGTATTAAATGTTCTACAAATTTCAATATTTTAGTGAAAATACAAAGAAAACAATTCAAAATTGTGTTCACAAATGTTTTTTTAATAATTTAATAAATATTTCATAGAAAAAAAGTGCATTCGTATTTACTTCCACCCAGCTTTTTATACACGGAATATTTCACAGAAATTTTTGTGGATGTGAATCACAAAACAGCAAAAATGTTCGGAATGTTCCACTTTAGAATTTCTTTATGTGGATTCGGAACTGAGAATTATCTATAAATTTTTTTGTAAAAAAACCCTCAAGATTATAAACTAAAAAAATTGTAATTTGTATATAAAATAATAAATACCGGTAAAATACCGTTAACTACCTATAAAAATAACGGTATCGGTAAATATAACGGTATTTGGACATTTTTAGGAGGAATCGATAACGGTAACGGTATTCAATTTGAAACGATATTTTAGCGATAACGGTATTATAACAGTAACGGTAACCAATCTTGGAAAAAATACAAAAATATTTTAAATTGAGTAAATTTTTCTTAGATATGTGATTTTTTTATACAAATATGACTCCAAATCTGATATTTTTTGTCTTAGAATTAACGAATTTGAGTAGTTTCTTCAGAAGAAGTTTTACAATTTTAGAGCTTTTATATCAACTAATATAAGGCCGATATTATTCTAAACATGTTTGGGGCATATATGTTTGGGAAAATTTTGTTTTGATAGTAACTCTTGTCTTACTCTCTGTAAGTTTGTACCGAGTAATTCGTACTGGACTTGACTGAGAAAAGTAAATGAAAGGACCTTATGTAAAATTAGTAAAATTTAACTTATAGAAAACATTACTGGCAAAGTAGTTTTGAGTAGTACCGGCATTTCGAAACAACCGTGATCTCCCAGTACAATTTTTTTTTTGTAACGGCCGCAATTTCTACCTGGGTGTGCATTAAAAATCTGTCATGTGCACTAAAAGTTCAATAAAGTACCAGCAAACTACTAAATTTTTTATTAAATGTATTGGGATATACAAAAAAAAAAAAAAAATCCAAGGCTGTGTCAACGCTGACAATTAACTACGACCAAACGTTTATTGGTCTTATCATTTCGAAAACATGCCAGTAAAGTAAAAGCTGAAAATCCGACGCATTGCCAGTACATGTACTACCGTCTCCAATGTAGGGCCAACATTGTGTCGTTTGTATTTTTTTACCTGGGCAGTTGATTAATTTTATAAAGGGTGTTCAATTTTTAATTTGTTTTTCCAAAATTTAATTTAAAAAATATTTTTAATCAGAAGAAAAAAATAAACTGATATTGATTTTGAAGAAATTAAAAAAAAATGATTTTGGTTTTGATTATTGAAGCGAGCGTATTCCGGTAGTACGGACTCACTTTGATTATATGATGGTGGTTTGAAAATTAAAAAATCAAGTTTTATCGCAATTGTAGCTGATTTGGAACATTTTGCCATGATCTTGGTACGAAACACAAATTCTTAAATACCACTACTGGTAAATATAATTGCTTTCATATAATTTTCATATTAACCTGGCAATGCTGTAATTAGGATTATAAAATTTCCTTGTCCGTTTTATACCTACATGGCGTATGAGTAATTTTAAATTACGTATACGCTATAAAGGAAACGAAAGAGATTCGGAAATAAAAATATTTTCAAATCAAAAAAAATAAACAAAATTGTTAATGGATAAAACTAAGTTTTTCCAAGTTCATTTCCTTTAAGAGAAATAAAATTGGGATTTAAAGAGAACATTTAAGAGATTGCTGATGATTTCTCTTACTCTCTACTTTTGTTAACTTTGCTTCTGGACTTAAAAGTACACAATATGGTAATATTTAACTCATTCGCATAATGTCTGTTGTCTAAAGCGTATCGCTGGTTTAGTGAAATAAAAAAAGAAAGAAAACACAAAAAGGCACATACGCGCGTGTTTTGTTTTTAATTTTGTTTTGTTTTCTTATAAATTGTTATTAAATTACAATGATACCTACATATATATATATATAAAATATATAGTAAAAAACCTTCTGTTAACAAATTGTTATCGTTTTTAAGAAAAAAGAAAAAAATTACTGACTTTGTGTAATTATAAAAATATATATAAAAGAGAAGATGAGAGTATAATTTTAGTCCAAAGTGCTTAAAAAAATATGACTTTTTTGTAAATAAAATACGTTTGTTTTTTTTTAGTTATATACATATGAATGTTAGAAAATAAACTCGATGTATTTGTTTCTCTTTTTGATTTTAAGTTATTTTTACCGCGTAAGTGTGTGAAATGCAAAAAGTTTTAAATTAAAATAAAAAAAAACAAAAAATTGCTGACGTTTTATCTTGATAAAAAGTTAATTTAAGTTGAAATATATTTAAAATACAACAAAATAAGTAATTTTCCATCGTAAATGAAAATAAATTAAAAAAGTAAAGAAATAAAAGAATATATTATTGTAATAATATATAAAAATAAAAAGTATATATGTATTTCAAGTGTCTTTAGAAAAAGTGAGATAAAAAACGAATAGCCAACAACAACAAATACAAAATGTAAGTAGCGCAAAAAGAAATGTCAAAGAGTATTGTTCGTAAGTAGAAGCAGTAGAAAAAATAAAACAATTTAAAAAACATAAACACCTTGAAAGAAAATTCTGAAAAAAATGATCACCTAACTTTAAAATTTCCCCACCCTCTTACCTCTCTTTACAAACCAACGGTTATTTGCAAAACAAAGAGAGTGGTAATCATTAAAGATAATGATGACAACTTTTTTAAAGTAAAAAGCGCTAGGTGTTTTAATAACTTTAAGGGTCTCTTTACACAGAAAATATTATTAACCTTAAATATCTAATTAAGGGTGGGTGCGAACTGGCTAAATAAAGTCTGAACTAAATTCAGGTTTCCAAATTTCTTTGAAATTTGAAAAAGGTTTCAACAAATTTTCAAAGAAATTTTAAACCCTTTTGTCAATTTGTATTTAGTTTAGAATTTATTTAGCCACCTCGCACAGG
Source organism: Leucophora obtusa (assembly GCA_949987735.1). NCBI lineage: Eukaryota > Metazoa > Arthropoda > Insecta > Diptera > Anthomyiidae > Leucophora > Leucophora obtusa. Next base: position 193,527,648 of record OX465298.1, read on the forward strand.
GCCTAAATATACGTTAAAAGTAAAAATTGTTTTTAAACAAATATTTAATTTAATCAATGAATATTTTAATTGACTTTTAAATATTTCTGCAAATATTTGTTTCTTAATTATGTGTCATATAATTCCCCTAATTTTATTTTCTTAAACTGTATTTATTTAAAGTTTACGGTTTATTTAAAAAAAAATAAATTAACTTAAAAAAAACGTATCAATGTTTACGAATTTACAAAAGGTGATAAGAAAATAAAATTCGGCATAATTCAATTAGCCACGCCTATAGATGTGCCAACCGTGGTGTATCTAGTTAAGAGGTGATGCTAGAGGGCTGCTGGTTCGATTCCTGGTCATGGCATACACAAAAAGTTTTTCTTATAGAAACAAATTAGCAATTAAAATTAGTTTGATCAATTGACACATAAACTAACCACTGACGAGTCTTTGGATGAGACGAAACTGCGGCAGTCTGATGATTGCCTTGTGCCTGTTAAATTTGTCAATAAAAATGTTTTCTTGTTCTTCTTCCTGTAGTTCTAATATTTATTACAATTGTCCTATGCGACGGTTACAAACACTCATCTAAAAATAAATGACTCATGTTTACACTAAAATATTTTTGTTTGAAAAATGTGTAAGAATGCTTGGGTATTGCGAGAACTTTGATCGTCATTTAATTTAAATGCTAATATCCAATTATTTATGAAATGTTACGATCATACAATTAGCATAAGTGAATTAGTATTACAACTAGTACCAAAGTGGGAGTTTGGCGGCAATTGCTCCCATGCCATTGACATCTCCATGTTGTTTGTACGGAGATGCGATGGAAATCGTACTCGTTTTTCGGTTTAAATAAACCAGTACATAACTGATTCCGAACTAGTATTTTTTGCTTCTGGGTAGATAGACTGAGCTATCTACTATAGTTTTCAAGCAAAAACTAGTAAGAGCCAACTACACAATTTTTGCTCAGTCTAAATGCTGTAGTATACAAAGTAGACGTATCGGAAATATTTCAGTGTATTACTATCCATCGTAACCATAGATTTACATAGAAATCTTACACTTCTTCTTTTGTCAATAAAAAGTTTTTTCACACACATTTAAATATTTTCTGTATAAGTATAGGACGTATGTATGTTCAAACCATTCTCATGATATACTTCCACTGACAGCGAGTGTCAAAGAGTAAGAGATCTATATAATATATTATCGATACATTGAATTATTCTATTTTTAAGTCGCACACATAAAGCATGAATAAGAGATTTAAAATAAATGTTGAACTAAAGGGTGTCTCAGTAAGAGTGCACTTTTTAAATTTAGTGTAATTGGCAGCTGTCACATATTTTTACTCCGATTACTAAAAATGGAGCGCTTTACGAAAGAACAACGCGTTATAATTGTGAAAACTTATTACAAAAATTTGGAAAGTTATGCTGATACCGCTCGCAAACTTCGAAGAATTTTCAGTCGAGAAAGTACACCTAATGTGTCAACCATTCGAAGAGTGGTCAAAAAATCTGGAGAAACTGGGTGGGTCATCGTTCTCAACAACTTCAAATTTCACGAGGCACTACGCAGCGAATTTGGACAAAAGACCTCCATGCGTACAAAATTCAGCTTACTCAGGAGCCAATGTAATGGAGGAAAGTGAAGTCAATGGTAATGGAGGAAAGTGAAGTCAATGCCAATTTTTCGAAAAAAGTCATTTTCTCCGATGAAGCGCATTATCATCTGAATGGCCTTGTGAATACACAAAACTGTCGAGTTTGGGGCTCAGAAAATCCTCATGAAATCCATGAGAAAAAAATGCACCCACAACGAGTAGCTGTCTGGTGCGGATTTTGGTCAGGCGGCATGATTGGGCCTTACTTTTTGAAAATGAGGCCGAAAATGCAGTGACTGTGAACGGCATTCGTTACAGGAACATGATAACGGAGTTCTTGTGGCCTCAACTGGACGGCATGTGGTTTCAGCAAGACGGCGCCACCTGCCATACTGCGCATGAAACAATCGATTTATTGCAGCAACGATTTCCAGAACAAATTACCTCAAGAAATTCTGATGTCAACTGGCCACCAAGATCATGCGATTTAACGCCGTGCGATTTTTTTCTTTAGGGTTTTATGAAATCTTGGGTTTATGCGAATAAGGTGAGCTACACCCACATCTCTGTGAAAAAGTTATGGAAAATTTCATGAAAAGAGTAATGGCCTGTCATCAGAGCCGTGGGGCTATTTGACGGATATTCATCTGATGGAGATTTGGCAAACTTGTTGAATCATTTTAGCTTATAGTCCTGTTATATAATTTTTTCCCCCGATTCATGTCTTCTATCAATGGTCAAGTCCTCTTCGTAATGTTTCATAGCCTTGGAAACACACTCAAAAAAAGTTCGACAGTTAGTTCATGATACACTCAACCAAAAAGTCCGTAATGGCTACTGAAAAAGTTGCTGTTATTACAGGAAATTTAACTGTTTTGAGCCCATCGGTATTTTTTCTAATTTTAGCAACACATGTCTGCTGATCTGTAGTACAAAAAATTAGTAGACAAAATTAGTAGTCGCTACTAAATTTTAGCAAAATTGTTGTAAACTGCAATTCAAAATCGATTTGCTAAAATCAGTTAAAAAAACTTACTAAATATCAATAATTTTAGTACAATGAAATTATTGTAAACAATTAGTTGCAGCTACTAAATTTCAGTAAATTGTTGTAAACTGTAATTTAAAATCAATCTGCTGAAATTAGCAAAAAAAAGTGTACTAAAATAACTGTAAAAACTGAAAAAAAAATTTATAAAAAACTTTTTTTCTTTCGATTGTAACAAGCGTATAATTACTTCATCGTACTTGAAATTTGGAGTCAAAATTGCAAACGGTTCTCCAGTTATTACCTTTTTATGCATTGGAGATAAAATAAAATTTTCTAAGTTTTATTTCCAAACTAAGAATATATCAAAAGTAGCAAATATAAACTAAACAAGAATTGTAAAAAATCAAAACAAAATTTTAATTAGCATATTTTTCTACTAAATTTAGCACTCGGTTTTGAAAAATTAGTAAAATGTTTTGCTGAAATCAGCAGCGAGAATTAGTAAAAAATTCGTAATTTGTAATAAGAGAATAGCAAAAATGATTACTAAAAAAAATTTTACTAAAAATCAGTATAAAAATAGTAAAGTGCGATTGGAAACTGTTTCCTAACTTTTTTATCTGAGTGTAATAGTTTGTGTAGTAATCAGTTGTTGTTCTTTTTAATAGTTGTCATTACAGTTGTTTTTCAATAAAAAACAACGTTATGACAGTTATTTAAGAAAATAACTAACGAAATTAATGTACTTTCAGTTATTTGCAATATTATAATAAACAGCAGTTTAGCTATTTTGTCAGTAGTTTTAAAATTTTTGTAGTAAAAATTTGTCAGTTAATTTTTCGACATTGTAAGTTATTTTTAATGCATTTATTAGCATATATATTAGTATAAAAGAACTACATTTTTAGTTATTTTAAAAGTAAATACATTTGTGGTGGTTTTCATAGTTACGGTGGGTCTCATACTCAAGGTTTAACTTATTTCTTTTAAGAGCCTAAAACTTTTGATAGGAAGACGATATTACAATGGCATAGAAAGAATGTAATACTTTGAGGTCTTTACATAAATGATATTTAAAAAATTACAAAAATTCGACTTCGAGGGTTGCCATATAATGATTTGAAAAAAACTATTTGTGACTTTAAAAAAAAATAAATTTTAAAATATAAGGAAAAGCGGCGTAATAAAAGTGATAAAAGAAATAATTTAAATTTCTTTCAATAATTTCATAGAAATTATTCGTATTATTAAAATATATAAATTGAATTTTTGAAAAAATATTAACCATTTAAGAATTACTTATACCACCACCAGAGGACGCGACAATAAATGCTTAATACGAAACCGGCCTATCCTTCTGCCATTTTTTGTCAAAAAGTACCCATTAAATTCAAAGATAGCAGCTAACAAGATTGATATAAATAAAACTTTAAGTGAAACTTTGCACGATTTTTGATTCAATTTTTAATTGATGTAAGGATTTTATTAATTAGTCCGCAATCAATTAAATTTTTAATTGTATTTACAAATATTTTAATGGCATCTCGATTTTAGTTTTTTCTGTATATTTTCTAAAAAAAATTATCATGTGCAATTGTAGTCCTACCAGAACTATAATAAATAAAAAAAGGAAATACAAATTTTGTTTATTTTTACCGTGCGCCGGAAAGAGTTAGAAAGCAAAATCACATTAAAATCACAGATGAAAAAAGTGCGTGAATTTATTTTGTTTTTTATTACGAGTATTGTACAAAATGAAACGAAAACAACGTCCATATAAAAACAAAACAGCAAGTGCAAGGTGCATGTAAATCTTATACGAGTTATGTAAGTAAATGTTTTTGTGTATAGGAAAATAAGTGTGTGTATGTGAGTGCGTATTAATGTGTGTAACAAAATATAATAAATTTATGTAAATCAATTTCAACTTCAACAAAAAACGACGAATAAAACGACTTTTTCAGTTTGTACTGATGTTTAATATATTTAAATGTTATTATTATCTTCTTACAAATGCAATTTTTTTTTATATCAATATTTTATTTATTTTGGAGACGGTACACAGGTACATAAATACAATATTGGCCAAATATTGGATATGGTAGTACATGTACTGTCAATGCGTCGGATATTTAACTTGTATTGTACTGGCATGTTGTCGAAATGATAACACCAGTAAACACATGGCCTTAGTTATTTGTCAACGTTGGCCCAACCTTGGGTTTTTATTTTCTTTGTATTTCCCAGTACATAAAAAAAATAGTAGTATGCCAGTACTTTACAGTACTTTTTTTAGTGTACATAACAGATTTTTTAGTATTTTTTTCGAAATTTCATAAGAAAACAATGGCTATCTCTCTTATATAAATGTATGATGTACCTTTGTAAAAATATGTAAACTTAATAAAATTTTTATTTTAGATTAAAAAACAGTCGATAATTTATAGAAAACAGTACTGGCAAATCACGTTTTGAGTGTATTTAAAAAAAAAACGTTCTCTCCCAGTACAATTTTTATTGTAACGTCGGCAATTTCTACCTGGGAAGGTTATGCATAACGTTTATTCAATTATATCGGTAATAATGAAAGGGTTTTGAAACAACGATATTTTGGCGATATTTCCTGCCAACTCTGCTATTTCAACATAAATTAAGGTTAAGTGAACAAAGTGTCAATCATATATTTATTCAAATTGTGCTGTTTTTTTTAACGGGGTGATGAAATGGGGACTACTTTTTTATATTTTCAGCTTATTTACTATGTTGTTTTCGTTATTTTTTGTATTCTCCCTTACTTTGAATAAAAAAATACCTACATTATTGTTGTTATTTTTATACTACATGTATTCCTTTTATTTAGTAAATAATAGTTTCAGTTTTTTACTTGTTTTTTTTTTTGTTTATTGTCACTTTGGTTGTCTTTCGTTTTTTCTTTTTATTTCCATATACTTTCATTGCTACACACACATATTTAATTTACATACATCAATATGTATATTATTTTGCTCCCGTGGCTTATTGTTGTTATAGTCCAAGTTACTAACTTAGAGCTTTTAGACTTTTTTCTTTTAAAAAAACGCTACAAAAGTACACTAATAGAAATATATGTTCCCGTCATTTCTACAAGGAGCATAGTTACTTAAATAGAATAATAGAAATAAACATGTAGAAATAGTAGAAAATCTATTGAACACTTAAAATAATACGTCAGTAAAAAAATTCTGTCAAATGGTTATTAAATTGATTTGACTAATTTTTAAAAAAATTTTGGTTAAAACTCTGATTTAAACAAAGATTTAAGTTATCTTCATTCATTTTAAAATATACTAATACAGTAGTCGCTCGGTTATATGAACTAATTCAAACAGAGCCTGTTCACTAAATGGAGAAGTTCACATAACCGAGAGAATATAAAATAAGTAATTCAAATGATTTTTATCACATTAAGTTTTTATTTTTAATAAGTTTTTTAATAATTAATGTACATGAAAGTAGTCGGTTATATTTTTTTGTACTTTTTTGCTTCAAGGGATTTCTGTAGTGCCTTGTCCCTGCATTTTCGCAATGCCAAAATATTATTAATATCAGATATATTATTTTCACTCCAAGCAATAACTTTATTGAATGCTTCGATTGTCTCCGTTGTGCTAACTTCAGCTGTTGTTACGATGCACTGCTCTTGATCATCATCTTCAAATTCGCTATCTATATCTTCGCTAGCAATGTCTTGATTCCATGTCTGAATCTCTTCCCGTGAAAGCTGTTCACATAATAGAGATATGCTGTGTTCACTCTTTAGAACCTCCTGTGTTTAAATTTTGTTGTTCACTATTCTGGAAGTTTACATAACTGGATATTCATATAACCGAGCGGCTACTGTACTATTTTTCAAAATATTTATAAGTAATAGGGGTTTTCATATAAACTCGTATTCTACGCGTAAACGGTATAAACCTGGTATATTTATGAGTTTAATGTCAAACTCCATACATAAAAAATATGGTTTGTATTTATACAAGGTTTACAAGGAATTTACGAGTTTATATGAAAACCACTAATATTATAATTTTATTTATGTGTTACAATCGTAAAAAAAGTTAATACAAAAATCTGTTAAACGCGTTCTAAATCAATTGAATTAATTTTTCTTAAAATTTAGGATTGAACTAAAATTTTTTTGTAAATCCAATTTAGCATAATTACTTTCATCCATATTTTCAGTCCATTTTTGTTAGAGACAAGGTTTTCGTGGAGGTATTGTATGGGCCATTTAAAAAAATCGGGAGGGACAGAAATGAGCAGTCTTTAAAACTTCGGATATACTAATGGCGACATCTACAGAGTAATAACAGAAACATTGTTATTATAGGATCTTGGAACCCTCTCCGGAATTGGTGAATACCCTCTAAGGGCGTGCAAGGGTACTCCAAAAGAGCAAAAGTTCTGTCCGTTTTGCTTTATCTCGCTTAGTTTTTGAGATACACTCAGGGAATTATGTAGGTAAAATCAACTGCAAATTACAGTTAAAATAACTGCATTTGCACTTAAAAAGGTGTAGACTACATTTGCAGTTAAATTAACTGCAATATGAAGTTATTTTTAACTGTTAAAAATCAACTGACAAATGTAGTAAAAACAACTACAAATGCAATTGAAACAACATACATGCAAATTATTGTAAAACTGTACAAACAACTGCAAATGTAGTTAAAAAACATAAATAAAAATTATTTTAAAAATTATTAATTTAATAAAAAACAAATTTATGTAAACACTCCTAACTTAATTTTATTCTATAATAAATTTAAAATTGAGAAATAAAAATTTACACTTAATGTCACTTTTATTTTTCACTATTAAGATACTGTTGTAGATGTCCGTCTGTGAGGGATGAAATATGGTGTTGTTTGGCTTCCTTTTTTTTCTCCAGGTAGAAAGGTATGAGAATATAAAAGAACTGAAAGAAAATAAATACAATATTTTTTTAACATTCCCGTAAATAAATGTATATTTTATATAATAAAACTCACCTTATTATTTTATTAATTTAATAAAAAATATATAACCTTTTCCGTATTACGCGTCCTCACTCTTTGGCGTTGTTTTATGACTAAGACAAGAGAAAACATGTTCTTCTCATATTCTTTCACTAGAAATTTCTAAGCAAGTGCTTCATACACATGCTCCTGTTTGCTTCGTGTGTGTGCACGCACACTTGAAAATTTAAGTATTTGTAAAAAAAAATAACTGCATAAAATAAATGTTACTACAATGTAGTAGTTTTTGTAATTTGTTTAAAAAAATAACTGTCAAAAACATTGAAAAATTTTGCTCTAATTAAATTAACTACAATTGTAGTTAAAATAACTACAACCGCATTACTACACAAATAACTGTCATGTAGTAACTGCAGAACTTTTCTGAGTGTATGGACTATTTTATGAAATGGAATTTTTTTATTAAAAATTTCTAAATATCATTTACAGAAACATGAAATATTATTATATTTTAACGAGAGACTATTAATTATAGAGATAGGAAACCAAAACTTAAACTACTCACCGCTAGAAGATGCTGAAATTTAGTATTACCTGAGCAACTATTTAGTATCAGTTTATTAACAGCTGAGCCTATATTTAAAAACTGAAAAATTACTAAAAATAAGGAAAAAACAAACGCGGAATATATTCAAATAATAAAATTTGAGATATCCGTTTGTTTTTTTTTTTTTTGCCAATAACGATAACGATTTTTTATAACTTATTTTTTTGGTGATGTCATGCCCCTGATTTTACCAATAAATTGTGTAAAATTTAACAAATGGGTTCTTAAAACTTACACTCATAAAAAAAGCCAGCACAAATAGTTCATAATTCTGCTATGATAACTGAAAATATTACCTTCATATGCGCCTGCAGAGTTCTCAATGAAGTTAAGAATCATGGTCTGCTAAATTTTACATACTTCTAATTACACAGACAATTTTAGTTAAATTAGCTAAGCAATTTAAGATAAATTCAGCAGAAATTTTAATTGATACAATATAACCAGGGGTATGGCATCACCAAAAAAATAAGTTATAACAATATCGTTATCACTAGATGCACTTTGTTCAAAAAATTTACAATTTTTTTTAATTTAAATTTAAATTATAACAAACAACAAAGCAAAAAAAACAAACGGATATCTCAAATTTTATTATTTGAATATATTCCGCGCTTGTTTTTTTTCTTATTTTGAGCAGTTTTGAGTAGTTTTCGAGTTTTTAAATATAGGCTCAGCTGACACTAAACCGATACTAAAGTTAACACTAAATTTCAGCGCCATCTACCGGTGAATAGTGTAAGTTTTGATTTCCTATCTCTATAATTAATAGTCTCTAGATGTAACTACAAATTTCCAGGGGCATGGTATCACCAAAAAAAATACGTTATAACAATATCGTTATCAGTAGATAGCACTTTATTTAAAAAATTGACAATTTTCTTTTTTTTTATTTAAATTTAAATTATAACAAACAACAAAGCAAAACCACAAACGGATATCTCAAATTCTATTATTTGAATATAAAAATAAAAACTTCAGTTTTAGAAATATGTTATAACTACTAATTTTCAGTCTAGGGTTAAGAAAGCGCTGTCGATATTAATACAATATCGGCAAAAATCCTGTGAATGTTCAAAATCTCTTATACCATAACATCCGCGTACTCGTTTGAAACCAAAAATTTTGTAAAATACCTCGATTCTTACACTATCCAGCTTAATAATATATGGATAGACAATAGAAGCAAAACTGGAAATGTTAAAATCAGCTTCGGCAAGGGGCACGCCCCACCGATAACAAAAAATCAGGCATAATATGGTATTGTTTCGTTTCAATTTCCTGACAAAAAATCAAAAATTTGGCTCCAATAGATTCGGTACCGAGGATAACTTTATAAGCCTCATTATCACAATGTACAGTTAGCTACAAATTCTACTAATTCGGTCTTTCAGTTGGAACAGCAGAAATAAAGTTGTTACAACCGAATTTTAGGTAACAACAACAGCACGATTCGTTTGGCTCCAAATTCGGCTGACAAAATCTATTTCTTACACGATTCATCGGTGAGAATGAAAATTATAACTCTCTCTTCCGACACAATCCGCCCTTTGGTTGGTATAATATTTAAGCCATCTTCGTTTTCAATTTCCTATTGACATTTTAGATACGATAAAATATTTTCAAACGTTTTTGACAAGCCTCTCTACCCACAAACAGAAAATAAGGCTATTTGTATGTCAATTTTTAGCTTTCCGGGTCATCAGCGGCAGAGCTTTGAAGAATTAATTCCTTTCTGAATGAATTCACTACCAATCGAATTCAATTTTCTCTAGAATTCCTTTTCTTAAGTAATTCACTGAATTCGTTCAACTGAACGCTTTAATCAATCAACAAATTCAAAAAATTAATTCAATTGCAATAGTTCTTTTAAATCAAATTCGTTCAATTTTATAAATCGAACGGAAAAAAGTGAATTAATTCCTTACTGAATTAATTCACCACTGAATTCGTTCAATTTCATTTTCGTTCAGTGAATTAAAAAAAATAAAATTACGTTCAGTGAATTAAAAAAATAAATACGTTCACTGAATTAAAAAAAAAAATTACGTTCACTGAATTGAAAAAAAAATTACGTTCACTGAATTAAAAAAAATACGTTCACTGAATTGAAAAATAAAACACTAATACACTGAACTCAAATGAGAAGCAACAGCATATTTTAATAGCTTGTAGAGTTCTTAGTATTGTAAAAACGTATAAATGAAATACGTCATAGTGAAGTATCTACATTTTACGGGCAAGCATAAGTTTGAAAGATTAATAGTTATACTTTTTTCCAAATTCATCTATATCTGTAAACTTTTTTTTTTAGTAGTAAAAGTCTTTATTTTTTATCATGTGGGTTGATAGCACTTTATCACTTTATCTGATTTCTTTAACACTTAATATATAATTTGTTTATTTTTACTAGCAAACGCTGTAAAATTGCTTAGTTACAAATTTTATTTGTAAATAAATGTTTTCTTCTACTGAACGGCAGAAAACAGGCTTTGAATTCAGTGAACGTATTTTTTGTTTTTTCAATTCAGTGAACGTATTTTTTTTACTGAACGAAAATAAAATTGAACGAATTTAGTGGTGAATTAATTCAGTAAGGAATTAATTCACTTTTTTCCGTTCGATTTATAAAATTGAACTCGTTCACCAGTTAATTAATTCATTTGAACTCTTATATAAAAAGAACTATAGCAATTGAATTAATTCGTAACAAAATAAATCGAACGAAAACAAATATGAATTAATTCCATTCAATATATGGTGCTTAGTGAATTAATTCATCGAATTTTTAATTCAGAATTGAAAAATTGAATTAAGGAATTAATTCTTTAAAGCTCTGATCAGGGGCTTTAGAAAGGTCTGAAAAGAACAACAAACAGACAATTGTAGATGTACCCTACGGGAAATTTTAACAAACTGTCACCGAACTGGCCCCTTTATATGAAATAGACTGGTCACTTTTACATGGCGTTGTCATAGGAGGTGGAAATTGACCCCTTGTGACATGTCACAAGACAAATCCTAGGACGGATTACCGAACTCTCAATTTCAGGGACCTGTCCTGGGATTTGTCTTGTGACATGTCACAAGGGGTCAATTTCCACCTTCTATGACAACGCCATGTAAAAGTGACCAGTCTATTTCATATAAAGGGGCCAGTTCGGTGACAGTTTGTTAAAATTTCCCGTAGGGTAAATACAGGATTTAAAAATGAATAATTTTTTATATTAATGAAAATATTTAACTAAGGAATTTTTTTCATTAAATACATGAAGGTTTCACAACTCTTATATAAAAATTGATAAATAAATTACATCTTACAAAATTTCATTAGATTGACAATGCTTTTTTTACCGTTATTTTAATGAAACATCTTTCATTTATTTAATGAAATCTTTGAATATTTTCCAATGAAAAATTCATAGGATTTAGGAACATAATTATAAATACTATGTAGTAGTTTTTTGTTGAAATCATTTGATTTTATAGTTGACCAAAAGTTTTAAGCTTTAAAACATATTAAAGATGTTAACAACACTAATCATAAATAGCTTTTTTACGAAGTTAGTTGTTATTGTTTTTGCATTATTTTTTGTATTTTTTTTGTATTTACAGTTGTCTACATTATAATAGCAGTGCAAACCTTAAAAATTTCCAAAAAATGGGCGAAGTAGACGTTATTAAATTTGACCAAATCAGTATTAATTTTTTATATATTATTTATTATTATTTAATGGAATTTGGAAAATGCTAGAAATTTTACCATGTACATTTTTATGGGAAATTCAAGACAAATTAATAAATTCAGAATTTGAATGAAGGGTATGCATAGTTGATCTTTTATTTGGTAAATTAATGTTTTTCATTCGATTTGAGATCATATATATTACATCCCTTTATTTTTAAATTATTTTCAAATTAAAACAAGATGATACATTTTTTTACAAGTAAATTACAGAGAATAAAAATTTAAAGAATTCGAAATCGACTAAAATTTCTTTTAATTTTTTTTTTATTTATAAAGAAGTTCAGATGCTCTTCTATTGTTTCAGAAAGTTTTTTTACTCGGCTTTGTTTTGGATAAATATTTGTTGAATATTGTTTATTTCACTTCATTCGTTTCTCTAATAAATAGAATAAAAATATTTAGTTTTAGTTAACATTTGTGATGTAAATTATTAAAAAAATATTTTCCCCTATATGCTTTTATTTACTTGCAATACAACAACATACCCTTTATCCCAAATTACTTGAACTCGTCGTGACGAAAAGAAATGAACCGTCAGCTATACTCTTTTAGCTTATTAGATTTTCTATAAGGAGATACGTCATGTTACGCATATGTTCAAGTATTTTGAGCTTTAGGCTGCGTTTATATCTGCACCCAAATCCCGAGATTTCGATATTCACAATTCTGAGAATATATTTATTAGAACTAAATATGTATGTTTTATCCAAAATTGAGTTTTCATAAGCTTTTCTAAGTTATTTTCACTGTGGTGAATATCGAAATCTCGGAATTTCGATGCAGATATAGAAGTAATTTCGCAAGCTCATTTGCTATCGAGTAAAATCAATAAACATAGAAACCGGGGCGAACAAATGTTTGCGACTAAGCCGCTCTCCACGAGGGTTGCGAACACTTCTATCCTTGTGTTCAAATTTTTTTCCGTAGCGTTCGTGAGGTAGACCTTTAAAAACATACCTGCTTAAGAGGGGTTTACATTATACCATAAATCATAGGATATGTCAAAAAAATCTGTCAGATAGCCAAAATCCTATAGTGTAAACATATTTTGTCGGATACTTACAGAAAATCCGATTGAAGTTTTGACAGTCAGATTGATTTTGAAATATTTCATAAAATTATGAGAATCCGATGGTAACAGCTGTTTTCATCTGATTGCATTTGATGGTGTAAACAAATATACGAGATTTTTTTTAGAATCGCGTCGTTTCGTAGGATTTTTTATTTGATTTGTGAGACGTAAAATCAGATAATGTAAACCCCGCTTTAATTCGATTTATAAATCTGATTAAATTTTTTATGAATTCATAAATGAGTCATTAAATGCAGACCTTTTGAATTGATTCATTTCATCTAAAATTATTCGTGTGATTTAGACCAGAGCTTTGAAGAATTAATTAGTTTTTGAATGAATTCACTAAAAATTGAATTTAATTTTATTTAGAATTGCATGAATACCTTTTCTTAAGTAATTCACTGAATTCGTTCAACGAAAGCATACAACAAAAAACAAATTCAAAGAATTAATTCAATTGCTATAGTTCTTTTCATTAAATCAAATGAATTAATTCATTAGTAAACTAATTCCTCACTGAATTAATTCACCGCTAAATTCGTTTAATTTCAGTTTCGTTCAATGAATTGAAAAATAAAAAATTACGTTCACTGAATTGAAAAACAAAAAATTTCGTTCACTCAATTGAAAAACGAAAAATTACGTTCACTGAATTCAAAATCTGTTTTCTGCTGTTCAGTACAAAATATTTTGGAAATAATACAGCCATTTCTTATCGTTATTGAGATGAAACTTCACGGTCGACCTCACAAACCCACTGGACTCCAAAGTAAGGCACCTCGAGCATGTGAAAACTTTGAAAGTTTACCATTTTCCGATTTATAAACGACTTTAAAAAAAGTAATATTTTTTATATCTTCGAGTAAAGGCCTACAATAAAGATATGAGATATCTATTCAGTAAGGAACTAATTCACTTTTTATCCGTTCAATTTATAAAATTGAACTCGTTCATCACTGAATTAATTCATTTGATTTTGTAAAAAGAACTATAGCAATTGAATTAATTCGAAAACAAATATGAATTAATTCCATTCAATCTATAGTCTTTTGTGAATGAATTTCTTGAATTTATAATTCAGAATTCATAAATTGATTTAAAGTTTAAATTCTACAAAGCTCTGATTCCGACCTAATAATTTAAAATAATTTAAACATTCAGTTTCTAAAAAACAATAAAATTTAAATTATTTTTGATTCACGATTTATATGTTGATTTTTTTGATTCGTGCGAATTGCAATTTTGTCTGTAACAAATAAACTTTCATTGATTTAATAATAATTTTAAATTCAGAATTAAAATTTCCCCTAATAAATCAATATTTTGAATTGAAATAGAATCCAACAAACGAATTAAAAAAATTACATCAATTTGCGAACATCGTTTGTTGGCGAATTATCTTTATATGTTTTTGGCTCGCTAATTTATAAATAAGCTTTTTTAATCATCTTCTAAAATAATTCTTTTTGAATCAATTTTTCAAAGCTCTGATTTGATTTATTATCTCTTAAAACAAATTATTCAATCGAATCAAAATTAAATCAATATAAATTAGACCAAGTCATTATCCCACTTTATTCCATATCAACACAATGATTTAAGACTTAAATGCATGATCTCTTCGAGTTTAACCATTTTTTTATATATAATTTCTAAAGGCGTGTACAGTTAAGAAAAATACCAAAAAAATTTATTTTAAAAAAAGGTGATTTTTATTGAAAAATATGGTTTTTTGCCAAATAGCTAAATTGTGATTATTTTAACGTGTATGAAAAAAAAAAACAAAAAGAAATCTATAAACTATAATTTATACATTTATTATCGTCAAAATTAATTTTTTTGCGAGAATTCCACTTTAAATATTTAAACAAATATTTTTGAATATTACACTTTTTGTAAAAAAAAAGAGCAAAACCAAGATTTTTACTCTGTTTAAAAATTTTGCGCTAAACTATAGGAACACTATGTACAGAAGGCGCCCCTAATTCCCAAAAATGCAGTTTTGTGCATCAAGTCGGTTTTTTTTTATTAAAAAACCGGTATGTTGCCAAATTCAAGGGTTAAAATTATTATTAGTTATTCACTGATTCATAAAATGAATCGATTTTTATGCATATTGTTTTAAAAAAAATTATTATATTTTTCAAGCTCTGCTTCCTGGTTTATATGTTCCTTGGTAAAATATCTTAGGGTTGCTATTATTTTGTACGTCACTGTATTTGTTGAGTGCTTGTTAAAAATGTTGACGTTTATGTAGCTACATTTGCTAGTTTATTTTGAATGTTGTTATTTTTGTTGTTGTCGCTTCTGCTTGTATAGCAACAACTACAAAAGCAATAACAACAATCATAGTAATAATATAACAACAAACACATTGATTACTTGCTGCTCCACTTTTTGTTTTGTTGTTGCATTTTATATATTTGTTTATATATACCTTATATATATATATGTAGTGCTCAGTGATGCCAACTTGGTGCTTTAAGCACTATTTATGGTGCTTTTTGATGACCCAAAACGCCAAAATTTTGCTCATGGTGCCAAAACAAAAAAAAAGCACCAAGTTAGTGCTTTTCAATTTTTTGGTTAGTGCTTTTTTAACAATTTTTCATATTCGTGTTTTTTCAATTAAATTGTTCTAAAAACTGTCACTATTTTTTTTAAGTGGAACATTTTATATGAAATCGTCATCGGTTAAATATCATAAAAACGCTAGTTTTATCTATTTTTTTATTCGAAATTTAATTCATTTAAACTGCTTGACTATATCGCTGTTCTTAAGATAATTCACAGCATTTATAAATTCGAATTATATATAACTGGATTCTATTTTTTACTTCACCTGTAAAAAGGTGGTATTTATGCTACGATTAGTTACAGATAAAACACCTCATACGTTATGCGGTTTAAGTTCTCATAAATAATTTATATATACTTTAAGTTCGTGATTCCGAACTCTGTTTTTAAAACTTTTAGTCACGTCGTAATTGTTCTATAATTTACAAATAGCCAAATACAGAGTATTTCGCCATTTTTAACCGCGATTTTCTAAAAAATGTGACGTGATTGAGACATTGTAAAAACATATTTAGAATAAATCTATAAAAATGTTGTACGAAAGTTTAAATCCCTGCAAAAAATTCATTTTGTAAAGCTGTGTAAATTAAAAACTATCCTAGTTCCAACTTTTGTTTGTTAATTGTTTTCAACCATGAAGATCTTTTTCCGCTCAGACCTGAGAAGTATTGCTAATCACAAAAACACAAGGTTGGTTACCGAAACGAATAACGGTAAGGGTAACGGTGTCGAATTTTGTTTGTTTCGGTAACGGTATTTAAGACTGTTTCGGTAACGGTATACCGTTATCGAAACAGCAATATCGGTACGTACCGGTATAATAAATTACGTTTAAAATATAGAACACCAAGTCAAAATATAGCCTATTTTTAATTTTAAGTGCTAAAAATATTGATTATATGCTATGTTGGTAGTTTAATAAGTAACATTATTATCTTTAATTTGTTTTGTAAAAGAAAACTCAAGATTATAAAACAAAAAAGTTAAAAAATTGGCATTTTTATATAAATTAATAAATACCGGTAAAATATCGGTAACTACCCATAAAAATAACGGTAACGATAACGGTATTTGTAAAAAATTTTAGAGGTATTGTTAAATGATATATGAAACGATATTTTAGCGATATCGGTATTATAACGATAACGGCAACCAACCTTGCAAAAACATGATTCGGAAACAACAATTTGCGGTTTTTTTAAAAGCTTTTTTATACACTCAAAAAAATAAGTTAGTAGAAAAATTAGTAAAACATCTTGTAGGTATATCAAGTGTACTAGTTTTCAGCAATTTTTTTTGCTGAAATTCCGTTTTCAGCAAAAGTTTTAGTTATATTTTTTTGCACTAAACTAATTATGAACTAATGTTTTACTAATTTATTTTGCTACAAAAATTTTGCTGAAATCCGCATTTATAGCGTGGACGACAACCAGATAGACAAGATGTCGGAGCTTGCTGGATGTAGAAGTACAGGGAACGGAAATGAAAATAAAAAACTACACAATTTCTACATTTAAATTTTCAGCAAATAAATTAACTAAAGTAAAATTGCTCTACAAATTTTTATTTTTAAATTTAAATTCAGTCTACTAATATTCAACAAAAAGTTTAGTGATTTTAGTAAGAATTTTTTTAATTTGCAATCGACTGAGTTTTAGCAAAACTTTTGCTGAGATTACTATTTTTTTGGTAAAAATCAGCTCGCTGATTTTCAGCAAACACCTTTGCTGAAATTACAAACTTTTTTGCAAGCACGCTCCTGACTAAAAATTTGCTGACAGAGCAACATTTTTTGCTGACTTATACAACTTTTTTTTTGAGTGTAGTTTTGTAAATAGTATGGTATTTATAATAAAAGAAAATATGGAAACCTTTGTATGTGGACTGTTTATTTCTGTTTTTAGTTTTTAAATTAAAATATACTTGAACATTACTTTTATAAACTTTGTATAAATTTATTTGATTTTTTTATTAAAAACGGCATAGTGATTTTTTACGCTTTTTTAAGCGAAAAACAACGTTTTTTACGCTTTTTTGCAAAATATTTGCGCTTTTTACAATCCAAAAGTTGGTAACACTGGTAGTGCTATATAATACGAACGTATTCTCTTTCATTGCTTTTATTTTTTTCACCTAAAGTAGTTAGTAATTTTGTAAAAAAAAAAAAACATTCAATAGTTGATGTAGTAGCACAGTGGATTTTATTAATTGAAATTCGTAAAGAAATATCAAAAATTCTTAAGAATTATTTTAAATTATATACAGCAATGTTCTGAATATTTGTTGGTGTTTAACTAATTTATTGACATACAATTTCTATCAACAGAAAAATTTGAATAGGTATGTTGTTTTTTCTTTTAATTACGTCATTGTGTAAGAATATAATTAACACCTTCACCAGGTTTTTGACCTTTTTGTACCTATTTAATATAAAATGCAAAACATCAGGATTTTTCTTTAGAAAATGCTAACTTTATTATAAATACAATACTTTTCAAGCATTTGTTTAAGTTTAAAGACAACACAAGATAAGATTATAAGTGGTCATTTTAAAATATGGTCTTTGATTTGATACCTCACTCACAAAATGTTGTCGGTAGAATCTACTGAAAATGAGAGTTAAAACAAAGGTATATTCAGTTAAAAAGGCGGCAAAAGTATTTACCATTAAAATAACTACAACTTTTGTTATTTTTAACTGTTGAAAAAATAACTAACAAATGCATTAAAAATAACTACCAATGGCGTAAAATTAACTGATAAATTTTTACTACAAAAATTTCAAAACAACTGACAAAATCGGTAAAAACTACTGTTTTTGATAGTCAATTCTTTTTGTTTATAAAAGTATATTTTAATAAAAAAAAATATTTTTTTCTTTCGATTACAAAAATATGTCTTATTTCTTCAGCCTATTTAAAATTCGAAGTAGAAATTCCAAACCGTTCTCCAGTTATTTTGCTTTTATGCACTGGAGATACAATACAAGTTTCTGGTTTCAAAACAATTCAACGAAATTTTTTATTTTTTAAATAACTACCAAAAATAACTGTTTACTGTAAAATTACTATTTTTGTAGTTATTTATTATGATATTAAAAATAACTGCTTTAAACAACTGTTACGAAATTACAGTACTTTTCGTTAGTTGTTTTCTTAAATAACCGTCATAAAAGTTGTTTCGCCCTTTTCTATAGAAAAACAACTATAATTACTGTTAAAAACAAAAACTACTGATTACTACATAAATAACTGTCTTGTAGTAACTGTCAAACTTCTTTGAGTGCACTTATCATTTAAAACATTGAAGAACTTCTCAGTTTAAGTGCCAATGTTAGCACATTGTAAAATAGCCTGATTTTTTTGAAGTTTAAGCCATAGAAAATTGTAAAATTTACGATAAATGTTTCTTTACTACTTAAAATTGTGCTAACTGTGAATTCTATCACTAATTTTTTACTGGGGTTTCTAGACTTGTATAAATGGCTATATAAACAATCCTTCTGTCAATTGCTGTGAATATTGCAACGAATTAAATGTTCATTACTAGGGCAAGGAATTCCATGCAAATGCAAGTTTTCTCTCGATAGTCGAAAACTAATATGGACTAAATATGTATCGGAATCATCAAATTTAGAAAAAAATGGCATCGATTTGTAGTTGCATATTTTTGCATATTTTGACAAAAATGTATGTTTCTGCATATTTTGACTTCAAATGCATATTTGGTACCTTTTTAATGCACATTTTCCATTTTTAGTAGCATTTTTTAATTTGTTAAAAGATTCAAAAATAAACTTTTATTTATGGTTTTTATATTTTGATTCAAACAAAATATTATTATTTTTTTTTTGTTATTTTGAAAACCTAACATTATTTAAAATCTTGTTGATCAATTGAAAACCTTAGAATTCTGTGTCAACATATTTGCAAAATAACTAACTTACATATTTTTTATGTTATATATGATTTTTATACAATTATTTATGATTTTATACAATTATAACTTGTCGAGTATTGTGAAGCATATATTTTTATATGATTATATCAAAAGATATTTAATTATATAAAATTATATTAACCATATCCACCATTTTTCGGATCAGATAATATATTTTTTATATAATTATATTAACCCATACATGATTTGATCCGGAAAATGGTGGATCTGGTTAATATATATTTATATAATTAAATATCTTTTGATATAATCATATAAAAATATATGTTTCACAATACTCGACAAGTTATAATTGTATAAAACCATAAATAATTATATAAAAATCATATCTGATTATATAAAAATCATTTTTACTAGGGGTGCTTACTTTGCAGAAAAAAGTTGTTTAAGTGCATATTTTTTATATTTTTAATGCACATTTGTCTTTTTTAGTTGCCATTTATAGGCACATATTTTAGATTTTTAAGTGCATGAAATGCCTTGCCCTAGTAATAACATATCAAGTTTTTTTGGACTACCAGTAATGACGCCGGCTTACTTTCTGCATTATTTTAAAAGATATAATAATGAGTAACTAATAACTGTTTACTTTTTCCATTATTTCGAAATAAAAAATAAAACATTACCAATAATGGCTTATTTTTATCATTATTTCAAACATAAAGTAATGTCATAGATTTTTTTGTAAATTTTTTTGAAATCTATTTTTAGACTAACCCCTAAATTCATAAACGCTTTGAAAAATTGTAGGAGGTTTATTGAACAAATTTTGTATGAAAATGGCGTTTTGTAAACCTGCTATAACTTTACAAAACATTTATGAATTTAGGGGTAAATATTTTTCCAATACTAGTAAGGACATATACATTAGAGTGTCCCTTTAAAATTGATTTGTCATTACACCCCCCAATATTATTGGAAATGGTCCCAAATGGAAGAAATCGATTTTTTTTTTTTGTTTTGAAAATGGTAACCCGTGCCGAAAGTTGGACGAAAATTGCCCCTTTTGGAAAAATGTATATTACTATTAAAAATTTCCAAAATTCGAAATTTCGAAAAAAATTATTTTTTATTCCATTTATTCATTTAATATAGTCAAAATGATTCATACATGCAATTTTGACTTCATCGGATGTCAGTAACCCACTTTAGCCTGGAATCCAAAATGACCCACAAATTTGATAAAAATGCAAAAACGTATGTTTGTTTTTTTAATTAATTTTAAAGATTTTTTAAAATGCCTAATTTGGAGATCTCGATTGCTATTTGTACCACATAATAGTTGATATTAAAGAAAAAAATAAATTGGAAAAATGATAATTCGAGTTTGTGTTTGGAGCGACTGCTTTTCAGGACATTTTACAAAAATTGCTCATTTTGGTAAAAATTCTAAAAATTTTAATGTTTTCATCAAATTCGGTTTTCGGAAAAACAGCACTCAAATTTGGTTAGATTATAATTATCTTTTCATTTCTTTAAAAAAAAAATTAACCTTTAGTGGCCTGGGGTCAGAAAAGACCCATGGAACTTAATATTAATTATGACTACGAGATTGTAAAGCCATTAAATTTATAAAAAAAAATCTCAACTGGATAAAAATAATTATTTTGTGTCCCAAATTTTATAACATACATATAATAAAAATTTGAATGCTTCTGTCTTCTGTATCGTACGCATCATTTTTTAATATGATTTTATATGCAAAAAATCACGTGAAAATTATTTGGCTATGGAGTAATTAACTCTTAATTTGCAGATAGGTAACTAAATTTGATGTTGAACTATATATTAATTTGTTTGGGATCATATACACATATGATCAATATAATAGATACATTCAAAATTTTTCGAATTTTATTCTCGTTGCCTTTATTTTTAAAGATAAAAATAGTGGAAAAATTCACATCAAAATGCGAGGAGATTGTTCAGCAAATGGTGTAGAATTTTAACGTAATGTCCGTTTTTTATTTTGTAACTTCCCTACGGGAACTTTGTTTTTTATGAGGGTTCAGTAACCTGTCCTAGGATTTGTCTTGTGACATGTCACAAGGGGTAAATTTCCCCCTCCTATGATAACGTCATGTAAAAGTGACCACTCTATTTCATATAAAGGGGCCAGTTCGATGACAGTTTGTTAAAATTTCCCGTAGGGTTGTTTTAAGTAGGCGTGGCTTTTAATGAAAAATAAGCGATATCGACCTTCTATCAAATTACGTAGTAAAATTTAGCGAGCACTGGTCGGATCTATACAAACTGTATATTTTTGGAAATTCTATAAAATTTCCTTATATTTTGCATTATCTTTATCCACAAATGTTCTCCAGACTTAAAATGACAGCGCCTTAAACATGACCAGATTTTCTTTGTTTTTAGCGATTTTAAAATTGAGTTAACAACACTGAAACTTTAAAATGAATGGCCCTATTCTATACTTACCGCGATATAACAAAACAGTCAAACTTTTTTTACGTTATAGTATAAAGCATTCCGTGTTTAAATTTCAGTAATGTTAACTTTATTTTATAATCGCTACAAACAAAGAAAAATTTAGTCATGTTTAAGGCACTGTCATTTTAAGTCTGGAGACCATTTGTAGAAAAAAATAATGCAAGACTTAAGGAAATATTATAGGAATTTCAAAAATACACAGTTTTTACAGAACTGATCAGTACTCGCTAAAGTTTACTATGTAAATTGATAGAAGGTCAATATCGTTTATTTTTCATTAAAAGCCACGCCTACTTAAAACAAGTGACAAAATAAAAAAACAGACGTCACGCTAAACTTCTGCACCATTTTCTGAACAATCTCCTTGCATTTTGGGGTAAATTTATCCACTATTTTGATCTTTAAAAATAAAGGCAACGAGAATAATATTAGAAAAAATTTGAATATATCTATTATATTGATCATATGTGTAGAAAGTTATAAAAAATTAGAAGAATTTATTTTTAGTATGACGTCATATACAATATTATATAATGTATTATATATTATTATTATATTATATACAATATTATATAATGTATTATCGAACCCGAAAACCTGAGTCTCGAAATTCCGGGATTAATCAATAAAAATGAGTCCCTAATCCCGGGTGTCTTAAGCTCGAATCCCGGGATTTTCATAATTGCAAAAATATGTGGTAATTTTTCCAAAATTGTAACCCTGCTGATATTTTTAAACCGTTTTTTAAATATAATTTTATACAAATCTATATTGTGCAGTATTTCTTATTATATTTCGGAAATCATCGATTAAAATTCAGATTAAAAAGTTTTATTTCAGAATTTTTCATTTGAATTTCTGCATTATATGTGGAAAACAATTAAAAAACTCTGAAACTAATTGAAAATTCTAGAATTTAATTGACAATTTTAAATTAAAATTATATAAGAATAGTGAATATAAAATTATTATAAACAAAACTAGGACACAACTAGGGTTTTTCTTTTCCGGGACTTTTTCATTTCCCGGGACAGCGGGATTTTTTTCTGAATTTCCCGGGATCCCGGGAATTCCCGCTCGTTACAAAATAAATAAATCCGACATATGTCGTACTTGAAAAACTCGATTTCTATTAAAACACCGTCCGACAAAGTTCGTCTTCTGGTTGTACCCATGATAAAATCTGCTTAATATATTCTAAAAGGTGAGCTAAATATAAAATATGCATGACTTCCACTTTTTCTAGATCAATTCGTTTAATAGTTTAAATCGCGAATTTGGTAATCTATTTATATAGAAGGCGGTCTTAATTTTAAAATGAAATATATTAACTAAATATTAATTCGCGGTTGGAACGGTTAAACGAATTGATATAGAAAAAGTGAAAGACACGGGTATTTTAATTTCTTCCCTTCTTTTAGGATATATTGGAATTGTTAATGGGTGCAAACTTGTGTCGGACCAGTTTTTTAGTCAGAGCTAAGATAGATTTTTTGCTTAAGTATTTCTTAAATATGGAATCCAAAAATGTGTATTTCTAAAGATTTCATTTCTGTGCAGATTTTCAGAAGTATTCGTATAGAATTATTTTATAAAAAAGTTTAAAATTGAATATTCTTCACACAAATTATTACGCAAATTTTCTTAAAGATTTTTATAAAAATCGACACTCCATAGAATATTATTAAATAATATTTTATTCATCTTAACACACTAGATATAGTGAAAAATATAATTTAATACGTATGCCTAATTGTTTACTATCAACATGGATTTATGTTGTAGGTTAAAAAATAATTAGAATATGCATTTAAAATTAACAGTTCGTTGTCGTTCATAAATCTGTGCTTCACAAGTTGTCGATCAAAGTTGAATTCCAAGCAGCTGGATAAAAATAACATTGTAAGAATTTCGTTGATGTTAGTCTAATTGAGTTGTTTCAATTTGCTTATTTGTTTCAATTCAATAAATAGTTCATCATCAATTATTAACCCATAAAAGCATAGAATATAGAGGATGGGTTTGTAGCAGGATCCGAAAATACGTATTCTATCCTACTAGCCTTATCGAATTTTTAAAATTTTTATTCTATGTATGTAAAAATTTTATCATCTCTCTTTTAATTTCAAAATAATTTAAAAGAAAATGTGATAATATTTGATCTCAAATTGAACGAAAAACATTTATTAAATAGTTCCTTAACTTTAATTGGTATCTTTTGAATTGAAACAACAAATAAAAATCTAATATGACAATATCATATTAGAATTTGGACTTGAGGTGGAAGAATATTTTAACTAAATATATGGAAATTTTTTATCCGCAACTATTTAAAAAGAAATTATTAAATTTGGATAGTTGTATTTTAAATTAACTTATAAAGAAATCCAAAATAATTTGAAAATGCATCTGCATAATATTTAAAAAATACAATTGAAATAAAGGAATAGCAGTTGAAATTTAAATAAACTTATTTGAAGTGAAAAAACCTCAAAATACTCAATTGAAAATACAAAAATATTCCTAACTTTTAAAAGCCTGGTGTTTTTGGAGGTATTTGGAACTGAGATACGAAAGTTGAAGTGTTGAATATATTGCTTTATTTGAACAAAGATCACCATTTTAAAGAAACAAAATTTTTCTGAAGTTCGAGTATTTGTTTTCGGTTTAACTTAACCAAATTCAACTCACATCCAAAATCAATTTGGCCTAAATAATGTGTTTTTTTATACTAATTCAGTTTATTAAATTTTAAACCTCATTTTTTAATATCAAATATTTCTTGTTTAATTAATTTCAATTCAATGCTTTAAATTTAAATTTATTTAGCTTCAAAAATTGCAGTATTTAATAGCTAAAACTTCTGTAAAAAATAAAAAAAATCCCGGGAAATCCCGCACAAAATTCCCGGGATTGCGGGATTGAAAAAATGGCGGGATTCCCGGGAATTCCCTAGACACAACATATCGACGGAGTTAAATTCTTAATTCTTGAGTTTTTAATTCTTTCGTTCTTTAGAAATAAACAGGAGTATGTAAAAACGTATAAAACAGTTACATTTTACAGTGCTCATGCATAATAATTTCAAAATCTTATAACATGTTTATAAAATGAAATTTGTATGGAAAATCTGTTTTATAAATCACTTATAAATTTTAAGTGTTCATGCACATGACCACCCAGCAAAATATTTTATTACAAAATAAGTGGTTATATAATGAAACTAAAATTTTTTACTATGCGGTTTTTCATGCAGCGAATATGGACAACTACTTACAAAAACGACCTCGTCGAACAAATATAATGAGTTTTGACATCGAATTATATGCAGTAGACCCTAATTCTACTACTTATTATTTAGATATTAGTAATGCGCACCCATTACTGGGATTTTGCTGGGCATATACTTCTTTTACATAAATTTGAAGTTTTTACGCATTTTTTAAAATAAAAATTTATCAAAATGGCAAAAAATCACGAAATCCTGAAAAAAATCGTGATCCCGAAAAATGCCGACCCATCCCGGGATCCCGTTTTTTAAATTTTTAAATCCCGAATCCCGGGATTTCCCTAGCCACTACATATATTTTGATTAGTTTTATATGGCTTATGTAGTTATATCGGATTTGGGGATATGTAATAACATCAATTACCATATAAAAAATTCGTTGAAAAAATAATATCAGATTTAGTTCTATATAATAATATGTGTCTTAATGTGACTCCATTCAAACAAGTATTTTATTAAAACTTTATTTGTGTTAGAAAAATTATTAAAATTTATCTATAATGCTTTGTGTAATTTCCCAGTTTATTTATATGATTTTTATCAGGTAATCTGTTCGTATTTATAATTGTTTTATAATTATAAAAAATATTATCATTTAAAAAGCCCTTGAAACACGAGTTATGTATGTATTTCTATTTGTATTCTAAAAAACTATATACATATGTATATTGGACAAAGAAATTTCTACTACTCGCTATTTTCCTCAATAAACACATTATATAAGTTGGTAGATAAGATTTTAGTAACTCGATCACCTGTAAAACATGTGACCTAGGTCATGTTAGAAGTAATGATCAAATAAAGTTATAAAAGTATGTAGAAATAACTCATATTGGATAAGGGGAGAAATAATTTCATAATAACATAATTAAATAAAATCGTGTATTATACGTCGCACAGTGTTTCATCTGATAAATTTAAAGTAGTTTTTAAAATTATGTATTAATTCTCATAGATTTTAGGATATAGATAAAAAAAATGTGAACAAGAAATTTGGATATAAATTTTAGTTGCTAAAATTTTTACAATTATAAATTTTGGCGGTACAGGGTATATTGAGTTTGTATTGATGTTTGTAACTACCGAAAATAAAAGGCGTAGCCCCACCCTATAGTATGCCGATCGACTCAGAATAACTTGCTTAAAAATAATACATTTTTTATGCTTTTGAATTTTTAAAGAGCTGCTGAAATTATTTCCCAATAAGCACAATAAGCATAGGTTTTAAAAATTCAAGTGCTTTAAATTTTGCTTGAAGTAAAGTACATTTCAAAGTAATGGGTGCTCATTACTAATATCTAAATAATAAGCATTAGAATTAGGGTCTACTGCTTATAATTCGGTGTCAAAACTCATTATTTTTGTTCGAGAAGGTCGTTTTTGTTTTTGTAAGTAGTTGTCCATATTCGCTGCATGAAAAAACTCACAAAATTTGTGCACCCGCTTACCCGCTGCATTACAAAAGTATATAAAATAAGTAGTTACCAAAATAAGTAGTTATTCGTGTGCTTATACGCAGTTAAAAAATAAGTGGTTACAAGTTCTCAAATAATACGACTTACTTATATACTTACTAGTGGTTAAAAAATAAGTAGTTACCAAATTCACATTATCTTTATAAATAAATAAGTAGTCGCGCGTAAGCTAGACTGCTTATAAAAACGGCTTCGCCTAACAAAAATAACTAGTACTGACGCCGAATTATAAGTAGTAAAAAATTTTAGTTTCATTTTATTTTTTGTTTTGTTTTTAATCTACTAATATTCAACAACTTTTTTCTGATTTTAGCAAAGGCATTTCACTAAAATATAGCTGAAACTTTGTAAATTTAACAGATTTTTACTTGCTGTTTTCATCTTACTACTATTTATCGACTAGATTTTTTTGATTTCAGCAGCTTTTTCTGCAGGAACTACGCACAAAAAATTATTAACTTAAAATACCTAATTAAAGAATTGTTTAAAATAAAATTTGTTTTTAAACAAAATATTTAATTGAATTAGTTAAATATTTTAGTTGACTTTTAAATAGTCAGTAGGATGTGGAACATTTTAACCCCCTAGCTCTTTAACTTATGGGTCTTTTTTGTACCTTTTTAAAAAGGTGCCAAAAAATTCCCTTTCATTGAAGAGTTGGAGGTTAGAATTTGCCACAAAAATGTTCCTCGTAGTGTTTTACAAAAGTCCGCTCAACACATCCTATACCTAAAATGTAAGGTTCACATGGTTTGAATACTAAATCCTCTTAAATGCGTGAAATTTGTGTAAAAATCATGAATTAAGGCATTTCAAAAAATCCATTTTGTTTTAAATTATGGTAAAAAATAGGAATTATTTTTTTAATGATCTATTATATAACAGTATAAACTTACAAAAAAAAATCTAATTTTATATAATTTTTTTTATACTCCATCAAACTTAAGAAATTTTTGGATTTTCAACAAAAAAAAAAGTGTTTTTCGGAGCAATAAAAAAGAATTGTTTTGTAAACATTTACTAAAATCCATATTTTAATTTAACTACAAATATATTGCAGTAATTATAAAACAAATCTTCGAACAGGTTTTTAAAAAAAATTTATTTTTGAGAATTATTTTCGTGAAACAATTAAAACCCATTTTTCTGTTAAGTCATTTTTGCATAAAATTCTCTGAGTTTAGCGCCCTCTCTTGGCGGCAAAAGCAATCACACCAAATATTTTTTTTCACATTTGTTTGAGTTACTTTTTTATCTTTAAAAAAATTCTTCTTAAAACACAATTTGAGACAAAATTTTTTTTTGATTTTTGTCCATGGGACGAAGCATAGTGCGCCGGGTTGTCAGGCGGGACCTCTACACACTAAGCAAACAAGACAAGAAAATTAAATAAATGATGACAGCAGTTGTAGCTAACTTACAAGCGACGGCAAAAGGTTGGTTGACACTAAGCGGCCAACATTGTCGTGAAGTTGAAAAAACTAAAAAAAATTATGGTCTAAAAAACTTAAAAAATTTTTTTTTTGGAAAAAAATTTTATTTAGAATAAAAATATTAGCTGTGTTTGTGTGGTAAGTTATCAGCGTTAGCTTATGTCATTCCCATATAAATTTGACATACGCCAACGTTTAGTGTTAACTCTCAACGTAACTAATGTCAAATTTGTATGGCAATGACATAAGCCAACGTTGATAGCTTGACGCACAAACACAGCTTTTAATTATAATTATTTTAAATAAAACATAGTCGGGTTGTGACTGGAACTCCGGCCGTCAGATTGCCAATTAAACAAATAATTAAAATTAATAAAAAAAATTATAAAAAAAAAATAAATAAAAAAATATGTTCGTGATAGGAATCGAAGTCGAGATCTTCTCACTTTAAACCTTATTTCTGCCTGGGAAATCATTTATTGGAATTCATTTAAAAAAAGACTTTTTGAATTAATTTGGATAATCGTTTTCTTTGCAAATAGTTATACTAACACCCTTATTATAAACTTTATGACAATAACAAAATTGTGACAACACTGGCCATTCACCACGTTCAAACATACACGTTCAATATTATTGATCAATGTTTTTAAAATCAACCAATCAGAACAAAGTATTTAAATATAAAATGTTCTGATTGGTTGATTTTTGAAAAATTTATCAATAATATTGAACGTGTATGCCCTACTTTACTATAGATATAGATATAAAATTCAAAAAAACGAACCTTATTTTGCGTAATCAACAGAAATTAATATGAATCACACAAATCGTATCACGCTTCCATCTTTACTTGCAACTTCCAAGAAATTATTTTTTTCCTTACCCTATATCAAAACACTGTGCCATGATTTCCCGCTACAACAATTATACAAAGTTTGGTGGGGTTTTTGATCCACTTTTGCCTGTTCAGCTTTTGTTAGGCTTCTCTTGTTGGGTTGTCGTCTTTTTTTTTTGTTATTTTTAATGTAGATATTGTACAATATGAATATGTATGAATTTGTTCATGTGTCTATTTGTATTAAGGGGGTACGTACGTTGAAATTACGCATAAATGCTTGTATTGCCAGCAATTGTGAAATTTTTAGCACAATTGTTAGCAATACAAGCAATTAATACTATATTTAATGGGAATATATCCGTTTAATAAAAAAAACATAAATTAAATTTTAAAATTCTCCCATTTTCAAATCATTACAAAAAATACCTTCCGAGCAATAAAACTCTAAAATTATCTCAATGATACGATATAATAGGTGTGTTTCTTTATTTTTTGGGTAAAGTTCGGTAAAATGAGAGTAAGTACAAAATCCCCTCACAAAATCACAAAATTACCCAATTGTACCGGAACGCAAAAAACCACTTTTCTAGCCCAAACATTTATTTCAAAGAATAATGTGAAGCAGTGATGGGACTTGAAAAATATTGTTTTGTGCCAAGTATGTGACTAAAATGTGCCAAATGGGCCTTTATTGTGCCAAAACTCAATTTTCACACAGTACCCATGTTTTCAACTTTAATTTCATTTCGTAATAGCATTCTTACGGAATTAATTCTATTTTGAATGAATTCTAACAATGAATGAATTTAAATTTTCTTGAATTCATTCAATTAAAAGGTGAATGATAAATGAAAATTTGAATTTTATAAGATTTGGGAATGCAGCCAATGAATGAATTATTTAGGAATGGTTGAACGGAATGTGTATTAAATTTTTCATGAATTAGACTTAAAGTAATTCTTTCAAAGCTCTGAGCTGAATGTAAAGCATTTGAATTTTGAAAATTCTATGGGTTATTCGGTATACATTCGATGACATTTTTTAGTTTTGCTTTTTTCGAAAAGGTATTTTAATACTAATAAATGCATACGGTGGGTCTCATACTGCAGGTTTAAACTGTAGTTAATAGTTAACCCAAAATTTTGTTGTTTTGTGTACATTTTTTGACATTTTCTTTTGTTTATAGTTAAGTTAAAGTTAAACCTATAGTATGAGACCCACCGTTAGAAACTAAAAATTAAAGAATTTTTAAGGAATTGTTAGTTTTTGAATTCATTTTCTATTAAATTTTGTAGATAACTAAAATGTGCCAAAATAGTATCGGTTTTGCCATTGTAGTAATCAATCTTAGATTGTGCCAAAAATCCCATCCTGATGTGAAAATGCGTATAATTTCAGTTTGCAAATTGGCGCAGATACACATATTTATTCGCATTTAAAAGTTGTTTTTGATTTTATTCAATGAATTCTTATAAAAAAAACAAGTTTCTTTTGCTTATTTCTTTATTTAATTAAAATTTTAAATTTATTTTCACAAATGTTTTTTGTTTACATTTACATCAGCTGTTTTACCAAAGTTTACCCGAAAAAAAATTCTGGGTAAATTTTGGTAGAAAGAGAAACACTAATACACTCTCATTAGCGCTCTCATTTACCCAATTTTCGAGTACGGGAACGGTTTTGGGTATATTTCGGTAACTTTGGGTAAATTTCGGTAACATTGGGTACGTACGGGAACGTACATAATGTTTGCTGTTATTTTTATTTAAAAATTCTTCGGAAATAATTTTTTCAAAATTTATTTCTGAATAAAATTTTTGGTCAAATTTATGTGGAAAATATTTGTCAGAGTTTTCTTTTTTCCTTTTTCGACAAGTTTCCGGATTTTCCAAAATTCAGTCGTGTCTAAGATTCAGAAAAATACCTTCTTTTTGTTTAACTCATTAAGGATACGTCTTAGATCAGCTACAAATTTTACAATCAAAATTTGCAGATATTTATGTAACCAAAGATTCATTAAGAAATTTTTGCAATTGAGTTTTTCTTATAGCGCCCTCTAGTGGAAATACTTGCAAGCAAAGTTGAAATTTGTATAGCATATGAATCCTATTCGGTTAAAATTATATTAGACATATTTATTTGATTGATTTTTATAACAATGTTATAAACCAAATTAACATGCAAAACAACAACAAATTTTATCTTAAATATAACTCTGCTATAAGAATCAACAAAATGCATTTTGATTTAAAACTACAAATGAGATTTTTTATAATAAAAATCATTTAGACATACTGCTTCGTTTTCAATCCAGTATTTTTAAACTACTATAGTTTTTTTTTTACTGATTTTCAAACCATAAAATAGGTTGTATTGGCTAGAATCGCAAATTAAAAATGGAGAAGAATTTTATCCAGAGTTGCCAAATATTTATTTCAAAAAAAAATTTGGAATTTTTTCAAAACTTATTTAAAAAAATAAAAAAAAAATAATTTTTTATATCTTTAACCCTTATTATACTAGCGTCGTCATATGACGACACAAATTCAAGGGCAGATGTTTTTAAAATGATATTTGGTATAATAGCGCAGTTAAAAGCATAAGACAGTACAAAAGTTTAGCTATAATAACAAATAAAAAATTTTTAGATTATCTATACAGGGTTGCTACATATTGATTTCAAAATCTTAATGTCGGATTTTTTATAATGCTTAAAAAAATCACAAAACAAAAATAAAAAAAGTCTCTAAAAAGTACGCATTATTATAATTTTTTTTTTTATTTACATCGATTTTAATTAAGAGAACAACTGGGTTAATTGACATGTTCCGGAGAAGTGTTCCACACATTTTTCTTAATGACTTTTTCCACCTTTAATTAAAATAATTTTTCTTAAACACAATATATTTCAAAAATATGCCTGATTTCAAAATGCTGCAGTTTGTTAAATTCGAATGGTGTTTTAGTTTACAATGGACAATCAAAAATAAGTGCACAAAAAAATCCATTGTGGACTCATAAAAATAACAACAGAAGTTCAACAAGGATGTAATAATTGAAAGAAAGCCTGGAACGGGTAAAGCAAATGGACCCAGGAACGAAAACCAAAACAAAAAATGTGGAAAAGATATTGAGGACGATTCCAAGCATGGCATGGTGCGTGCAATGTTAGGAATATTTTATTCGCAGAGTTAAAGCTAACGTTGGGCTTAAAACACCTAAAGTTTAGAAAGTTCCGTACAGAAATGCTTAGAAGAACGTTGACGCCAAAAAGGCAAAACTATTTTTTAGCTGCGCACTCTTTATATTTTTTTTCAGATTCAAAATTGAAAAAATTCAGCTTCTTCACGAACTTGCGATTAACATCCAATTAAATTACATTTCGGATGTGCCGTTACTTTCTATTTTCGAATAACTATTAATGGATCTACAGTGGCAACCAAAACTATCTTTATACTGACTTTGCACTTCTCCGAAATCTCGTTTAAAATCGAGTTTCTAATTACCACCGTTTACATTACGAAATCTGACAAGATTTCGATTTGATAATCACAACGTTTTGTAAACAAAACAAAATAAAAAAATAAATGAAATACCATTATCCGTGCAATACCGTTATTTTTTAGTCTAAACTTTTTGTAATTCCACGTCGTAACTGTGAATTTTACATACACTTCGTTAATAAATTTAATAGACGTTAATAGACCCACTATCTATTGGCTGGTTTATGAATTAAATTCTTTTTTTATGTATAATATATTTTTTATTTACAAATTTGATAACTTAATCAATTCATTCATTTGAATTGAAATTTAAGTGAAAAACTAAACAATTTAATAATTGCTATAATCCATACCCTACCCATAAAGTGGCAACACTGCTTATGTTATTCATATTGATGTGTGCAGACCTTTAAAAATAGAATTCCTTAATTCATATTTTGAATCTCAATTTTGCAACAAGTTGATCTCAGTGATTTTTTTATTTTTAACCCCGATATACATAGTAAACATATTTCAAAAATATTTAAAAAAAAAATTCCGCGGAAATACCTCTGTAGGAAATTATTTCTGTGCAAAGTTTGGAAATGGAGTTAGCTATATCTACGTCATTTATAGCCGGATTGGAACAATATATATACCATTGGAAAGCTAATAAAAATATCTTTTGGACGACATTTTTTTTGTTTGTTTACCCATTACCGGCGAATGAGATTTATATTTATTTAAGATTTTTTTAAAATAACCCGTTTTTATAAAAACCCCGTATATTACCACATAATTTTTTACTTATTATTATATTCTCAAGATTAAAAACTTTTGAGATGTAGTTCAAATTTTTATCACTTCAAACGTCGAAAATATTAGAGGTCAAATCTGAGTTTTTTGCAGGTGATACAAAAGATACAACTTTGACTCTAACCAACAATTATACATTTTTTTTGGGGAAAAACATTTTAAACCTATTGCCAGTATTGCGATTTTTCATTTGTCAAAAATTAGCCATACTTTGAAAGAAAAAATTTTCTCGATTTCGACCTCTAATATCCTCGATGTTTGAAGTGATAAAAACTTGATCTCTACATCAAATGAAAGCTTTTCATCTTGACAACATATTAATAAGCACAATTTTTGTTCTTATATAGGCTTTTTATGGAATAAAAACATTAAAAAAACAAAAAAATTAAAATTTCTACGCCGAATCATAATGGGTCACTAAAAAAAATGCTATCCTAAAGATATTTTTATTACCTTTCCATTGGTGTATATACTGTTCCAACCCTAACATAAATGAAGAAAATATAGTTAAGTTAAGTCCATTTTTAAACTTTACACCGAAGTAACTACCCATACAGGTTTTTCTGGGAAAAAAATATTTCTTCGGACCCCCAAAAAGGAATTATATCAGTAGTAAAAATTTAGAATCAATCGGTGAGGTGCCTCTAAAGCCAACTTACGTCCAAATTATTCAATCGAATCAAAATTGAATCAACATAAATATGAATAAATCTTATCTCACTTTATTCAATGTCCAATCATTGATTTAAAGGGATTATGAATTATTCAGTAATTTATAAAATGAATCCAATTTTATGCATATTAATTAAAAAAAAAAGAATTATCTCTTTCAATGTCTGGGTGTATATGTGTTTTTTTCGTATTCAGTAACAACAACAACACACAGTTAATATATTTTTTCATGTTATTATGGAAAATTTTAGAGGTGCTTTTACATTTTCATTCATAACTTTTAAACGTCTGGACCAAATATTCCCATTTCCAATACCAAACTGCTTAAGATATCGTGCGTGATCGTGATTTCGACAGACAGACGGATACGGCTATATCAGTTTCGCTATTGATAACGATCAAGAATATGTATTTTTTATATGTCCCATATTTTTGAAGAGTGCTAATAGAGAGAATACCCAATAGGAAATCGTTGTTAAGGTAAAATACAAATTTTAACAACTCCTATACCACATATAGCACACCCCTTGTAGCTTGTAAAAGGGGCTATTTAGAAACATGTCTTCACGGCACTATTTTAATGTTATTCGCAAAGATTTTCTTCGCCGGAAGCAAAAATAAGAAACCTGGGTACTGACTTGACTGTACTTTCAATGAAAACCGCGATTTTATTGGTTTTACAGCTCATATTTATAAGTTTTCTTAGACAATGAAAATTTATTATTTGTTTACATTTTTTTTTTTTTGTTCACAATTCTGATAGTATTTTCGTACATACTATTGCTGAATGCTGTGAAAACATATTTATGAAACTGGATTTTCGCCAAAATTCGATTTAAACGAGATTACGGCCATAGTGTAGGTGTATGCAACTTTAAATGAAAAAATATTTTGAAAATGTGGCAACTCTGACGTTTGCTGCTATCCTAATTTTAAACAAAAGTCCTCTTACATTTAAGCTTGATTCATGCGCTATCCATCCTTGTCCAACCTTATCTATTATTTCCTAGTGTTGGGGATATAACACCCTATTTTTACAAAAGCGAGCGGAAAAATTCTGCCAGATGAATGTGTGTATTTTGTTATTGTAACAAAAACAAAATACACACAATTCCTCTGGAGGAATAATTCCGATCGCTTTATAAAAACAGGGGGTTAATTTCGAGTAATAATATATGCGGGTAGTGGACGTGTAACTTGCCCCTTATTTTATTATAGTCTTTAAAAAAGTGAGTATTTATGAAAAATTCAAAGTACTTACCCCCCTTTAAGTGTATGTGTGTATGTTATTTGCTATTATAAGCGCGTGCTTATGTTTATAATATTTACATAGTATTGTTGTTGTATGATGACATTACCAAATGATATTAGGTTTTTTCTTGTTGTTGTTGTTGCTGTTATTTTGTTTTAAGCTAATGTTAAAAAGCGCACAACAACAAAAACCAAATCGAGTTCAATAATGATTTTGAAATGTTGTTATTTTGCATATGAATTGCTTGTTGTTTTTTTTTGTATTGTATTATTGTTTATTGCTTCTTATTCGGTTTGAGTCTATGTCTGTATGTTAAGTTTATCTGTCTGTCTTTCAGTTTTTTATTGTAGTATTCCGTTTTTTGTGATATGATAATTTGATTATATTTTTACGGTTTCTTTACATTTCACCTTTTTTATGAAATGTTATTTGTTTCTTCTTCTTTTTGTAGATTTCTGTCAGTTGTTTATGATTTATTTTATACTTTATTGCATATGTATGTTATCTAGTTGTTATTGTATTTTCAATATTAGTTTGTATATATTTTTTTTTTATATTACTTTGTTATTTTATTTCGTTTTTTTTATTCGTGTTGTTTAGCGTTTTTTATCTTATTTTTTTTATAAATTGCTTGATTTTTTTTATATTTTATTTTATTTTGCTTTAATTTTATTCTGCTGTTGTTGTTTTTGTTGCAATTCAATTTTTCATACATCATGCTAAATTATGAATACATGCATGCATACAATTAATGTAAATATGTATGTAAAAAACTTTTATATACATACATACATGTATTTTTTTCGTTCTGGGTTATTAAATTGCTTAAAATTTTTTTAAAACAAATTTGTACGTAAATTATATTTACATACTCTTTAAAGATGTAGGTAAGTAACCAACCGTTTTGTTTAACTGTTCTTCTGCTTTAATTACTCTCTAAAATATATAATAATTATCTGTTTAATTAAACTCTCTCTTTCCTTAATTTCTCTTTCTTGCTTGTATTCTAAAGGAAACGGAAGTTTCCTTACATTCCTTTACATAACATATAACATTATCAGTGTTGACAAATTTATTATATTACCAAAACGTTCATTATCAAAAAAATTTCCCATTTGAGAAAATGGTTGTTTGTATACATTTAGTTTGTTTTTAATTTGATTAATTTAATTTACTTGTTTTAAAATACATACTTTGCTTGACAAGATTTTATACTCTATCGACACGTTCATGCAAAAATTTTTTTAAAATACGTATAATAACCCACCAAAACTTGCAAATGCCAAGTTATTTAATAATTCTACACAGAGAAAAAAATCCTAGTTTAATCAAATATTAGAGCATACATACATATGTAAATTAACATCGCATTTTTTACGAACATTTTTTAATTAAATATGAATCTTATAAAAGTAAATATGGTTCTTGTTAAAATAAATTTTTTCTTAATATATCAATATTTTGAATTTAGTTTTCGCATTTCAAAATTATGTATGTTAATTAGAAACAAATTTTAATTAAAAACAAAACAAACTTAGTTTGTGCCAAAGTTGTTTCTAATGTATTTTAAAAACTTGTTTGAAACAGTAATATAAAGTTACGTTTTGTAAATTATTAAAAACGTTTTTAAAAAACTTATCCAATTTTATCTGTCAGTTTTAATTATTTAGTTTTAATTAATGAATTATTAATTGGAATGTAATTTAAAACCATTTCCATTGTTCAATCAGACCTTTAATAAAATCTTTATCAATCATTAAGAAAATAAAGAAAATGTTATTGCAATTGATATATGTAAGTGCAATGCTAATTAAATCATCAATGAATTAGTCCTCAATTAATCTCAAAACCCAGTGCAAAAGTTTTTTGGAGATTAATTCCGTCTTTTTATACTTACAACGAAATCTTATGAGGATTCTAACCCCATATTTACCATTTTTCATGTGTCATTTAAGTCGTTTTTCAAGACATAAAAAAGAGTTCCATGAAACGACATTTTGAGCTTTAAAATATTCTGCAAATCTCACTAGGGGTTAAAAAAAAACACGTAAACTTTATCCGGTAAATGCAAAATCCTGAATTGTTATTTCCCAGCTAAAAAGGTTTTGTGTTATTATTAGGGCTCAGAATTTAATGTAAGTACATGTTTGTTATCGTAAGTTGGAGAACAATGTTAACTAAATATCTTTGCGAATCAACAAATTTGCAACAAAATGGCATCGATTTGTTATTGCATATTTTGCTGAAAATGCATGTTTTTACATATTTTGCTATAAATGCATATTTTGACATATTATGTTACATATTTTGCTAAAAGTGCTTATTTTTAAGCCTGCGTTTTGATATTTTATTAAAAAATGCATTTTTGCACAATTTTTATTTTTTATAAAAAAAATATTTTTTTACCAAGATGACAAAAATATTAGAATATTTAATTTCTAACTTTCTGACAATAGCTGTGTTTGTGCGGCAAGCTATCAGCGTTGGCTTATGTCATTCCTATACAAATTTGACATTAGTAACTTTGAGAGTTAACACTAAACGTTGGCTAATGTCAAATTTATATGGGAATGACATAAGCCAACATTGATAGCTTGTCGCAAAAACACAGCTAATGACTAACGGCAATGTTCAATGTTTAAGCTACTTTTAAAGAAAAATAATATTAAAATTGAATTTATATTATTGAAAATGTTGAAAAAATCAGTAACAAAAGCATATTTATAGAATTTTAAATTCATATTATTCAATTTTAAATCCATATTTTATATAAATAAAACACGATTATAAATGCATGAAATTCCGAGCCCTAATAACAACATATTGAGCGTATTCACAGTTCATGTTATTTTAGGTACACTCAACCAAAAAAGTCTGTAATGGCTACTGAAAATTTTGCTGTTATTACGGGAAATTTAACTGTTTTGAGCCCAGCGGTATTTTTTGCTAATTTTAGCAACACACAACCTGATCGGTAGCACAACAAAATTAGTAGAAAAAATTAGTAGTCGCTACTAAATTTTAGAAAAATTGTTGTAAACTGCAATTCAAAATCAATTTGTTAAAATCAGTTAAAAAACTTACTTAAATATCAATAATT
The DNA here is from genome assembly GCA_949987735.1 of Leucophora obtusa. Lineage (NCBI taxonomy): Eukaryota > Metazoa > Arthropoda > Insecta > Diptera > Anthomyiidae > Leucophora > Leucophora obtusa. Next base: position 193,566,017 of record OX465298.1, read on the forward strand.
TTAGTACAATGAAATTAGTATAAATAATTAATTGCAGCTACTAAATATCAGTAAATTGTTGTAAATCAATGTGCTGAAATTAGCAAAAAAGTGTACTAAAAAATAAAAAAAACTGTAAAACATGGATGATAACCGAAACGATGCGGTTATCGGTAAGGGTAACGTTATTTAAGATTATTTCGGTAACGGTATTTTAAGAATAACGATTTTTTGATTATTTTGGTAACGGTATTTTAAGGTTAGCGATATTTCAGTTATTTCAGTAACGGTATTTTAAGGATAACGGTGATGAAAAACAGAACTAATTTACCATCTTAAAGTAGGAAAAATACTCAATAACCACGTGCAATTACCAAAAGCAGAAAATTAAAAATAACGGTAACGGTATTTTGTGGGTATCGATATTTAATTTATTTCGGTATCGGTATTTTAAGGATAACGGTATTTTAGTTATTTCGGTAACGGTATTTTGAGGATAACTGTATTCCGGGTATTTCGGTAATGGTATTTTAGGGGTAACGGTAGTCAGTTGAAAGGGTTTTGAATCGATAACGGTATTTTAGCGGTATTGCCTGCCAACCCTGGTAATTTGTAATAAGAGAATAGCAAAAATGATTACTAAAAAAATTGTACTAAAAATCGGTATAAAAATAGTAAAGTTCGATTAGAAACTGTTTACAAATTTTTTTACTAACTTTTATTTGAGTGTAGTAAATTAGAATTTATCGTAAATTTGACAACTTTCTATGAGTTAAACTTCAAAAATCATGCTATTTTACAACTTGCTAACTTTAGCACTTAAACTGTGAATTCCTTCATTGAGATTAGGGACAGAATTTTTAATTATTATAATAAATTGTTCGAATGTATCATATTTTTTCGTTTCATGCATACGCGGAAAATATAAGAAGTGTAAAATTATCGAAGTACTTACGTAAAATACATATCCAACTTCAAAATTATTTTTTGTAAGTTAGTAAAAAATACATGTAGATTTATCAATTTTGGTCTTTGTCAACTTGCCTTATTTTTCACGTATTCCATTTTCACGTACTTCAAAATCTGTTAAGTTACCTGCATAAGTTTTTTCTTTTGTAAATTATCTTAGAAAATATTATATTTTAGTTAAAGAATTTTGTGACTTAGCAGAAAACTTTTGAAGTTGTATTTTACCGAAGTACTGCGGCAATTATGCACTTTTTCTTTTTTGCGTATACGATGTGTCTGTGGTCCAGGGGGTAAAGATACAGATTTGAGTTCAAATCTCAGCAAAGGTAATTATAGTTTTTTTTAATAATTTTTTTATCGATTCAAATTAAAAGACACAACTGATTTTCTGTTGTTTCCGGCCTGAAAAAAATCAAATTTGAAATTTGACTAAAAAAATTATAGTAATTATAATTTAGCCTAGAGAAAAAGCAATGGGCTGACAAATGGAAGGTCACCGTTTCTAATTGTTAGGGAAAGTAAAGAAAACTAGGAATTTCGGAACAAAATAAAAATGGATTTACCAATTTTAACCAAATTAATCGGATCGATTAATTATTTAAATTTAAAATTATTTGTTTGGATATTAACAGAAATGGAGGTGATTACTCAGAATCGATTAATTCATTAATGCAAACGGACACATTATTTAATGTATAAAAATTCTGATTATTTGCATACGTTTTCTACAGCAGATGGTTAAATCTCTTAAAAATCACAAAATCGCTAAATTGCCTAAACTCTTTTTCTCTTAGCTTAATTGTACGTATTGCTATATATCTCTCTCATATCATAACTCACTTACTCATACTCTTTAACAATTTCACCCCTTTTCACATGCCAAAGGACATAATGTTAAACATAGGAATTTACTTAAACCACCCACTCTTATTACCCCGGCAACCACTTGTTTTCTTAAAACAAACAACATGCTTTTAAATTGTTTTTTTTTTTTGTTTTCATATCGTGTTGTTGTCTTTTTTTATATTGTGTGTTATATACATGAATTTTTTTTGTCAGTTCCACATTTTGAGTCCTTTTTATACACCCCATTTACAAAAACTATACACAGCCATGCATATATAACTAATAAATACACACATACATTTAGTGTCAAACAGCGTTGACGTTGTTAAAAACAAACAACATTGTTGCTTATTTTAGTATACGTTGTAGTTTCCTTGTATGTGTACGTGGTTAAAAAAATGTAAAATAATATCGTAGAAAAACTTGTGACATTCTTCTGAAATAAAGCGAATAAACTTTACGGAGCGTAAAATTATTATATTTGAAAACAACAAAAAAATTTAATTTAAATAATAATTTTTCTAACTACACTTTTGTAATATTGTGGTTTTTACTATATGAAATAAAGTGAAAGTGTTTAAAACGTTGCCACGCTTAGGATGACATATTAAAATTATAAAAAAGCAACCAAAGACAACAGAAAAAAATAGACTTTTGTCTTTTTTACCGCCTCAATATCTGATTTAATAGTGTTGTAATTTGCTTTGATTTTTGTTGCTGCTGTTGTTTTTCTATGTAAAACGTTCATTGCCTCTGTTCAAGTGTATGTGAGTGTGTGTTTTTGAGAAGTAAAAAAAATCGTTTAATATTTTTGTAAGTTTTGTAAAACTTAACATATGGTGGGTTAAAGAATTGTGTTTTTTTCTTTCTGCTTTTTGTTTTATTATACTATAATACATTTTTTGATCCATACATATATAAAATGTAGAAATTTTTTGTCCCGCGGTAATAATTTTCCAGAGAAATGTATATTTTTTAAATCCAAATTATATTGATTTCCTAATAATTCAGTAAGGTGAAGAAAATGTCCGCCCGTTTTTATTTTTGTGCTAAAAACATTTAAAATTTGCTTCAAATATTTTCCGCTTTCGGATTTTACCTTTTATTGGTATAATTACAAATACATCAATTTTTGGTATACTTATAGAAAATCCATAGGTATATTTGATTATTATATTATTTTAATAATTCGGTATTATAAATATGTTTAAGAAAAACAAATTTTAAATATCTGCGTAAGTAGTTCTTAAAGATATATGAGGTTAACTTTTCAATTTGTACGCCATTACTGTAATGCTAAATCCATACGGTGCGTATGATTAACATATTTGTTTAATAACTTCATATTACTCATACGTTAAAGTAACAGCCTTTTTGAATTATTCAAAGTTATCAGTAGGGCTTCGAAGTTCATGCATTTATAATTTGGTTTTATGTGCATAAGAAAAATACATAGATTGAAAATAAAATAATACGAATATGCATTTGAGGGCGCTGTGGTGTAATGGTTAGCGCTTTGTACTATTACACATAAGGTTGCGGGTTCGATCCCCAGAGATCGCAACAAGAATATGGAGAAAATAATTTATATGATTTTTCTATCTCATATATATCACAGCGTCCTCCTTCGGAGTTCCCATATCACTTAACCCCACCGAAGTAAAATAATATAACAGGGATATGAACCAAAAAATTTCAACAAAGTTCGCCAACTTACTAATATTCAACATCTCGCGCAGTTACAGTGTTGCCATATTTCAAGTCCTTCACCTTGCACAACCTTTCATTTCTTCTCTATTCCCTTTCCAAAGAAAGCAACACGTTGCGCAGAACGAATTTCCAAATTCTAATTCAATTTTTAAACACCTTTCTCATACCAAATTTGTAAATACAAAAAAAACTTTTTAAAAAGGCACCAACAAAGAAATTTGTAAATCCAAAAAAAAATTTATTATATTTTTTGTAACATTTAATTTTTATTTTTAAAGAATTTTTATATGAAAGATAACAATTTACAAACGGGTTACAAATATTTCAAACAAAAAAATTGTTGGGAATAAAATTTCAATTTAAAAGAAAATGTGATTGCTTTTACAAATTCCCATTGTTGGTGCCTACTGTTTTTTCTGTGTAATTAATATGAAAAATTTCCTGAGTGTTGATTCTCTTTAAAAAAGATATGCATTTATTATTGAGTTTTTTATGTTTTAAATATTATTAATTAAATTTTAGTATTTTGTCTTTAAAAGTAGCTTAAAATGCTAACTGAAAATTAGGGTTAATTATTGAAGTAATTGAAATTAACTGATATTTTTTGTCTTCGTGATAAAAAAAAAAACAGCTTTAAAAAAAAATTTATAAATTTGAAAATATTTGTTTTATAAAATGTATAAATTGTTCAATATTAAAGTTTAAAGTTAAATTTCAAAAAGTATGCTTAAAAATATGCATATCGAAATATGCAACAAAATATTTAAAAATATTTTTAACTAAAATGAATAATGAAGGAATTTACAGTTGAACTGCTAAAGTGCAATCGGCTAAAAAAGTATGATTTATAAAGATTGAAATTTTCTTTGTTGTAGAAAAAATCCGCAATTTTTGCCAAAAATTTTATACAAAGGTTTACAAAGCCTAAAAAATGGTGCTTAAACAGCACTTAAGCGTTAATTTTTTTGAATTAAATTAAGAATATTAGTTTTAGACCTAGAATAATATCAAGAAGTTTAATCAATATCCGCTTACACTAAGAGAATTATCTGCATGAGTTCTCCATCATTTGAACTCGTCCATTGAAACTTTTCATTGAATTAATGGAATTTTTCATCATTGGAACTCGTCCATTGAAACTTTTCATTGAATTAATGGAATTTTTCATAAAATTTTGTGAAAAATTTCATTTAATTTATTAAAAGTTAGTCTGTGAAAAAGTTTCATTAAAACTAGGTTCATAAAATATATGAAGATTTTTCATTAAATTTAAGAAATTTTTCATTTCCTTTGTGAAGAAAACTTCATTAGTTTACTGAAAAATTTCATTAAAACTTGTCCAGCAAAATTCTCTCTGTGTAGGAATATCTGTCATATTAATATGTTTAAAAAAAATTAAAATCTCCTAAAATTTGACCTTACATAAGGCAATTTAATGTATCTGTATTTTGCCCTAATTTTCAGGATTGAAGTATTTAATTTTGTGTTGTTATATTCTGGCCAAAATCATGAGAAACTAAAAGAAGAAAAAAACTTGCTTAAAAGCTAATTAAGTGCCAAAAATCGCAGTTTTCTCAAAATCCGCTGAAATAAAATCTCTGCCCTAGCGAAATGAAAAAAGGAATTTCATACAATTTAATCTCTAATATATTCTTAATAAAACCCTAAGGTCCAATATCCAACAAAATATTTAAAAATATTTTTAACTAAAATGAATAATGAAGGAATTTACAGTTGAACTGCTAAAGTGCAATCGGCTAAAAAAGTATGATTTATAAAGATTGAAATTTTCTTTGTTGTAGAAAAAATCCGCAATTTTTGCCAAAAATTTTATACAAAGGTTTACAAAGCCTAAAAAATGGTGCTTAAACAGCACTTAAGCGTTAATTTTTTTGAATTAAATTAAGAATATTAGTTTTAGACCTAGAATAATATCAAGAAGTTTAATCAATATCCGCTTACACTAAGAGAATTATCTGCATGAGTTCTCCATCATTTGAACTCGTCCATTGAAACTTTTCATTGAATTAATGGAATTTTTCATCATTGGAACTCGTCCATTGAAACTTTTCATTGAATTAATGGAATTTTTCATAAAATTTTGTGAAAAATTTCATTTAATTTATTAAAAGTTAGTCTGTGAAAAAGTTTCATTAAAACTAGGTTCATAAAATATATGAAGATTTTTCATTAAATTTAAGAAATTTTTCATTTCCTTTGTGAAGAAAACTTCATTAGTTTACTGAAAAATTTCATTAAAACTTGTCCAGCAAAATTCTCTCTGTGTAGGAATATCTGTCATATTAATATGTTTAAAAAAAATTAAAATCTCCTAAAATTTGACCTTACATAAGGCAATTTAATGTATCTGTATTTTGCCCTAATTTTCAGGATTGAAGTATTTAATTTTGTGTTGTTATATTCTGGCCAAAATCATGAGAAACTAAAAGAAGAAAAAAACTTGCTTAAAAGCTAATTAAGTGCCAAAAATCGCAGTTTTCTCAAAATCCGCTGAAATAAAATCTCTGCCCTAGCGAAATGAAAAAAGGAATTTCATACAATTTAATCTCTAATATATTCTTAATAAAACCCTAAGGTCCAATAGTTGATTTTTAAATTTCTTTAAATTGTAGATTTGAAAACAGTGTTTAAAAATGCTGACCTTAATTTAAAACGATTTAGCAAAACACAATAGAAAAAAATAATTCTTATCTGAGTTCTTGGAACTTATAGAATAAAAAACTATTTCTGTAAAAGATTTTTTCATTAAATTTTAAAATTTGGACACGAATTTCTTCGACCGGGGAAAATTGTAATAACTCGGCTGGTTTTTAGCCAATTTAAGTTTTTATTAGTTTTCGAAAGTTGAGAAAGAGAATTCAGTCCGAGTTGCGTTTCTTTAATACTTTCAATTCTAATTAGTTTAAAAATATCCAAACTTCAGAGCCGATACGGCACGTCATCCCGATATCCGATTATCCTAATTTTTGGTGGACGTAGTTTTACATCCAAATAAATATTTCTAGGGGGTAGCCCGCCCAATAACTCAAAATTTATTTTCCTCCATACAAGCCTGGAGCCCCTACTGTGCACTTTTAATTGAATACTTGTTAGTTTATACAGAGAAAACAGATTAATTGTGCCAACCGAATTTTTTGCCAACTGTAGGGTACGGTTGTAACCACCGATACTTTTGTTCGTGGCAACAGAAATTCGGCGAATATAATAGAATTTCGCTTGCAGTATTGTTTTACACTTTACCCATATATATATGGTTACGACAACCAACTACAAACCATTCGGTTGGCAAGAAATTTGGTTGTCACAATGATTCTGTATTCTCTATGTAGATTGATCAGCCTCTACGTAGTAATGTAAACTTGACGAAATAGCGAATATTTAGATAAGAAGTATGCGAAGTTTTTATTTTTTTCTTAATTTATTCGTTTATTAATTATTACTTAATCAAACTTTATGGCGGGAAAATAAAACTCTTCAAATGAGTTTTATTTTATGACGACAAAATAAAACTCTCTTTTTAAGAGTTTCATCCGACCTTTTATTTTTACGTTGCAAAATAACGATTTTAGATGGGGTTTTTCTTTTTTAAGTCACAAAATAACTGTTTGATATCACTTATAACCGTTACAGTCCCTGGTTACTATTGATATATTCTTAAGTGCTTATGCATAATAATTTGACACCCTTATAACGCGATTATAAATTGAATTTTGTATGGAAAATTTGTTTTATAAGCCATTTATAAATTTAAAAAGTGATTATGCATATGACCCTTAGTTTGGAAATAACACTCAAAAAATGTTATTGTAGCTCCAATGCATAAAAAGGTAATAACTGGAGAACCGTTTCCAATTTTGACTCCAAATTTCAAGTACGATGAAGTAATTATACGCTTGTTACAATCGAAAGGAAAAAAGTTTTTTTTTATTATTTTTTTTTTTATATTTACAGTTTATTTTTTAGTACACTTTTTTGCTAATTTCATCAGATTGATTTTAAATTACAGATTACAACAATTCACCGAAATTTAGTAGCTGCAACTAATTATTTATACTAATTTCATTGTACTAAAATTATTGATATTTAGTAAGTTTTTTAACTGATTTTAGCAAATCGATTTGGAATTGCAGTTTACAACAATTTTGCTAAAATTTAGTAGCGACTACTATTATTTTCTACTAATTTTGTTGTACTACAGAGCAGCAGACATGTGTTGCTAAAATTAGCAAAAAATACCGCTAGGCTCAAAACAGTTAAATTTCCCGAAATAACAGCAAAATTTTCAGTAACCATTACAGACTTTTTTGGTTGAGTGTACGTGTCGTTATTTTTATTATTGTTTTGTAATTTTCAAGAATTTTAATTTAAAAAACAATTGAATGTCTACTATTTTTTACTTCGTATTTAAAATTATGTTTAAAATTCCCTGTTATTTGTAGCTTTTGTTATATTCCCAAATGGCTTTTGAGCATATGGGTCACTCTTTTATACAAAATGATGTTTTTATTTTTTGTTTCTATATTACCCACCCACTCTACACGGTTAAGGGTATACTTTATTTGTTAGTGGCTCAACAAAATATATTCTATATAAATCCTCATAGGAACTACATGTAAATCATTAAAATACTCGTATATTAAAATTTAGACTTATGTATATGTTATATAATTCAATTAATATTTATAGAAATCACTACAAATTTGTAAAAAAAAAACGTGTACTTTGAATAATTTTTGGCAATGACCAGCGGCGTCTTAGAAGATTGAACACAGAAAAACGGTGAAAACGGGGTTCAAAAACATATACTTTTTTTGCTTCATTTTTGTTGTATTAACAATCAAACACTTTTTTTCTTGATTTCTAACAAGCTTTAATTTTCCGTGTGTTTACAAAGTTTTAACTTTATAAATATTTTTTAACACACTTGTAGTAGTTTGCGAATTCCTTTCATTTGATACGCATAAACCTATAGTTGATTTGGAAGAAATACTAAAAATTAAATGAAAATGCAAACTACACCATTTTGTTAACTCCTTAGACGTGAGATTTTTTTAAATAGAAGTAACATTAAGGAAATTCTTCCTATTTATCAATGTGTTGCTTTCTCTGGAAAGGGGATAGAGGGGAGATCAAATGTGGTGAAAGATGAAGATTTTCAAATTATGGCAACTGTTATTGCGTGAGATATTAAGTTTTATAACAGTTGTTGCGCGCCATCTGATGCAGAGTTGGTGAACTTGTTAAAGCTTTTTTGTTCCTAGGCCTGTTGTTTTATTTTATTTCGGTGTGGTTAGTCTGTAAGGATTTTTTGTATTTCCATAGACTTAATAAAGATAATAATAATAATAATAATAATAATAATAATAATAATAATAATAAAATAAGATCGTTTCATTACGTATGACGGATAGAAAACTCATACAAATTTTTATAAAAATTTATGTTATTGTCGCTGTAACAGTCTAAGAGGTTAATCACAACTGTGTCGATTGTCGACCGACGACAGCAAAAGTCGTCACGATTAATTTAAATTCAGCGACAATCGACTGTCGACATTTGTTGACGTTTAGAAAAAAATGAAAGCAAAACAAGAATATGTTTGTATTTGTTTCGCTACAATTCTTCACCAATTCAATTTCTTTTGCATTAATTCTGGTTGTTTTGCATTTTTTTGTATTAAATTTTGCTTTTTTGCGGTAAATTATGTATTTTTATTTTTAATTACATTTCTTCTGTCAAAAAAATAAATTTTTTGTAAAAAAAAGTACGAATTTTTGCAACTTTAATACGAATGTCTGCAACTCTGTTCCCTTAATTAGTTAAAAATATGGCAACATTTTGACAAATATTTTGAGTGTGTGTTAGTGTGTCGTCACGAAAATAGAATAGATTCTATTACGACGACAAATCGCCGGACGACATGGCGACATTTTGCTTCCCATACAAAATATATGAAAAAGCACATGTCGTTGTCGTTGTCGACTCAGTTCTGATTAATCTCTAACGCTCTCACCACAGATTGCGCTAACCAATACATTAAAATACGGACAGATTTATTTTGTCACCATTTCGCCTAAATAGTAGTGTGCTTGTAATGGGCTTGGCAAACATTAAGGATATAAAAGATTTAAGATTTATACACAGAAAAAAAGCATGGTTAAATCCATTATATCATCTTAACACCCCATTTTTTAAATATAGAAAACAAAAAATTTAACATATAACTAAAAATATCAAGTCCTACTGAAAGTACGTATTTTTTATAGTTTGTTTTTGAATGACTGATACAAAAAGTTAAAAAATATATTTCTATGTATGTATTTGAATTGTTTCTTCTATTGGAATTTGAAGATATTTTGATGAAATTTATACAGGCCCAAGGACGAAGCTTATTGATTTTAATTTAAACTGGTCCATGTTTGGTCCTAGTGCCCATATAAAAGTCCCCCCAAAATTGGCTTTTTCACACGCTACAGTTTTACAAATACGAAGATATATTAGTGAAATTTGGTACGTAGACTCACATATGCCCAAGGACAAAGACTATTGATTCTAGATACGATCGGTTCATATTTGAACCTACCGGCTATATTTGGACTATATTTCCAAATTTCTATTAAATACACCTAATATTAGGTAAAATCAAAATTTATTACCGTTATTCTATTTTGTTGTTATAATTTTATAGACAAATTTTGACACAATTCCATTTGAACACATTCGAATTTCGCATCTAAACATAAGTTGCCTTTTAACCAGACTGGTGCACGGTATCATATAGTAGGCATGGCCGACTTTAACTTTTTTAATCGTTTCAAATTATAACAAAATGCAAATAAAGACAATAAAATACTAGCCATAGTTTTTTAATTAATTTTGTTAGTAGAGTAGACAACGAAACAAAAATGTGTAGAAAAAATTATAGTTTATTTTTTGTACCGAACATATGAGCGGTATTCAGTGTTTGGTGGGTTTTAGGTTGCAACTGTTTGCTATTGCAATAATTTTGTCATTGACAGTGAGCAGTATTTCAAGCAACTTTGCAATGCTAGATGCAAATTAGGTAACAGCTGATATACAGAATTATTCGTCGTGAAAATTAACAAAAAGGTGTTTGATTATTTTGTGAAATTGTTTTAAAATGCTTATGGAAAATTATAGACTTCCCTTAAAAACTTACTTCTATGTTTTCTGCCTCCTCCAAATAATCCAGAACAATTTTTATTTCATCTGGCGTCCACTTTTTGTTGGGCTTTTCTCTTTTTAATTTTATATTTAGAGTTGTCGGCTCCATACTAGTGCTGGTAAAAATATGAGTATTGGGTATCAATTATCGAGTATTTGTCGTTTTTTTTGGGTACTCGATACTGAAAACTACTACTCGATATTTTCAGAGTTACATTTTGGACAGAAAAAAAATGTGACTCCGCTAAAATATTTACCACAAAAATGTGACTCTGCTAAAATATTTGTCACAAAACTACAACTCTGCTAAAAGAAAAAATCCGAAGTAAAATATTTTAAATTTTATGTTAAAAAACTACGAAAAACGCAATAAATAGTTGGTGAAAAAGTTTAATAATATGTTTATAAATTTAAATATTGAATCACCATAAATATTTTCAAAGAATTTTACAAAAAAATTTTAAAAAATTTCAAATTTAAAAACCGTTAAAAGTATCGAGTAGTATCGAGTATCCAAATCAAAAATATCGAGTAGTATCGAGTATTGAAAAGTAACCGAATTTACCAGCACTACTCCATACCTTTAATTTTGTTTGACGATTCTAAATTATTCTTTACAAATGTCAGCTGTTCGAGTATGAGTGATACAAACGCAATACACGTAGAAAAAAAGCTATACAGTTTTAGTATTGCGCAAAAGCAATGATGTGACAATTGCAATTCTGTGTATTTTGTTGTTGGATTGCAAACAAAAGCAACAATATTTTGCATTTGCACTTTCGCAAAACCAAATGCATCAAACACTGAACTCCCTTATGGTACAAATTTTATTGCAAAACAGCGCAAGAGCGTTGGAGGGTTAAAGAATTTAATATAAACTCCATATTACCATTAAAAAAAACTATAAAATGTTAACTTGTTTTTAGAATACTGTAATGTAAAACTTCAATTAATGAAAAATTCACACATATTCATCAAGAATGTCAAAAACGTGTATGATAACAACAAGAGTGAAAAATTTGTTGAGCATTTACAATTAACCAGCAATTACTTAGGCTATTCCAAAAGCCAATAATAGATATGCAATTAATTTAACCAACAATTTACAAAAACAAAATAAAAAATGAACACATAACATAAGATAACTTAGCAACATTCAAAACACTTAACAAAATTAGGTTGTAAACAAAATATTTGAATAAATTTCCCTTTCAATTTAAATAAAGGTAAATAGGTATAAAACACAATGGATAAACAATTTAACATAAGTATTAAAGGTAAAAATATACCAACCTACTACCCGGCATTTCAATTAAGTTAAAACCTATTTAAATTATCTGCCCAACAATATATTAAACAACACAAAAAAAAATTACTTACAGTATAAAATAAATGTGAAAACAATAATAAATTTAACACGACGCACAGTGGTTCCAAATAAAATAAATATAATATTGTATTACTGATCCAATCGGGAGAGAGTGTTAACTAAAATTAAGGAGGAGGTCCCTAGCTTTTAGGAAATAATTTTAAGAGTCACACTATTTTAACACAGGGTGAAAGTCGCATAATTTTTAGAAATGTGGACCAATAATGTAGTATATACATTAGGGTGACAGCGATTTGTATGGGGAAAAATCCGTGATGTGCTGGGTGGAATTTGGCGACACTTGGTCCAAAATATTTGTGCTAAAGAATTGGGACAAATTGCACAATTATATTGAGGCATCCCAAAAACATTGTCAACAATCCCCTTAAAATGGACATATACGTGTTCTGCCAAAAGGAGGGTGTTTTTCTTTGATGAGTAATCCTCTTTCCGGGCGGTATTTTATGACTCATAGAATACTCATAAATATGAGTATTATTGGAATTTTCTGAGCCATTTATGAGTAATTTTTAATTAATTTACGAGTATTGAACAAATTTTCAATTAGGCTTATAAACAAAACTCAATTATGTTTCATTTATGACTCAAAAATTTCAGTGATCTGAAATTGAACATCTTTTGAGTCTTAAATGAGTCATATATTTCTGAGACGTCAGAAATGTGTTGACTGGGTATATTAAGAAATTCTTTTTCTTGATTTGTTCGAAAAATTCGAAATTTCGATCGGATTGCGCTCCGATAGCATATTCTCGTTACGCCTAAGAAAATAACTACTTTTTCAAAAATTATTTGTTCGGCACCTAAATTTGGTCTTTATTTTGTGTCTTGGCTTTGTATTTTGGAAGAAATTCTCATCAATTCTGCCCGCCAATCCTCGATTATTCAACACAAATTAAATCTGATTCTACACTCACAAAAGTTTCTCGATAGAATTTGCTGAAAATGACAGTTAAAGCAAATGTATATACAGTTAAAAAGGCGACAAAGGTATTTTCCTTTAAAATAACTAAAATTTTTTTATTTTTAACTGTTGAAAAATAACTAAAAAATGCATTAAAAATAACTACCAATGTCTTAAAATTAACTGATAAATTTTTACTACAAAAATTTCAAAACAACTGACAAAATTGGTAAAACCTATTGTTTTTTACAGTCTGTTTGTTTATAAAATTATATTTTAATTAAAAAAAATTTTTTTTTTCAATTACAAAAATATGTGTTATTACTTCAGCCTATTTAAAATTCGAAGTAAAAATTCCAAACCGTTCTTTAGTTACTATGCTTTAACGCATTGGAGATACAATACAAGTTTCTGATTTTTATTTGCAAACTAGAAATATATCAATAATAACAAATATAAACTAAACAAGAATTTCGAAAATTCAAAAAAATTCAACGAAATTTTTAATTTTTTAAATAAATACCAAAAATAACTGTTTACTGTAAAATTACTGTTTTAGTAGTTGTTTATTATGATGTTAAAAATAACTGCTTTAAACAACTGTTACGAAATTACAGTACTTTTCGTTAGTTGTTTTCTTAAATAACCGTCATAAAAGTTGTTTAGAATTTTTCTATAGAAAAACAACTGTTAAAAACAACAACTAATGATTACTACACAAACAACTGACATGTAGTAACTGTCAAACTTTTTTGAGTGTAGTTAAAATTAACCATTTTCGTGTTTATATTAATAAGTGAACCTTTAAATAAATTGTTTAATATTAAACAATTAAAAATATAAAGAATACAAACTAAGTTTAAGTTCAAAGCTTTTTCTATTTAATTTACGACAAATAACTTATTTCCAACATAACCATATGTGAAGCCCTTCATCTTTCACCACCTTTCACTTCTTCTATAGCAGTACGTTAAATAATAGGAAAAATTTCCTAAATGTTGCTTCTCTTAAAAAAAAAAAAAAAAAAAAAAAAAACAAGGTTAAACGTTAACCAAAGATATTTCCATATAAATTTGACATTCATAACTATGGTTAAGTACTAACCTCAGTTAATTTTAGGATAAGTTAGCAGGTCTTAATGTTTTTCTGCTTGATTAAAAAAAGAATGTTGTGTGAAGAAATAAAAAATGCTGCAACCCTAATGTCCATTACACTCACATATGGAAATTTATTCCTGCAGCTAATTACACTTGGTGGTTCTAGTTCAAGTTAATGGTAATTGGGGAGAAAATAATGTATGATTAAAAAAAAAAAAAATTAAATAAAACAGGTAGAATTTCAAATATGAAATAATTTACTCACCATTCATACAATATTCATTTAATGTTCAATACAATTATGATGATGGTAGTGGGTAAACCCATTGTAATTACTTAGAATGATAAAAATAAATAAAAGAAATTAAAAGAGGTAGCAATCAGGGCAAACAGAAAAATCATCTAAAACTCCATTTCATGAGTGATCATATAATGAAATTGAAATTGTTTACTCATAGTTCGCCGTCAGATCTAGTTATTTTTGTTACAATAATAATATGATCTTGGTAATTGCTTAGTTTTTAATTATTAATAAGTAAATGAGTAAGCCTTGTTATTAGGGCTCGGAAGTTCATGCCGTTGGAATAATGTGTTATGTACATAAACTATGCTTTTAAGATCGGAAAATATGCATTTAACATTTTAAAAATATACATTTATTATTGATTTTTCAACGTTTTCAATATTACTAATTAAATTTTAATAATAAACTTGTCATACAAAATTAATTTTATAAACGTGTTATAAGGTTCCCAAATTAATATGCATAAGCACTTTATTCAACAATATGCTCAGCACCAGAGAAATGCAACTGCTGATTGCAAAACCATCATACGTAATCAACACCCGAATAAACATTCGTTTTTGTTCAAGCCCCGAATATACTCAAATACACATATTCGTTGCTAATTTTAAATCAATCAAACCAAGTGATTTTTTCGCATCGTTGATTTAATTATTTGTCGCTTTCATAACATTAATTTCATTCATATTCGTTCGGATCAACGATGATTATTTTGATGTAGAATAAAATCAGAAAAAAAACAAAAATGAACGCGTATGAGTTTATTCATGATTGCAATCAAATAAAAGAAAAATAATTTCATAACAATAAAGAGGGGGTTTACAGTATCAGCAACGACTATATTTTTCAGAAACACATTTTATACACATATGTATATTTCCATTTTAAAACAATAACCCCTAAATTCATAAACGCTTTGTAAAATTATAGGAGGTTTATTGAACAAATTTTGTATGAAAATGACGTTTTGTAAACCTGCTATAACTTTACAAAGCATTTATGAATTTAGGGGTAAGATTTTATTTATTTTTATTTTATTTTCTAAAACAACTAATACTTTGATTTATTCATGTGAGTTTAAATGTTCGACCAGTCTGATTTTATTCAACAGTCTGATTTTATTCAACAGTGAGTTTTTTTGAGCGATTAAATGTGAATAAAACTTGTTCCACAGACGACTCAAATTGATCCGAACTACGCGTTGAACTGCATGATAGTGATTTTATTCAACATTGAATATTGTTGAGCGATTAAATGTGAATAAGAATTTTAGTGTATGATTAAATCAAGAAAAAAGTTAATTTTTCAGTTCTCTGCTAGCACTACCAAACATTTAAACCCTAGTTTGTCCAAAAATTCGAGAAAAAAAATTTTAAGAAAATACACTACGAATGCCAACACTCAAAAATTTCTTTGATATTTTATCTATAATCAGCTCAATAAATAATATGCATCATTTGGGTGCTATTACGTCATGGAATTCGAAAATTTTAGAAATTCGGGACAACCTAGGTACTGTTTATTAGTTAGTTAAATTTGTTAACTAACTTTTTTGTTAAAATTAAACTTACTACCTAAATTTAGCAGACAATTATTCTCAACTTTATTGAAAATTCTGCAAGTGCAAATATAGGTACCTTCTATTTTATTTGTGCGGAATTTTTTATGAGTGTATGATTAAGTCAGATGCCCGACTTTATTTTTTATTTTTGGTTTTGCTTGAGTTTTCCATAAAAACAATCGATTTTCCGGATTTTTTATAACATGTAGTGTTTTGAAGCAAAAACAGAAGCTGTTCTAGAACGCATTGCGTTAGAATCCAATTCCAAAAACTATAATTTATCTACACAATTTGTTAAAATGATAATATTTCAAATTTCCGCTATAGGAAAGGGTGATTAGTTAGTATAAGTACAAAAATTAATATTAAAAAACATCAAACGTAGTTTGTATCGTCTTTTTTTTTATCAATTGACGAGCGCATAAAATAAGTAGAACATTCATTATTGGTTTGATGGCATGATTACTAACATATTTACTATACCCGGTGAAAAATGCTCATATACGCTCAATTATGTTCATATATAGTTTATGTATGGACACATATGAACAAATATGGATTTTTTTATACTATA
The DNA here is from genome assembly GCA_949987735.1 of Leucophora obtusa. Taxonomy (NCBI): domain Eukaryota; kingdom Metazoa; phylum Arthropoda; class Insecta; order Diptera; family Anthomyiidae; genus Leucophora; species Leucophora obtusa. Next base: position 193,582,554 of record OX465298.1, read on the forward strand.
GATATCCATATATGGATTTTATATGAACATATCGTCACCTAAAATGCAAAAGGGCGTAGCAACAAAAAAATGTAAGCCGATTTTCTGATTGATTATGATGCACTAGTCTAAATTACATTTCCCTACAAAATTTTAAACTTATATGTCGAAATAAGTCTATAGTCGTGTTTTAAACAAGAGAAGAAAATATAGAATATCTTTAATTCTACAACGTTTTTTTTTTTTTTTTGGTTCTAGTGTAAAAAAAATAAAAAGTGTTGTTACGCCCTTTTGAATTTTAGGTGACGATATATGGAAGTATATGTGATTCCATATATGGAAAAAGATTTCATATACAGACATATATGGAGACATCTGTTATTTCATATATGGAAAAGGCACTCGTATATGGACAAATATGGAAGTATATGCTATTCCGTTTACGCAAAAGGGACGCGTATATGAACATATTTGGAAGAATACATTTTTCCTTATGTGTGAAAGGAACTCATATGGATAAATATGGAATTATATTTAATGACATAAATAAAAAGGTAACATATGTAGCGCCGAATTTTGAATTTCATACATAAATTTATATCTATTGTACAACCTTATAATAAAGGACAGCAACAGTCGCATTAAATTTAACAGTTATAATAGGAAGATGTCCGATATTGAGAGGGAACAAAGAATTAACAGTTTTATTTTAAAATGAAAAAAATTGTATTTAAATTTAGTGCCTGCGTCCATTAAAAAGAGGACCATTGGGAGTGTCCGTTTTTAACGAGTTTTCTATGTGTCATTCTCGCATAATCGGTTATGTTGAAATTCGTAGTTTTGAGATTTTATAATATTTGTTTAAAATTGGTAAAATGAAAATTTGTTATAACTTTTGAGCTAAAAGAAATTTATAAAATATGTTTATACTACCATGAGCGCCTTAATACGGTCCACAATAATCACTAAAAATAATTCCATTCTTTTCCTTTAACTCATAAAAAACTCCAAGTGAATAAAAACACGTTTAAGACGACTTTTCGTATGCGCGTTGACTTTCAACGTGGATAATTATTAACATTGAAAACTCAACGTTTACACATTTTTGCTGACGTACGTTCGATCATACCGAAACTATTATCAACGATAATTTTTTTTGAAATTTTTTTGGAATAATCAAAACAATTTCATTCTTAAGTCGATATTATAAGAAAAAATGGTGTTTATGGAAAATCGCTGTTTTAAAAGATCTTGTAATTTTTGAACTAAATGGAATTCTTAATTCAGCAGTAAACGCATGAAATAGTCTTAACGAGGGCATCAATAATAAACAGCGTTGCCAATTTAACCATTTTATGGCTAGATTTAGCCATTTTTTAACACTTTTAGCCAGAAAAAATTGTATTGTATTATATGAACATTTTTCACCGGGTAGTCATTTTAAATTTACAAGGGAAATGCAAAGAAATCAAGTGTGTGGTGTTTCACCATAGTTATACTACTAGACCAGACTGACTGTCTGACTTGTGTGTTGTGTCTAGCTGGATGGTCTTTAGTCAATGTTTTGTGATGGATTTGTGTTAACTGTTTCAGAATTTTCCAAACTATGAATACAAGAATTGACATTTAATCATTAATATTTAATGACAGTGTTTTTAGTAATTGAAGTCACTTCGGTGGTACGAGTAGAACATGGGGAAATATACTACACCGTACGTACGGGTACATGTAGTAGGTATTTTTTTATGAAATTCATAAAATCGTGCTTTTTATATGTCACATTTTATAGATTTGTTATTCTATTGATTCAGGGGTTTTTCTTTTCACTTTTGTTGTTTAAGTTTTGCATTCAATATTTTTCACTTTCATACTGTCTGTTTCACTTGGGTTGTTTTTTTTATCATATTAAATTATTCTACCTCTGTTTTTTACTGGGCCAAATTGTTAATGTTATTATTTTTATAGTTGTTATTATTTATGTGGAATAGTCATTTGTGTTTTGAATTTCATTTGTTCGATAGTAAAATAAAGGACAACTATTAAAAAGCGCAATTTGAACTAAATTTTTGTTATTACATGTATAATTTTGTGCCTTTGAAGGTAAAATTGTCATTGTTATCATTTTAAAAGGTGCAATTTTGAATTTAATAACATTTTGTAAAGTAAATAATTGAAATTAAAGTTTAAATTATTAAAATTCTTGGAAAGAAGTTAATGTTTTGTTTAATGCGTGAAATAATAAAAATTGTTTTGGAATCCCTAAAAATTTATTGAAGCAAGTTATTTATAAAGCACCGTAAGTTATTTTTCACATGAAAAAATTTCACTCGAATTTTAAAGGCCTCAATAAAAATTCTGAAAATGAAATTTTTTTTATTTGAAAGAGACAATCACAATATATAAAAAATGTCACTATTCGACTAGAACATTTATAGTTTTGTGTATTAAATTTGCGTGAGTTTAATCGTGAAAAATCAGTTTTTCAAGTGAAATCTAAAAATAAAAAATATAATTTGCTAGAAACCAAATTAATAAACATTTAAATTTTTAATTAATTCGTATATGGAGAATTTAATTCATTACTAAAAAATAATATATTTAATTAAATTGATTGAATCAATTAAAAAATTAATTAAATATTTTGACGAATTCGTATTTTATAAGCTGAGCTTTCGACTTAACGATATCCGTCAACTTAGAAAAAACTCAAAGTACATACAAACATGTTTAAGGCAAAACTCGTTTTTGCATGCATGTTAACTTTCAGCGTGGATAATTACCAATGTTAAAATCTCAACGTTTATTCATTTTCACATCTAACTTAACTTTTTCGCATTACTTCTTAAAAAAATGTAATACATACAAATTATTTTTATTTAGATTAACTGAATTAAGACCGAATTAGCTTATTTTAAAGATGAACACTGAATATAAGCCAAATAACACAAACAGCATATTTTACTGTTTTATTAGCAATTAGTTAATTCAAATTCTGTAAAAATCTTTAAAAATAGCATAAAGAGCTACTAAAAATTTGTTAAAAATGACCTTGAAGAAAAAAAATTGCTGAAATAAGCAGATTTGTTTGCTAAATACTAGTAAGAACAGCAAAAATAAAACTTTAATTTACAGAATTTTAGTTATATTGAGTTAAATTTTCGTAAATTGAAAATGACAAATTATACTGTAAAATCTGCAGAAATTTTTTTGCTGGTTATGCAGATTAAGTTATTTTCTATTAACTAAAATTTAACTCAAATATTAAAATTCTGTATATTTAATCCCAGCAAAAAAAATTGCAAGTAGTGCTTTACAAACTACTTCTTTTAATGCTTCACAAGTATCCGTTAGTGTATTTGTACTGCTTTTTTAGAAGATATTCTAAACAACTTCAAAAAATCACTTTTTTCATTGCTTCCCAAGTATCCGTTATTACATTTTTACAGCTTTTTTAGAATTACTTCTGAACAACTTCAAAAAATCACTTCTTTCATTGCTTCCCAAGTATCCTTTATTACATTTTTACAGCTTTTTTAGAATTACTTCTGGACCACATCCAAAAAATCATTTAATTATTGCTTCTAAAGAGTAATTGCTTTAAAAGTGATCGTAAAAATTGATTTTCGTATCATTTGGCATTTTCAAAAAGAGGGTCCCGGGTTCGATTCCCGGCGGGACCAATATTTTTTTTTTTTTTATTCTATTATTTTTTAATATTTATAATTATTTTGTTTAAATTCGATATTTTTTAATTTTAAAATTTTTAAAAATATGTACACTCAAATAAAAAAGTTTGTAAAAAAATTTGTAAACAGTTTCCAATCGCACTATACTATTTTTATACTGATTATTAGTACAATTTGTATTTTTAGTAATCATTTTTGCTATTCTCTTATTACAAATTACGGAATTTTTTACTAATTTTCGCTGCTGATTTCAGAAAAATATTTTACTAATTTTTCAAAACCGAGTGCTAAATTTAGCAGAAAAATATACTAATTTAAAAATATTTTTTTTTTTGATTTTTTACAATTCTTGTTTAGTTTATATTTGTTACTATTGATATATTCTTACCCCTAAATTCATAATCGCTTTGTAAAATTATAGGAGGTCTATTGAACAAATTTTGTATGAAAATGACGTTTTGTAAACCTGCTATAACTTTACAAAGCATTTATGAATTGAGGGGTTAGTTTAGAAATAACACCCAGAAAATGTTATTGTATCTCCAATGCATAAAACGGCAATAGCTGAAGAACCGTTTGCAATTTTGACTCCAATTTTACAATTTTTTGCTAATTTCAGCAGATTGATTTTAAATTACAGTTTACAGCAATTTACTGAAATTTAGTAGCTGCAACTAATTATTTATACTAATTTCATTGTACTAAAATTATGATATTTAGTAAGTTTTTTAACTGATTTTAGCAAATCGATTTTGAATTGCATTTTACATAAATTTTACTAAAATTTAGTAGCGGCTACTAATTTTTTCTAATAATTTTATTGTACTACAGATCAGCAGACATGTGTTGCTAAAATTAGCAAAAAAAAACCGCTGGCCTCAAAACAGTTAAATTTCCCGTAATAACAGCAAAAGTTTCGGTAGCCATTACAGACTTTTTTGGTTGAGTGTATATATAAAAAAAAATGGTGAGAAATTGATTTTATGTACCTGTAAAAATAGTACTGAAACCAATATTGAATTAGAGTGCATCTTTTACGCTTGTTTAATAAGTACTTCTATTGAAGAGAATAAGGAACAATATCTCGCATTAACAAAGTGGTGTTTTTATGCCAGTCAACTTTCATATCAAAGAATAGCTCAGCGGCAGAGCTCAGCGACAAGCAATCGTGAGGTCGCAAGTTCGATACCCGGTCGCGGCAATAAAAAAGCTTTTGTAAAATAAAAAAAAAATATAATTTTTTTTTGTGAAGAATTTTTAAACTTTTAATTGGTGAAAAAGAGCTTCCTTTGCACTCGTTGAAAAAGTACTGAAAAAATGTTAAAGTCGGAGTACTCCTCTCCTATGACAACTCAATGTTAAAATCATTAGTGTTTATGTTAAAAAAGAAGTACATCTAGATCATCAATTGTATTGCTTTTTCTACTGCTTCGGCATCTCTTTTTTCGCTGGGATAGTTTTATTTTTTCTGTTCTTACCTTACTAGTATTTAGCAAAAATAACCTGCTAGTTTCAGCAGTTTTCTCTGCAAATTAATTTTTAACTATTTTTTGTAGTTTTAGATTTAATTTATACAGACTTTTTCTATTAGTGTAATGGTAAAACTTTTCATAAAAATTAAAGGTCATATGCATAATCACTTTTATAATATCTTATAAAACATTTTTTTCATACAACATTCATTTTATAAACGTCTTATAGGATTTTTAGATTATTATGCAAAGTCCGTACAAGTAGTTCAAAATTTTGCTAAGCTAACAGGAAATAGTACCTGAATTTGCGGATGCAGAAGTTTTAAAAATAGATTTAAAATAATTTACAAAAAAATCTATAACATTACTTTATATTTGAAATAATGATAAAAATAAGTCATTATTGGTAAAGCATTATTTTTTGTTTTGAAATAATTTTGAAATAATGAAAAAGTAACTACTTATTCATTATTATATATTTAGAAATAATACAGAAAGTAAGTCGGTGTCATTACTTTAACACCAAAAAATAATAATATGTCATTACCGTTTCTACACTTGGATATAAACAAGGAAGTACAAACTGTTGCGTTGTTCATTGTTTGTAAAAACTATTTCGCGAACGCTGCGGGAAAATTTTTAACACAATGAAAGAGGCATTCGCGACACATAATTAGGAAGTTTGAGAATGCCAATATATTCCTAGTAATGCATAGGAATGGACATATTTTTATATTTATCAAAATTATATATCTGCTAATATGCATTATCATAAAATCATATTAATATTTTATTTTAAAACTATATATCTATATTAGCGACGTAAAAAACGCTAATAGTTTGAAAATATATATGTATACATAGGAATTAGTTGCATTTTTAAATAATATTCTATATAGGTTGTTTTAATAAAAATTATTAGCGAGTGAATCAGTTTTTTACGCTCCTGAACAATTGAACTTTTATAGATTTACCCCTAAATTCATAAACGCTTTGTAAAATTATAGGAGGTTTATTGAACAAATTTTGTATGAAAATGACGTTTTGTAAACCTGCTATAACTTTAGAAAGCATTTATGAATTGAGGGGATAGAATATTGAATCGTTAACTTGCTCAAAAATATTAACATAATGAGAGCCTAATCCATCTACGATGTAGTATAATACGGAAACCCGTAGATTTATGGTATCAACAAAACTGCTCAGTTGTGCTACCGCCAATTTGATGCAAAATCATTTTAAAAATCAATGATATCACAAAAATAACAAGAAAATTTTACTTTTCAAATAATTTTATTTAAACAAATTTCATAAATCTTCAAAAAATTAATATTTTTGCATTTTTCTAACGGCTTTAGCCGAAAATAGGCTCAGCCGATTATTGTCGGCGGCTGAATCGGCAAAGGTGTCGGCTGGCGGCGGCTTACCAGCTAACATCGGCTGGCTTGTATCTCTGGTCTTAATATATTTTTTAAATATTTGTATGATTTTTTTTTACCAACTTGGATTAAGCGATTAATCGTGTTAAATTATTCGAAATATTCACTATTCGAAATTTTAACATTTTAAATTATTAATCGATTGAATACCCTAGTATTACCATGCATATTACCTTGTAATACAACAAACCCCTTACCCTTGCATTACTTGGGTACGTTGCACCTTACACTTTTATTACTTCGGATACCAAATTCAGATGTAGGTACCCAGCCAGCAATTTCGGAGCGCTCTTAAATGAGATTCTTAAATGGCTCATAGAAATGATTATTGGTTTTTTGAAAACACTCTTTTTTGGTAGAAAATATGAACCCTCAGAAAACAATCCAAAAAGTTGTCTCTACAATCTTAAAAGCTGTTTTAAAATGAGGGTTAATTTTTCGGACTCAAAAAAGATTCCAAAATTATTTGAAATTTATGAAGAAAATTTCGATTTTATACGTTCTTTTTTCTGCATCATTTCTGAGTGCACAGGGGGCTCTTTTAGACGGACCAATTTCATAGGAAAATGTGGAAAAATGTTTATGGTTTTGGAGCTCATTTCTGAGTCATTAATGATCATCTTTGTTTGCTGGGTATAGATGTTTTATTGGCATAAAAAATTTATACATGTATTTTTTTGTTTAAAATTTGTAAATTTCAAATTAATTTTCGGTTTCAAAATTTAAGTTTAAATACAATGAAGGAATTCACAGTTCGTACTATATTAAGTACTAAATTAGCATTTATCGTAAATTTGACTAATTTCTAACGTTAGCACTTAAACTATGAATACCCTCAATGTATTTGAAAACTCCTTGTAAGTTAAGAAAAATATGTTATTATGCATACTTGGGAATAGTTAATTGAATGGACATATTAACTGACTTTTTTGGCATTACAATTGATCAATGCGAATAAAATTTTTGGCATTATAATTGATCAATGCCAATAATTTTTTTTTTCAATTGGCATTGTTCAATTGAAAAATTTTTATTGGTATTGATTTAAAATGAATTTTTTTGTCATTGACATTATCATCAAGTAATGCCAATTACATTTCAACGCCAATGAAAAATTCCCAAGAATTTTATTTGGTAAGGAGTTACATCCATGGAAATGCCCTTGTTAAAATAATAAGTTTTGTAATAGAAAAGTAAGTACCTAATTTCGTAAAACACTTAGGTGAAGTGAAGGGAACTTTCAATGTAAATTGTTTTTGTAACAAAAACAATTTCTATAGAAATAACGCAACACTTCACCGAAGTGTTTTAGAAAATTACCCCCTAAGAGTACAATTATTTCTCCTTACAAAATTCATTACCGGGTAATAGAAGGTTTTGTTGGGATATTCTATTAAAAAACGCCTCTAAAATTAAAGTTTTTCGAGTTAAAAGAAAATTAATTTAGAATGTAAGATGTTTCTGAACTAAATTCGGGCTTTCAGAAAATTTTCAAAGAAATTTCAAGCCCTTTTGTTAATTCGTATTTAGTTTAAAATTAAAAATGCTAAGAATCTCATGACATTATTTTTCAGAATTATAAAGTTAAAATCGTTTTTCGTCTTCTTCTTAGTTTACTGCGTTTTAAATTTCACAGCTCTCATTAATTTTATTTTCATATTCATATTTCTTGTTGAAAATAAAATTTAAAATCATAATTCACGTAAAGTTATAAATTTCCAACTAATTTTTACAATGTTGTTTTTCCCTCTTCCATTTCAGATCAGTTTTCATCAACAAGCACACATAATAACTTAAACAGCAAAAATAAAATCTATGAACTTTTAACTAATATATTCAAGCCACAACAACAACAAATACATATAGGAAATAATGGATACAACAAGTGCGGTGGTGACAGATCCAACAATTGTTCCAGCATCAACATCAACAAATGCCACTACAGAAATAACAACAACGTCAAATGATATTAATGTTAATCAGAGCAATAGTAACAGTAGTGCACATATAGGGGGAGATACTGGTAATAGTAGTGCGTCGACAGCAGCAGTAGCAACAACAAGTAGTAGTAACAATGGCAGCAGCAGCAACAACAACAATAATAGTAGTAATAGCAACAGTAGCAGCAGTAGTAGCAGTACAAGTAGCGGATATGGTAGCACAACAACAACACCCACCAATAATAACTATGATACACAGCAACAACAACAGACGCCAACAGCAACAACACCTGTAGCTATTGCTGAACCTATAATACCTGTAGCCACTGTGGCAGCTGTAACGCCCTTTTATAATGAAGCAATAACAACACACAATTTAGAAATACAGCATCAACAGCAACAAGAACAGCATCATCATCAACAACAACAACAGCAACAACAACAATTGCAACAAAATTTACAACATCAATATTTACAGAGGCAACAATATTATTCCCCATATGATTATCAACAACAAACATCTAATTTATCCTCATCTAGTTCAGCATATAATGTGGCTGCATCATATGATATCACATCAACACCTTCTTTGGCAAACGCAACTATATCACCATCACCATATGGGGGTGGTCAATATAAATCTTCTAATTTATCAGCCATAAATTATGAACGTAATTTAGCAGGAAGACCGACAGCAACAGCAACAAGTTATTATCAACAACAACAAGTACAAAATGAGCAAAATTCTAAATCTTTACAAAATTTACAATCAACAACTAATCAACAGCAACAACAATTTGCTAAACAAAGATCTAATACATCTTTGATAACATCATCTACGAATATAAACACCTCAAAACCCCAAGCTGCTGCCACACCCTTTTATGCTCAACCTTTGCCTCAGCATTCAAATTCTGCAACATTTTATGATAATTTAAAACATAAAATACCTTTAGAATATCATCATCATGACAGCTATACAAATCCCGCCACGGCTACATATCATCAACAACAAAAATATTATGCTGCAGCAAAATCGCAACTGAAAGAGGCTACTTCATATGGATCTCCTGGCTTAGTCAGCAAATCATTGTATCCCAATCCTACAAATTTCTATCCTAGTTCATCAGGAAATCATAGTTTATCCTCATCAGCTTATGACAAATATATGTATCCTCATGCAACAGCTACGGGATATCCTTCAACAAGCCATTTGGTTAATGAAACTCCGCCAGATACGTCATATCGTAAGACAGCTAATACTATAAATTCATCGTCTTGGCCTTGGGGTATTGAATATGCCTCGGGTAATAGTCGTACTATACCACCACCAACTGCACATTTACCTACTGCAACGGTAGCTCCTACACATACCACATATTTAACACCAAACCCCCCGGCTCTTGCCCGGGATCCATATTATATGGCTCAGGATAAGTACAATATGAAATTTGATAAATATTCTACTGCTGCTTGTCCAACCTCCTATCAACAATCATATGTTAGTCCACCTGCTGCACGTCACCATATGTGGCCCAGTTCTCATGGGCCGCAATTAACTGATAGACATCATTTAGCCACTCAGCCTTCGGCACCAATACCTCATCACGCTCTTCATTCAACACCTTACTATCCTACCAACTCTGCCTCGGTGTTAAATGCCCGTCAATCATGTTGTCCTCAACCTTATCAGCCACAAAGTTGCTACTATCCCTCTCCTCATCCACCCAATAGCAGATTAGCACATAATCAGCCTCCTCCTACTGCGGCGGCTTACATGTCAACGCAGCAGCCCCTAAATCAAACCTCTCATTTAAATGCTTTGTCATCAAGTTGTAAATTTGGCGGTGTTATGGCGGACTATGGAAACATAAGTGGTAATAAATTGAAAAATCCAAATGATCTCTACTTACCATCTCAGTACGATGCTAATAATTATGGCGCTTATGGCTCAAATCAATTATATCAAACAAATGCTCATCAGTTACCAAATCATGGTCCTTCGCAAGGATCAATATTAACCCACGATCCAGCTTCATATACAAATGATCTCAATATAACCAGCAATTTCGATAATTATCCGCCTCATCTTCAAGATCCTAATATAACTCCTAATACATTTGGAGCAATACATTCTCAACAATCATCACAGTATGCCGCAACGGTAGTAAAACGTGCCTTATTGGATTATCGTAAACCCATACAACCCCAGCCACCACCTTTAGGACAAGAAAACGTTTGTTATACCACACTAACACCGGCCTCGAGAGAACATTACCAACAGCAAGAGTTATTAAATACCCCCGAAACTACGACAGCCTTTGCTGGTTATGAAACCAATGAAGAAATAATTAATCTAGCATTCAATCAAGCTCCAGAGGAGGTTACAGAAACCGATAAAGCTAATGAAGAAGCTAATAAGAACCTAAGCTTACGTGATTTTATAGCTAATTGGAATGATGATGAAGATGAGTATAACAATGCCGAAGATTTAAACTTTGATGAAACCACAATAATAAATGAGGTATTACAAGCTACACCCCAAGCATCAGAAACAAATGACGCTGAATTAGAACCGCACCCGCCATTTGAAACTTTAAAACCGGTAGAAACCAAAGAATCCAGCAAATTAACGGAAAAACTTAGCGAAGCTTTAAATGTTAACTTGCCCGATATTATAATAGATATTGAAAAATCGAATAATGTTAATAATTCTATAACCACGCCTATAATTTCGCCTACTACCAATGTAGAAGAACCCGGTTTAATTCTTAATAATTTTGATGTAGAACAAGAACTAGATCAATTGAAAAAGAAAAAAGAGGATGAAAAACTAGAAATATTCAAAGATTTAAGTGATATTAAAGACCATAGTAGTAGTAGTAATAGTGTAACAACGCCTCAAATAAGTCCTAGCAAAGATGGTGTGACCACACAGCTTAGTTTTGAAGATTTAAATTTGGAACAACCGAATAAAGCCGTCCTATTAACAACACGTCCCGATACGAATAATACAAATGAGCAATATTTAAAAGATATTGAGGGTTATGACAGCAGCAGCAGTCGTCATTCAAATGAATCTGCATTTGAAAAAGAATATGAAACATTTATTAATAAAATTACCAGCTATGGCACAAGTAAAACAAACATTAAAAATGTAAAAGCGACCGGTGAAATGGAAATAGATTTTGAACGAAATGTACAAGATTTTTCAAAATTTTATAAACGTAAACGTAAATTAAAAGAAGATGAACTGAAGTCATCTTTATCGTTAACCGCGCAAAGTAAGAAAAAATTTAAATCCGCCTCCGAGGAAATAGTGAATAATTCAAATTTTCCCCAGGTTTATACTAAAAAATCACGAAATAGACTTTTAAAACACAACGCGATAACGCGTAAACATAAACCGTTATCTTTATACTATAAAACCATTCATTCACTTAGACGATATCGTTTATATCGTATAAAACGGGTGCGGGATTATATAACAGAGTTAAAAGAAAAACATTTACCTTTAATTAAAAGACAATCAATTAAGAATTATTCTCATGCGGTGCAGGAAAATACCTTTAATCCAAAATCTTTGAAAAGTTTAACAATATTGGCCATAAATACTACAGAATTTAGACAGAGAATTATGCTATCTGTTGAGGGTAGTACTGAAAATATCCCGGAATCGGAAGAAAAACATATATGCACCGATCCTAGCTGTGAAACTTGTGAGGTTATCAGAAGTTTAATGGAAACAGAAAGTTTTGAAGATTTAAAAGCACCTACTGAATCGGAAGAAATATATGAAATTTCTGAAGATTGTGTAAATACCGGTATTATCTTTCAAGGCTTACCGGAGTATTCTATTCAATATTCTAAAGCTGAAATTTCGTTATGTCAAAATTCTGAAATTCTGTTATGTGAAACTGAACAGCAAGTTTTGGATAGTGTAAATGTCGCTCCTCTTTTACAAGTTTTGATACCAGAGATAAACGAGCAACTGAAACCTGCAGAAGAAATTGATGAAATTCATAGTTCTTTAGACACTCCATCACAAAAATATTGTGAAATCATTAATAGTGATAGTATTATTGAAACAATTCCACCTGATATTAGAGAAACTGAAAAAAAATTGGATAGTAAAAATTCAAATCAAAATGTTGAGGATTTAGAAAAAACTCCAGGAAAATTTGATATTGAATCTAAAAAACCAATTAATTCTAAAAATGTTAATGAAGAAATAAAATCATTTAATACCTTATCATCCCCTTTTAACGAAAATTTGGACAGTGCTATCTTAAACACCAAAGATTGTTCAAATGAGCCTCCAATGAGTCCTTTTTTTGAAAGAACTTCGTCTGAATCCAATAAAGAAACATCTGAGGAATTACAACCGGAAGTCGTAAAAGATACATATCCAATTTTAAAAATTTCTGAGTTACTCAAGAAATCTGAAAAGAAACTAGAAACACCTACTTTGGACAGTGCTATCTTAAACACCAAAGATTGTTCAAATGAGCCTCCAATGAGTCCTTTTTTTGAAAGAACATCGCCTGAATCCAATAACGAAGCATCTGAGGAATTACAACCGGAAGTCATAAAAGATACATATCCAATTTTAAAAATTTCTGAGTTGCTCAAGAAAACTCAGAAATTTGAAAAGAAATTAGAAACACCTACTTTAGAACCAACTTCACCTGAATCTATTAAATATGATTCTAACTTACAAATGGAAAAAAATTCATATCCAATTTTGAAAATGTCAGAGCTGCTTAAAAAATCTCAGAAATTTGAAAAGAAATTTTCAGAATCCTTTAAAAGCGATCAAAAGTTATTTGGGTCAAATATGAATTCCGAAACAAGGCTATCAGAAGATGAAGATTCGAAATTTTCTGATGGCTCACTTTCGGATATTTCGGATAATGATGATATGCTCAATAAATCTCAAAATCAAAAAAATAAGAATGCAGATTTTACGAAAGATTTAAAACTAGATGAGACATCTAAAGATTGTAAAATGAATGATCAAATTGTAACAGAATCAAAAGAAGCTTTAGGTGAAATAATTGTCTCTAAAGAACCTACTGTATCAAATACTGATTCTCGAGCACTTATATTGAATCAAAATATCCCTCACAATGATGTTGATGATAACAAAAAAGATTTCGAAACTAAGACATGTGCAAGAAATATGATAACCCCTTTGAAAGCTATCGAAGATGACACGGAAGATTCTGACTCAAGTGATTCGGATTCTGAAAGCAGCTCTGATTCAGATTCAGATACAGAATCCACGGATGATAATAAAGAATCGACAAAAATGTCTACAGATAAAGAGACTTCAAGTGACAGTGATTCAGAAAGCGATTCTGAAGACGAAAATATAGCAGATAGTAATATAAAATTAACGTCTAATAAAAATAGCGCTAAATCGATAATTGAAACATCCCTGCCACCATCTATAGAGACTCATAATGATACTGATAGTGAAGCTAAAAATTTCGCAGAATCGGTCGAAGAACCAGAAAACTTGAATAAATCAGGAAATCAGCTATCACTACCATCAGAAGTTGATAATAAGTCGGAAGATGAAAACATTGTAGATGATAAATCACCATCAACAATTATTAAAAATACTGTCAAAGAAAATTGCAAAACGTTGTATATAACAGACTCGAAAAATAATTTGCCGGAATCAGCTTTAGAAACCAACAATAATTCAGATAGTGAATGGGATGATGAATCCGAAGATGAAAATACAGATATCATTTCAAAAAGTCTGAAATCTACCGAAAGTATTTTAAAATCGTTTCGAGAAAAAAACTTAAATTCTTCTAAATCAGTCGAAGAATCGGAAAATATAAAACTACAACCAATAACTAATAAAAATTTTGTTGAACTAAGAGAAAAGCTAAAAGATACAAAGTCTTCAACCAAAGATCCGAAAAGTGCATTGCTGTGGTCTTTAGAAAATAACAAAAATTCAGACAGTGATTGGGATGATGAATCTGATGAACAAAATACTGAAAATATTCCAGAAAAACCAACGTCTAATGAAAAAGGTTTAAAATTGATTCTAAAATTAAAAGATATAAAATCTTATAAATCTTTTCGGAAAGAACATCTTAAAATTTGCAACGAGGATTCTAGATCCAGCGGATCTGATACTGATGACATCACAGAAACAAAAATAGAAGAAGTCGAAAAAGGCAATTCCCAAACAAAATTAACATCAACTTTTAGAAATAAAAGTTCCAAAATTTGTGAAACCGATATTGATAGTTATTCTGATTTTGAAACAGAAACTGAAGACGACGATGTTTACATGGAATGTTACAACAAACCTGGTCAGAAATCTGTTCAAGTTTTAAGAGCATCTCAAACTCTCCTTCAACATAACTTGGAACTCTTACAAAATACTGAAAATTCAAATATATCCCACTCAAGCCACCAAATGAGTTTAGACTTCTTTAAATCCGCCGAAGATCCAGAGGTATCCAAAACTAGTTCAATTGTCATGTCTGATAACGAATGTATGGATATTTCTGAGAATGTAAAGACTAAAGACAATGCATCCACTGAAAAGTGCTTAAACCATTTAAAATCCACTCAAGAATCAAGGGAAAATGTAGACGAAGAGGCTATTCTTATATCTGATGATGAAATTGTGGATAATCCTAAACAACAAATATCTGAAATTTCTGTGCATTTAAATAAAAATAATGATATAATTTTAAAAGATATAATTTTAAAGATATCTGCTAAAGTTTTGAAAGAGTCTAAAGAAAATTGTGAAAATTTAGAAACTGTAGAAACTCATAAAAATGTATTATCTGAGTCTTTGGCTAAAGCCAAAACTCAGCAATCGTCTAAGGTGGAAAAGTCAAATGAAATAGCAGAACTATCGGCGGGAAAGACAGAGGAAACTACAGAAGATGCGGCAACTAAAAACTTAAGAAAAATTTCTTCTACTGATAGTTTAGATAAAAACAAAGAGGTGTTCCAAGAGCTTTCGGAAAAATTTAATTTAGAAAGTAGCGCTGAAAATTCCGGAGACTCTAGCTCCCCATTTCGAATAGAAGATTTAAAATTTAATAATATTATTACGCCAGTTAAGCCACATGACAGTTTATCCAGCGAATCTTCTAAAGTAAATGAAGAAATTAGAGAATTTTCTGTGAAAAAAATTGCAACTGAAGATATCGGTTATCCGTCTGATGTTGAAGTCGAAAAAATTTATATTGCAACAGAATTCAATAATTCCATACCCGTGACCGGGGAAGCTAAACAATTCAATACATTCCCTGAAGTATTAGATTTACCTTCGTCAACAGCAGTTGAAAATGTAGAGGAAATATCTATGAACTTATCTGAAGAGACTTGTTGCTCAGAAGGATCATTGCAAGATAATGGTGAAAACTATGACTTTATTGATAATTTAAGAGCTAATACCAAAATAAATGTTCAAAACTTGCCCGAAAATAATTTTTCTAAAAGTACGGAGTTCTCTGTAGATTATTCAAAAAGTATGAGTAACCAAAATGTGCCACATAGCCCAGAAGCATTGGTATCAAATATAAAATCATCTGAAAACATCGAAACAAATTCTGAAACAACATCGCATGAGATGATTTCAAATTCAAGCAAAAGTTTTGAAAATGAAAAACTAACTATGAAATCATCCGAAACTACAAATGAAATAGCCGATAAACTTGAAGATACAATTGAAAAAGTAGAACTAAATACTTTGACTACGAAATTAGAATATACTGTTGACGATTTCCAAGAATCTGATGCAATCATTCGAGACTCTCCTGATAGCCCTGAGGAAGTTTGTAATAGTTCTGAAGATGGAAAAGTAATAATGGAGACATCAAAATTTAAAAATAAAACCGCAAAAGTACTTGCAACAATGGATTCACCTGATGGTTCTAAAGAAAAAGTAACAGAAATAGCTGTGGTGGAATCAGAAACTAATGATGAAACCTCAAAACAACTTGAAGACTTAAAGACAGATTCTAATATTTCAAAATTTTACGAAATAGTGGAAAAATCTCAAAAACTTATTAAAATAATTCCGGATTCACCTGAGAGTCCTGAAGAAATAGTAACAACAGTGGAAAATCTGGAAGCAATTCCATTGCAGCGGCACTCACCTGAAGAAGTAGTAAAAAAAGTGGAGAATTTTAATGCCGAAGAATTCCTCAATAAAGAAATTGAATCTAATGATACAGATGATAATTTTCCAAAATGTTCTAGTAAGATATCAACACATATGAAAACAGAAAGTATCGAGACTGAGGAACCCAAAGAATCTAACATAGATGAAAATAGTCATAATTATATTCTACTGCACAACGCGAATAATGAATCTAAAATAGATGTTACTGGTTTAGAAACAACTGTAAATGAAAAGATGTTGGAAACATCGGATATTAAAGATATAATACCAGTAGCTTTAGTAACAGAATGTACACTCACTGAATGTAAAGAAAAATCTACAAATTTTAAAGAAACTTTCGAAAAACCTGAACATAGTGAAAGTTTTTGCGATGACCTTAAACAAGATGATAGTGTTTCAAAACCATCTTTAAAAGCATTTGAAATAAATGACTGCATAGAAAAGTCGGACATATTTCAAAATGTTGTGTTACAAAATACCGATAAAGATTCTGAATTAAATTATACTATGCCAGAAGCTAAAACTGATGAATCTCAAGTGAATGATACTGTTTTTGAAAACCTAGGCAAAGTTGCGGCAACAATGGATGTTATACCAGAGCCTGTTGTCGATGAATCGAAACACCATAAAACTAAATACCGGGAGCGAATGGACAATATTCCAGAATGTGTAGTTGATGAATTGAAACTTAATAAAACAACCGAAACAACAAAAGAATCAATTGGTAAATCTATTTATAATGATACTTTCACCGAACCCAAGATCAAAGATTCCGAACCAATAGAAATTACTTCAGAAAAGGTAGTCAATGATTCGAAAATTTGTAAAAATATTTCAAGTTTAACCGAAGCAACAAAAGATGGAGTTTCTCAGATCGTAGTAGAAAAATCTGAACAAAAATATATTATTTCAGAATCTAATATTAAGTGTTCTGAATTAAATGTTAATGTTTTTCCTGAGGCTACAATAAATAAATCAATACTACATGAACAAATTTCAGTATCAACAGTTAAAGGCTCGGAATTCAGGCATATAGATACCAATTCAGATATTTTGAACGAAGCTACTACGAAAAGTACCGAAGCACCAGAATGTTTGGATGATGAATCTGTTCCAAATATTATAAAACCAGAATTGAATAATACCACCTCAGAATTTAAAAATTTGGAATCAGGTGAAGATATTACGGAGTCCGCAGACGATGAAATAAAACTACTTCAGACTATCCCAGAACCTACAGAAACAATTGAAAATGAAATTTCAGAAGCCATAGGCGAAGAACCCAAACTTAATGACAGCATTTCAGAAAGTACACTCAAAGAGTCGATACAAAATGACTTTACAGAATCAGCAATCCATGAACTTAAATTACATGAATCTGTTTCCGAATTAACCGAAATAAAATGTCGAATTCCCGAAATAATAAATGAAGAATCAGCAGTCGATGAACTAAAACACCATGAGATAATTCCAGAATCTAGCAAAACAATAGATGATCGAATTTCAAAAACTACAGATGAAGATGAATCACAACCTACCAACAAAGAAACGGATCTAAATCATGCTATTTCAGAGTTTGCTGTCAATAAACCGAATCTATCTGAAACTCTTTCAGAGTCTACCAAAACAATGAAAGATCGGAGTTTAGAAACCATAGAAAAAAATGTTGAGCTGAATGACACCATTTTAAAACCAAGAATCAAAGACTTGGAATTTAATAACGTTATTTCAGAAACTTCAGTAGATGAAATGAGAATATTGAAAACTATTTCACAGCCTACAGAGATCATGGATAAAGAATCTGAGTTTAATGATACTTATCCCAAATCAGCAATCTATGAATCTAAACTGAATAATACTGTTTCAGAACCAACAGTCAAGGATTCGAGGATAAACTATATTATCCCAGAGCCTATAATTGAGGAGTCTTTATGGAATGAAGCAGTTTTAGAATCAAAAACAGAAGATCCAATTTCGAAAGGTCACACCAAAGAGGCTAAGCTAAACGAATTAACAACAGAAGAGCAAATATTGGAAGCTCTTTCAAAATATTCTAAACTAAATAAAGATATTTCAGAACCAACAGTCGACGAAACAGAACAGCTTAATTCAATTACTGAAATCACTGTCAATAAATCTGAGTTACATGTTCCATGTTCCACACAAACCACAATCGCTAATTTAGAACCTGCAATAAAAGAGCCAGATGTTAGTGAAACTATTTCAGAATCAATAGTAGAAGATCCAGAGTTGAATGCATCCAACCCTGACAATGAATTAAATCAAACGTATTTTGAAGAAACTAAATCAGTAACTTTACAATATGATTCTACACAAAGTCAACAAGAGTTAGTTACCGACAAAGAAAGTACCACCGGAGATTTATCTGGAGATTTTTTCGGTTTCAAAAACCAATCTAGTTTTGAAGATGAATCTGAAGATTTTCATGGTTTTGAAGACATTGAAGAAGCAACAAGAATTCGTAGAGAAATGGAGAATTTAAATGATGATTCAGTAGCTAACGATGGTTTTCTAATCTCAACGTTAAATAAAGAAACACTAAAACTCTCTACAACTTCACTAAACGGAAGTACCACTTCTGAAATAAATGAATTAGAAGCTTTGGAAAAAGAAATTTCACAACAACATATTGAAAAGGAGCGGGAAGATATAGATGAGAAACAGACTGATACTGATAATGCGTTAGTAAATGCAACAAATAAAACCATATCTACCAATGATATTGAACATATCAAAAAAATGTTAGAAAGTGATGAAGAACAGCAACAAGATGAAGCCGATTTACATCTTAAAAAAGATGATGAAAAAACGATAACATCTAATGATGAGAAAACTCAACAAACTAAAGATGTTATTAAACCGATAACCGATAGTAAGTCAACAGAATATAATGATAACGATAATTTTGTAGACAACTTTAGAGATATTTCAAAAGATATTATAAAATCTGTAATACCAAAGTTAAGTGACCTTTGTAGGGCTGCCTTAAATAGTTCCTTGAATACTAATAATTTAACAATCGTACAAAGTGTACAAGACCAAAAAGATAAAACCGATAATGATGATGCACCGATAATTTTAGTAGAATGTGAATTAACCGTAGAAGAAGCTTTAGCTGAAATGTATCGTCAAGCTGGTGTATTATTATCAGATACTGAGGATAATGATAATGATACGCATAGATCACCCACTAATAATTGTAATGAAGAAGCTCAAGATGTTTTACTTATAAATTTACAAAAAATTTTAAATAGTGATAATGATGTTTATGTTTTACAATGTGATATGAATAAAAATGTATTGAACTTAGTGCAAACAAATAATGAAAATGAAGATCCTTCACAAGAAAATATGGAAAGAGTAAATACTGTGCAATTTATAGGTATATTAGATACCGAAAATTCAGAATCTCAAATACACATCATTAGTTCAGATTCTGAAAGTGAGGTTATTATATTAAGTGATGATTGTGAATCCGATTTTGAACCGATAACAGAAAGGCAAGAACGTATTATAATACCGTTTATCAATGATTTCGATATTAATACTGATGACCATGGAAATTTATCAGATATATCAACAATACATCATGAAGAAATAGTACCTGATAATTTAGATAAATTTTTGCAAGAAGAATTTTATAAATATTTACATGAAAAATATGTACAAAGAAATATTTCAAAATATTATCATACCAATCGTGTTTTAAAGAAATACAAAAAAAGATTCATAAACAAATCAAGGCATTAAGATGTGGTGAATATCAATAATATAATTTACTAATCGTTATTATTGCATATTTATTTTGAAAATGTTTTTAGTTTTATGTAACGTCCAAATTGCATGAAGATTAGCATGCTTCCCTTTTCACTTTGTTTGTTCGAATATAATTGTAAAAGGGCTTTCAGAGAAAATATTAACTGAAAGAAAATATGTCGTATTTTGGCACATAACTTGCCACCCCTGCCCTACATCGTTGTTAGGTCGCATCCCGTGAAGGAATCTGCACTTTCATATACTTATGGAAGTAAATTTAACGAGATTAACAATATAAATAAAAATCTGAATGAAGTGGCCAAAACAGATGAAACCTATCCATGGTGACAAGACTCCAGTAAAAAGTTATTAAAATAATTAGCAAAATATTTTATATGCCAATTTTCAGTTTTTGTTCTAATTTTTAGTACAAAACTAATTCTTAATAAAATTTGCGGCTATTCTCTGTTTACAAATTCTAAAATTTTTTGGTAATTTTCGTTGTTGATTTTACTTAAATATTTTACTAATTTTTAAAAACAGTGTTTATAAAATTGGCAAACTCTTTTTACAAATTTTTTTAATCCTAATTAAAAGTAGGTAATTTTTTTTAAGTTGAAAATTTTCATAACCTAAATATAAATATCAACGATCTGCCGACCTAAAATTAGTTATTTTTTCTATACCAATTTTTAATTTTTCTGAAACCTTATTATTGAGTGTATAGTGCATGATGCGACTATGCGAAATGATACAATGATCCGATTACGCGAGAGGTGCAAGCGTTTTCACTTTGTATTTGTCGTGATGAGTAGTGAGGAAGCCTTCGAGAGTATTTTGGATTTCAGCTTCAACGCTCGTTATATGAGTTGGTTCAATCACTACACAAAAAAGGTGTAATGGCTACGGACAATTTTTTGGTATTTTTGCTAATTTTAGCAACACATGTCTACTGATTTGTAGT
Source organism: Leucophora obtusa (assembly GCA_949987735.1). NCBI lineage: Eukaryota > Metazoa > Arthropoda > Insecta > Diptera > Anthomyiidae > Leucophora > Leucophora obtusa. Next base: position 193,603,984 of record OX465298.1, read on the forward strand.
ACAATAAAATTGGTAGAAAAAAATTTGTAGCCGCTTCTAAATTTTAGCAAAATTGTTGTAAACTGCAATTCAAAATCGATTTGCTAAAATCAGTTAAAAAATTTCCTAAATATTAATAATTTTAGTACAATGAAATTAGTATAAATAATTAGTGAACGCTACTAAATTTAGGTAAAATTAAAATCAATCTGCTGAAATTAGCAAAAAAAATTACTAAAAAACAATTTGTAAAATCTAAAAAAAATAAAAATAAAAAATATTTTTTTTTCGATTGTAAAAAATGTAAATTATTTCAAACTACTCAAAATCTGGAGCAAAAATGGAAACAGTTCTTCAGTTATTACCTTTTTATGCATTGGAGATACAATAAAATTTTCTGAGTTTTCTTTGCAAACTAAGAATATATCAATAATAACAAATATAAACTAAACGGGAATTCTAAAAAATCAACGAATTGTGAATAAAATTTTCTTAAAGTATCCACTTGTTGTTAAATTAGTATATTTTTTGCTAAGTTTAGCACTCGGTTTTGAAAAATTAGTAAAATGTTTTGCTGAAATCAGCAACGAAAATTAGTAAAATTAATATAATTTGTAATAAGAGAATAGCAAAAATTATTCCTAAAAAGAAAAATTGTACTAAAAATCAGTACAAAAATAGTTAAGAGCTCGACGTAATTTCCAACGACAGTTGAATGGTCGGTTCAGGTTAACTTGTGAACATTAAAATTACTGCTCGGGCAACTCTCCAGGATCTTTGATATGGAAACAGAGAGGTCTTTGAAACTATTAAGGGACAGATCTTAAATTTAGGAGTTACATTTCGAAAATTTTTTCTTTAATCGCAAAGCCTCTATGAAAAATAAATAGTAATAGAAGGTAATACACAGGTATATGAAAATCATGTGGATCGCCATCACCACACACCTGATTCTCACCTGATGTTACAGAATTCAATACGAAATCTGCCTTACATTACAACGTATTGAAAACTTAAGTCCATAATTCTACAACAGTGGGAACGCACATAATATGTACGCCGCGAAGTTTTGACAACTTTAAAAGAAAGTGTTGCCAACCTTAACATGCAATTTCCCTTCATTATTTTTATTTACAATAATTGTACCTTTTACATGAAACATGACATATGGACGTTATTTAACAACATTTATTTTAAAGAAACTATATTTTTATTTCACCAAAAATCTGCATTTTCATAATAAATATGCTATATTTAAAAAAAAAGACTGCCATCTAAAAAGTAACCGAGGTTTTATAAAAATCAAAAACAAATTAGGGATAACATTCACAAATAATGAATCTCAAATCAAAACGTTTTATCAAAAATAAATCTATTTATAAAAAAAATGTATTTTCAAAAATCACCATTCGTAAAGAGTTTATTTAAATTTGTATTTAAACATTAAAATTTTTTTGGAATCTCGCATTTAAATCTTAAATACTTTTAAACGATATTTAATAGTTTTGTTTTTTACAATAATTATTTTAAAAATCATCACCATTGATTGATTTTTAGGGGTTATTTACTCTTTCCGTATTACAAAAAATAAAAATAAAATATATACATCAAAAATTATTATTTGTGCTATTTGAGAAATTTTATATATAAACAAATTATTTTTTCTATGAAAAATATACATATTTAAAAGAATATTTATATAAAAAAAATTTAAAATATATTAATAACAATATCGCATGTTTTAGTTTGTTGTCGTCGTGCATTTATAATTACTTGTAAAACATAGCATTCAATGTTTTTAGATCATACATATATTTTTTGGTTTTAAATATGGTTTAAATTGGTTTTACATGGTAATTATCTATTTTATATTTTTTTTTTTTTTGTTATTGTGTAGATAATTTTTTTATATAGTTTAAAATGTCAAAGTTACTTTGGTTTTATTTTTTTTATAGTCAATTAGAATTATTTTTTAAAATTTTTGTTTCTGTTAATTAATATTTATTTTATATCTCATGGTTTAATGTTAGAATTAAATTTAAAAATAAAAAAACTTTTTTTTTAAAAAATTAACAAACACCCTAAGTGCATTAAATATTTTGTTAATGTGGTTTAAAAGAGCAAACACTTTTTAGTACACCTAATTATTTTGTTGTTAAATAGTAGTAATTAATTTTTTTTAGAAAATCTTAAATAATTTCAATAGATTTCTTAGGAAATAATATAGCGTAGCTACTATAATATTGTATATTATTTTAACTAATTTTATTGGCAAATATCTGACAAACAAATATAAAATTTTCTTAGGTTTCAAAAATAATTTATTAAAAAAGTGCATGCAATTTTTAATACGCGCACTTATAGTGTTGCCATATTGAAATTCCTCTGACATAAAGCTTACACACAACAAAACAATCGTTGCCAAGTAAGATAATAAGCACAATGCAAAAGGAAATGGAATCTTAAATCGTGAAGTCTTTCTAAGTGTAATTTTATGACTCATAAAAGACTGCTACACTCATAGAAATAAATTTGTAAAAATAGCAGAAAAAGCAAGTAAAAATTAGTTAAAAATAAAAATTACCTTGCAGAAAAAACTGCTGAAATGAGAAGAAAAATAAAACTGTTAAATTTAAAGAATTTTGGTTATATTTAAGTTAATTTTTAGTTAATTGGCTAAAAATAGCAAAAACAAACTGTTATATCTACAAAATTTTTGCTATTTTTAGGCTAAATTTAATTGAATGAAAATATCAATCTAAATATAAAATAGCAGTCTAAAATCAGCATAAATATTTTCTAAAAAATTGTAAACTGCTGTTTTCAAAAGGCCCAATTTTTAACTTCATTAAAAAAAATCGAAAAAAAAACTTCAAAAATTTTACATTTTTAGGCTACTAATTATTGTAATTTTTAGTAGTTTTAACTAAATTCTTTACAGACTTTTTACACACACGACGACTATCCATATCTACTTATTCGCAGTATTGGTAATACGAATTGGCAAATTTTCATCAATTTGCGGAGTACAGGGATGGTTAGAGTGTAAATCAATCTTAAATAACAATTCAATTTCAATTTGAATTATAATCCTTTTTTTATAGATAGAATTAAAAGCTTGAAAGTTAAATACAACATACACTCAACCAAAAAAGTCTGTAATGGCTACTGAAAACGTTGCTGTTATTACGGGAAATTGATATGTTTAAAGCCCAGCGGCTCAAGAATTGTAAAAAATTAACGAATTCTTGTAAATAAAATTTTGTTAAGTTAGTATGTTTTATTGCTAAGTTTAGCAAAAGGTTTTGAAAAATTAGTAAAATGTTTTGTTGAAATCAGCAGCAAAAATGAGTAAAAAAATCCGTAATTTGTAATAAGAGAATAACAAAAATGATTACTAAAAAAAATTTTGTACTAAAAATCAGCATAAAAATAGTAAAGTGCGATTGGAAACTGTTTAAAAAATTTTTTACTAACTCTTTTAACTCAGTGTGCAAACATTTGCTTTACTACTAAGGGAACTTTGATTGAAGCAACAACTATAACATAAAGAAAAATAATAGCTTTGTAAGAAGCATGTGATTTTCGTTGTAATACAAAAATGACTAGTAAAAACGTTTGAGTTGATTTCTCATTGCGTTGTTTACTTGGAAGTTTATATAAATACAAAAACTTAAATCTACATTTAACTTAGAGAGGACCCCATAAGGACAATCTGATGATAATACTTGGTAGTACTTGAAAATACAATAATTGTCAACCATTGGTCTAAGGAAAGTTTTTTTTTATAAGTTTTTTCTCTATTTAGCACCGTAAGTTGTTTTTCATATAGAAAATTTTCACTCGAACTTAAAACTCCTCAAAAGTTACTTTAAATTTAAAAAATTAATAATTTTTTTATTTTATTAGAAAGACCCAATCACTATAAACACAAAACGTCACTTTTTTTGCGTGAAAACACAGTCTACACACTTTTCACGTGAAACTCATTATCGTGAAAGATAATAGAGTATAACAGTTTTTTCACGTGAAATCGAAACAACTTACGGTGCTTTTGTTGTAAAACAAATTGTGATTTCTATTTGGAATTTGTCATATTTGATCTTAAAAGCAAACAAAAATAACACTCATTGAATTATAATTTTTAAAAATACATATTTAAAAACTATTTAACAGTAAAATTAGTTGATTTAATAAAATATGTTGTTAAAATCAATAAGAAACATTGCTAAATATATTAAAAATGAAATGTTTATACACAAAAAATTTTGTAATTAAGGGTGGGTGTGAACTGGCTAAATAAAAACTAAACTAAATTCAGGTTCCCAAGTTTCTATAAAATTTGAAAAAGTTTTCAAAGAAATTTTAAACCCTTTTGTTAATTTGTATTTAGTTTAGAATTTATTTAGCCACCTCACACAGGGCCTAAATAATTAAATTAAAGTAAAAAGAAAGAAATATTTATAAAAATAATATTTATTGTAAATATTCAATATATAAAATATAAAAAATTTTTAAATAATATACAGGAATATACACATTAAAACAAAAAACAATAGTAAAAACAAATTTATAAAAATATTTTAAGCTCAATTTTTTATAAAAATACTGAAAAAAAATTAAAAAAATATATATTAATAAAAACAAAACACTGCTTTTTCTTGTCGTTATTATAATAAAATATTTTATTATACAAAATTTACTGTAACACATTCCAAAGTTGAAGGACCAAGTTTTATCTGAATATTTTTTTAAGTGTAAAATAAAATATTCAAATGCATAATTAATGTTTTTTTTTTATTTAATTTTTAATACGCTTATTTTTTAGTACAAAAATAAAATAAAAAATGACATACATTTTTAACAAAATTTAAAAATAAAATTAACTTGATATTTTAGTTAAAATAAAAAAGTATATATTAAAAAAGTAAATTGGTTGTTATAATTTTTATTTTTATTAATTGACTGATACAATTTTTAGGGTGTAGGCTTTACATTATAATTTAAAAATGGCTTTATTATATGAATAAATTAAACATTTTTTAAGTACACATTTATAATAATATATTTATGGAATAAAATTATAAAAAAAATATATATTTATGTATACAAGGAAAAAAAAACAAAATTAACAATAAATTTATAAAAAAAAATTTAAATATTATATATTTATGTATAAAAATATTAAACAAAATTAATAAATAAATCACAAATTTGGATCAGTTTTTTATCGTATTGCCTTTATATATTTTAGTAAATTGTAGGTTTAAATCAATATTTTAATACACATATTATTCATTTATAAGATAGTAAATTAAGTGTCTTTAATTAAATATTAACAATAAAAAATATTAAACAATTTGTTGGTAATCTGAATGTTTTGTTAAAGTGCATTTGTGTCAAAACAAACATTTTTTGTATGTTAAATATTTATGTTTATATTTTTTTCTCATTTTAAAAATAAATGTTTTAAATGTGTCAATGTTTTAAAAATGCTTTGTTTTAATTGATATAAAAAGATATGGGTTAAAGGTTAGTACATTTGCTTCTTCAAGTAATGTACATTTGCTTCATCAAGATATGGGTTAAAGGTTTGCAAATGAAATAAAAATAAAATTCTACTAAAATTAAACCAAAGAATATTTAATTTATGATCATATAACTATCAGTTGGGATGTTGTTATGATAATACGGATTATACTTATGATCATTTCGTATTCCTAATCATAATATGATGCAATTAAACTTTTTTTTTTCTCTGCGTATTATCCAACTATTAAATTTTAATCTATTTACATACTTAAATCTTTTCTTTACAAAGGCGATTTAGTAGTATAATGAATAAAACAAGTATTATTAAAATTTTTAATGACACTATTATTATAATTTAATGTTAATTTGAACAATGCAAATTTAAATAGTGTCAATATAATTAAAATTGAATTATCTGCACGTAATTAAAGTGCGCACACACGTTTAACCCCTGTTGTCCAAGCGTTGTCATATTTTTGTTTTATTTCCCATTTTTCTTTACACCTGTCAAGTAGTGGCAATAAGTAATTAATCTTACAGTTAGTTACAGGTTAACAAATCATCTTAAATCAATACTTAAGATACGAGTAGGTACTTATGTTTGAATTTCAATCAAGTGAAAATGAAGACATGAGACCAAAAAAATCTGTTGTTTTTATGATATGATATATTGCAAACCCGACCTTACAATTTGAGTCTACTGCAGTGCTAATAAATTCAGTTATTTTTCAATACTCGATACTACTCGAGTATTTTACAGGTTTATTTCTATGTGTGTAGTATAGAAATAAACCTGTAAAAATAGCAGAAAAAGCAACTGAAATTTACCTTTGAGAAAAAACTGCTAAAATAAGCAGATTTTTTTTTTTTTTTTGAAACATAATAATAAGATTAGAACAGCAAAAATGAAATTGTTTAATTTACAGAATTTTAGTTAAAAACAAATATTTAATATTGTAAAATCTGATGAAGATTTTGTTAAATATGAGTAGACTAAAAATAACAAAGACAAACTTATATCTACGAAATTTTTATTATTTTTAAATTGAAATTAGTTTAATGCAAATAGTAGAAATATTTGCTTAAAAAATAGTAAACTATCCCAGTTTCGATTCCCGCCACGAGCAAGTTTTAATTAAAAAAATTTACAATAAAAAAATATTTTTTTAAAACTTATTTTTTTTAATCTATTTTTAGACTAATTCCATTTCACAGTACTAGTAAGAATATAGGTAACGACATATTTTTTAATTTTTCGTATGCTGGTGTATACACTAATAGCAAAAATCTGTAAAAAAATTTAAATAAAACTACTAAAAATTATTTAAAAATAATGCTGCAGAAAAAAACTGCTAAATTAGCAGATTATTTTTGCTTTATATTAGTAATTATTGTTATTTTACTAGGATTTAGCAAAAAATAAAACTATGCTAATTAACAGTTTTTTATGCAACATAATTTTTAATTAATTTTTAGTAGTTTTAATTAAATTTTTTTATAGATTTTTTCTATTAGTGTATACACCAGCGTACGAAAACTCAAAAAATATTGCAAATGAAAATGAAATTTTCTTTCTTTTATTTTTAAATAGATAACGTAATGTAAGCGTGGCAAAATATATTCAAATCCGGATGACTAGTAGATGGGGAAATTGTTTTTAAAACAACTCAAAACCATTTTAAACGTGTGTCTTATGAAATAATTAATTGTAAATTAAACGTGTGTTTTTTAAAATAATAGAAAATATACATTGTATTCGACCGAAGGCACTTTTTTGGGCCGATGCCGAAAACATTACAATATTGCAATAATCGGCCTAACCCAATGCCGAAGCCGAGTATTTTTATTAGACCCAAACAGCAGTATACACACAGTATGAATTGCGGTAGGGTTTTTGGGTTACCGAAGTAAAGTACGGGAAAAAGACGTAACTCAAAACAGCTTAACCCTTAAATGCATGGTGTAGCCATTTGCCAACATACCGGTTTTTTAATAAAAAAAACCCACTTGAAGCACAAAACTGCATTTTTTGCCATTAGGAGCCCCTATAGTGTTCCTATAATTTAGCGCAGAATTTTGAGTAAAAATCTTGGGTTTGCTATGTATATATGTGAAAAATCTAAAACACGCATTTTTTTACAAAAACTGTAATATTCAAAAATATTTGTTTAAATACAGGGTTGGCAGGCAATACCGCTAAAATACCGTTATCGATTCAAAACCCTTTCAACTGACTACCGTTACCCCTAAAATACCGTTATCGAAATAAGCGAAATACCGTTATCCTTAAAATACCGTTACCGAAATAACTGAAATACCGTTATCCTTAAAAAACCGATACCGAAATAAACGAAATATTGATATTCTTAAAATACCGTTAGCGAAATAAATGAAATACCGTTACCCCTAAAATACCGTTACCGTTATTTTTAATTTTCTGCTTTCGGTAATTACACGTGGGTATTGAGTATTTTTCTTACTTTAAGTTGGTAAATTGGGTTTGTTTTTAATCTCGTTTGTTTTTTGTAAAAAAAATTGCGGGATGCATCGAAATAACTGACTACCGTTATCCTTAAAATACCGTTACCGAAATAACTGAAATATCGCTAACCTTAAAATACCGTTACCGAAATAATAAAAATACCGTTATCCTTTAAATACCGTTACCGAAATAACTAAAAAACCGTTATCCATAAACATGCGCGGTTCCAGCAATTAATATAAGGGGAAAAATCATACGCCACAGTAGACAAATACATTGAGTTGGCTACTGAGGCGTATGATTTTTCCCCTTATATTAATTGCTGGAACCGCGAATGTCCATAAAATACCGATACCGAAATAAATGAAATAGCGTTACCTTTAAAATACCGTTACCGAAATAATATAAAATAGTGTTACCCTTACCGATAACCGCATCGTTTCGGTTACCATCCATGTTTAAATATTTAAAGTGGTATTGTCGCAATAAAATTCATTTTGGCAACAATAAATGTATAAATTATAGTTTATAGATTTTTTTGTTTTTTTTTTATACACGTTAAAATAATCACTATTTAGCTATTTGGCAAAAAAAAACATATTTTTCAATAAAAATCACCTTTTTTTAAAAAATAATTTTTTTTTGGTATTTTTCTAGAAATGCACACGCCTTTAAACATCATATATCAAAAAAATGGTTAAAATCGAAGAGATCATGCATTTAAGGATTAAAAGCGTTTCCGTACTGAAAATTGTGTGAAAATTATTGTTGTTTGTGAATTTTTGGCCTAAGCCGACTAATCAGTCGAACACTAAATATAAATACAAACGCAGTTTTATCTTCTGGGTTTTTGTCGACGATGTCTTCTTTATAATTTCCAGCTCATATAATGGCGATGTATGCACTACTTCTCTATCTTCCAGATGACAATTTAGCGAACGAATTAAATGACTGCGGCTGCGGTGACGGTTGTTTTTATATGTACATACATTCACACTTTCCTTATATGTATGTGTATGAACATTTAGTGTATGTGTGGAGAGCACCAGCAATGGGAAATAAGGTTTTTGTTACAGTATAGAAACATTTTTAATTTTTTATATTTTTTTTCACTTTAACTTCGGCAAATATCATTAAATTAAAATGATAGGCTAAATGAGTTTGAAACTAGTAATAAACATGAAAAACAATGATTTTTCAAAATAAAATTTCAATCGTTTCAACTTTTCCATCTCTGAACATCATCAAATATCGGGATTATTATTAACATTATTTTTGTATCGCTTGGATGAAGTGAACTTTATATGTCTGGTATAAAAAAGTGCAACAACTTAGTATCACTTATTAAGTTAACCTAGAATCGATTTAGTACTTAGTTCGCCGTACACCCTCCAATATAAAGTATTTTTGCAAGGCAATTTCAAAAAAAAATTTTTTTGCCGAACGTAGGGGTTGCCTTTTCCAATTTTTCGTTATAGCTTCGGCATTTAAAGTTGGATTTTAAAGTGTGATATATCGATTTTTTTGCCTCAAGGAGACCAGTGTTTTGCTATAAAAAATCCAATGAGAAAAAAATTTAAAAAGCGACCCCTACGTTCGGCAACCAATATATAAAAAATTGCTACTGGGTTTATCGAAAAACTTCTTTAGCAAAAGTTTAATGATTTTTTGCGAGCTTTAATTTTCTGACATTAGGGCGGTACATTAGGGTGCTAGCAACTTAGATCTGGTGGGTAATTACTAGAACGGGATAGTTGAGGTCAATGGCCCTTAGAGCAAAATACTGGTCTCCTCGAGAGAAAAACATCGATGTATCATACTTTAAGATCCGACTGTAAATGCCAAAGATATAACGAAAAATGTAAAATGGTGACTCCTACGTTCGGCAAAAAAAAAATAAAATTTTTTTTTTTGAAACCTCCTTGAAAAAATACTTCATATTGGAGGGTGTACGGCGAACTTTTTTTTTTTTCCTGTAAGGTGGTACGTTCTACTTACCATTAATAGCCTTCTTTTGTTGCTCACACTTACCATGAATAGGAAAAAATCGACAACATATTTTTGTAAACGATCTGACAGTTGCCCGTACATTATCGACGTTTAAAAAACTTAACATATCCAATGCCAAAATTTGTATGGGATTCGTAACACGTATAGTAACAAAACGAGCCTAATAATATATTTAACAAAAAATAAATCATCTCAAATTTTTGAATGGTAAGAAATTCATATATCTTTTTTATAATTTTTTTTATTAAAAATTTTATATTGTTAAACAAATACAAATTATGTTTATTATTTTCTTTTTCTTCAGTTGTTGATGCTAATGATGCTTTTCAAGGCTTTATTATCATTACAATAAGCCTTTTGGAATTATTGAGTTGAATTTAAAAATTATAAATTGTATTAATATGTTTGTTGTTTATTTTATAAAAAAGAATTGACAAACTAATTTATTTAAATATAACTGTCGGTAACAACTTATTGTTTATTATTTTTTTTATAAAAATTTTTAATGATAAATCTTTGGTATTTTATTATTATTATTTTTTTTCATATAAATTATGCGAGTGCTTTTTATAAAATTAAATAAGTCATTTTCATTGAGTTAATATATTTAAAAAAAAATATGTAAAACAAGAAAAATCCAACCTACAATGCGAGTACATTTATATAAAATTAATATTTTGTATGTATGTAATAATAAAAAAATCGGTTGTCATTTCGTTAACTACTTTCAAGCTTTTAAGAATTTTGTTTGTATGTAGACACAGATAGAAAATTGAATAGAAATATTTTGATTCTTTTCGTGCTTCTCTCTCGTTCCTCCGTTTATTCGTTCATTCATATTTTTCAAAAAAGCGCTTTTTTAAATCCGGCGGATAAGTTACATATATATAATGTTCATTGTGCCCAACTTCATTTTGTATGATTTCATGGGATGATGAGGATGCTCGTAACGATTGCTGAGAACCGCTGACATAACGTTGCCGTGGTTCTAGAGGTCGTGGAATGGTATTATAATGTTTTACCCCACCACCAGCTGACGAACCAAAGTGCGTGGCTGGTAAAGTGTTATCACAATCCATTTGTGCCGAATGATGACTGAGGGCTCCGGTGGAGCCTGAATTTGGTCCATGTGTATTAATACCACTTGTTACCACCGAAGTGGCTATGGGTCTACTTATATAGTCGCGTCGGTCTAAAATGTCCTGTTGGTAGGCCAGATTCGTCTGCTGATGACGTAGCGGAGTCTGTCCTCCTCCTCCCCCCATGACCCCGCCACCGGTCATCGTAATCGTTGGCGTACCCGGCAGACGCTGATCTCCTATGTAACGTCTTGGACTGTGCCGATAATCGTATTGCACTGGTTCTGGGTATATATCGTGTTGCATTGCTTGTTGATGATGATGCAGTTCGGCCTGTTGTTGCTGATGCTGTTGTTGTGCTGCTGCCTGTTGCTGATAATAATATTGGGTACTGGTCTGAGGCTCGACGTTGGTCATACCATGATGTATGCCGGTGGTAGGGTAATCTTGAAAATGATAGTGATCTTGGTGTATAGCCTGCTGTTGATGATGAAGTTGTTGTTGGTGCTGCTGTTGATGGTATTGCTGGTGCGTGGGTATATACAAATGTTGATGATTTGTTGTGGCATTGATTGTCGTCTCTTCGGAGCTGTAACAAATAACTTGGGTTTAATCGAAATTATCTTAAACAGATCGGTAAGGAGAAAATTCATTTTAAGTCTACGAGGGCAGTTTGAAAAGTGCTTAGATATAAACTTGATTTAAGAACTTTCAGGTAGTGTACGATAGAATAATCAAAATATTTATGTGGAACTTCTCGCTTATCAAGCATTTAAGATTATTTGCATAAACAAAATTTTAAAAATTTCAAAAACCCCCGTGGCAGTGAATCATTCTTTGGCGAAACTTATTCAACATTTATAGCTTTTTTGATTAAAACTGACCAGACGTAATTTCAGACTTCTCTCGGTTCTTCTACACAGATTTATATAAATAAACCATTACCAACACCGAAACCACTTTGAATTATCGAGCGACCACCTTAATTTTGCCTAATGTTCCGAAAGAAACTGTCGTAGAATGATTTCAACGAAAGCCATAACGACCATTAAAAATACCATATCGCTATTACGAAACAATTATCGGGGTTTGTGAGCATGTATGTATAGGGTGTTTTTTTAAGCCCGATAAAACTTTAAATTGTAAAAATAACACAAAAAATTAAATTTTTATGCAAAAATGTTTTTTTCTTCCAAAGATCAATACAAGGCATTAACATTTCAAAATGATTTCGGGCATAAGGCCACCGCGGTTGTTCTTGATGAAGTGCATTCTGAACGTCCAATTTTGGGCCACTTTTTCCAGCATTGCTGGCCGTATGTCGCGAATTACACGAACAATGTTGGTTTCAATACGTCGATGTTTGCGGTCGTCGTATGGCACATCTCGTCCGGATCAATGTCATCCATATTTCCAAACAAAAAATCATTTATCATGGTGTGGTAACGATGTCCATTGACCGTAATGCAAACTCCGGCTTCATTTTTGAAGAAATAAGGTCCAATGATGTCACCAGCGTTGAACACAATTTTCCGTCTATAAGTTGCGCGAATTGATGACTGATTTTTAAAGTACCTAAGTCTTGATAATTGGTTAGCGTCAATCTATTCATGATGATTTGCCAGAGTATACTGATCATAAATGTCAAAAAGTGAGCGCAGTATGACAGTTCGTTTGACAGTTAATCCTTTCGTAAGTTATATCGGACTTAAAAAAACACCCCATAGATTGCATTTCTTCCACAAAGAAAGGAAACATACAGATGATGTGGAGAGAAGCACAGAGAAACCTGATTCATTGTGACAAGCGAATTTCTTGCCAACTGAATTGTTTGATTACAGCAACCGAATTATTTCGTTGTCACAATCGAATGTATACCTGACAATTGAAATATGTATATTAGACCGACTCACGAAAAAAAGTGCCCCCTCCAAATAAACCTTGGTTTGTTTTATGATGGTTCCCAAAATATTTCGGGTCTAGTAGAGATCTCACTAACTGGACCATTTTTAAAAAAGGTATTTTTTTTAGTTTTTGTAAGAAATTTGCATTTTAGCTGACGACAACATACTCAATCATATGGTATGGGTATCATATGAAAGGTTTTTTAGAGGTGCGTCCAGCGGTTTATATAACATGTTCAAACATATACTGACATGTCCTATTTTCAAGGATATTCTAAAAAAAATTTTTTTTGACTCTTTTGTATGGAGATATTTGTGATTGGAATGTCACACTTACATATCATAATCTATAGACGATTTAAGTGAACACGTGTTTCAGACTTTTTTGAAATTCGCGATTTTCCGCGTTTTTGGCACTAATTATAATTGCGATACAGACCGGGGGAAATTGTAACAACTCGACTGTTTTTTAACCGATTTTAGTTTTTATTGTAATCTATGGTTTTTATTGCTTTATTACAAACAGAATTCACTCCAAATTACGATTCTATAATGTTTTTAATTCGAATTAGTTTTAAAATATCAATATTTTCGAGAAAATGCACAAAGTCATATTTTCCCTTAGTAATTAAATTAAATAAAAAAAAAAAATAATCCGTGTTCCAAACTTCATGGCCGATGCGGCACGCCTTCCCGATGTCCGATTATACTAATTTTTTGGGGGACGTAGTTTTATATCCAAATAAATATTTAAAGGGAGTACCCGGTCAAAAATTCAAAAGAAAATTTTTGGAGACCCTAATGAACATATTATTAAGCGATGTGGGACAAAACGACGATAATATTGACAATAATATTAGCAATGAGATTGCGTAGTGTAAGAGGTAATGATATTCGAAAACAACCGCTATATCAAATTCAACAAATATTAACTCTTATTTACTAAACGAACTTTTCAATCCATCCTCGTAGAAATACCAGAGGTTTTTAATTAACTTACTCAAATAGTATCCAAATGATATAATAACAAAAGCAAATACCGCTAGATAAAACTAAAATCAAAATCAAAATTAAACCCCAAGGAAAGGCACGTGGTTCTAAAGGACCATCCTCCCAATAACGTTCACATGTTAAATACCAACATACAGCTTTATTCATTTCCTCTGCAAGATAAAATTTAAATAAGTTAAATTTACTTCCAAAATCTTAATCAAATACTAGCCTTCCATATCCTTAAACTGTTGATCAGTCATTGAAAGTATAAGGCCTCCTATACAACTTCTAACCAAATATTCACATTTGGCCTGAAGTTTACTCAACTCCTCAGCCTTACAATTGGCTCGTATTTTTTGCATATTCGTCAATTGGGCATTCGAAGTCTTATTACTATCGGCGGTTTCCGAAGTATTGGGATTTGTTTTAGCACTATCATTGTTGCCTTTTGATTGATCATTCTTTTCATCTGAATCATCATGCGAAGGTTCGGTCTGTATGTTGGGTGGTTTTGTTGTTGATGTGGTGGTTTGGGCTTTTGAGGATGTTGATGAACTACTGTGATGTATGTGTGGTGCTGCTGATGATGTTAAACTCTCTTCGGGAGAGAGCGACTGTGGAAATTTTGTTCGCGAGACAACATTGTAGTTATAATTATTTTCATTAGAATTTGGGTTTGAATCTGTAATAGAACACTTAAACATTTTCTTTCGGAAAAGAGAGAAACGTTTTGATTTACCAGTCTGTTGACATTTAGTTTGGCCAATTTTATCCTGACACAATTGACGATTTTGTACTTTAGCTGCTCGAGATGATGCAACATTTGAGGAAGTTCTGAAAGGTATTGAAATAATTTAAGATTTGAAAAATTTGCAAACTATGAGAAAATCTCCTCAGAGAATTCAAAATTCTTTTGAGAAAAACTGAGATTCAGAAGAATTTTGTACAAATAAACAATATATCATTATTAAAAGCAGTAATACGCGCATATATTGAATTTTTTCCTTTCTCTTTCGCCTTTACACATTATTTTATCATTCTATCTCTTTTATTTTCGAATCCAATCTGTAGCATTATGAACGGAGCTTAAAGTTTTGTTGCAGTTTTTTGTGTAAAAGTTGCGTACATGCAAATTTTAAACAAAGAGTTTGTAGAAAACCCTTCGATTTCGTAGCCTACCAATATGACTCACCTGATGGGTAATAAACTTAAGTATGCTACATTCGCCTTTGCCAATGCAGAATTTTGACCAAATGAATCGCCCCACACTTCAATATCCGTAACGATATTTTGATCACCTATTTTTAGCGATGATGACTCTTCGGTTTGAAATACCTCACAACGCATTATATCGCAATAATCAGCTAAACACACTGCATCTTCAGCCTTAAAATAGCACAAACATAATTATTAGGAATTAAATTTTAAAGTTTCGCTCTTAAGTTGCGTTTACATTTGCATCGAAATCCCGAGATTTCGATATTCACCGCTCTGAAGAAACAATGAAGGAAAGCATAAAATGTTCAATTTTGAATTAAGCATATAGAGTTAGGTCTAATAAATGCATTCTATAAAAATTTAACGTCTAAAAGCTTTTTCTTAGTGTTTGTTCCCGAAGGGTGAATATCGAAATATCGAGATTTCGATGATGTAGACGCAACCTTATGTGACTTACCTCGTTTATAATTGCTTTATGTCTTGTTTCAAAATGTAGATCCAAAAATTTCTCTTGATAGAAACTTTTACCGCACAATCTACACGTCCATTGTGTGGGTCTATCACGTTGTTTGGCATCTTGTCGGGGTGCAAAAATATCTCGAAATGGATGTAAAGGACATTCGAGAGGAAGTTTGACCTGTTTGGAAGAAAATTATGCAAATAAATTTTATCTATTTGGCTTTTTTGTAACAAACCTGATATTTATCCAATATCGGTGTCCATTTGGATCGTACAATCTTACGTACTAAACGACTGTTATCTTTCGAACATAAGCGTTTGAAAACATATGGATGAGGCCATGGTATAAGCAGAAAAAAGTAAATAAGAAAAATCTGAAAGAAATAAATGCAGGTTTTTTCTTATATATTATAATTTTTCGATTCCAAAATTGGAAAAATTTTTGAATAAGAAAGGTTAAGGTCATCTAAAAAAGGTTGAAAATCACGATTTCCAGAGTAGATTAAACATTTTAGTTTTAAATCAGTAGGCCGATTCTGTTTCCGTATAAAAATTGGAATCAAAAACTAAGCTTGAGCAGTATTAGGCATGGGTATGGAGTCATATTTAAATTATGTATGTATATGTTGTGATATTTATCAAAAACTATTTTTTTTTTTTTTTTTGTTTCAAAAATTACTTTTTGTAAAGTTTTAATAAAAAATTTAACTAAATCCAAAAATTTCTGTAGCTAAGGAAAGGAAATATATTCTTTACAATTCTTAGCACAAAAAGACATTATGGTGTAAATCAAAAAAAAAAATGCTGAAATTGGCGTGTAAAACAATTTCCATCGCATGAGAATTCCGGAGTCAATTTCACGACCCTAACGAAAATATCCGTGAAGTTCAATATCATGATAAAAGTTACAGAGACAGTCGAAAACCTCCCAATTACATTACAAACTAAGGCCTTAACAACAAAACATGTAAATGTTCACAAAAACTCCTAAAGAGGTTGGTTACACCCACTTTAATTCAAAATTTTATCTATTTTATTTCTGAAATAATAAAAAATGCCAGAACTTTTTCGTATGATTATTTCAATATGCAGTTTGTTCCTTCTCGGAAAAAATAAAAAGTGTATAATTATCGAAGTACTTAGGTAAAATACAACTTCAAAAATATTTTTTGTAAGTTAGTATAAAATACATGTACATAGATTTATCAATTTTTGGTTTTTGTCAACTTGCCTTAGTTTTTGACCTATTCCATTTTCACGCCCTTCAAAATATTTTAAATTACCTAAGTGTTTTCTTTTGTAAATTATCTTGTAAAATATTTTATTTTAATTAAAGGGTTGTACAACTTAGCAGAAAACTTTTGAAGTGGTATTCTACTAAAGTACTTCGGCAATTATGCACTTTTTATTTTTTACGTGTTATTAATCGATATTGTCAAAACTGTCTATCTAATTTACAGTTAATCTCAACTGCCAATTTTGTAATTTGTTTATAATAAATTCGTATTTAATATTTAATAATGCTTAAAGAAAACACAATTTGTTCATATTAATATTCATATTTATTCAACGATTTAAAGGAATTCGTCTACATTTGATTTTATAGACATTCTCAAGGCTTCCCTTTAGAAAGGTTAAAAAAAAAACTTAACTTACAATACTTAATATACCTTTAGTAACTAATAAACATTCTGCTTTAAACAATGAGATACAAAAAACCTATTTAAATTACTATATATTACACACGCGAAATTGATTTTACTGCATTCAAACGAATGTCTCAGTAAAAGTCCCTAAAAAACTAGACAATTTTACAAAAAATACAAAAATTTTCTATAAAAATTGCGATACCTTTACAGTTCTTTTTGTTTTGGAAAGCTTACTAAATAATGTAAATAAAAACTAAAAAAAAATCTCATTTTGCTTTCAGAAGAAAATACAACAGCATTTTTAAAATATTTCTTTGTGCGTGCAAACGAATGCCTCGGACTGTAGAAACAAATTCTTGGCAAATAAGTACCAACAATGTTAGAGATGACAAATTTAGCGCAAACTCTACGAGATTTCTATTCCGCGTAGATGCAAAGACATATTTGCTCGCGGGAGAAAACTGCTAGAGATAGAGAAGAATTTCAAATAGAGATAAGAATTACAAAAATTTCTTTAATTTTTATTATAATTTCGTTAAATTTTCCGAATACTGTAATAGCTAAGCCAAACAAATCCTTATTTTCTTTTTTTATAAAATACCCCTTTAATTCTAAATTACCACCATAAAAAGGCTAACAGAAATGTTTATAATAAAATTGTTTAAAGGTCTCTCTAAAATACCGGAAATGTCGTCAAAACTAATCAGCAACCTTTACTAAATTGGCACGAAACATTCCGCTTTAAAATATACTTTGTATAAAATGTTCGTATATTTTTTTCAGTAAAATGCATGCCAAATGCGACACAATTATGCAAATTCCAAATGTGAAAGGAAATCCCTCCAAAAAAAAGGCCAGTCATGAAAACATCACAAAAAAGTTTACAAGTGTAAAGAAATATGTGTCAAATGGCAATTATAAGACACGCTAACATTATTATGGCACTAGTGCTGGTAAAAATATGAGTAGTGGGTAACGAGCATTTGTCTTTTTTTGGGTACTACTACTCGATATTTTTAGAGTTGTATTTTGGACGGAAAAATATCATGGATGGTAACCGAAATGATGTGGTTTTTGGTAAGGGTAACGCTATTTTAAGGGTAACGCTATTTCATTTATCTCGGCATCGGTATTTTAAGGATAACGGTATTTCAGTTATTTCAGTGCATATCTCACTTTTTTTGAAAAGAAAAACAAACTAAAATAAAAAACAAAACAAATTAACCAACTTATTTATGAAAAATACTTAATAACCACATGCAATTACCAAGACTAGAGAAAGGGTATCGATATTTAATTTATATCGGTATCGAATGAATAGTTGGTAAAAATGTTTAAAAATATGTTTGTAAATTTAAATATTGAATCAACGTAAAGTAACCGAATTTACCAGCACTATATGGCACCCAAATAAAACAAACAAACCCTTTTAACTAGTTTAACTATACATACTAACTGTAAGTTATAATTAAACAATTGTGTACTTACTACAAGACATACTTGGGATTTTTTCATTTCCATAACAAAAAAAATCAATTAATCAATCACGAGTATTTTTTTCCTACTCACGCTCAAGTGAGCATAGTAGAAAGTTACCCACAATCAAGAAATTCTCACGAAAAACAGTAAAAGTTAATAAAAATATATGAGAAAAAAACTAAACTAACGCACGAGTTTTTTATCCTTACTCACGCTTACACACGAACCACCTGAGTACAGCAATCACGCGTGAATTATGTGACTCATGAACATTTCGTGTAACGTGCCCTTCTTAGTGAAAAAATTGCATTAACATTTTTTTAAAGAGAATTAACACTCAATAAATTCTTCCTATTAATTGCTTCCTTTGGAAAGGGGATAATGAAGAGATGGAAGGTGGTGAAAGATAAAGGGCTTCAAATATGGCAACACTGTTGAATCTTAGAACAGAACTTTGTTGAAGACCGAAGGAGGACGCTGCGATATTTATGAGGGATATAAAACTCATACATATTATTTTTCTAAATTGATGTTGCCGTCGCTGGGGATCGAACCTTCAACCTTATGTGTAACAGTTCAACGCGCTAACCATTACACCACAATTCTCACTCATTGTTACAAACCAAGCCATTGTGTGACATAAAAATTTTCATAAATCTTACCATCTAATGCATTTATGCGACTTGAAGTTAGTTGATTGATGGTGCGTTAGAACGTATTCCCGCTATTGCCACTAATTTCTCAAACCAAAAATATTTTTTACCGGCTGTTGAGCTGCATTTTTTAAATAACTTACTACCTAATTTCGTAAAATACTTGGGTGAAGTGAAGGGAGCTTTCAATGTAAATTGTTTTTGTAACAAAAACAATTTCTATAGAAATAACGCAACACTTCACCGAAGTGTTTTAGAAAATTACCCCCTTAATTATTTTTATTTTCAAAACAAACTAAAATTGATGATATCTATATTTAACGGTACGGAAAAGGATACCTACACCAAAACGGAGTTAAAACTTATTGTGTTCGAAAATCCGATTGTACGGTCCGTTAATGTTTCGTATACGTACAAGCTTTGATGGATACCTGTATTACGGTCGGTTATCGTGTCGTCAAAGCCGGATTTATGATTCCATACGTGTTGATGAGACAGTAAAAATGTTTATTGTGTGCATTCAGCGCTAAAATTTCATTCGTTTCCCATTCCATTTCGTTCTACTTTACCTGGTTGCAAACCAGAACGGAAAGGGATATTATATTTTGAATGAGAATGAACCTGAGCGAGCAATTTCTATCCCAGATCTTGGCAAATTTTCCCCATTTTTGCGTTATTCGAAATGTTCATCTGTCAATGGTAATTTTTTTAATTGATGCATTATCAATGGAACAAAAATTTAAAACCATTGTCATTAATCAACGAAATCGAATACCTAAATCATTAATATTAATTAAAAAGGGTAATGAAAATAATTTCATTACAATTGATAGTAATGCAATAGTAATGAAATCATCAATTAATTAGTCCGTCTAAGTCATTAGTCCCATGTATGCTACAAGTACATATTTGAAATAGAACAGTAAGAAAAATGTAGCCATATTGGCTAGTATTTTAGTTTAAATACTATGAAGAATGGGTTGAGAGTACACTCTTCCTTTTCTTTTGTTGTTGCTTTTTTTTGTGAGCTACTAACATATGTCGACAAAATTGGCCTTAAAACGCGCATAGGCCATTTCCGTTTTTCAATTTAAGCGCCAAATGCCGCATATTGCCTTAAAGAATAAATGTACAACGGCCATTAGCACATGCATCGTTATTTTTAGGTCATTTATGTGAGAAAAACAAAACAAAAACAACACAATGAAGAAAAAGCAAATCGTGATTGGGAGAAATAAAGAATAAATAAAGGACTAATAAAACAGCTAAAAATGAGAACACTCACACATGACAAGTCGTAGCAAAAAAAATCGATAACATGCTTTGACAGGACTAAAAAAAATGAAACCGAAAAAGTACGAACTAAGGAAGAGTAGTGGAATTTTTACATATAGATATATGAAAATTTTTTATAGTTTTTTTCATACATTTTAAATTGATTAACTCATAATAAATAAGCTTTTATTTTTTTTGTTTAACTTAACTCACCTCTAAATTAACAATTTTGGAACCCATACATAATAATTTATTTTACAAAATTTTAATTAAAATGTAGTTATATTAAAATTTTTATTAAGATTTATAAAATATTTTATTTAAAAAAATTTGTATAAATTTGACGATAAACTGTTTTATTGAATTTTCTTAAATTTTTCGTTTATACTTATAAAATAATAATAACTTTTCACTTTTTATTGCTTTTGGTCTTATTAATAATTCTAAAAATAATGATTATTACTTATGAAATAAAATACGTCTACACCTGTGAAAATTTCTTAACGGTCTAAGAAAATTTCTGTAAATTTTTCTTCTATTCCTTTTAAGCAAGTAAGGACTATTTACTCTCTGAGTACGTAGGCAGCAAACAGGCTTGTCAAATACTGTTTTGGTTATCCCACAAATAAATTTAAAAATATCCCCAAATTAAAAAAGAAATAACTTTACTGGGTGTTTTTGTAAAAAGAATCAGACAAATTCGTTAAAAAGTTTGTATGAAATACACCAATTCGAAAACGTTTATGCTTCAAAATGTTTGCACAAATTTGTTAAAACATCTATGTGGGACAGATGCGGCTAAAAAAATTTCAAGAAAAATGTTTGTTCTTCCCATAAATGTTTTAACGAATTCATCCGATTCTTTTTATAAAAACAGGCATTTAATTTAAAAAAAAAATTTTGAACTGATTTTAAATGCTAAAGATTTTTGTCCACGGTTGGTTACCGTTTCAGTTTTAATTTAATGGTAGCACGCCGGAAATAAAACCGATATAAATGTTTTGAAACGCTGATACCATTAACGGCAAGTCGGATATTACTGTTATAATACCGCTTAAATGCCAAAACAGAAATTTATAACTGTGATTTGAGGATAACAAGAAATTGAACCGACAAGCCAAGAAAATAAAAAACTGCAAAATATGAGGACAATTGCCCCAACTGATATCTAGGGTTTAACATGTTCAAATCGATTTTGGTTTTGGCATGGTAGATAACATAGTACAACACTAAAAATGCATCTGGTATGCGACATATCAATTCTGATATATTTTAGGATGAATATCACGAATGTGAACACCAAATTTTAATATTAGCTCTACTTTTTGAAATATTCGCAAATTTAACTTTTAGCAAAAGGTCAATTTTTTGTTAAAAATTTTTTAGTTATTCATATACCTGACTAAACCACGGATAATTTTTAATATGGTTTAAAAATATAGACTGTGTGCTTTTAGAATCATATCAACTTACTTTGACTAAGTAAAGGATCTAGGACATAATTGCAATTAAAATGAAAACTTTACTTATTTTATATTTTTCAAATTCAGTAAAATCCCTTTTAATCGGATTTGCAAAATCTTAACACACGACATAAATTCATATTTCACTAAATTCATTTTATCAAAAGAATTACAACTTTTGCATCAAATTTTAAAGAAAATTCAATCTGAAATACAAATTTTATATCTTTTTTATTTCAAATTAATTTTACATAAATTTACTACGGCAAATGGGTAGGTTTAACTTAACTATAAACAAAAGAAAATGTCAAAAAAATGTACACAAAACAACTATTAACTAAAGATGCAAGTGTAAATGCAACCTTAGGTTGCGTTTACACTTGCATCGAAATCCCGAGATTTCGCTATTCACCACTCTCAAAAAACAATGAAGAAAAGCATATAAACGTTAAATTTTTAGAAAATGGCTTTATTAGACCGAACTATGTGTGCTTTATTAAAAATTGCACATATATATGCTTTTCTTCATTGTTTTTTCAGAGTGGTGAATAGCGAAATCTCGGGATTTCGATGCAAGTGTAAACGCAACCTTAGATGAAATCATTTTTACAATTGCTTGTTATCATTTTATTGCATGTCCAAGACACTAGATTACGTGGAGACAGGGATGGAAAACATGGTACAATTGTACTCTTTTTTCGAGTTGTAAAAGTATTGAGTATTCCGGTACTGAGTACTCAATACTGACTGTTTTTTTGAGTACTCAATACTAAAACGGTACTTCTCAATACTTTTAAAGATGCAATTTTCCATAGAAATGTGTATTTTTCGTATAAAAATACAACTCTAAAAATAGTACTCTAAAAATACAGCTCTGAAAATACAACTCTATTTGTGAAGCAAAGAAATTTGTAACGAATTTTTGGGAAAAATTATTTAATTAATTTATTTAAAATGTTTTAAATTAATTAAAATGTAAATAACAATAGTTATTTAACACGTGTATGTGAATTGTGATAATTTTTCCTAATAAATACGAATTCATAACATTTTTATTTTTAAATTAAAAAAACCGTTAAAAGTATTGAGTAATATCGAGTACTCAATTGAAAAGTATTGAGTAGTATTGAGTACTCAAAAAATACCGAAATTTTACAACTCTACTCTTTTTGATACATTTTGACCTCCCTTGCTACCGTGGTACTATCGTAATCCGTTTGGTACAATTTTAAAATTAAAAATTTTTGTATTAAATGAACTTGTTGTACTTTAAAGCTGTTAACAAATATTCGAATTGCGGACGTGGACTAAAATCATCCTAACAAAAACTTGTAACTGAAAACTTTTGGGCTCAATTTTGCAAAAAAATGTATTAATAATTTCCCGTAATCAGCTCATCAATGCTCGGCGATTGAGTGCTGCTACTACATAAAATTTAACCCGCCTCTATTGTATATTTTTTGAAAAGTAAAAAAAATATTACACTGTTTTCTGAGAACGGGTAACTTATCTTAAATATAACCAAAACAAAACATTAACAACATATATTTTCATATAAATTTGATATTCACAACTATTGGTTATTTTAACCCTTTCACCCCCGAGTTTTTTTTTCGAAATGTGGCAGGGTTTTTTTCAACTTTGACGGAAAATATAATTATAAGGCAAATATATAAGATATTTGGGATACATGAGAAGTAAGAGATCCTGACCTTTATCCTGGAATATATATAATCTTAATAAGGTTTTCCTGTGGGACATTATGTCCCAATAAAGTTATGACATTGCTCGGACAAATTTTCTATATATGAAAAATTTTGGTACCGTGAGGATCGAAAAAGTACAATTTTTTTATGTGATTGGTACAAAATGTAAAAACCCATTTCCATCCCTGCCATCCATCCAAATTTAGCCATTTTCCGGCTAGATCTAGCCGTTTTAATTTCATCTAGCCATAAAAAAATGGCTAGATTGGATCTAGCCGGAAGATTTAGCCATTTTATTTTCCCCTAGCCATTTTTTCTTTTAATGTTTTACAGTTAATTTCATACAAAAATGCTTGAATTTTTACGATTTTAAAATTTTTAGTGCAAAATTTTCAATTTTTGAAACATTTATTTGGGTTTACAGACACAAGTAATTTTTACATTCGAATTAAAATCATATTTTTTGTAAAACTTGAATGAACATATTTTAGAAATTCGGAAAACATTAAAATTTAAAGGCCACTTTTATGAAAGTCGTGTTAAAACTCTTTATTATCACTGATTTATTTTAAAATTATTATGTTTTAGCATTATTTTCCAATTTTAGCCATTTCTAGTCATTTTTTCTCCGTAATCTAGCCATTTTTTCAGTTCAAGTGTTGGCAACCTTGATCACAAGTAATATTTTTTCAGCTGTTTAGTCGTGGCATGGTATCATTTCGTTGTGAATACTTTAAAAAGAAGGTGGAATTTTTAACCAATCAACGCAGACCACGGAATTGGAATTTTTTTAAGAGACTGCAAAATCGTTTTTGGAGCAAAACTTTAACAAATTATGAATTATTAAAAGAAAATCGATATAAATTTAAAGTTTAACAAATTTAAACCATTATATATAACTAACGGAAAACTAACAGGCAAAAATAATGAAAATATTAGCCTTAGTTTTATTAATACAAATCGCTGTATGCTTACTGCATTCGGTCACTGCCGGAAGAGATTTTTATAAAATATTAAACGTAAAAAAGTCTGCCACAACAAATGAAATTAAAAAGGCATACCGAAAATTAGCCAAAGAATTGCACCCGGATAAAAATAAAGATGATCCAGACTCTGCTTCTAAATTTCAAGATTTGGGTGCTGCCTACGAAGTACTCTCGGATGCGGACAAACGTAAGACTTATGATAGGTGTGGTGAAGAATGTTTGAAAAAAGATGGTATGATGGATCATGGCGGTGATCCATTTGCCAGTTTCTTTGGTGATTTTGGATTTCATTTTGGTAATGGCGACCCACACCAACATGACACCCCGAAGGGTGCAAATATCATAATGAATATGTTCGTGACATTAGAAGAATTATATTCTGGAAATTTTGTAGAGATTGTCAGAAATAAACCAGTTTTAAAACCAGCGACCGGTACTAGAAAATGTAATTGTCGCCAGGAAATGGTTACACGTAATTTAGGCCCTGGTCGTTTCCAAATGATACAACAAACTGTCTGTGATGAATGTCCCAATGTTAAATTAGTCAATGAGGAACGTACTCTGGAAATTGAGGTAGAAGCTGGTATGATTGATGGCCAAGAAACACGATTTGTAGCCGAAGGCGAACCTCATATGGATGGGGAGCCTGGAGATTTGATTATAAAAGTTTTACAAACGCCTCATGAACGTTTCCAACGTAAGGGGGATGATTTGTACACAAATGTTACCATAAGTTTGCAGGTAAGATTTGTTTTTTTTTTAACCGTTTAATGATAATAGTGATTATTAAAATGTTGACGGGAAATTGTGAAAACAAAGCTAACGCCCATTGTTATTGTTAAAATTTAACCAATAGTTAAACTTTATATGGAACAAACAAATGTGTCAGTTAAAAGGGGCGTTTTATATGTTACCGAAACGTATAACGGTAAGAGTAACGGTATCGAATTTTGTTTGTTTCGGTAACGATAAAGGTAACGTCATTTAAAACAATTTTGGTGTACCGTTATCGAAAGAGCAATACCGGTACGTACCGATATTACAAATTACGTTAATTATTTTTTATACAAAAAAGCGATAAAGAATCTGCCTATTCAGATTATCACTTTAATTTATATTTTTATACAATTCAAATATTCCACTGCAATATTTAATATTCACTAATTGGATTTAATTAAATTACTTACAGTAGAGTGAAAAATTGTCATTTCTATTTCAGCTATTTCTCCATGTCCAAGATGGAAAATATGTATTTCGTAACGTGTAGTTTTTTTTTCTTAACATATTTCATAGAAAAAATTTTAAGAAAAACTTTATTTGCTAGTTTTGCTATTTTTTTGTTTGTTTTAATTTTCATTCGTATTTTTTTCTGACATTAAATAATAGGCTGTTTCATATATTTGCATTTTTATTGCTATGTGTAAACCCAGATAAATAAATCCAACTTTTTTTTGGATTTAATAAATCTACATTTGTATGAAAAATTCTAAATGCAGGTGATTAAAAAATGCGCTTAATATAATTATTAAAAAAAATTGTCAGTCTAATATTCATTGAATCTGAACATTTTTTAAGAAAAATATGTGTTCTATAGGAAAATTATAAAATTTTTTTGTATGAAATTTTTTTCTAAGTATTTAAAAATATTTAAAATATAAACTCGTAAATGCCTTTCAACTGACTACCGTTACCCCTAAAATACCGTTACCGAAATAACCGAAATACCGTTATCCTTAAAATACCGTTACCGAAATAACTGAAATACCGTTATCCTTAAAATATTGATATCGAAATAAACGAAATATCGATACCCTTAAAATACCGTTACCGAAATAAATGAAATACCGTTACCCCTAAAATACCGTTACCGTTATTTTTACTTTTCCGCTTTTGGTAATTGCACGTGGGTATTGAGCATTTTTCGTACTTTAAGTTGGTAAATAGGGGTTGTTTTTAATCGGTTTGTTTTTTGTAAAAAAAATTGCGGGATGCATCGAAATAACTGACTACCGTTATCCTTAAAATACCGTTACCGAAATAACTGAAATATCGCTAACCTTAAAATTCCGTTACCGAAATAATCAAAATACAGTTATCCTTAAAATACCGTTACCGAATTACCTAAAAAAAAGTTATCCCTAAAATACCGATACCGAAATAAATGAAATAGCGTTACCCTTAAAATACCGTTACCGAAATAATCTAAAATAGCGTTACCTTTACCGATAACCGCATCGTTTCGGTTACCATCCATGATATAAACCATATTTTTTATCTATGGAGTTTGACATTAAACTCTTAAACATACCAGGCTTACACCGTTTACGAGTAGAATACGAGTTTATATGAAAACCCCTAATATGTTACTTTTAAAATCTTTACCTGAAAAAATAACAATTATGTCTTAGAATTCGAACAATTTACTAAAATTTTAAATATTTTTTTCTATAAAACAAAGATTTAAAATTACAAAAATTTCCTATATTAACAAGTATTGTAATAAATTTTCCCTTTATTCTTCAAGGATGCTTTGATTGGATTTACAATAGATATTATTCATTTAGATGGTCACAAAGTAACAGTCACTAGAGAAAAGATAACATGGCCTGGCGCACGTATACGCAAGAAGGGTGAAGGTATGCCAAACTTTGAAAACAATAATCTACATGGCAATTTGTATATAACATTCGACGTAGAATTTCCTAAAAAAGACTTGAATGATACCGAAAAGGAAGGTTAGTTTTAAAAACTCTCACACTATTTGAATTTTTAATAGATAATATGAATTGCCTTTAATATATTTATTTTTTTAATTACAGAACTTAAGAAGATTTTAGATCAAGCTTCAATTAATCGTGCTTACAATGGTCTGTGAAAATTACCTTGAAATTTTGGCTCACTCAAAGCTGTAGACTTAAATTAAATTATAAATCTTTAGTTATTTAAATTAGTTTGATTATATCCTGGTTTAAATTATTTTATATGTTTCTTGTATAACAAATTTATGTGAATATTAATTTTTTTTATAGTTTTTTCTGTATGAAGATTGCTATGAAAAAAATCCCAAAAATTGTAAATTAAAAAATCAACAACAAAAAAAAAACAATTTTCTGAATAAAACTTTATAAGTTTTTTAAATTAATACTTTATAATAAAAATTAATTTCAGTAATAAAATAAAATATTTAAGTTAGTAAAAAAGGTCTCCCTAATTTATTGGAAGACATAAACAAAATATATGTATTGGCTGGCATTGCTGGCCTACTTACACATCGTATTATTATTTATTATTTAGTTTTTTTTTGTTACTTTAAATTTCGGAGAATACAGAATTCTCATTTAATTATAATAAAAAGTTGGGATCAGTGAAAACTCTGATGTTTTGCACATAAGTAATCAAACTAACTTCAATCATAACCATGAGGGCGAGTAACGTCATCCAAAACATACTGTCTATCCTGTTTGCAAGAACAAAATTTTGAAAAACTAATACGCACGATTTTTATTTAAATAAAAAATAAAAACATCGAACAACTTGAGCCTGAATAATATCTGCTCTCAAAAATTTTTTTTAATTATAAAAAAAGTTATGTTTTACTTGAACAATATAATTTTTGTTAAATCCTTTTTTCCTTATCAAAAAAGTTTTTCAACGATGTTTTCAGTCGAAATTTCAAAAATTTGGAACCAGGTTTACCGAAATGAATAAAACTTTGTGCATCGACTAAAGTGGGCACGCTGAGTTAAATTGTGGAATTTATTTTTGTTTTTGTCGGTCACGTCCCTTTCAAGTGGGCGTATCGTAATAAGAATTTACTCCAAAAAGCCTTTCCGTGTGACCGGCCATTGTCCGGGCTTAGGAGTTTTCTTATTATTAAGAACCACGATTTTACTCTTTCGCGATCTTTAAAAAAGTTGCCACACCAAAATGCATTGAAGTTTTATATAAATAAATTTTTTTAATTTAAAAAAGAATATTTCACTCCGAATTAGTGAGATTTTTCTAATACAAACATCAGTACAAATCATTTTCCATCATTTTGACAGGACAATTTTCTCGCACTTACGTTTTTGGTGCAGCTCTGCTAGTTAGTTGCAGAGTTGCAAATTTCGGTAGTTCCAAAAACGTCCGCCCGCAGCGCTAGTGCGTGTCTTCACTGGTATACCCTGTGGCTGGCACGACAAGCTGACAAATATATAAACCTGAACTAGCCGCGTACTTCGTGAGCCGACATCGGCGGCTAATCGACATTACACCATATGACTTGTATCTCTGGTCAGATAGTTTATAAACTTTTGATCAAATTGTTTAACGCGAAAAAACAAGTTATTTACATTTTGTTGGCTGGTGAAGAACATATCAAGTGCAATATAATAAAAACGAAAATAATAAAAGCTTCTAACAGCCAAAGATTTTATGTAGCACATTTAACAAGTGTCGATTTAATATATTTTTAAATATTTATTATTTTATAAATAAACAACTAATCCACACTAAAAATTAAAGATCTATAGTTATTAGGAGTTAAACAAGAATTGCTAGAACTTTATTCCGTCTTCGTTTCCAGATTTGCAACTAGTTTTTATTTTCAAGGTATTCCAGTTGTGTGAGATGCTAAAACTTATACAATAACTACATATATATTCTAAAGAAGGTAAGTAATGAACTTGACTTTAAACTTTACTATGTATTTGTTAATTTCACTTAAACATACTCAATTGTTGGCAATTTCCCCAAGTTTAATGGCAGCAATTTGTAAAGCGCCAGGCCATAAACCATTCATAATATAATATAAGTCTCTAAAATTCTTTTTAGGGGAAATGTTTCATAAAGATTTGGTACACAACATCATGGGACAACATAACGGGACGGATAGACATAGGGGGTTTCTACAAGACTTTTGTCGTTAGGCGAATGAGTGATTGCATATATTTTGTTTTTGCATTGCATGCTTTTTGTTATTGTATTTTCTTGCACCAATCCAACCTTTCCAAGACTTTTATTGGCACCAAAACCCTATTGATTTTTACCATATTTAGAACTTCCCATCTTTGAATGCCCTCTCTGAATTCGGCATAAATAACTTTAATATGGAATTTTGATGAAATGTGGATAGGTTCTAATGGCCCAAAATTATCCTTAAAGAAATTTTCGAAAATTTGTCTTTATTAACAAAAACTCAACAAAACGGTCCCCTACGAGTTTCAATAGTCCATAAAAACCTTAAATCATTGACATCTGTTTAACATTTGATTTGTGTGTGTAAAATATACATATTAAGGTGTTTAATCTCTTTAGAGATTAATATGTAACAACAAATGTAAATATTTAAACAATTATAAAAAAGAAATTATTTATTAAAAGAATACTTTCTGTGATATGAAGACACAATATTATAGCTCTGTTTGTTTACATTTCTACACCGTAAAAAATACGTAGTGGCATAGTCAATAAAATCCATAGTGAATTTATATTTTATAAAAATCAACTATCTTAATTATGAACAACTATGAACAGCAAAGAAGATATACAGAATAGACTGTGCAAGGCAAAGCAAGCATACGGCATGCTTAATAAATTCTGGAGATCGCAAAATGTCTCCAATCACACCAAGATCAAGGTTTTTAATAGCAACGTGAAATCTGTGCTTCTGTATGGCTGTGAAACCTGGAATATTTCGAGTCGTGAAATGAGTTGTATGCAAGCTTTTGTAAACCGCTGCCTCAGGCGTATACATAGGATATTCTGGCCTGCCACGATATCAAATCGGGATTTGTGGAACTTAACCAATCAAATTCCTTTAAGTGTGAATATCCGATTGCGTAAATTTAGTTGGCTAGGGCACACAATGAGAAAGCCAGCGGATGATTTAACTCGACAGTCCGTTGAATATAACCCCCAAGGATCCAGGAGATCTGGCAGACCTGCGAACACTTGGAGACGCCAACTAGAGAACGAGTTGCATGAGCATGGTGTGTCCTGGAGTGAGATGAAAATGATGTCTACCGATAGAATACAATGGAGAACATTTGTTGCGGCCCTATGTTCCACTGGGAATTAAAGGATTAATTATATGAACAAAGTCGAAAAAATTGTTTTTAGGATGCCCTGTGATCTAAAACTTCAAAATATTATTTCTTTCAATAACAAAAAATAAAATATGTGCATATGTAAGTAAATATATTTATGGCTTTAATTACAAAATATCTCAAAATTTTCTTACATTTTGCAGATGAAGCAAAAGCCAGTTTTTGCAATATGTGAAAGAAGCAGAAAGCAAAGGAGTAGTATTATAATAATTATGTAAATATTGTAAATGTTAATAAATTTTTATGAAAGGTTGAAGTTGTGTTTTTTTTTGGGGAAAATAACGTAAAATGGCAAGTTACATGGTTTATATTCACTATTTTTGAATTGCCCATAGTTGACACTTACTACCTTTAAAAAAGTATATTACTTTAACCACACTATCGTTGGCATTGACTT
The DNA here is from genome assembly GCA_949987735.1 of Leucophora obtusa. Lineage (NCBI taxonomy): Eukaryota > Metazoa > Arthropoda > Insecta > Diptera > Anthomyiidae > Leucophora > Leucophora obtusa. The sequence goes on from OX465298.1 coordinate 193,635,337, forward strand.
TATCCATAATTGAATTCTATATTTCAATTGAATGTAGTTGTACTCCACTATTCATATTCACTATGTGATAGTGAGGGTTATTTCACCTATGACATAGTGAAAAATGTAGTAATCAGCAACTATGTATTATTTTGGGTGTAGTAAAAACTAGTAAATGTTTGTTTTTAATTTTTATTTAAAAAATAAAAATAAAAAATAATAGAATATTTGCCCTTAAATTTGTAAACGCTTTGTAAAATTATGGAATGTTTATTGAACAAATTTTGTATGAAAATGACGTTTTGTAAACCTGCTACAACATTACAAAGCATTTATGAATTGAGGGGTTAATATTTATTAGAACTAAATTAATAAACTAACCCCTAAATTCATAAATGCTTTGTAAAGTTATAGCAGGTTTACAAAACGTAATTTTCATACAAAATTTGTTCAATAAACCTCCTATAATTTTACAAAGCGTTTATGAATTAAGGGGTAAATTAATAAATTTCTAATTAGAAACTAGTGAACTTAGAAAGTGCAGAAGAATTACCAAAACTGATTTTATTTTCATGTGAAATGAAAGAAAATGGTATAAAAAGTAGTAAATAGAAGCCACTGAATTAAACAAATTGCACATTTCACGGCAAAATGAATTTATGAGAAAAAAATAGTAATAACTAGCGTGTAAACAAACAGACATTATTTATATTTTTTCTAAATTAAAAAAATAATAATAATAAAAAAAATAATCATAATAATAAAGCATTATGAATTTACACATTATAATTTGGTGACAATTTCATTATAGAAAAAAAAATTAAAGATGGTCCCTGACGTGACCGGATTTTAAAATTTTTGATTCATAAAAATAGTAATTTTTTAGTCTGCCATTTAAAAACAAGGTTATCAACCGATAACTTTATAATACCATTATCCGTTTCACAACCCTTTCAAATTAATAACACTGTGAGACAAATGGTAGGGGTAAGTGATCGGGAAGGGTTCAAACTACCGGGGAAAGTTATATCGGTAAAAAAGAAGTTATACGTGTCCGGGGTTTCGCTGGGTCAACCCTAGGAATCGAGATATATCGATTTGACCTTTGGTGGTCTTTTTTTTGACATAACTCCAGAACCACTAGTCCGATTTTGCTCAAACAATTTAAAAAAAATTAAAAATTACAATTCCTTTAATCTGTTCATATAACGTTTTTCTATATACTCAACAGTTTTGCCGGTAAAAATAAATGTACGAAGAAAAAAATATTTTTTGCCTAAAATATTAAAAAAAAGTAATAAACAAAAGGTTATTGATTTTTATGGTAGCGGTAACAAACAATTATTTTTAGCGGCAAAACTGTTGAGTATATAGAAAAACGTTATATGAACAGATTAAAGGAATTGTAATTTTTAATTTTTTTAAAATTGTTTGAGCAAAATCGGACTAGTGGTTCTCGAGTTATGTCAAAAAAAGATATATCTCGATTCCTAGGGGTGACCCAGCGAAACGCCGGGACACGTATAACTTGTTTTTGACCGATATAACATTTCCCGTTGGTTTCATCCCATCCCGATTTTGGCTGTCGCATAGTGTAACCGATGCCAACACCGAAACTCTTTTTTAAAAAAATACCGGTATTGCAAAATCGTTTCCTTTAATACCGGTAACATACCGGTATCATGGCGTAACATATAAAGGTGGAATTATTAGAATATATATTTTAAATTGAGATATCCAATATGTCAACCAAAAAAAAAATAAACAAATCAAAACAAAGAAAAAAAAACACAAAAGAATCCGTATTTAATTATTATAAATTTTATTTTTAAAAAAAGTTTAAACTTAACGAAATTTATTTATACCACTACCACAGGTCATATCGCTTGGAACTAAAAACCAAGCACGACTCCAGGGTGTCCCAGGTGCTGGTATGTTTCAAGCATAATTACTTGAACCACGATCTGTGCCGCCCGTTGGTGATTGGTTAGGTAATAGAGGACGACTTCTGCTAGCTGCATGATAAGGGTATTTTTTAATGATGTTAGACAACGCATATCAAAATACCAGACAATTAACCTTGTAGCGAAAGCTGAAATGGCCTTATCGAATTCTTTCAAATATTTATTCTTTGTAATTTACTTGTATCATCTTTCTTTAATTTGATAATAATTTAAACAGATATTAATTTATGATCTAGAGTCAAACTTAAAAATCATTAATTTTTTGTATAATTTCTAAAAAACCGCGAATTGCTTAAAAGTTACTTAATCTTTTTAAGTTTTGATTTCAAATTCCTTTTCTTCAAATTCCTTGTTATAGCGTAGAGGTTAATAAATAATTCAATTTAAAGTCAACCCAACTTTTTGTATGAATTACTCTAGATAGATATAAATTACTAATTCTTAAAAGATAACTTTTTTAGTTACCTCTAAATAAAACAACATTGTGGAGATTGCAAATTCCAACTTTCATGTTTTTTTGTACCACTCTAAAGAGCAGTCTTCAAATAAAATGCAATAAGCCTTAAGCAAATAACCACAGTGTCGACCGCAGTGCGACGTTTTGTCGATAAAGCAGTTTTTATCTTCTCTATTTGTCACTGCCAAGAAATTAGAAAAGTAAACGTAAGGCCTTGCTCATAGTGTGGCTAATTCATAGTTTTCTTTCCTATTCAGCTTTCTGTTATTGTTTTTTACACTCAGAAGTGATAAAACAGACCCACAAACATTCTACTTTAGATTTCTTCGTTATTTCCTCCTGTCACCTTTTTCGCAGATGTTTTATTGTTATTAGAAATTTCCATTTCATTTGGTAAATGGATCTAATTGTCTAAATAAGGAGTGTAATGTTTTAAATCTGGAAATTTTAAAGTAGGCTATGTTCCAAATCATTAAAACTAAAATGAAAAACTTTATAGGAAAATATTCAGTAACTTGTGTAAATATTCAGTAAAATTGTGTCAACATAACATTTTGATTCCTTTGAGTGATACTTTTTTAGCTCACTATGCTTCAATTACCTTAAAACTGCTCAGAGCTAATAATATTAAATTTGTTGAAAAAGACATGAACCCACCAAATGTTCCACAATGTCGACCCATTGAAAGGTATTGGACTCGTAATAAAAGCGAAGTTAAAGAACACCAAACAGACTGCTAATTATATAAAAGATTTTGAAAAAAGTGGAAAGTTGTATCCAAAGCAATAACAAACAGCACTGTCAAACACTTAATGGAAGGCATTCGGAAAAAAGCTAAGATCGGAGTGGACCACAAAATGGAATGGATATTTTTTTGTTCTTATATACTTTTAATACTCTTATTTATCAGACAAAATAATAAAAGTAAAAATAACTATTTATTTAATTGTTGTTTTTTTTCTTACAAAATTTCCAGATTTGAAACATTACACTCCTTAATAGGAAATTATCGGTTTAATCTACGTTTTATCAAAGGAAAAACATTTGATTTTTATCTACATAAATCAGGTAGTAACCACCTGGTACAATAAATTTAAATTGTAATTTTCAAACTAGTTCTACAACTTGTACCAAAGTTTGCCAATAAATGCCCCCATCCCTAATTTCTACAGTCGTTTGTATGGAGAGGCGGTAGAACTCGTACTAGTTGTATGGTTCAGATAGAGATTGGAAATCAAAACTTACACTACTCACCGGTAGAGGGCGCTTGTTTTTTCCTTGTTTTGAGCAGTTTTCAGCAGTTTTTGAGTTTTTAAATAAAGGCTCAGCTGATACTAAACTGATACTAAATAGTTGCTCAGGTAATACTAAATTACAGCGCCCTCTATCGGTGAGTAGTGTAAGTTTTGATTTCCTATCTCTATAATTAATAGTCTCTGCATTCACATTTTAAAATGTCAAATATTTCTATGCTTATGTAAAAATTCGACTAGCCCTATGGGCTAGTGAAATTTTATTCACCTAAAAATTATCAAAAATTTACCATAAATAATACTTTGCTACCGTTTCACACACACCCTTAATAAAATTCCAGATTTTTTTTTAAATCATACTAATATACGGCGAACGCACTTTAGCAGCTCAACGGTAAATTCCTTCATTATTGTATATTTGTTAAAAACATACAGAAAAACACTTAAATCAACTATTAAGGATTGCGTTTGATGAAATTATTATTACTTGTAAATTCTTTCAAATTCAAAATTTATTTATTTTTTTAATCAAGATGCCTTTGCTAAATATGTACAAATCTTCATGTCAAGTTTTAAAATTATTCGATACTTATTGGCTTTAAAATGAGCTGTGAAATAGAAGTGCGTAAAAAAATAATTATATTATTTAACGAAATATAGTACTTGTACACAGATATGCAAACCCACCTAACTGCCCAGAGCTCAGACCTGGTAAAAAGGATCATGAAGGACACAAAACATGTTGCTGAAAACACTAAAACATTTTCAAAGAAATGATTATCATCAAGCTAAAAAAATCACTGAAGACACTATTAAAAGTTTAACGGGAGGAATTTCAGAAAAAATTAAATTTTTCATTAAAAACCACTAATGTGTAATATTTTTTCATTAAATGTAAACATGAATAAGATTTCTGTTAATAAAACGTTTTTTTCTAGTTCAAAAGTAATTTGAATTTATTCGTGCAATTTCATCGAACGCAAACCTTATACACTCAGGGAATTATGTAGGTAAAATCAACTGCAAATGACAGTTAAAATAACTGCATTTGCACTTAAAAAGGTGTAGACTACATTTGCAGTTAAATTAACTGCAATATGAAGTAATTTTTAACTGTTAAAAATCAACTGACAAATGTAGTAAAAACAACTACAAATGCAATTGAAACAACATACATGCAAATTATTGTAAAACTGTACAAACAACTTGCAAATGTAGTTAAAAAAACATAAATAAAATTTTTTTTTTTAATTATTAATTTAATAAAAAAAACAAATTTATGTAAACACTATTAACTTAATTTTATTCTATAATAAATTTAAAATTGAGAAATCAAAATTTACACTTAATGTCACTTTTTTCACTATTAAGATATTGTTGTACATGTCCGTCTGTGAGGGATGAAATATGCTGTTGTTTGGCTTCCTTTTTTTTCTCCAGGTAGAAAGGGATGAGAATATAAAAGAACTGAAAGAAAATAAATACAATATTTTTTTAACATTCCCCGTAAATAAATTTATATTATAAAACTTACCTTATTATTTTAGTAATTTAATAAAAAATATATAACCTTTTCCGTATTACGCGTGCTCACTCTTTGGCGTTGTTTTATGACTAAGACAAGAGAAAACATGTTATACTCATATTCTTTCACTAGAAATTTCTAAACAAGTGATTCATACACATACTTCTGTTTGCTTCGTGTGTGTGCATACACACTTGAAAATTTAAGCATTTGTAAATAAAATTAAAAATAACTGCATAAAATAAATGTTACTACAATGTAGTAATTTTTGTAGTTTGTTTAAAAAAATAACTGTCAAAAACATTGAAAAATTTTGTTCTAAGTAAATTAACTACAATTGTAGTTAAAATAACTACAACCGCATTACTCCATAAATAACTGTCATGTAGTAACTGCAGAACTTTTCTGAGTGTACTTTAAAATTTTTGAAACAAGCGTGCCATTTTTGCGTCTTTTGTGCCATTTTAAACTTGCCCTGGTCAAATGCTGTTTTCTATGACTTTAATATAAATTTGCGGCGTATTGAGATAAAAATATATTGAACCACTTTCTAATTGATTTATAACAATAAAAAATTTGTTGTTTAAATCCAAATATTTATTGTTTAAATTCAAATTGAAAAAAAAAACGTTTTTAGAACTATAAAAGTTTTAAAAAACTTGATTTTTTACTGCTTAAAAGTATCTTTTCTAAAATTGTTATATAAGACAACTTTAGCAGAATATGGGCATAAGATTATTATTTTAAAATTTTATTTTATAAGTTGATACTCTGAAACTGACAACATATTTGCAACCCAAGATAAAGATGCCAAATAAAATTTGTATGATAGAGAAGACTATGGAGAAGACTTTTGAAATGCATAACTTATGTTGTAAAAATATCATAAGTCACAAGACGTCAACGAAAGGATTCATAAAATAAAGAGTAGTCAGAAAAAATATTTAAAATGTGGCTGCAAAAGGGACATTGAAATTTTTTTGTGAAATTTTAATGACAAAATTATATTTTTTAATGCTGCTCCTGATAGATTTCGTCATATTTATTTATTTTTATGCATATAATTTATCACCAATAGTAGTATTTTCCTTTGTTTTTGTTTATTTTAATGTAATATTTTGCTTTGTTTAAGAATTTTACACTGATAAATTTACAACATTTAATCACAAAATTGAGATTTGTGTGTCATTGTATAGGGGTAGCAAACCATTAGTTAAAATTTAAAATCGCTGCTATATAATTTTAAAGCCGCGATTTAAAAACTTAAGCTAATTTGTATTATAAATTAAAGTGTCGATTCAATTGTGAAAATACTTAAATGTACTATGAAGAAGTAATATTAGATATTTTCTTCTTTATTTTATACGCTTTGTTGTAAATATTATATTCTTATAAAGTAATTTTCAAGTGATAAGCATTTGTTTTATATTTTTATCATTAATTTTATGGCATATATAGTATTTACAAAGAATATGGAAGTTCTTAAATAAAAAAGATAACACAAATGTGTCAGCATTTTATTAAAAAAAATACATTTTAAATTCATGTTTAGAAGTTAAAACCGTATCTACGATTTTCAAAAAAGTAAGACTTAGCTGACAAAATTTCGCATCGATGCTTACGTCCGATTCTGTAAAATTGTTTTTATTTTAATAATACCGTAAAATGAAAAAAAAAACACTTTTCCATTGGGCATAGCCCAAACATTTATTTCAAAGAAAAATTTGAAAATACTTATAACTTTAGTTTTAAAAATTTCAGAAATACACATATTTATTTGCATTTAAAAGTTATTTTTGACTTTGTTCAGTTAATCACTGTAAAAAAGACATTTCTTAAACTAATTCAAACTTTCAATTTACTTTCACAGTAGTTTTTTGCAGGGGTATGGCATCACCAAAAAAATAAGTTATGAAAATATCGTTATCACTAGATGACACTTTGTTCAAAAAATTTACAATTTTCTTTTTTTATTTAAATTAAAATAACAAAATTATTTTCGTTGTTGTTGTTTTGTGTGTTATTTTCAAATTTCTTTGCACATTTCATTGCATTTGAAGACACTAGGTTAAAGCAGTTGACATACAAATTTTTTATTTTTTTATAATTTTTTTTATGAAATCAGCTCCTACCGCCCCATGGAACCTCCTAAAGGGGTGCAATGTAAGACGGATCCCCATTGTATTTTTTGTACTTTTCTGGCTGAGTATTTACTCCATTGATAAACCAAGAAATATAGCGAATTAATCGAATATGCTGCTCTATAGCACTACATTTGCATGTGCAGAACTTATAATAAATAGGTACTTCAGTCCGATTTTGGTATTTCTTTCGCGGAATAAGAGATACATGTTCCAAATGTAATTGGTTTTTAAAAACAACATATCTTACTCTACAAAAAAAAAATGATAACCGATCTTAACTGCCTCTGACCAAATTTTAACGAGGGCCGTTTAAAATTAAGTCCTAACACAAATTTTGATTTCATTCGCTTAAAACGCCACGAGAAGTTGTACTTAGGCCAAAGATTAGTATGAAGGGAGTGTTTGTCCTCTCATTCTGCATAAAAACACTTATATTGTATTATTTCGAAAAACCGCAAATTTAGGAGTTATGGCGCAAAAAAGCTTCGAAGTGTGTTTAGGTAATATTTAGGGTGAAAATTCCAAACTGACTGGCCTGTACACACAGAAAAAAACAGGGGGAATATTACCTAAGAGCTATGTAATTATACAACTACATAATTTTCAAGTTAGTTTTACAAAATTCTAGTAAAATATGTACATTTTTTGTAAAATATATACAATCCTTGCAAAATATATACATGTGTAGCGGAAAATATCCGAAATATTAGATATATTTTGCTAGAAATTTGTAAAACTTACTTCGAACTTAAGTAGTTGTATAATTACATAGGACTTGGATAAAGTTCCACCTGTTTTTTTTTTTCTGCGTGTATGCACCCAAGAGATTCAATTTTTGTACACATATTATTTTTTACGCCCAAGCTATCGGAAACTGCCGGTGGACCGAAAAAAAATATTTTTGCAAATTTGGTTGGTCTACTATACAGTTATTGTCGCCAAAAAAATACCACTTTAAATATTTAAACACTTAGGTTTTTCATAAATATACGAAGCAAAACCAAGATTTTTCCTATAATTGTTTAAAAAATCTTCGCTAAACTATAAGAACACTGTGTACACCAATGGGCGTAAAAAACTGGTTAAAACTTGCCAAATGGCTACACTATGCATTTAAGGGATAAGAAATATTTAAGAAAAAATCGCTTTTAGTTGATACTATAAAACTGCCCTAACATTCGAGCAAAAAATTAAAAAGTACCCTTAAAAAAATGCATCGTTTTGAGTGGTATTATGTACTTTCGGGACACCGTAACGCGTAATTTTTTAGATACAAATACTTTAATTTGTTTTTGTCTGCTATAATGTAGCAGAACAAAGTTTATTTATTTTTTTTTTGCGTTCTAAACAAGTAGTAAACAACATATTTTTATATTTAACGTACAAGGAAGGCATTTCAAGTGATTCACTCTAATTTTGATATAATTCGAATACGTTTTTGGCAGAAATGAACCAACATATTTATCATTACATTTTTGTTAATGTAATGATAAAGTAATAAGTTACTTAAAGTAATGGATGTTTTATTTTCTTTAATTAAAGAAGTAATTTTAATCAAATTTGATTACCATTTCCATTATTTTTTTTATAATGAGCAGGGCTTGAAAGTTCACGTAAATACATGTTTGCTGTCCTTAACTGGAAACAACCAAATATCTTTGTGAATCACCTAATTTTAAACGAAATTACATCGATTTTGTTATGCACATTTTGCCTTAAATGCATATTTTTGGATGATTTGTTAAAAATGCATGTTGTGATGATATACTTTTCGATATGTACCTAAAAATTGTGTTTTTGCACAATATCTTGCATAAAAAATTATTTTTCAATTTTAAATTTTTTAAATATTTTTTTTAATTTTCGTTTGTCTTAAAAACAAAAATATCGGAAATTTTAACTTCCTGCCGATGATTACCGGAAATTTTCAATGTTTAAGGTACTTCGAAAGACAAAAAATACTAAAATTTGATGGATAATATTGAAAACATTGAAAAAATCAATAATAAATGCATATTTTTTAAATTTTAAATGCATATTTTTCGATTTAAAATACTTATTTTATATACATAAAACACGATTATAAAAGCATTAACTTCCGATCCTTAGTAATGAGAAAAATTCCATTACATTTTTTTCATTGTAAGGAAATGAAATCTTTTAATTTTTCTGTAGCCATGCCTTTATTGGCATGCCATATTCTCCTGAATTAAGAAATCGTGCGAATATTTTTAGCGAAAATTGGTATGCCCAAGACCTGCAGCCAAGTATGATTTTTCTGCATTTTTTTATTACCACACCACGTTCCTAGCGCAAATATTTTCAACCAAAGTCGAAACGCTAACATTCTTCAATGGATCCCGATTTTTTTTAATTATATTTTTAAGTTTTGCTCTCGATTAAAATCTTCGTAAATAATCAAGAATTTTTAAAAAACAATTGATACATATTTTTTGATTTAAAAAAAAAATTTTTTTTCTGATTTTTAAGATTAAAAAAAAATCCGACATTAATATTTTGAAATCAATCAGTGTGTTCGTTTAATCTATGGTTCGTTTACTCAAAATTCGTACTACTTTTACTACAATTGGAAAGTTTTGTTTACTTTTTGTATTGATTTTTTCCAGCTGTAGTAAAAGTAGTAACTTGTAGTAGGTAAACGAACACGCTTAATATGTATCAACCATAGGCGTGTTCGTTTACTTACTACAAGTTACTACTTTTACTACACCTAGAAAAATTCAATACAAAAAGTAAACACAACTTTCCAATGTAGTAAAAGTAGTACGAATTTTGAGTAAACCAACACACTGCATGTAATATGATAATTAGGGTTTTTCTTTTCCCGGACTTTTTCATTTCCCGGGACAGCGGGATTTTTTTCAGAATTTCCCGGGATCCCGAGAATTCCCGCTCGTTAGAAAATATATAAGTTCGACATATGTTGCACTTGAAAAACTCGATTACTGTTTAAACACCGTCCGACGAAGTTCATCTTTTGGTTGTACCCATGAGAAAATGCACTTAATATATTCTGAAAGGATGGCTAAATATAAAATATCCATGTCTTCCACTTTTTCTAGATCAATTAATATTTAGGTAATATATTTATATGGAAGGCCGTCTTAATTTAAAAAAAAACTCTTAGAAATATATTAATTAATTATTAATTCGCGGTTTAAACGGTTAAACCAATTGATATAGAAAAAAAAGTGAAAGACACGGGTATTTTATCTTCATCCCCTTTTTCAGAATATATTGGAATTGTTATTGGGTGCAAAATTGTGTCGGACCAGTTTTATAGTCAGAAATAAGATCGATTTGTTGCTAAAATATTTCTTAAATATGAAATCCAAAAATTTCTATTTCTACATATTTTATATATATCTTTCTATGCAGATTTTCAAAAGTACCCGTCTAGAATTATTTTTATAAAAAAGTTTAAAAGTGAGTATTTTTCACACAAATTTTTAGGCAAATTCTAAATCGTTTTATAAAAAAAGACAAAAAAACATTATTAAATAGTTTCTTAACTTTAATTGGTTTTCTTGAATAGACATTTTTTATGCCACAGCTACTTAAAAAGAAATTATTTAATTTTCGTATTTAGTGGCATTTTAAATTAACATATAAAAAAATCCAAAATAATTTTAAAAAGCATCTGATGGATTATTTTGAAAATAAATAATATTTAAAAAATACAATTGAAATAAAGGAATAACAATTGAACTTAAAATTAAATTATTAAATAAAAGAAACTCAAAATACTTGTCAACTGAAAATATGAAAACATTACAAATTTTTTATTTTTAATGTCTAGTTTTTTAGAGGTATTTGGAACTGAAATAATGATGTTGGAACGTTGAATAAGGCTGGTTTACACTATAAGATTTTCGGTACGACTTTACTTTAGTACACATTTAAAACATATAGGCAAGGTTGCAGAATTTTTCAGAAAATATAGTGTAAACCAGCCTTTACAAATATTTCTTTATTTCAACAAAGATCATTTTAAAGAAAAAAAAATTTCCGAAGTACATACAAGAATTTTTGTTGGTAAACTTGGTAATGGCTGATAAAATTTTTTCGGTTTAACTAAACCAAATTCAACTAGAATCTAAAAACAATTTGGCTTAATTCAGTTTATTAAATTTTAAATCGTGTTTTTTTAATTTTAAATATTTTTTGATCAAATTAATTTCAAAAAAACAGTGCTTTAAATTTAAATAAAGCTTCCAAAATTGCAATAATATTAGCTAAAATTTCTGTAAAAGAATAAAAAAAATCCTGGGAAATCCCGCACAAAATTCCCGGGATTGCGGGATCCGAAAAAGGGCGGAATTCCCGGGAATTTTTTTATTCTAAAACCCTAATGATAATCTATTTTTTTTTATTTGTGGTTATAGCCAAACTTTTATACATTCACAATAACTTTACCGCAAAAGTTCAATACCCAGTCAGAAAAATACAAACGGGAAAGCGACGGCAAAGCACTTTAACGGGTGGTACAAGTACTGGCAAAAAGTGCTTTCCCATTCCCAAAATGATAACATCATTAGACAAAAGGACCGTCTGTACAAAAAGCGCCGGAAAAGCACTGGAGAAACAAAATTTTTAAATGTTGGCAAAACGCTGGCAAAACAAAAAATAGGTGGTCTGGAAATATATTTTCCAAAATAAAATTTAAAAAAAGTTCATATGTATTTTTTTTGGTCCTGCCGTGATTTGAACCCAGGCCGTCAGATTGGCAGACGATTGCTCTACCCACTGAGCTAACGAGACATATAATATTTGATGGCTAAACACATAAATGAGTGATAATAGCTGGACAACTACTGGCTGTGCTAAAATGCTATCACTGGCAAATTGTTTTTGGAACTAATATGCCAGCGTTGGGAGAGCAAAAAAAAAGTTGGTCTTAAAGGAACTTTTCCACAAACAAAAAAACTGATTTTATAGAACAAAAAAATTTTTAAATTAAAAAGAATTCAAAAAAAAAAATGTTTGCTTGCAACCGGATTTGAACTCGGAACCTCCTGACTACAAATCTTTTTTAACGAAGCGTCAGCATTTTTATAAAATCATTGCTCTACCAGTGAATTGGTTTTTGTACCACTGGTAGCATTGGATAGGTAGCACTGGATAACCACTGGTTGCCAACCTTGGCATATCACTCATAGACAATTCTTTGCCAGTGGTGTTTTTTATAAACCACCGAAATTTTTCTAAAACAAATACTGGAGAAACGCTTTTTGCAAACGTTGGCAAAGCGTCCCAAATGAGTATTCTCCCAGTCATTTATTTTCAACACCGTGGTTACCCAGTGGTATGCCAGTGCTTGTTTTTTTGTACCACTGGCGATTTCTTATTGGGTAGTTATTTAAAAAGTAAATCAGTAACATTGTTTCAATTGAATAAATAGTTAAATTGCAAAGAAATATATTCCCAGCCAGCAAACAAGCCCAAAAATTAATCAAAAAAAAAAAAAATCATATTATAAGTTCATTTAAAGTTCAAATTTTTGTATGAAAGTAGTTCATCCAAAAGAGCCTTCTTCAAAAATGACTCAAAAAAAGATTTAAAAAATTCAAAAGGCTCAAAAATTTATCTTTTTTTGAGTCATTTTTGAAGAAGGCTCTTTTGGATGAACTACTGGTGGTATTGCCTCTATTCGAGTGAGAAATTCAATAAACTTTTAATAAATATCTTGAATGTATTAAGATATTTAATTGTTATACATACATATTAAATTATTTTAAAACAATTCTATTAATATCACAAGAAAACCGAAAAATAACCGAAACCTCGGTTTTTATAATTTTGAAAAACCGAAACCGCGGTTTTCAAATTTTTCGATTTTTAGCAAACTCTATTCTACAACTGATTTTCTGGAACAGAAAACAAATTCCAAAGAGATGTTTCCAAAAACGACTAGATCAAAGATTTTGATATTTATCGCAATATTGTTCTGAGATATCCTAAATACATTATAAAGAAAAACATTTCAGGTGATCGCACCTTTCAATTAAAGTTAATAGGAATAATTTACTCTCATCTAGCGAACTAAGCGAACTTTTGTTAGTATCACAGTACGATAATGGGTTATGTACATTAGAGTTGTCTAAAAAACATAAAAGTTGGAATTCGCGATCTCCACAATGTTGCCCCCTTTTCCTTAATGTCTAAAAACTCTCTGTGCCAAGTTTCAGCTAAATCCGATTTTATTTAGAGGTAGCGGAAAAAGTTGTCTTTAAACAATTAGTAATTTATCTCTAGAGTAATTTATAAAAAAGTAGGGTTGACTTTAAATTTAATTATTTCTTAAGCTGTACGCTATTATTTAACAATTTTTCTTAAATCTAGTCTTAATTAATGTGAAGAAAAGGAATTTGAAATCAAAACTTAAAAAAATTAAGTAACTAAAGTAATTCGCGGTTTTTTTTTAAATTATACAAAAAAATAAGTATTTTAGTTAAAATTTCCAAATTTTCGGAAAAATTCAACTTGTTTTTTCCATGTATGCACAAATTTCTCAAATCTGATCTTTATTTTAATGAAGATTTGGAACAGTGTTGCCAATTTAGTATATTAAATGCTAGATTTATCATTTTTTTAAATCATTTAGCATGAAAAAAACGCATCTAGCATATAGCACTTTTTTTTAGAATTTTTCCAAAACAATTTGGCATATTTATGGCATTTTCGTGTTTTTGAATATTTTGAATTAATTTGGATTTTTGCTATAAAAACATTATAACTTTTGACTATTGAATACCCAGTCATAAAAATACAAACGGGAAAGCGGTGGCAAAGCACTTTAGCAGGTGGTACAAGTACTGCAAAAAGTGCTTTCCCATTCCCAAAATGATAACATCATTAGACAAAAGGACCGGCTGTTCAAAAAGCGCCGGAAAAGCACTGGAAGAACAAAATTTTTAAACGTTGGCAAAACGCTGGCAAAAAAATAGGTGGTCTGGAAATATATTTTCCAAAATAAAATTTAAAAAAAGTTCATATGTATTTTTTTTGGTCCTGCCGTGATTTGAACCCAGGCCATCAGATTGGCAGACGATTGCTTTACCCACTGAGCTAACGAGACATATAATATTTGATGGCTAAACACATAAATGAGTGATAATAGCTGGACAACTACTGGCTGTGCCAAAATGCTAGTACTGGCAAACAATTTTTAGTAACTAGTATGCCAGTGTTTGGAGGGCAAAAAAAAAGTTGGTCTTGAAGGAGCTTTCCCACAAACAAAAAAATTGATTTTATAAAACAAAACAAATTTTAAATTAAAAAAAATCCAAAAAAAAATTTTTCCTTGCAACCGGATTTGAACTCGGAACCAGAGAAACAAGCCGACCAAAATAATCGGCGGCGGCGGCGGCTTGATCGGCTGAAAACAACATTTTGTAATGTGATTTGAAAACGTTTAAGTTTTTTTACGAAAGATAGATATTTTACTATCACTCTATATGCCTTTACGTTTTTTGCCATTACTCTTACCTGACCATCTCTCAAAGATTTGTACGAATAATCTTCAAGGTTTACTATTTTTGAAAAGTTATTCATCATCGCTCTTATATCTGAAACATTTGGAATAATTATTGGAGGCGATTTTTCTTCAGAAAGTTCTTTGTTAGCATTATCGTTAATATAATTATCATCATCATTATTGTCTACATCAAGTGCAGCAAACATGTTGTTGCTAGTAGGTACAAGCTAGTAGGGCAAGGAATTTCATGCACTTAAAAATTAAAAATATTCGCTTAAAATATGCGGCTAAAAAAGAAAAATATGCACTAACAATATAAGAAATATGCACTAAAAACTATAATTTTTGCAAAAAAATGCACTTTAAAACTTAAAAATATATTTAAGTTAGTTATTTTGCAAACAGACACAGAACTCGAAGATTTCCCATAGGTCAATAAAGTTTTAAAAATGTTTATTTTGATTGAATCAAAATATGAAAACGTATCAATTTTTTATATTTTTTTACAAAATAAAAAATGCTACTAAAAATGAAAAATATGCACAAATATGCATTAGAAAGCACAAAATATGCATTAAAAAGCCACCAAATAAGCATTTAAAGTCGAAATATGCAAAAACATGCATTTATGTCAAAATATGCAACTACAAATCGATGACAGTTTGTTCTAAATTTGATAAGTCGGATAAATGTTTAGTCCATATTAGTTTTGGACTATCGAGAAATAACATGCATTTGCATGGAATTCCTTGCCCTAATCATCATTGTTGGTAGTTTTTGTTATTTTGATTGCATGCTTAACTAATTCTGGTGATCGATTTTGTCGTCGTTTCGTTGTTTTGTTTTCAGCGACTGTCTACCAGACAATATCGCTTTCTTCAGTAGACTCGCTGCTACTATCCATTCTGCTGTAACAGCAGAGGATTAGTATAGCAGAATATTATTATTATTATATTAATCCCTTTGTAATAATTTGTTGTTGATTTCAATATACAATGCAGTGTTGCCAACAAATTTTCAAAATAAATGGCTAGATTAGACCCAAAAATCGCTAGAAAATCTCTAGATTATAAACATTGTAAATATTTAGCGATCGCTAGATTGTTGAAAAATGGTTCTTAAAGCAGTTTTTACTCAAAAATTTCTTTAATATGTTAATATGAAGTGTTATAAACTTTTAAATCATGAAAAATTTTACGATTAAGCTTCAAATAATGAGTCCTGATTTTCATTGAATTAATCTTAGTATTGAGAATACACAATAGAGGGCGTTGTACGATGAAAAAGTGCATACCGATATTTTATCGAAATGTGTATTTTTACAGTTTTTTTTTACTAAAATCGTTTAAGATTTTGTGTTTTATAATAAAGGAATATCAATGTGCCAGTTTTATAATATTTTTCAACATAAAACCGAGTTTTAAAAATTATATTACGGCTGATAAAAAAATCGCTAGATTTTTGGCTAATAGCTACAGGACAATTTTTCCCGCTAGGGGCGAAATAAAATCGCTAGATCTGACGAGAAAATCGCCGTTATGGCAACACTGATACAATGTATTAAAAAAAAAGTTTTTTCTTAAAACAATAACAAATGTTATTTATTTTAATCCTAAATAGAATTATAGAAAAGAGATCACAAATAACGTCTGGACTTTATCACGGTCAGAAAATCACTCGCAAAAAAATATATATAAAATCAATTTATATAAGATTTGTTGTTGGTTCACGTGTGATTTGTTTCATGTTCGCACAAATCCATGGCTAGTCAAGACTATATCTAACAAATGGTCCTAAATATTTAATATAACATACAAGTTTTATTTAATAAATTATAAACATACCCTTTTAGTACCAAGTCCTTTTCGTTGAAACATAACTTGCAAAATATTAATTTTGCCAGCACATTTTTTTGCCAATGTAAAGGGCTCCAAAGTAATCCCAACATTGGGAAAATGTAACCCCCTTGGAACTCAAAACAATTTTTACCTCTTATAGAATTTTCAGACAATTAAAGCATACTGGGAATCAATTTTTTTTTTATTTATTCTTTTTAATTTTAAAAAATTGATTTAAGAAATTAAACTTGTTTGAAGACTTTTGAATGGAGGCTTTGTTAGAAAGTTTGGCCAGGATGCACATATCTTGTAGGGACCCATTTTAATTAGATGCCCAATCAACCATTTTTAAAAATGTATTTTAGAATTGAAAAAATATATATGGGTGATATCAAAAAATGCGATAAAAACCGTGTAACCACCGAATTTCTAATGCATGGATTACATTTGAGTTACATATTTCGATATATATCAGCGCATTGTCACCTGTTTTACAAAATTTATAACAATCTGACCAATTTTTGGTTAATACATAAAATTTGTAACCAATTTTATAGGCCAAATGTAAACTCCGTAACCAGTAACTCATAAGGTTTTTTAACTTTAATAGCTTATATTTTAATAGCCAATGAAGCTAAACACTAACTGTAAGAATTTATATGAAGAGGAGAAGTAACGCTTTTAACAAAAATTAATACATTTTACAAACGTTTTCGTATATCTACATATGCTAACACGACTTCAACTCTGTAACGATTTTTCGTCATAATTTTTGATAAAAATGCATACACCAAATACATATACATATTGAGTTTTAAATGCAAAGTTAAGCAGCTATGTTTTTTTATTAATTGATTTTTTACACATCTGCAAAGAGTTGCATTCTGAAGTATTATATTAACCCATTAAGAACTTTTTTTTTTAATTTTTTTCGCAGTATAAATTTACATAAGCTTTTATAGCTTAAAAAAATTATATTTATAAAAATTTAATATTTAGAAGATTTTAACTTTTTTCTTTTCATATAAAAAATTGTTTTTAGCTCTGGTTGTTCAAGTTGAATGAATTAGTAAATTCTTTTTAAAAAATATAGTTATTTTTAAATTTTTTATATTTGAAAATTAATACTTCCAGCCGAAATGAGACGAAAAAAATCGGCGGCGGCGGCTGAAGCAAAAATGACCGGCGGCGGCGGCTTAAACGGCTCACGGCGGCTGGCTTGTTTCTCTGCTCGGAACCTTCCGACTACAAACATTTTTTAACGAAGTGTCAGCATTTTTATAAAATCATTGGTTTTCCAGTGAGTTGATTTTTGTACGCCTGGTAGCATTGGCTAGGTAGCACTGGATAACCACTGGTTGCAAACCTTGGCATATCACTCTAAGCCAATTCTTTGCCAGTGGTTTTTTTTATAAACCACCGAAATTTTTGTAAAACAAATACTGGTAAAATGCTTTTTTCAAACGCTGGCAAAGCGTCCCAAATGAGTGTTCTGCCAGTCATTTATTTTTAACACCGTGGTTACCCAGTGGTATGCCAGTGCTTGCTTTTTTGTACCACTGGCGATTTCTGACTGGGTATTTTTATTAATGAATAATCAAGCCCGAATTCAGTTTAAATAAGATTATTCCTTTATTTTTATTTTCGATATTTCGCTATCCTCTGGACAGCATCGTATTTCCAGAAGTTGCTCTTCAGAGGATATCGAAATATTTAGGATAAAAATCTTATTTAAATTTAATTTAAAACTGACCTCGAGCTTGACTATTTATTAATAAATTACAACAAAATGATCGACAAAAAACAAATTAATTATTACATGCAGTGTACTTTAATTTTTTTTCAAAAATCTTACAATGACGGAATTCACAGTTCGTTCAATAATAAGTACTAAATTAGCATTAGCATAAACTGTGAGTACCCACAATATAAACCAACACCAAAAAAGTCTGTAATGCCTACGGAAAATTTTCCGTTATTACGGGAAATTTAACTGTTTTGAGCCCAGCGATATTTTTTGCTAACTTTAGCAACATATGCCCACTGATTTGTAATACAATAAAATTAGTAGGAGAAATTAGTTTCCGCTACAAAATTGTTGTAAACTGCAATTCATCATACTTGAAATTTGGAGTAAAAATTGCAAACGGTTCTCCAGTTATTAATTTTTTATACATTGGAGATACAATAAAATTGCAAACTAACTCCTCAATTCATAAATGCTTTGTAAATTTATAGCAGGTTTACAAAACGTCATTTTCATACAAAATTTGTTCAATAAACCTCCTATAATTTTACAAAGCGTTTATGAATTTAGGGGTATGAATATATCAATAATAACAAATATAAACTAAACAAGAATTCTAAAAAATCAACGAATTCTTGTAAATAAAATTTTTTTAAATATGCACTTGTTGTTACATTAGTATTGTTTTTGCTAAATTTAGCACTCGGGTTGGAAAAATAAAAAAGAAAATTAGTAAAAAATCCTTAATTTTTAAAATTATAACCAATAAACTAAAATTGTACTAAAAATCAGTACAAAGGTTATAAAGTTCGATTAAAAACTGTTTACAATTTTTTTACTAACTCTTCCCATTTTCAAAATAAAACATTTGAGGTACTTGGGTTTATCCGCGTACAACTTTTTGGGATAAACTATTTTCTGTGACGCAGTTGGGAAATCGGATAATAAGGAGATTAATGTTGACTACACAAATTTACAATTTTTACTTTGGCAGAAAATTGAAAAAGCAAAATGGGTGTTTCACATTACCAGCACTTCGTCGTAAAAATATAATGGTTTTAACTCATATTAATGGCTTTTTGAATTTTATTACAAGAACTTTTGAATTGTTTTTATCTTCTTTTATATAATTTTAGTTAACAAAATGAACTGAAGCCATAACACATAAAATACTTTTTTTTTAACAAATTGCAACATTTCTTATAAAATTTTTTTAGCATATTTTTTCTGGCATATTTTTTTTTTATATTTTAGCACTTTTTAGCATTTTTATCACAAAAATCTAGCATTTTTTCCTAAATAAGTTTTGGCAACACTGATTATGAATCAGCAATCGAAATTAAAAAAAAATTGTGGTTTATAAATTATTCGCGGTTTTTGAAAATTCAAAAAAAGTTTTTTGAGGTATTTTCCTAATTGCCTGTAAACGGTGTTATCAAAAAATCCAGTTTGTTATACTTTTGCAATTTACTTACCAAGGGCCTTCATTATATATAACACTGATTTTAATTTTAGAAAGGATAACAGATATCCTTGCAAATTAACTTAAAATTTGACTTTTTTTAATATTTCCCTATTATTTAGCTCGCTATAATTTTATTGCTACCAAAAACCCTATCTCACATAAAAGGACATTCCACAGATATATATTAATGCAAAAAAGAAATTTTCATAGTCGTATACGTATATTTATAAATATAAGAAAACATCCTGATTAAAATTGAACATTTGTTGTATGAAATTTTCAAATTTCGCGAAATCCGCGACTCCGGTTTCAATTTGGATTTCATATTCGTAATGTACACCTAAAAATATATTAGATTTGATATGTCGCGATCATAATAATTATATTTAAGTTATCTCATTTTTTCCATTATTTGTAATTATAATTAAAAATAATAGAACAAGTATAACCTCGAAACTTCAATGGCGATGTGCTACCTCTAAACAAAACTTTTTTGGTGATTTTTTTTATCAGACCACATTTTTTTTCAAAGTGGCATATTTTTAGGGTTGTGAAGCGTGAAAATTCCAACTTTTTTTTTGGACCAGTCTAATGTACATGTATATTTGTTATTTTTTATACTGGGAAGCTTTATTTTACAAAATGATTGAGAGCTATTTTGCAAAAACCAAACAACGTTTTTCCTACAAATGTAATGCTTCCAACTGTAACTAACCTCAAAAAATGTTTTGGTTATTTTTGGTTAGTGAGCTTAAAATTTCAAGTAAGCTGATCGTTAATAGTTAACGTTAAGTTGAGGCAGCTAAACAAAGAATTCCCTATAAGAAATTTGAATATTATCTCAATCAGTGGGAACCCCTCTGATTATCTTCCTTGCTCAAAATGGTTAATTATTGGGTTTGTTTTTTTCAAGTTTTATATAAATATTCCATACAAATTTAAATATTTATAAAATTTTTAAGTAGATATGAGTTTAGCTCTTAAAAATTAAGTAGTTATAAAAATGCTACTAAGGCCCATTAACTTATCTCGAGCTGTTAACTTTAACTTAACCATGGGTAACTAACCAATACTAAATATTTATCCCTAGGAAAATTTAACAATAATAACTTATCAATATTTTAACTCTGGGTAGTTAACCTTAGAATGAAATGTCAGAACAAAAACAAAAGGAAAAACAAAAATTAATAACAAAAATTTTTTTTCCAATACGGGAAAATTAAGGCGACATTAAGGTGTTTAAGCGTTAAACATGTTTAAATGAGATGTTTTACAGTACATTTTTTCTACCCTTAAACACGCTAAATTATCGTGTTAAATTTTCAAACACGTTGTTAAACACGATAAGTTTGATATCAATTGGTGTTGAATGACATGTTTGAAGCAGAAGAAGACACAACAAGAAAAATAAAAAAGTTAAAATTGAATAAAATAAACTAAATTTAAATAAAAACCAGTTAAAATGTGTTTTTTTTCTCATTAAAGTGAAAGATGAACAAAACAATTAATTAAACTTTGCTTCCGGTGAAGGAAAAATCCAAAAACAGCCATGAAGTTGTCCCTTAACTAAAAATTGAAAAATCTTGTTAACGACTGGGGCGGATAATGTTATTTAACTTTTTATAGCAATTATAACGTTGGCTAATGCCAAAAATTATTAATTATTGCTTCCATCCAAAGAAAAAATAACTTTTTGGGAAATTTTGTTAAATTTTTTGTTTTTTTTTTTACAATTGTTAAGGAACAGCTGTTCGAGATGTTTAACTTAAATACTTCATTTTTAAGTGTGAACTGATATGTTTAACTTTTACATAAACGTGTTTAACAATCGTACTGGGAACGTAGTATTAGCCACAGTTTGGTTAAAGCTGCGCTTTAGGTTTTTTTTAATCATCATAAGTTTAATTTATTAAAATATCTTATGTAGGGTGAATTGTTCTAAAATAGCCTTGGTTAAGTTTCTTAACCACAGAAATTTCTATGTTTAAATTTTAGCGTTGGTTAGAAGAAATACTTGTTTAAAATTTAGATAAGTTATTCAAAAAATATGTTTACCTGTGGTTAAGGCTAGTAGAGATCTTAACCAGGGCATAAATTGAGATAAGTTATCGGGCCTAAGTTTTGAAAATTCCTGTCTTTTCTCTTTTAAATGTTAACAAATATATTTGGCATAAAATTTTTTTGAAATTTTAGTATTTTTAATTTGACAAAATATTAAAAACAACAAATTCTAACAAATGAATTATGTGATACTAAAGTCACATTCACAATGATGGAGTACTCCACTCTGCAGAGTGGAGTGTACTAAAATAGAGATGGCATGATACAAAAAATATGTAAGTGCGAAAAAGAAAGCAACAAAATCCACTCTGCAGAGTGGAATACTCCATCATTGTGAATCTGCCTTAAAGGTAGAGCGGGACACACAAGATAATTGCTCTATTTCGCGTTCCGTGCCAGTCCATATACTTAACAGCTTTAGGCCCAAATGTTTAAATTTCATTTGTATACAAAAATAAAAGAAAATTCAGGTAAGTGTGGATAGTTACAAGTAGTTATTAGATATAAAATTCGAAAAAAACAAATCTATTGTTATAATGAATAAAAAATTATACTAAAGTGTTTAAAGGTTTATTGTGAAAAAATTACAAAGCCTAAAATTATCCAGAATTACAGATTATAAATGACTTCATTTAATGACTCACTTCTTATGTTACAGTTAATTTTATATTTACTGCAAGTAAAGTATGATAAGAATTTTTTTTAAAGGGAAAATGAAAGTACAACATTTCTTATCGCAAACAGAGCTTATAAAAAATTAACCCTTTAATGGGTCGATTTTTTTGCTATAAAATTTATTAGTGTCCGAGCGCATTCACTTTTTTAAGGCCGAACCGAAGCCGAACTTCGGCCAAAATTACAAAGTTAGGCCGAAACTGAAGCCACTTTAATATTCAAATAAAAAGCAAATTTTTGATTTTCATATCAAAATAATCGGCCTTATTACGGCCGGCAACTTTTGACAAATGAATTTATTATAAACGACACTTTATAATACCGTCATCCGTTTCAAAACCCTTTCAAATTGATGACCGATACCGAAACCAATACCGAAACTCTTAATTTTAAAAAATACCGGTATTGAATTGGTTTCTAATAAAATATTTTTTTTTGTTATTCACAAAAAATATAAATTGTTTTGTACAAAATATGCAAAATTTTAAATTAATTGAATTCTACGTTTTTAATAAAAAATGGTATTGCTAGCAGGCAGGCGTATTGCTATTATTTGTTTAATTTGGTTTAGCAAAAATTTATTTTTTTACAACAACAAATAATTTATTGTTAAAACACAATTCTTCAATAGTACCGGTACGTACCGGTATCGATGTTTCGGTATCGGTAATACCAATACCGATGCAAATGAAATACCGTTACCGATACCAATACCGAAATAAACAAAAAAGCGATACCAATACCGTTATTCGTTTCGGTTGCCAACCTTGGTAAAAAGTGTAGGTACAAGGTTCGCCAAATAACTTTTTTTTTTGAAAATGCTATAAAAAAAAACTACTGAATATTTTCTCAAATTTCTTTTTTTATTTGAAAGTACAATCCTTCCGGTTAATAATGGAAAATAATTTCATTCATATGGCTGCCTCGGCTGGCCATGCAGTAGCCTACACGATCGGCCCAATTTTTAAGCACATTATCGATTGTGTGCAGCTGTATTTCACCAATGGCTTCACGAATATTGTCCTTTAAAGCGTGAATTGTCTCTGGCTTGTCGGCGTAACACTTATCTTTAACGGCACCCCACAAATAATAGTCCAACGGTGTCAAATCGCAGCTCCGAGGTGGCCAAACGACATCAGCTCTGCGGCTGATAATGCGATCTTCAAAAACAGGGCGCAAAACATCGAGTGTAGCTTCGGCTGTGTGGCACGTAGCGCCGTCCTGTTGAAACCAAATGTTGCCAATATCCTCCTCTTCAATTTTTGTGAACAAAAATTCGTTCAACATGGCCCGATAACAATCGCCATTGACTGTAACGGCCACTCCAGCAACATTACCATGATTTTCAAAGTAATGTCGCAATATTTCCCAGCGTTGTTCAAGCGTATACACAACCATATTCGTTCAGCGGAAGGATAAAACTAATTATCTGTCAAATCAGACATGAGCTAAGTGTTACCATTTACGAAATAAGCACTAGTTGAAAAAAAAAACGTTAGATGCGGACCCTGTATAATCAGAGTTTAATTTCTCTATAATTTCCAATATGCACAAAACCATTTTGCATTGAGTCGAAAATATCGACTACAAATTCGACAAACGTAATCAGCCGAATATAAAAGATTAAAAATAACACAGTACAACACTAAAAATGCATCGGGCATGCAAGATTGCCAACACTTCAACTAAAAAAATGGCTAGATTACGGAGAAAATATGGCTAGAAATGGCTAAAATTTGAAAATAATGCTAAACCCCAATAATTTTAATATAAACCAGTGATAATGAAGAGTTCTAACAAGAATTTAATGAAAGTAGCCTTTAAATTTTAATGTTTTCCGAATTTCTAAAATATTTTCATTCAAATTTTACAAAAAACATATTTTTAAATCGAATGTAAAAATTACATGTGTATGTAAACCCAAATAAAAGTTTCAAAAATTGAAAATTTTGTACTAAAATTTACGGGTAATTTCACTTTTATATGAAATTACCCGTAAAACATTAAAAGAAAAAATAGCTAGGGCAAAATAAAATGGCTAAATCTTCCGGCTAGATCAAATCTAGCCATTTTTTTATGGCTAAATGAAATTAAAATGGCTAGATCTAGCCGGAAAATGGCTAAATTGGCAACCTTGCGGGCATGCGACATATGAATTCTGATAGATTTTAGGATGAATATCACGAATGTGAACACCAAATTTCAAAATTAGCTCTAGTTTTTGAAATATTTGCAAATTTAGCTTTTAGCAAAAAGACAGTTTTTTTTGTTAAAATTTCTTATTTATTAATATACCTGACTAAACCACGGTTAATTTTTAATATGGTTTAAAAATATAGAATTTGGGGTTTTAGAAACATATCAACTTTTTTTTTGATTAGGTAAAGGATCTAGGATATAATTGCAATTAAAGTGAAAACTTCACTTATTTTCCTATTTTGCAAATACAGTAAAAATCCCTTAATCGGATTTGCAAAATCTTTACATATGACGTAAATTCATATTCCACTAAATTCTTTTTATGAAAAGATCCACAACTTCTGCCTCAATTTGCAGAAAATTCAATCTGAAATACACACTGTACATCTTTTTTATTTCAAATAAATTTTATATAAATTTACTATGACAAAAGAAAATAAAGTACATTTTTGAACATGCGTATTTTAAAATCGTTATTTTTCGAATTTTGTACTTAATTATCTAAAACTTTGTTGAAATTGATTAGAAAATATATATTTTATATTTCTTAATGGTTTTATCTGGGTTTGATATTTTAAGATTTGACACAGACTTCTTAATTTGTAGGTATTACAAAAGTCAGTCTTTTTAGGGTTTAGTCAATATTAACTTAAAATTAAAACAGAAAATGCTAATTTTTTTTTAATAAATTAAGTAACATGAGATGTTTACTAAAGGTACAAATTTAAATATTCGATGGTGCTTTCATCGCAGATTATTTATTAACGAAATCGTGAAAAAAGAGAAATTTCAACTTTAAATAGACGTATAGGGAATATTATCGCAGCTGTCAAAACGTGCGAAATATCGAATTAAAGGGCATATTGCATTATTTTAAAATGTTGCAAAAAGTAGCGTTATTACTTTCAATTTTATATTTTTTGGCAAAAAGTTTATTAAAAAATTTAATTTTCCTACAAAAACGTTTTTGGAAATATTTCTTAAACTATAGCTAACTTTAAATTTCCAGGTCCATATTCGTGATCTGCGTCCCAAAGTCTATTAAAAATGATGTGTCGCAATCCCGATGCATCAAATTTTTATTATTTTGTTGTACTGTGTTAATTACAGTTAGAAACAAAATTATAACAATTTAATGCAATTTTTTTAAGTCCAAAAATATTTTTAAATATTTAAGGGCTGGTATCTTATCTCCAATGATTATTTTACCTTAATTATTGATTAAGAAATCATTGATTAAACATTAAACTTACTTCAAATTATATCGGTAACTTATTACAATTTAATCAATTTGTTAATTTTAGATATTTTTATTTGACAATACGAATAAGTAATAAAAGAAAATAAAAAAGTTTTGAAAACTCGCGAAATAAGAGTTGTTTATTGATTTTTTCGCATGACTCGGTGTGATAAAATTATACAAAAGATGACTGAATTGTTGTTTTTAAAATCTGCAATCGCTAAATGCCTCAAATCTTTTTGCATGCTACATGCATATCTTAATTTTTTTCATTGGGTAAGTGTGTATAATTATAAATTTGTTTTTAGTCCAGGAAGGTGTTATTAAGAAATATTTATGAAGGATAAGATGATTTTTGATGTTTTTTGATACATAGTCTGAAATAATTAGAAAACTAGATCCAAAAGAAAACAAATCACAACTATACCTGTATATTATTTTTTATTTGTTTAGGAAAACATATCTTGATCAAATTTAATATACACATGCAGTGACATCTCCCAAAGAAAATATAAAGTAAATTTCCACAAACCCTAAAACGTAAACGATTGATTTTCTTTGTTATATTTCTAAGATATCTTGGAAGAGTTATTTCTGCGAAATCTTGTGTTGATTGCAAAAATTTAAATAAAAAATTTTGTGGAGAATAAGATATTAATCCAAAAATACTCCTCGGTGGAAAAATATATGACGTACTTAAAAATTGTCATTACATTAGAATCTCAAGAGTATGTATAAATCTTAATCTCTGTTAATTGGCTCTGTCCGACATTTCAAGATATGGTCACCTATGGACATGTGGTATGTTAAGTTTTGATATATGGTAAAAATTGGTTCAATAAATGTGAAAAATGTGGAAAAAAAAATATAAACAAATTATACCCATTAACTGAAATTTAAGATCTTACCGGAGCCAACGAGAGAGCGTTTAACAGTAGTTGAGCGTCTTGCATAGGGCCTGGTCTTATGTCTTCATATATCTCAAAATTTTCCAGAATATTCGACAATTTAAATTATTTGCAATTCAAAATGGCAGAACTGCAAAATTGTTCTGAGAGACCTTAAATACATTTTGCTCCCATGAATCGTGGCTTGTTTGTAGCAGGGGTATGGCATCATCAAAAAAATAAGTAATAAAAAAATCGTTATCACTAGATGGCACTTTGTAAAATTTTTGACAATTTTCTTTTTTTATTTAAATTTAAATAAAAACAAACAACAAAGGAAAAAATACAAACAAATATTTCAAATTTTATTATTTGAATATATTCCGCGTTTGTGTCTTCCTTATATTGAGCAGTTTTCAGCAGTTTTTGAATTTTTAAATATAGGCTCAGCTGATACTAAATGGTTGCTCAGGTAATAGTAAATTTCAGCGCCATCTATCGGTGAGTAGTTTAAGTTTTGATTTCCTATCTCTATAATTAATAGTCTCTGGTTTGTAGGAAAGGAATATCCATATTATGACCGATTCAAACAAAACATTCGAACAGAATTCAATATTATGTCATATTATTATAATGATTTTCTTAATAATTGTTTAATATTACATAAGAATTACAAAATAAAAATTAACTTAAATTTGTGCATTTTGAAAAAAATTTAAGTGTTAAATATTGGAAAATATTGGTTCACATAAATGTTCGGCTTATTTTTTTTGTAAGAATGACGAATTCGAACACTCGGTCGCAAACAAAAATTTATGTTATTTTAGAAATATGTCTGAAATATACAAAACAGATTCGTGCTGACAACAGAATTTGTTCGCAATCGAATGGTTCAGTTGCAGCAACCGAATTTTTTGGCTGTGACAATAGAATTGTTATTTAGGCAACCGAAACTCTGTTATCACATCAAAATAACTCTAGTCTCAATTAGTTTTCTGTTCTCACTACTGAAAAATTCGGTTACGACAATTGAACCTTTCGGTTGGCTACAAATTCGGTTGTTAGCACGGAGCTGTTTTGTCTGTGTAGTTTTAAGGACTTTTGGTTTAAAAACATATGTCTGTGAAGATAAATGTAAATTTAACTAGCAAAGACACAAACCGATTTCGTTAACAGAGCTATGTTATGGGTCAACAGAGCTCTGTTAACTACTTAACAGTAACATATTAAAATTTTTGGAATGAAGGGTTATGAATTTCAAGCATTATGGGCGATAGGGGCGTGGTCCGACTGACGGAATGAACACAATCTGTGAAGCAGGGTGTATATAACTTTCATCATTTTTTTTTTTTTTTTAAAACGCACGTAAGGAATACGTGTAAATAAGGTTTTAAATTCAGTAATTTTAGGCCAAACTGCGGGAAATGTTTGGAGCCACAACGGACAACTGGGAACAGGTTCCCCAATGGTGTATATACTGAAGGTAATACAAGTGATGTATATTTCAGCCTTGCTATTGAAATCTTCCCCGTCAATTTAGAAAGTTCTAAAAAATTACGCTAAAATTTTCATATTCTATGTTAAATATTTGGATGAAACTGGTGGCCAGTATGGAAAATTGGACAGAGGTTCCTGGATGAAAATCATTTTACAGACTATATTATGGCTGAACTTTCAAATTCTAGTCCTAAAATTTTCCTGGTCAATTTAGAATTGGGAGCAATCTAACATTAAAATAATGTCCTTTTAAGTGAAATTTCATGGGTGAACATGGTGGTCACTATGGAAAATTGGACAGAGGTTCCTGGACGAAAATCATGTCATAGATAATCAAAAATGTACATTTTCCAGCCATTGTGGTATAATATTTCTGGTCAATTTAGAAATAATATTAATTTAACTTTAAACACATTATGTTAAGTTATAGAAATTAACAGGTGGCCAACCAATGTTAACAAAGCTGGTTAACAGTGTAGTATATTTTTTTAATCAGAAATTTATTGGCGGCAGGTATCAAGTGTTGTAATTTCAATATAGGGTTGCCCACTAAAATAGTAAAAATTGCATTAAAAAATATATGCAAAATTGTTTATTGTCATGATAAAAGTAAAAACTGAAGATGAAGACATTTTTAATGACAAAAATAAATGTTCCAAAGATGTCATTTCCATTCTTCTGGTCGTTTTAGAAATTGGAGCAATTTAATGTTGAAATTGTACAATTTTAAAAAATTCATTTAACATGTGGCCAACCAATGTTAACAAAGCTGTTTAACAGAGCAGTCATGAGAATAACATCATAGTATTGGCGCGCAAAAATATATTTTTGGCGGCAAGTACTCAGCGTTGTAATTTCAATATAGAGGTGCCCTCCAGAAAAGAACAAATTTCATAGAAAAAAATACACATTTCAACATCAATATTGCAGTTCCAAATTAGTAAATTAGTAATATTTTTGTATTTTAAATTAATATACATAAGTATTTTGCTATAATGATACAGATATTACCTTCAAAATGCCTCTCTAAATTATATGACAAATACTACCCAGCAAAATATTGGTAATGAAAACTCATTACTATCTGCATTACCAAAAATGATATATCATTACCTCTTGCATTATTTTATAATATAAAATAATGACTTCCTAATAACGGGCTATTGTATTCATTGTTTCTAAATATAAAATAATGACTTACTCGTAATAGTTTAAATAAGTACTGTTTACACAGTTAAATTTTATACATTTTTATTTATTATATGTAAATATGTTTTGTATTTAAATTTTTATGATTTTTCCTAAAATCACGCACTAGAAAAAGTTAAATTTTTGTGAATGTATTTCTTTAAACTAATAGTATTTGTGTAACTCCTTATTTTTAAGAATGAAGTAAGCAATCGTATAACCACTTATAATTCAACTTTTTGTAAGGAGGTGTGTAACCACTTATTATTCAAAATCTCATAACTACTTATTTCTCATTTTTTCGTAAGCGAGCGGGTAAGCGTGACTACTTATAAAAACGACCACTCCAAACAAAAATAATGAGTTTAAACTCCGAAAAATAAGTTGTGCGGAGCTATGAATTTCTATTATATAACCACTTATTTGGTAATGAAAGATTTTGCTGGGTATTTAAACTACTGTTAAATAAATCTCAATTATATACAAATCTACTTTTAATTTTCAATTTCCCAGTTTAGAAAAACATTACTAGATATTTGGTTATGTAACTGCTTAACTGGTATTGGTAACTAGTTAATTTTCTTATTACATTTCTTATTACTTTTGTATGGGGATGTCGCGAAAAATAATGAGTTATGCTTACACACCAGCATACGAAAAATCAAAAATATTTCGTTACTTATATATTTACCAGTATTGACAAAAATAATATACACCATTTTCAATTGTATTTCGGGAATTATCATTTTATTTCAGAAGTTATCAATTGTTTTTCAGATTTATCAATTGTATTTCAGAAATAATTAATTAATTTTCAGTTTTATCAATTGCATTTCAGAAGTTATTATTAGAAATTATCAATTGTATTTCAGAAACCGTCAATTGTATTTCAGAAATTATCAATTGTATTTCAGAAATTATCAAATGTGTTTCAGAAATTATTCTTTATTAACTATGAAATACATTTGATAATTTCTGAGATACCATAGTTTCTGAAATACAATTAACAGTTTCTGAAATATAAATAATATTTGCCGAAATACAATTAACAATTTCTAAAATACTTTTGATAATTTCTGAAATACAATTAATTTTTTCTGAAATACATTTGAAAATTTCTGAAATACAATTGGTAGTTTCTGAAATACTATTGATAAATACGAAAATCTATTTTGATAATTTCTGAAATACAATTGATAAAACTAAAAGTCTATTGATAATTTCTGAAATACAATTGAAAACTTCTGAAATTTAGTGAAAATGGTGTAGATATTCAAAAAATTAGTTTTATCAAAGAGTATACATAATAAAGAGATTGGGGGACTGAGAAAGCATTTGTTCTATTATGTGCCTTGGAACAGGAACATACTCAAACCAATATCACCCAGCAAACATGGCAATACAAAGAAGGTTCTCCGAACACATCACCAGGAAGAAAACATTTATTGCCGGTAATATCAATTTCGTATTCTGGAAGTTTCCTCCGTCGGAAACAACTGTTACTCTAAAACAATATTTCCAGGCAATATGAAAGCAATAACTCATATGGAAGATAAAAGGGATATCGCTAAATAAACTCCCGGTACAATAAAAAACGATTTAATTTTTTCGTTATTAAATTTAAGCCTGAAAAACAATATCTGCATATATAATCTTTTGACCAACTTATAAATTATCTTGATTTCATCTTAGCCGATTTTTCCCGCGCAATTAATCTTAACTTTTCACGAGTTTATTTCCTATTTTTTCACATTGATAAAAGATTTCAAACAAATTTGCTTTATATTCCAAATGATACAAATGTGATATTGCCGCAATATTGTCATAAAAAGTTATGACAAAAGATAAAATTTTTGAATTATTTTTTTCCAAATATCGCCGAATTATCTTCCAAGTGATAAAAGGAAGACAATTTCAAAGTAAATATTACTTGATTTTTTTCTTTCAAATGACAAATAGAAGATATCGCTTTAATATCTTCTTGGAAGGTATCTTTTAAATGTTTGCAGGGTCATTATGTGCGCTCTTTGTATGACTCAAACATCGATTGTAACCAGGGATGGAAAATAATAATTTAGTTATAAAAATCAAGAATGGAACTATACTATGGAATTATACTATTCCAACAGTATTATAGCCCTAGATTATGAATTTTAAAAAACCATATGTAAAAAATTGCAAAACAATATCGGAATGCGAAAAAAGGCTTTGGGGTTCAAAAAATTATTTTAAAAGATTTACATTCTGCAAACGATGCCAAAATTTTATTTTTTTGCAACTAACCACCAAACTTTGTTTTATGAAATGGGCATTATTCTCCGTAGATTATAAATTTAAAAACCGCACTTAAAAAATTGCAAAATAATAGCGGAACGCGAAAAGAGACTTTGTGGTAGAAAAAAATAATTAAAAAACTAAATCAGCGATTAACAATCTGCAAATGAATACAATGACGCAAAAATTTTCCTTTTTGCAAATATTTTTTTTCGCGATTTTTTTTTTTTTGCAAACTAAGCACCAAACTTTTGTGTATAAGATTTGTTACTATAGACCCTAGATTATAAATTTAAAAAAACCACACTTACAAAAATTGCAAAATAATCGCGTAAAGCGAAAAAGGCTTTATGGTTCAAAAAATTAATTAAAAAACTTAATCAGCGATTTACATTCTGCAAACAAATATATTGATGAAAAAATTTTTCCTTTTTGCAAATTTTATTTTTGGCGATTTTTTTTTTGCAACTAGCCACCAAACTTTGTTGTATAAAAATGTTTATTATAGTCCCTAGATTATAAATTAAAAAGAAACGTACTTAAAAAATTGCAAAATAAAAGCGGAACGCGAAGAAAGACTTTGTGGTACAAAAAATTAATTAGGAAACGTAATCAGCGATTTAGATTCTGCAAACAAATATATTGATGCAAAAATTTTCTTTTTTGCCAATTTTATTTTTCGCGGGTTTTTTTGCAACTAGCCACCAAACTTTATTGTATGAAATGTGTATTATAGCCCCTAGATTATAAATTAAAAAACACGCACATAAAGAATTGCAAACTAATAGCGGAATTTGAAAAAAGACTTTATGGTACAAAAATTTAATCCCTAGGTTATATATTTAAAAAAAACCGCACTTAAAAAGTTGCAAAATAACGGCGGAATTCGAAAAAGGCTTTATGGTACAGAAAATGAATTAAAAGAGGTAATCGGCGATCGACATTCTGCAAACGAATATATTGTTGCAAAAATTTCGCTTTTTGCAAATGTTTTTTTTTTCGCAATTTGTGCTAATATTTGCTAATATCTAAATATTTAATTTTATTTTTTTTTTAACGAGCCAAAGAGGAAGCTATTTTTTAGTTACTTACATTTTTAAATATGTAAGAGCGATCTAACATTTTTTTGTATAAGAGCCCGATTAAGTGAGCCTTTTACATCCCTGATTAACCAGTCGGAGTTCGTTCCTGTTCCAAGCCGCATAATATTTTTTCAAATAAAAAATATTGAGAGAGTTGCAAGGCCATTGGTTTTATACCAAAAAATATTTCTTTGTTATAGAATTTTGTTTTAATAAAGTATGCTCGTAACGGGATAGCTCTACCATCTCAGCTATCTCGACATGTTATATTTGATATATAAAAAAATAATTGACATGCTGCACACAACTATGCTTATGCGACAAACTAACAAAAATAGAAAATATTTACTATATCCTTACCAGTGTTAAAAAAATATTCTGCCTAAATATAGATTTTCCAAAAAATTTAAAGAAAAATCTAGAAAATTATATTTGAAATAATGATAGAGATAAGTCATTATTGGTAACGCATTATTTTTTATTTTGAAATAATGGAAAAAATAACTAGTTGTTACCCAGTGTAGAAATGGTAATGACATATCATTATTTTTTGGACTACCAGTAATGACACCCACTTACCTTCTGCATTATTTTAAAACATATAATAATG
This sequence comes from Leucophora obtusa, assembly GCA_949987735.1. Lineage (NCBI taxonomy): Eukaryota > Metazoa > Arthropoda > Insecta > Diptera > Anthomyiidae > Leucophora > Leucophora obtusa. Next base: position 193,668,920 of record OX465298.1, read on the forward strand.
AGTTACTGATAATGACTTATTTTTATCATTATTTCAAATAGAAAATAATTTGCTAGATTTGTTTGAACATTTTTTGAAATCTATTTTTAGACTCAATATTTTTTAATCACTGCTAAGGATATATGTAACCACATATTTTTTGATTTTTTGTATGTTGGCGAGTAAGCTTACTTGTGTGCAGCAGGTCAATTGTGTTTTTATCTATTAAATATTACATGTCGATTGCCACACCACGAAATTTTATTTAAAAAAAATACAATAAAAAATATTTTTTTTTTTATATAATTAATTTTTTTGAAAATCTATTTTTAGACTCATTATTTTTGTCAGTACTGGTAAGCACACAGGTAGCGTTATATTTTTTGATTTTTCGTATGCTGGTGTGTAACCATAACTCATTATTTTTCGCGACATCGCCATATAAAGGTAATAAGAAATGTAATAACAAAAGTAACTAGTTACCATTACAAAGTATGTAGTTACATAACCACATATGTGGTAATGGGTATTTTCGTCAAAAATATATGGGCAACAAAAACAAATTTTCGTCACTTTGCTTTCGTTTACACCATTTTCGTATTACATAAACAGGGGCTTACATAGAAAAAAAATTCAAAGTAATTTGAAGAAAGCATCTGATGCATTATTTCAAAAATAAATAAAATTTAAAAATACAACTGAAATAAAGCAATAGCAATATAAATTTAAATGAAATTGTTTGAAGTAAAAAAAAAAGTCGAAATACTTATGTATATTAATTTAAAATACGAAAATATTATTAATTTACTAATTTGGAACTGCAATATTGATGTTGAAATGTATATTTTTGTATGAAATTTGTTCTTTTCTAGTGGGCACCCCTATATTGAAATTACAACGCTGAGTACTTGCCGCCAATAAATATATTTTTCCGCGCCAATACTATGATGTTATTCTCATTACTGCTCTGTTAAACAGCTTTGTTAACATTGGTTGGCCACATGTTAAATTATATAACTTAACATAATGCGTTTAAAGTTAAATCAGGGGGTTTCCATCAGCTGCTTTTAAAAATGCTTTATGAGCCAAAAAATTTCACGCAAGAAAGAGAGGAACAACAGAAGGAATATGAAGAAAATTAACAGCGAATGAGATAAAATGAAGTAATTCTGGAAAACAAAAAAAAAAACAATAAAATCGTTTTTACAACAAAAAAAAACAAAAGTTAAAAGCAAAAAATTTATTTAAATTAATTAATTATTATTTATTTCCTTATTAAAGTTGTTTTTGTTACCGTTTTATTCAGTAATCGTAAAATATAAATTTTTTCACTTTTCTTTTGTTTTTCTCATTCTTCACTGAAATTAACAGACCCGAGCATCCATACAAATAATTGTGCACGAGTTAACATAATTTCTTGGGAAGAAAACACTTTCCTTTAAATCCTCTTTGGTTAAATTAATAATATTTCCAAATTGACCAATTCTCCACTGTAACTACCATCCGAAAATGTTACCTAATTAGTTGTCACTTGTAAGAATTTTCATAATAAAATTTTTCAATTTCAACATCAAATTGTTGGAATTTCTAAAATGACCAGGAGACTGGAAATAGCATCTTTGGAAAGTATATACCCTAAAGCACCAATGATCAAACTTTTTTCCAGGAACCTTTTTCCAAACTTTAGTTGTGACCACATTAGTTTTAACTTAAAAATTCTGTATGAATTTTCATAATAAAATTGTAAAATTTCAACATTAAATTGCTCCAATTTTTAACACGACCAGAAGAATGGAAATGGCATCTTTGGAACATACATACCATATTGTAAGAAGGATAAATATTTCATCCCGGAACTTTTTCCATGCCTTTGTTTTTGTCATTAAAAATATATTCATGGATTTTTCTTATTTAATTTTAATTTGGAAAATGCAGTTTTTACTTTTATCATGACATTATTGTCAATAAACAATTTTGCATATATTTTTTAATGCAATTTTTACTATTTTAGTGGGCAACCCTATATTGAAATTACAACACTTGATACCTGCCGCCAATAAATTTCTGATTAAAAAAATATACTACACTGTTAACCAGCTTTGTTAACATTGGTTGGCCACCTGTTAATTTCTATAACTTAACATAATGTGTTTAAAGTTAAATTAATATTATTTCTAAATTGATCAGAAATATTATACCACAATGGCTGGAAAATGTACATTTTTGATTATCTATGACATGATTTTCGTCCAGGAACCTCTGTCCAATTTTCCATAGTGACCACCATGTTCACCCATGAAATTTCACTTAAAAGGACATTATTTTAATGTTAGATTGCTCCCAATTTTAAATTGACCTGGAAAAGTTCAGGACTAGAATTGGAAAGTTCAGCCATAATATAGTCTGTAAAATGATTTTCATCCAGGAACCTCTGTCCAATTTTCCATACTGGCCACCAGTTTCATCCAAATATTTAACATATAATATGAAAATTTTAGCGTCATTTTTTAGAACTTTCTAAATTGACGGGGAAGATTTCAATAGCAAGGCTGAAACATACATCACTTGTATTACCTTCAGTATATACACCATTGAGGAACCTGTTCCCAGTTGTCCGTTGTGGCTCCAAACATTTCCCGCAGTTTGGCCTAAAATTACTGAATTTAAAACCTTATTTACACGTATTCCTTACGTGCGTTTTCAAAAAAAAAAAAATGATGAAAGTTATATACACCCTGCTTCACAGATTGTGTTCATTCCGTCAGTCGGACCACGCCCCTATCGCCCATAATGCTTGAAATTCATAACCCTTCATTCTAAAAATTTTAACATGTTACTGTTAAGTAGTTAACAGAGCTCTGTTGACCCATAACATAGCTCTGTTAACGAAATCGGTTTGTGTCTTTGCTAGTTAAATTTACATTTATCTTCACAGACATTAAAAACATTGGCCCTTACTATAAAAGAGCATTTTAAATTTAAAGTGGACTTTATTTCTAATAATACGGTTTTGTTCATTTTGTGTATAAAAACCCTAAAAACTATTTATATTTTCAAACATTTTGACTGGTTGAAAATAAATTAACCAATCAGAATGCTCCAAAAATAAACCAAGTCATGGCTTACTGCCACCCAATATTTTAACTAAAGTCAACTTTAACTAAAATATACATTTGAAAAATTTAGATAGTAAGGGCGATTAAACTATTTAAAATAAAAATCAATTTACGTGTCATTCAAAAGGTGTTTTTTGATACCTTTCATACCTCGAATACTTTTAAGATAAATGCAGTAGATCTTCATATAGCATGGATTTTATTGAAAACCTTTGATTTTCGAGACCTTGTATTTTTGGACCTTAAACGGCCTAGAAATCTAAAATTTTGTGAGAGCATTTATTTTCTTACATCCACTCCAATTTTTATCAACATAAGAGAGGGCTTAACTCAAATTTGCTGAATTTATGTTTAAAAAAACATATTTCAAATATTAAATAGCAAAAGTTTATAAGTTTTTGTTATATATATTACATTTAAGTCAGTAGTAGCCATGGATGGTAACCGAAACGAATGCGGTTATCGTTTGGGTAACGATATTTTAGGTTATTTCGGTAAATTTATATACCTACCCCCTTGTTATTAATATTTATTTTTATTTTATTTAGATTAGGCGATTAGAGACTATTGATTAAAACAATTTTTCGTTTTCTTTTATGACCTGTTATCTCTATCCCTCATTGACTTTATTCTAAACATATAATATATTTCAATATTTCCTTGGTTTGCAACAGGCTTTCTTAGTTGAATTTAGATTTACTAATTAAACGGTTGTTGTGAATACTGCAAAATATTTCAATTACAATTCGCGGCGGTTTCTGTTTCTGGTCCATATTTTTTAATAATTTTGGGTAATTTGATAATAAAATAGTGTGATCGGATCTCGAGATTTGGGGCACAATGTTCGAAAAGTATCCTCTTTTATGTCCACACAATGTTCGAAAAGAATCCTACTTTATATTTTTTGTTGTATTAAAAGTATATTTTGGCATAAAATTAAACACCTAAAAGTTTTTTTGTAAAAGTTTTGAAAAATATTTTGTTACAAACATCAGCACAAACTTATAATACCCTCTCCACGTAGTGGTGTAGGGTATAAAAAGAAATACTGAAAAATTTTTTTAAATATTTCAAAATTGCAAAAACTTAAAAAAGTTTTATCTTTCGCTCTTGAAATAAAATGAACTTATTGTTCATTTTTATATGTTACAACGCAAAATTTAAGGGCTAAATATTTGTTCATTTACATTATCACATTTTATCCGAACTCTGAAGCCGATACTAAAATTCATGTTATTTTAAAAATATTAATGTCTATATACACCCAAAAAACAGAATTTGTTCCCAATCGAATAGTTCAGTTGCAACAACCGCATTTTTCGGTGGTGACAACAAAATTGTTATTAAGGCGACCGAAACTCTGTTACCACAATCAAATTACTCTTGTATCAATTGGTTCTCTGTTCTCACTGCCGTAAAATTCGGTTACGAAAATTTAACCATTCGATTTTTACAAATCCGGTTGTCATCACGAATCTGCTCTATGTTGATTTAAAAACTTTTGGATTAAAAACATTAACTTTGACCTATTCAGTATAAAAATCATGTTGCGTGTTATTCAGAAGGTTTTTGTTGACACCTTTCATACCTCGAATATTTTAAAAGATAATTGCAGTAGATCTAGAGATCTTGTATTTTAGGACCTGAAAGGGCCATTAGTCTAAAATTTTGTGAGAGTATTTATTTTGTTACAGTTGACTGACCAATTTTATAGGGATTAATAAGGATTAAAATCGACCGACAAAAAAAAATAATAATAACTGTGACCATAAAAGCTTAAAATCTAATTTTTTATTTATTTTTCCAGATGTAATTCGTAATAAAAACAAATCAAATTTTTAACTCAACTACCAACACTTTTATTCTGTCAACAAATTGGACAATCGATTTTACCGTAAATCGTGCTTTCATTGATCATCCTAACACGACACCCCTTTAGAAAACAAATAACAGATAGAAAATGCCCTGTTGCAGTGTTACCCAGCGTAAAGCTTGGGTTTATGGTTTCGGTACTGTATTTGCAGCTTTGGGAATAATATTATTGGTTATGTGGTCCGATTGGTCTCAATCAATAGTGGAAAATGTAAGTTGTTTATCATTAAGAATTTCAAACAAGTTATAATATATTTACTATTTTTCTTGGTCGTAGGATTTAAAATTAAAAGACGGAACAGAAGGCTATAAAAATTGGGTTGAAGCTCCCATACCTATTTATTTAAGTTTTTATATGTTCAATTGGACAAATCCTCATGAAATAAGAAATCCTAATGTTAAACCAAACTTTTTTGAAATGGGTCCTTATGTTTTTTTGGAAAAACATTTAAAGGAAAACATTACCTTCCATCATAATGATACAGTTACATACTTTGAAAGACGTACTTGGTTCTTTGACGAGAAAAAATCTAATGGTAGTTTAGATGATATGGTAACAGCTGGTCATCCTATAACAGCGGTAAGTGTAACTGTTTTTTTTTTGTCAAATCATAAATTATATTATCAAATTTGTATAAATTTGTTGTTATTGTTTTATTTTATAAGACCGTGGCCGATGAAATGCGTCATCGAAAGAAGTTAATTAAAAAGGTCATTAATTTTATGTTAAATCATGAGGGTGGCCAATTATATACTACTAAATCGGTGGGTGAATGGATTTTTGATGGCTATCAAGATGATTTGGTCGACTTTTTGAATCTCTTTAATAGTTCAAAAATTAATATTCCCTATACGAAATTCGGATGGTTGGTCGATCGGAATGGTTCCTTAGAATATGATGGATCTTTTACGATACATACCGGAGTTGAAGATATAAGAAAATTGGGCCTCTTAACACATTGGAATGGCAAGAATGAAACAGGTTTTTTTAAGCCACCTTGCGGTACGGTCAATGGTACTACTGGTGATATTTTCCCACCAAAAATGGATACTACAGCTGAAATTACCGTATTTGCTACCGATGTTTGTCGCTTTATCAATTTAAAACCTAATGGTACCTTAAAAGGACATGGTTTAACCGCTGTACAGTGGGTTGCTACTGAAGAATCTTTAGATTCTGGTGAAAATTATCCCAATCAGAAATGTTTCTGCGATCCCTCTGTGGATGTATGTCCCAAAACTGGTGTGGTGCAATGTAAAAAATGTCGTAATAATGCTCCCATATATGCTTCCTATCCTCATTTCTATTTGGCTGATGAATCGTATTTAAATGCTGTGGAAGGCATGCAACCTGATACCGCGAAACATAGGTTTACAATGTCTATTGAACCCTTTACTGGTATTCCCTTACAGATTGATGCTCGTTTACAAATCAATATGATGATGACTGCTGATGATGATTATGAGTGAGTTTGTAAAAAGTAAACCAACTTTTGAAGAACATTTTTTTATAAATGATTTTCTGTTTTTATTTTAGTATTTATCGCGGAATTAATGAGTTTTTAATGCCTCTATTTTGGTTTGAACAACAAGTTAAGTTAACTGCAGATTTGGCCAGCAAAGCTAAGGTAAATATTTGTTTGTTTTTTCCGCCGAAGCGATTTTGAATTTCCCGCGATTTCTATGATTTTTGACCATATAATAGTTGTGTTTGCCAACTGGATAATTTGCACAATTTGTAAAAAAAATGTTGCTGGATTGCGTTCGTTAACACTAATACTCAGTAAACAGAAGGAAAAAAGAGAATATAGTGACAATTAACCCTTTCACTACCGGCTTTTTGTTTGCGGATGTATCATTATTTTGACTTCAGATTCCAGTTAAGGATCCTCAAATTAGAAAAAAATATGCAAGATATTTTGCCCCCTCCTCCTCCTACCAACCAAAAATGACGTTCGAAAATCGATTTTTTCAAACTTCTGAGCCACATTTTACCCCTTAAACATTAGAGTAGCCAAAAATCTTAATTAAACGAAGCTATATGCCAAATTTCAATTATTTATCTTCATTAGTTTAGGAGAAACACCATACCCCCTTTTCACGGAGATTTTGATATATTCAAAAAATTAGACTTCATTAACAAATATCGCGACCATATTGCCAATTTGAACTGCTTATACAAGTAATGATTTTTATTTGAAGTCCAAAATCCTAATAAACTTATTTGCAAAAAGTATAAAGTTTTTTTTCCACTATTAAATTTTATATATTCTTTTAAAGATGTGTACACTGTAGTGTACAAGGGTAGTGAAAGAGTTAAGATGATGATAGTTTGTAAGTTTTCTTCCTCTTCTTGCAAATTTTTACTGAACATATTTTTGCCAGTAAAGCACCGTAAGTTGTTTTTTTACGTGGAAAATTTTCACTCAAATTTAAAGGCCTTAAATAATAATTTAAATTCTGAAAATGAAATTTTTTTAATGCAATTAGCAAGCAACAATCACATTAAACACAAAGTGTCAATTTTTCACAAGAAAAATAATAGTCTTGTATATTAAATTTGAGTGAAAACAAAGTCTACGCAATTTTCACGTGAAACTCATTGTCATGAAAAATTAGTTTTTTTATATGGAATATAAGAGTTTTTCACGTGAAATTCAAACAACTTACGAATTTTGCAGCAGAAAAAGATACGATTCGAAAACATATGTGCATATTTGCAATATATTTACATTTTTATTGCTTTGCAAATGTAAATAACATAATATGTGTCTACACTAATAGAAAAAAGTCTGTAACAAATTTAGTTAAAACTACTAAAAAATAATAAAAATTCATTTTAATTTAAACAAAAACTCAAAAAAAAAAAAAAAAAAAAAAAAAAAAAAAAATAGGCATCGCTTTTAAGGTCAGAAAACTATTATATTTCTTTCTTTATTATATTTCTTTTTTTCGATGCTATTCTTTCTTTCCTTTCAGCTTGCTATTAACCTCGAAGATTATGGTCGTTACGCTGGTATTGCATTAACATGTTTGGGTTGCGTCTTCTTTATTGTTGGCATTGTATTAACCTTAACCAAGAGTTGGATACGACGTACGCCCGATGATGATGAAGATATGTTGACTAATTAATTTCTCCAACAATAATTGAGTTATTTTTTACTTAAAAATTATCATTTGTTTATTTGGCCACTGGTTTATTTTATTTTACTTCTTGTTTAATTGAATTTTAGTCATACACCCTATTTAATATTCATTTATTGTGCCAAAATGTATTTTTTATATTTTTTTGTAAATAGTAAGATTATTTTCTCATATATTCTAATATGTCATTTAATATGCACTTGGTTTTATGTTGCAATATTCTATTTGCCATTATTATAAATTAATTTAGTATTTTAGTTAAATTTTTAACTGAATTGACTTAACATAATTCTGTGTATTATATTGTGATAGTATGTATTTATTTTTTAAAAAATATGCGAAAAAATATAAACTAATATATAAAGTAAAAGCTTTGTTTTCGACTCACAGCCCATTAAAATGTGTTTTACCCCCGTTTCCACATGCAAGTAAATGGTGTCAAGTTGAGAATACGTATTATCAGCGAAAATTTCGAAAAATACCGAAAAAACATTAAAATTTTACATGTGTCCACGCTACTTGCTGCAAGTTCATTTTTAAAATGTCGTTGAAGGCATAGGTTGTCACTAAATAGCACTCCAGTATTGCCAAGTCTTCAATATTCTAACAAAGCTGGGAAAAAATTTTGTTCTTAACAATTTTTTTTTCAAAAACTTATAAAATTGATATTTTAAATTACCATTAACCCTCTAACCAGCCCGCCTCCAGGCGGGGTATATTAAATTGACCAGAAATGCGCCAAAGGAGTATTTTATAATAAGAAATTATGCTTTTTCAACAGAAAACAAAATTTATTAAATTTTTTGTGAAGAATTTTTTTATATACAATGCACGTTTGGAAGCGAGAAAGTGTCAAAGATAAAATTTCGTAAAATTTCAAAAATTAAATATTTTAAAACAACCAAAATTTTCAAAAATCTAAAAAACATATTTAAATTGACTAAAACTATTCAAAAAGTTCCTTACTTTGGTCCAAGGACGCACAGGATTTCATAAAGATACCTTTAAAGGACATCGCCTTAACTTCAAAACGAAAGGACGGATTTTTCTGAAATTTAGTAAAAAGAATATATTTGGTATAGGTAGCAAAGGTTATAAGTTTGAATAATATATATTAAAGTTTTGGTGCGTTTTCGCTCAATTTCGCGTTTTTCGAAAAACGAAAATCGCTACTTCCTCTTAAGTAACAGCACAAAAAATGTAATTTTTTTATTGCAATTACATATTGGTAATAGAAGTAATTTGTGCCTAAACCTAGTAATTTTTATGCGCTAGTTTTTGAGATTCACCCTTAAACTATTTTGGCCCATATCGCCTAAAGTAGGCAACGAAAAAAAATTTTGTAGAAGAACTTATTGTTTATTTTTCGTGAGGAACACATCGTATAAATACAAAATCAGTTGCATTACAACTTTTACTTTACCAAATACTAGTAAATTAATAGAAAACAATACTTGCCGCAAGTATCAAAAATCCACTGTCTTCAAAATTTACTTGCAAGTTGAGCCGCAAGTCGTATAAGTGTGATAGTATTAGTGAAAAAGTGTGAGTGTATTGAGTTTTTCGAACTTGCACTTGCATGTGGAAACGGGGGGTTAGGCGAAAACTTACAAATTACTTTCAACGTGGATATTTATCAGTGTTGAAATTTCAAAGATTATTTGCCGACCATACTTGAACTGCTGTAGATTTTCTAGCGAAGCTTAAGACATTGGCTTATGGCTGAGAATTATTGTTATGCTATTTTTGGTGCTTTACTAAACCCCGTATTGAAGAAATATTGAACTAAAACTATAAGGTTAATGAACTATCGCTACTAAATGAGTTAACATTTTTAAAAAAATTTGAATTTTTTATTTTTCTCTAAACTATGCCCATTTCAAAAATAATAAAAAATTCTGTGTATATTTCAAATTGTATTTTAGAAATTATTGTAAAAAAACTAAAAAATAATCTTACAAAAGCAAAAAATTAATTTGTCCATTTCGAGCTGACCTTGTAATGCTCTGAAACTATCAGACTACGAGTTATAGATACCTTACAAAGCCATATCTCTCTAGTTTCGAACATAATAGTTTAGTTAAAATCGCCTTACAAGATTTCCTAAAATAGCTAAAAGTAAAAATGGTACATATATCAACCATTGGTCGTCAAAGGGTTAAATACTTAATGTTGATAGGAAAGAGCGAAAGTACAGCCATATTATATATTCTTTTGTGATAAAAGCGACATTTGTTCGGTTTTTCGGTATTTAGAGGCATTCTTGAGAAATTCTGATACTGGGAAAATGTTTATTGAGCCGGTTTAATACTATTTCGATTGTCAAATTTAAGGAAAACGCCGTAGTTTATCTGCAAAGTTAACTGTTCGGCCGCCGAACTTTTTCCAATTTAGCCGAACTTTCGGCGGCCAAACAGTAATTCATTGCTTAACTTCGTACTTTTCCCTAAAATTTACACCAAAAATGTATTCCATTCGGCCCAACAAACATTTTTGCATAAGCAAAATTTGTCCATAATGCTTCAACATACCGAATATCGTGCAAATACATTTTGTGGCCGAACTGTTCGGTCGGACTCTAGTTTTTATTTGAAAATTTGACAACACTGGTAATAAAGGTTGAAATATCCGAAATCGAACCTTTTCGTTTTTTAAATAAAAAAATATCGAAGATAGCTGTTTAAGTTTTTTTATTTTTTTATATATACCCAGTAGCAATTGGTCGAACTTGTTCTAAACCGTACTGTTTTTTTTACTAATAATTACGTAACTAGTTCTCAAAATAATCATTTTGAACCAGTTGTGTACTAGTTAAATACGATCTATGTAAAGACAGTTTAAAAAAATTACCTGAATTAAAATATAAGATTTGAAATTATTATTTTTTTTTTGCATTTATATTTAATAAATAAATCAGAGTTTGTAGATAAAGCACCGTAAGTTGTTTCGATTTCACGTGAAAATACTGTTATATTCCATATAAAAAAAATTATTTTTCACGATAATGAGTTTCACGTGAAAATTGTGGAAAGTGTTTTCACGCAAATTTAATGTACAAGGCCTTTTTTTTTACAATTTTTCTTTGAAACTGCGGTGAAGCCCCAATTTTAAAAAAACGATAAATCCATAAAAAGATATATATCAGAAAAATTCGAAAACCATTTTAAAAAAGAAGAGCTATGTATTCAGATGTCGTTATGAATTTTTCACAAATATACGAAGCAAAACCAATATTTTTCCTATGACAAATCTGCGCTAAAATATTATAACAGTGTGTACACAAAGCGTCTTAATGCCCAAAAATGCAGTTTTGCGCATCAAGTGGGATTGTTTTTTATTAAAAGCTGGTATGTTGCCAAATGGCTACACTATGCAATTAAGGGTGAAAGGCCTTATACTCCTATGTTGTCAACATTGGCAGATGATACACACAGCGGTGTTTTCAGGGCCGACAGTTTTAAAAATGCTAATACACTCGTTGTGGTGCAATGATAAGCTCATTGGACTGTTACACATGACGTTGCGAGTTAGATCCACAACGACGGCAACATCAATTTAGGAAAAATTACATATGTACACTCATAAAAAAAGTTAGTACAAAAGTCTGTTAAACGCGTTCTGATCCTACTGAACTAATTTTTCTGTTATTTTGTCTAAAAACTTATATTAGGATTGAACTAATATTTGTTGTAAATTTAATTATGCATAACAATTACTTTCATCCATATTTGAACTTATTTTGAATGCTAATTTTTAGCAATTTGTGTTTCTTAATTTTACAGTTATTTATTATTATATTTTTGTGTCTCTGTTATCAATATCACATAGAGATGTCGCTATATTTTCACTTTTTTTATTATATAATCGTAAAACAGCTTTTATCTCATAAACTAAGCGCGATAGAGCAAAATGGACAAAAATTCGTCACTCTTCACCTTACTATAAGTTAATCCTTATGAAACACATATACTCCCAATAATAAATATGGGCCCGTCTAGGGTCAGATCCCGGAAGTCGAAATTTTAAGCGACAGTTTAACAGAAGTTTGTAGTTAAATCAGGCAAAATTTCTGCTAAATTCAGCTCAAATTTGGAAGCTAATTTAACTAAAATTGTCTGTATATTTAGCAGTATGTAAAATTTAGCTTACCTAAATTTAACAGCCCATTTGGCTCTGTCTTGAAGATATCCTCGACGCTGGGTGCACGACCATAGAAATTCGTAAACGACATATTAGTGACAGTCCATACAAATCGTTGACGACGTTTTCAAACGATTGTAATCGTACACGACCACCTGAGCGACATTTTCGCTGAGATTGTCCTTGAATTATATTTGACCATTTGGGCGACAATTGGCACCACTTTGTCGTTGACGTCGAAATAGATGACATTGTTCACAATGCTAACGTAGACGACCTTGCTGGTGACAGCTTCGCCTAGATGGTCACTGACAACACTGATTTTTTTTATTATTTTTTCAAAGAAATTTAAACTAAAAATTTCTCATCGAGTTAATATTTTTATTTACTTAAATGTGAAACAAACGGCGCAAAAAAACGGTTTTTCATTTTTTTTGCATATGTAAAAATATTTTTTTTTATAATTTAAATTATATTTATTATTTGCTGTTAATTTGAATTTTTATTTAAACAATTTAACTCATTTAAATAAACAACATTTCAAAAATTGCTTTATTAATTTAAAAATAAAGCGCTTGTATTAAGTAATGTTAATACTAAAAGTTAATATCAAAGTTTTATATTTAAGCGATAAAATGATGAACTAAATGAGAATTTCTAAAAATAAGACATCTAAAGACAATCGCGCTCATCTTGTCGTCAACGGAGTCGTAAGACGACAGTAATAATATTTTGTCGCTCACCATTTCGTCAACATAGTGGGTTATACAACAAATATATTATAATGTCGCTGAACTTGTCACCAACAGAATGTTATACACGATCAGCTAATATTTTGTTCATGCAGCTAATCGTTAAAGATGATTTCCTTTACATAGTCTTTCAAGACAATTTCAGCGACAAATGTCGTTAGCGAAAAGTTCTAAAATGTCTTAAAGAAATCGTTGAAGACCATTTCATAGATGATGATTGGCCAACTGGGAGACCATGATTTTCAACTTCATTGAAAATTCTGCTGTCGCAAATACAGGTACAATTTCCTGTTATTTTAGTAGAATTTTGCACTATTTGTATGGGCTTTTTTTTATGTGTATGACTTTTCTATACATCTTACATATCGCAGCGTCCTCCTTCGGTGTTCCAATAGCACTTAACCCCACCGAAGTAAAATAACATAACAGGGCTATGAACTAAAAAGCTTCAACAAAGTTCGCAACTTTTCATCAGATGGCGTGCAACAACTGTTCTAAGATTCAGCATCTCGCGCAATTACAGTGTTGCCATATTTGCAGCTCTTTTATCTTTCACCACCTTTCATTTCTTCTCTATCCCCTTTCCAAAGAAAGCAATACGTTAATTAATAAGAAGAATTTCCTGCGTGTTGCCTCTATTAAGAAAAAAAGTTTGCCGGTAGAATATAAAAAAAATAAAATGTAGTTATTTGTAAAGCACCGTAAGTTGTTTTACACGTGGAAAATTTCCACTCAAACTTAAAATGACTCAAAAAGTTACTTTAAATTCAAAAAATGGATATTTTTACTATATTAGAAAGATACAATAACAAAAAACACAAAATGTCACTTTTTCACAAGAAAAATAATAGTCTTGTACATTAAATTTGCGTGAAAACAAAGTCTACACACTTTTCACGTGAAAGTCATTGTCGTGAAAAATTATTTTTTTTTATGGAGTATAACAGTTTTTTCACGTGAAACTCAAACAACTTACGGTGCTTAACTGTTAAAAAATAACTAGCAAATCCATTTAAAATAATTAACTACATATATAGTAAAAATAACTGACAAATTTTTATTATTAAAATTTTTAACAACTAATAAAATTGTTAAAAACTACTCATTCTTACTGTTGAGTTTTTATACATATTACAAAAATATATTTTGATAAAAAAAAAAATACATTTTTTTCGATTAAAAAAAAAAGTGGAATTTCTTCATCCCATAAAATTTGAAATTAAATTTCCAAACGGTTCTCCAGTTATAAGGTTTTTATGCATTTTAGATACTATTTTATAATTTGATGCCTAAATGATTAAATGTTTCATAAAGTTAAAGTAGATTTACAAAAGAAATCTTTCATACAAAATTCGTTCCATAAACCTAAACTCCTATAACTTTATAAAACATTTATGAATTTACACATTAATTTAAAAACTAAAAATATATCAATAATAACAAATGCAAACAAAACAAGAATTTTCAAACAACGAAATATTTTTTTTATTTTTTTAACAAATGTAATTGTTTACTAATATTTTGGCACATAGTTGTTTATTATAAAATTAAAAATAATTGCTTCAAACAACTGTTATGAAATATAGTACTTTTCAATTGTTTTGTATTTTGCCATAAAAACAACTGTAAACAAAAATCAGTTGATTAATACTGATTAATACAGAAACACCTGTCATATAATAACTGTAAAACGTTTTTGAGTGTATTAAGGCTACGAAAAATAATTTTGTAGAAAAACTTATAGTTTATTTTTCGTACCGAACACAATGTATATATAAATTTTATTGCGAACAAGCGGACCTTTCACATGATAAGGTTCTAATCCATTTACTGATAAAATGTTATCATATTCAATTGTACTTTGTGCAAAAAAAAAAAATAATTGCAGTTATGGTACAAAATCGTTAAATTAATAATGAAATGCAAAGGTACACCCAAAAAGGTTTAACAGTTAAAGTTGTTTCTCTATGACAAAATAGAAAACAATTTTTTTGAGTTATTTAAGAAAACAACTAAAAAGTACTTTAATTTCGTAACAGTTGTTTAAAGTAGTTATTTTTAATATCATAAAGAACTACCAAAATAGTATTTTTACAGTAAACATTTGTTGTTGTTAGTTATTTAAAAAATAAAAAAATTCTTATTTCGTTAAAGTTTAAAAATTCTTGTTAAGTTTATATTTGTTATTATTTATATATAACTAGTTTGCAAATAAAAATCAGAAACATAAAAACTGGAAGAACCGTTTGGAATTTTGAATTCAAATTTTAAATACACTCAAAAAAATAAGTTAGTAGAAAAGTTAGTAAAACGTCTTGTATATCAAGTGTACTAGTTTTCAGCATTTTTTTTTTGCTGAAATTCCGTTTTTAAAAGTTTTAGTTATATTTTTTTTAGCACTTAACTAATTTTAAACTAATGTTTGGCTAATTTATTTTGCTGCAAAAATTGTTCTGATAACCGAATTTATAACGTGGACGACAACCAGATAGACAAGATGTAGATGTCGCAGCTTGTTTGGATGTAGCACAGACAACGGAAATGATAATTAAAAAAAAAAAACAACTACACAATTTCTATATTTAAATTTTCAGCAAATAAATTAACTAAAGTAAAATTTAGCTACAAATTTGTTGGGTTCTTTTTCAGTCTACTAGTATTCAGCAAAAAGTTTAGTGATTTTAGCAAGGATTTTTTTCATTTGCAATCGAATAAGTGTTAGCGAAAGTTTTGCTGGGATTACAATTTTTTTATTAAAAATCAGCTCGCTGATTTTCAGCAAACACCTTTTGCTGAAATTACCAACTTTTTTGCAAGTACGCTACTGACTAAAAATTTGGTGACACAGCAACACTTTTTGCTGACTTTACCGACTTTTTTTTAAGTGTAGGCTTAAGTAATTACACATATTTTGCAATCGAAAGAATAAAAATTGTTTGTTTTTTTATTCAAATATGCTTTTATAATACCAGAAGAATTACGTGTAAAAACAATAGTTTTTACCTATTTTGTCAGTTGTTTTAAAATTTTTGTAGTAAAAATTTTTCAGTTAATTTTACGACATTTTTAGTTATTTTTAATGAATTTGTTAGTTATTCTGGCATGTGATGAAAACCGATCGGTTTCAAATCGATCGTTTCTGAAATTTCAATCCTGAATATTTCTTATTATTTTTAATTTAAAAGCGATAAGAAGTCGTAAATCGATATACCTGATACAACTACAGCGGTTACAAACAATTTCTACCCTCTTTGCCTTTTATATTCATCATTTAATTTTTGATTTTTAACCAAATCGATCGAAATCAAAAACGATCGTTTTCCATCACATGCCAGATTTTTCAACAGTTAAAAATAAAAACATTTTTAGTTATTTTAAAGGTAAATAATACCTTTGCCGCCTTTTTAACTGCATATACATTAGTTTTAACTGTCATTTTAATTTAAATACAAAAATTTAAATAATTTTAAACAAAAAATAAAAAGTGGGAAATTACATAAAATAAGGGTATAAGTTACCTAGTTTTAGTATGTATTAAGCGGAAAATACACTAAGGAACATTCGTGAAAAAATGGCAATTTTTTACGAATGTTGATTTGGGTATGTTAATGTTCATGTTGACATTCGTGCAATTCGTGTTTACAAAATTTTTTGATATTTTTTTGTTCCCTACTCAATGTTCCTTAATGCATTCGCCGCTTTATAGCTCTACCCAAGTTTTGGGTATTAACTATATAATATGCTTGGTATAAAATAAGAAAACAAAAACTAACAATTACTATACAAAAAAAAACTTGGTAAATATAATTTTTATTCTGTTTTTGGAATTATTAGCACTAATTTATTAAACTTAAGCCATATTTTATTTATTAATTTACGTTAAATTATTTAGCTCTTTCCTTCCTTATTAAAACAATTTGATTAATTTATTTAATTATTTATTTTATAATTATTATTGGTATTAATAGTTGGATGCAAATTAAAGCATAATAATCTTCATTTTTGCTTTAAAATATTAAGTTTGGAAAACTATTTAATCACAACATAAAAACTAACTCCTCAATTCCTTAATGCTTTGTAAAGTTATAGCAGGTTTACAAAACGTCATTTTCATACAAAATTTGTTTAATAAACCTCCTATAATTTTACAAAGCGTTTATGAATTTAGGGGTAATTTTTTAATTTGTTACCATTAAAAACAATACCTTGGTGTGGGCAGTAGACCGTACCTCAAAAAAAAAGTTCGCCGTACACCCTCCAATATGAAGTATTTTTGGAAGGTGATTTAAAAAAAAACTTTTTTTTTGCCGAACGTAGGGGTGCCTTTTTTAATTTTTCGTTATAGCTTTGGCATTTACAGTCGGATTTTAAAGTGTGATGTATCGATCTTTTTGCCTCGAGGAGACCAGTGTTTTGCTATAAAGGAAAAATCCAATAAAAAAATATTAAAAAGGCGACCCCTACGTTCGGCAAGCAATATATAAAAAAATTTCTACTGGGTTTATCGAAAAACTTCCTTAGCAAAAGTTTAATGATTTTTTGCGAGTTTTAATTTTCTGACATTAGGGTTATAGCAACTGAGATCTGGTGGGTAGCTACTAGAAGGGGATACTTGAGGTCAAAATGCCCTTAGAGCAAAACACTGGTCTCCTCGAGGAAAAAACATCGATGTATCACACTTTAAGATCCGACTGTAAATGCCAAAGATATAACGAAAACTGTAAAATGGCGACCCCTACGTTCGGCAAAAAAAAATTTTTTTTTGAAACCTTGCAAAAATACTTCATATGGGAGGGTGTACGGCGAACTTTTTTTTTGCCTGTAAGGTGGTACGCAGGTAGTACAAATTCCAGAAATTGACCAAAAACTGCTTATCTAACTGCTAAGTTAAGGAAAATAAAAAAAGCAAATATACGAAACCATCGACTTTCCCGTTCGTTTATTATCTCGGGAAATACTCAATCAAATTGGGTGGAAACCATAGCTGCTTAAAGAGATGGATTTTCAACCTTTTTGTTCTAACTGCTACGAATTAAAAAAATGTTAAGATAAAAATTAAATCATTGCCAGAGGGTAGAATGGAATGCCAGCTGTTGAATTTTGGATTTTTTGGACAATAAAAATATCGTTTAAAATCTTTAGAAATAATAACAAAATTTTACGTTTTTTTTTTTATTTTACATATTTTATTTCAAATTTATATATATAAATCTTATAATTAAAAACAGTTTTGTATTAAATCATAAAAATTTTCAAATAAAAATCTGTTTGCAATTTTGTGCGTTTCTTCTCCTGAATATTTATTAATAAATTTTACTCTATAAATCAAAACACTTTTTATTTTTTTGAAATTAAACAAACTATAAGATATAAACCAAGTTACAAAAAAAGTATACAAAAAGGACCTTTGCCATTATAAAACAGAAAAAATAATAAAACAAAAAATAAAACTTTAATGAAAAAACACCATACAATTTTATATAAAAAAGAAAACACTTTCAATAACATATATAGTAAAACACTTATCTAAGCATTGAACAATTTCCTAGATTTACTTTAAATGTCATTTTAAAAATGTATCAATAATTTTTTCAATGTTAAAAAAGTGTCTAACAAAATTATGTTTAGAAAAGTTTTAAAATGATATAAAAACTATATGATTTCTTTTTGTAAATTTGTGACTTATAATTAAAAATATTTAGAATTTTTTTTTTAATTTTAAAATAATTCAATGGGAATGTCTTTTTTTTTAATGCTTATATTTTATATATATATATATATTTTTTAAGAACAATAACATTTTTTTTTTATATATTTCATATATATATAATAAATATCTCCGTATACATAATGACAAAGTATATGCTAACAAGCTGCTAGCTTCCCTCTATGGGAATTTGTGTTAAAAAATTAAGCAGCTAGTTAGCTAGCATACACTTTGTGATTTTGAATAGGGGGTATTTTTTTAATAAGCTTATCGTATACATAAAAGTTTTGATATTTTTTAAAATTTTTTAAATTTATGTTTATTTTTTTATTTTTTTAAATATAAATGCAACATTGTGTTTTAATAAAAATAAATAGAAAAATATGGCAAAATCTTTTATATTTTTTAAAAATAGTTAAACACATTTTGAAATTTAGCCATAGATTTTCATAAATAAAATCTATGCAAATTTATGTGTAGATTGGATTTCTTTAAAAGAATGGAAAAAGTATGTTAAAGTTTATTTTTTTGTATTTTTAAAAAATTATTAAAATGTTGCTAAGTTGTTTTTTTATAATAAAAATATTTAATTTACTTGCTATTTTCTTATATTTTGTTGTTTTTAAAATAATATTCTCCATACATTTTATGTATTTTTTTTTTACGGTGGGGCAAGTTTAATGCAATTTATTTTTAATATAAAATAGATTTTGTATAAAAAAATATATATTAATTTTGAAAAGAAATATTCGTTTTCAATATAAATTTTCTTAAAGAAAAAATGTCATAAACTAGGGATTTTATATTTAGTTTTTAAAAAAATTTTGTTCGTGTATTTTTTATATATTAAATTACAGTGTACAATAAAAATATTTAGTTTTATAAAAAATTATTTTGTATTTTTTTAAGGACTTAAAGGCGATGAGAAGAATTTTTTAAGTGTTCACTTCAAATAAAAAAAAAAACAATTATCAGAATTTTAAAAACAATTTGTAATAAAAATCTTTCGCACAATTCATGCAAATACTTAGTTAAGAAAAGAAGATATTGTGATAGTTTTATAAGAAATTCTTAAAATGTTCCAAGATTGTAGGAAGCATCTTCACCAAAGTGTTTGCATAATTTACTTATGCGAAAAGTATTCGTTGTTTTATTTACGCAAAGGTGCAAGAAAATTCTTGCCAAAGCTTTTTAGGCAAGAATCTTCTTCTGTACTTTTGAGTGCATATTTTTAACAATGATAAAAAGAATACCTACGCTTTATAATTCAAAATCTACCCAGAGAAAAAAATTATAGTTAAATATATTATTGTATCACAATTGAATAAAAATCTTAATTTTAATAAGCATTTTAAAATAAATATGGTATATACTAGGGTATTCAATTAATCGACAATTTAATATAATCGATTAATCGTACAAATAATTATTTGGGTTTTTTATTAACCGGTTAATCGGAAAAATTTTTAAAATTAATCGATTAATCGAACAAAATTTTATATAACATAATTTGTCTGTTTGTTTACAAGCTAGTTGTTACTATTTTTAATAGTTTTTTCTCATAAATTCGTTTTTGACGTGAAATGTGCAAATTTATTAATTCAGTGGTTTCTATTTATTATTTTTGATAGCATTTTCTATCATATCACTTAAAAAATTTACTATTTTTTTTACTATAAATGTAAACAAACATACCTTATATAATTTTTTTCGTATTTTTAATCATATTATTAAAAAAAAATTAAGAACAATTTCAATAACTCTAAAAATTCATGAGTATTAAAAAATTATTAATTGAGACCATTTAAAATTTTTTTTCCAAATTGGAATGAACCAAACTTTGCGCTCTATAATACATTCAATGAGCAGTGCTGCCAGGTTAATTGGACACAAAATGGTCAAATATTTTTTAAATAATCGTCAAAATCGTCATTGCGTTTTGAAATATCGTCAAAATATTGTTAGAAATCGTCTTAAACTTTAATAATCACATATTTTTATTATTATAACCCTAAAATCATAACAGAAAATTTAAAAATCACCCTGTTTTCTAAGAAAAATTCTACATAAATAACGCAACACTTCACCGAAGTGTTTTTGAAAATAATCTTCTAATACTCGTATCTCCAAATTTCAAAAAAATTTTTTTGTGCGAAAGAATAACTTTACTTTTAAAAACATTTGTCGTATCGAAAAAATTCTAGATTTTAAAGTACTTGTATAGAGATATTTCACAGGTACCTACTAAAAAATTTGCAAAAAAAAAAAAAGAATCCGATATGAGATATACATCAAAAACACGTTGCATTCATTAGAGGTTTAGGAAAAACACTTTTAAATAAAAAGAGATCAGATTCAGTGTTAGTTTTCCTACAAAAAACTCTCAGATTCTAAAATGACTACCTTAAATCAAAATTTTATTATAAATATTTATGAGTTACTTGATTAAATTTTCAGATTTATTGACTTAGATAATGGAAAAATAACGTATTTTAGAACAATTACTGCAATATTTCCTATTGAAAAAAACGTCATTTAGAAGAGGAAAATCGTCAAATCGCCATCTGGCTATTTTCGATAGTAAAAATCGTCAAAACCGGCAACATTGTCAATGAGTTAAATAAGAATAGACCATTTCGTTTTTTTTACCTCTTTCGTATGCATTAAACACATAAAAACGAATTGTAATAGAGAAAATCTGTTGTGAATCTATTTACGTTCCTCCCTCGCCTTATATGATTTTATAAAAAATTGCGCATGGAATTTTGAAAACAAAACCGTTAATTAACTTAATTTTGTCAACATTTCTTATATTCGCTTCTAAAAAGCTGATATATAATAAAAATTATTTTTTATTAAGCATTATCTTGTTCTTAAAGGATATTGACTAAAATCAATGAGTTAATTTCTACTAATGTTATTTCGCTCAACCCTCTCTCCATTTATTTGGCCACGTTTTTTTATAAGAAAAGAAGAGAGAGATTATCTTATGCAGTGTTGCCAACTCTTGAAGGCAGGATAGCATCTTAAATCTTAAAAAGCACTGTAAATACCCGATGTTTTTAAACGGGTATTTGAAAAAATCACCGGGTACGGGAAGGATAAAAGCACCAAAAAATACCCGAAAAGCACTGAAATGGCAACAGTGATCTTATGCATTTTTCTCTTTGTCAGAGTCTGGTGCAAAAATGCTAATTATCTAGAGAACGGTGAGTAGCATAGTTTCACTGTAAAGTATATAAATTTGTAAATTACTTTGTTTTCCTTTTTTAACTGTATTTTAAAAAAGATCTGAATAAGAAGATAAAAAATTAATTTATTTGTATCTTTAATCGCCCATTATTAATTCAATATTTCTTGCTAACAAGGTTTATTACATTGAGCGTTAATAAAATATGATAAAATAACTTATGAAGCATATTATTTTGTTCGTGCTTTTGCGAAATAAGCTGGCAATTCCATATATAAACGAATTTTTCAAATTTCGATTAATCGCATTAAATTATACGCTTTATTTGTTATTCGTAATTTGACATTTTTACTTATTCAAACAATTATTTGAGCGAAATTTTTCGATTAATCGGATAACGATTAATTGATTGAATACCCTAGTATATACACTGCAGATATAATAATCTGAATTGGAATTTAGAAAATTTTGATATAAATATAATTGTTTTAACAGTAGTACTTTTAATGAAAAAAAATTATTTATTCTTGTTCGAGGCCATTTATTTCCTTATTATGAAATAACATAATAAGTACTTTTTTCCAAAAACTGTCATTTTTCTTCATCAGGATATTCTCCTAAGAAATACTTCATAGAGTTTTTGCTTTCAAAATATTCTACACCTTCAGGAATGAAAATATGATAATTTCGGGGATTTTCCAGTTCCCCATCACAGTTTTCTTTTGAAAGTGGTGGCATTTCTGCAATTATAAAACATCAAAATTTCATATTAAAACACATTTTGCTAACAAACTAGATGAGAGCAAACAATGTGTAAATATGTTTTCGAAGTTTTTGCAAGCATAACCAACGATAGAAATATTTTGAAAGTTTTTGTTGATATTTTGTATTGTATCACCATCGTTAATAAGCAAATATAACTTTTTTCTTTACGTCTTACTTCTTTGTTAATACATGAAGGGAAAGAAACTCCCTACAATGAGTGGAGTGGGTTCAACGTGAGTCGCGTGACCTGAATTAATTTTTTTAATACGATACTCTAAAGCATGTCTCAGCATGCCGTTAGACTGTGGAGTCTAACCAATGCAAACATTTTCTGACGTATTGGAGACTCATCACGCTTTAACAGCCATTGTGAAGGCAATGTTGGTATATGTGTTGCTGTTGTTCCTGCGCGTCTGATTTGTAAATCACGTGGACGTAACTTTCTTGAAAGACCTTAAGATTGTTTTTTTTATATTGCGTATTAAAACTAGTGCTGGTGGGTATCGATTATCGAATATTTGTCTTTTTTTTGGGTACTCGATATTGAAAACTACTACTCGATATTTTCAGAGTTGCATTTTGGACGGACAAAATACATTAAAATGTGACTCCGCTAAAATATTTATCACAAAACTTCAACTCTGCTAAGAGAAAAAATTTTAAGTAAAATATTTAAAGTATATGTTAAAAGACTATGAAAAACGCAATGAATAGTTGGTAAAAAAGTTTAAAAATATGTTTATAAATTTAAATATTGAATTAACGTAAACGTTTTCAAAGAATATTACTAAAAAATTTCAAATTTAAAAACCGTTAAAAGTATCGAGTAGTATCGAGTATCCAAATTAAAAATATCGAGTAGTATCGAGTACTGAAAAGTAACCGAATTTACCAGCACTAATTAAAACGCATTGTGGAATACCCTGGCAATAACAGGGCCATATAACTGTACTTAAAACTCGAAAAAAACCATGCATTATCATTTGATTATGACCCAACAAAATACTGAACATTTTTGGCTTTTAATTAGTTATTCCATTAAAAAACTTTTCCTAACAAAAATAATTTTATTGTAATATATGTTTTCTATTTAGCAAAAATAGGAAAATTTTCTATTTGATTAAGATTTTCCGATTAATTTGTTCACAAAAAATTTTTGTTGTCTAATTGAAATCCAGTTAGGTGTCAAATTTTTCTAATGTAAACGATATGGATTTCGAATTGGATTTTAAATTATTATATTCAATATTAAAAAATTTGACGATGAAAATTCAATATTAAAAACTTACGGTGGGTCTCATACTGCAGGTTTAACTTTAACTTAACTATAAACAAAAGAAAATGTCAAAAAAATGTACACAAAACAACAGCAAATTTTTGGGTTAACTAATAACTAAAGTTTAAACCTGCAGTATGAGACCCACCGTTAACAGTTGAATTTGAACTGGACAACAAAAAATTTTTTTGTAACAAAAAAAGAAATAAAATATAAATATGCGAAATGTGTTTTAAGTCCCAATTTCTTATTAGTTTTCTATCGAAATCTATCGAACTCTTGTTAACTGGACTTCGAGCGTAATTTGCTATAATTTGTATTTTTCTTAGAATTTTTATATTTTTGAAAATAACTTTTGCTTAGATTGATAAAATCATTTGAAATTACCAAAATTTATCCAATACTATTTTTGGATACTACATAAAAAGTTTTTTTAAAAGGAAAAACCTTACAAAAATATCGAAATTCCAGTTTAAAATTTTAATTAGCATAAGAAAAAACTTTAAATCTTGGTAAAACTATATACATACGCTCAAAACTGTAACTTAACAGAATTCTAATTTTTGGTTTAAAATAAATTTTGTTGAAACTAACATTTTGCGTTAAAAATTTTTATACCTACCAAAATATTAACATACGTTTGGTAATTGAACAGAAATTATTTGTAGGTTTACTAATTTTTAACAAAAAATTTTGTTAATTTCAACAAATTTCACTTTGGCCAAACATTAGAAATAGTTTTTTAAATTATTGATGTATTATTTTGTACACTCAATAGAATATAAATTGGAACTCGAGATGAAAAAATTTGAAAATGTTCCATAGAATGTGTTTATAAATGGTTGCTTTAAAAAAACTCTCAGTTACTAGGGAACTCGCTTGATAAATTATGTATTTTTAATTCATTGAGGAAAAGAATGAATTATTTTAGTTTTTATCAGTTAGTTTACAGAAATATAATTTATTCTTTCATTGATTTTAAAACCAATTTCCTTGAAATCAATTTTTTTTTAATTTTATGGTAAACGTTTTAATTTAATTTTGTTCAGTTAAGAATCATGACGATTTTAATCATTATGATTTTTAACTTAATTTAATATTTGCAAAAATCCTTTTAATAGCTAACTAATTTTATGGTACACTGTAAAAAAAAATAAAACTTAAAATCTAAAAAGAGTATTTTTGTTTTAAATTTCGTTTAAGTATTTTGTTTCTTTTTTTGTTAATATTTAAAACTAAAACAGTTTAGTTAAAAAACTTAAATTTTAAAATAATTTATAACTAAATTAAAAAAAAATAAAAATATAATATTCAATCACAGTTGTTTTGGGCGGAATTATTAAGATGTTTTTAAGTTAAAAAAAAATTATATATGTATAGTGAAATAGTTAATGAAATATTTTTAAATACTTATGAAAAATTAAAAAACAGATTTTAATAGCACACAAAAAAAAACTTATGTATAACACAAGTTTTCCTTTTTTAAATAAAAAACAAATTTAAATTAAAATATTATTTTAATTATTTTAAATTATTTGAAATAATCCGTATTTTATACTTGAGTATTATTGCTGTTAATTTTATTTATTTTTATAAAAAGGTATGAGTGAAAAGATCGTCTCATTTTGTGTTTAATTTTTTTCGTATTTCTTCCTAAAAGTGACTAGATTTTGTTAGTTATTGTATTGTTTATTTAGTTATTCGGCTGTTATTTGAGGTTAGCGTTATTGTCTTGTAAATTAGTTTACTTTCTAGCTTTTTAGTTAAATTATTATTTTACAATTTGATTTGATTTTGTTAATTATATCTGTCACATATTGGTTTATTTTACACGGATGTTTTTTGTGAGAACATAAGTTTAAAATTTTAGTCCAGTTTTTGGTTTCTTAAGAAAAGTCAGTTAATAAAATTGGAGAATAATTTAGGAATTAATTTATTTTTAATAAATAAATGGTTGTTGTTAATGGTGAAATATATAAGTTGTTATGGTTTGAGTAAAAATAATTACAGGATTTTGTCGGTATATTTTTTAAAATCAAATAGTACTAAGGATGTTATGGAATGTTTCAAAAATTAAATTCTTTCACTAGTTGTGTTCTTTTATTCAGATTTAATAATTTAATAATAAATTTCTTTGAAATAATTTATTGCTGATTTTACAGCTTTTAAGGACATTAAAAATTCTTAGCAGTCACTTTATGTCAATTCTACATAATTTAACCAAAATATTTTATCATGTTTTCAAATTTTTTGTTTAAAAAAACAATACATATTTATTTTGAAATATGTATGTTGTAATCAATTTCAAAATTATTTTTTCAGTAAAATTAACAAATATTTTAGCAAATAAGAAGCTTGTTCGTTTACTTACTACAAGTTACTACTTTTACTACAGTTGGAAAAATTCAATACAAAAAGTAAACAAAACTTTTCAATTGTAGTAAAAATAGTAAGAAATTCGGGTAAACGAACACACAGAAAATCTGCAAATTTTCTTGTAAACTTAAAACTCTATATCCCAATAACACAATGCCCTATTAAAATACAACCAATTTTGTATGGAAACCAACAACAAATGTGTCAGTTAAAGTCCCAGTTAGTACCTAACGGGACATTGTGGTAATGGGGCTAAGAATTTCTTTAGTTCTGTCAATGCTGAAATTGGCATTTTAAGAGATTTGCAAAGGACACATCATGGTAAAAATCTTGCACTTCTGGCTCTTGTATACACTCAGCTTTATTTTCACAATTTACAGTTAGCTACTAACTTGTACTTAAGTGACATATCTGTTCCTGTTCCTCATATACAATATGAAAATTAACTGTTTGTTAAATATTAACTTGACATTCAGTAATTGGGCCTTAAAATAATTAATGTACTTAAAAGAAAAGCTAAATTGATTCCCGCAGGCACGAAAAAACAACACTGTTTCCTTTTTAAATTGTATCTGGGATAGAAATAGTACACACAAAAAAATATTAGCTTAAATCATCTAATTAAAGATTTTTTTAAAATAAAATTTGTTTTGAAATAAATATTTAATTGAATCAGTTAAATCTTTGAATTCTTTA
Organism: Leucophora obtusa; assembly: GCA_949987735.1. Classification (NCBI taxonomy): domain Eukaryota; kingdom Metazoa; phylum Arthropoda; class Insecta; order Diptera; family Anthomyiidae; genus Leucophora; species Leucophora obtusa. Next base: position 193,695,933 of record OX465298.1, read on the forward strand.
ATTGATTCAATTAATCGTACACAATTTTTAGTAATTAATAGTATCATTGCGTAATTGAATCAATTGAAGAATTCGAATATTTAACTGATTCAATTAAATATTTATTTAAAAACAAATTTTATTTTAAACAAATCTTTGATTAGATGATTTAAGCTAATATTTTTTTATGTGTAGGTCTTATTCTAGTACAATTACGAAATGATAATATCAATTATTATTTTAATTGATTTTGCACCTATTACGCAAATAATAATATTAATTACTAAAAATTCAAACATTCTACGGATTCAATTAAATATTTGATTAAAAACAAGTTTTATTTTAAACAAATCTTCAATTAGATAATTTAGATTAATGATTTTTTGTGTGTAGATGTGATCAATCGAAATTCAATTAGTGTTCCTAATTTTACTTTTATTTGCAATCCAAGATCGAAAACTATCATTCCTTACCGAATAAATTTCCTAAATGATTTACTTTGTTAAACAAACCAATAATTTCGATCACGACTGCAGAAATAAGGAATCATTATTATTTTAAGTGACAATTCACGATTATCGCTATAATCTTATAAAATTTTCGGGATTACTCTTACCAAATTTAAATTTATAATCTTATTAAAATATGCATACTATTTTGGTACTTTGTAGTTTTATTAATTGAAAGCAACACTACTTTTTATGTCACATTTTTCACTGTAGATTATCTGTTGAAATTGTCTTGAGTAAATATTTTTAAAGGAAAAAAACAGCTGTTTTTATAAGATTCAAACATAATCTTCCATAATATCAAACTAGCCAGTGTAAGTGGTCAAGACTATAAAAAATATTACAATCACATTTTGGTAGATTTTAAACGCAATGTAATAGTGCATTTAGAGAGGGAAGGTATAATCTATTTGATTAAAGTTAATCCAACTTTTTAATCTTCATGGTTTACACATGTAGTTTTTGACAGTTCACAGATAAACTTGACAGTTAAAAATGTGATTCTGTCAGTTTGAAATAGCAAGGTGGCGCCGATAGCGATCCGGCACATGATGAACTTGGAAAATGTAGGCGTTAGCAGCATACTTGTCGATAGCGCCAAAATTTTTAGCGGCATCGTCTTAACGTTAATTTGTATCTGATTTTGTGTGTTGTTAAAAAAAAAAACATCGGTACATACAATTAGCAGAGGAATACAGAGTCGTTTAGAAATAGTAACCACATTAAAAGTTGGATTAACTGTTAACCAAAAAGATTAAAATAGGGTTTAAATAACTTATTTAGTGGTTGATAAGCAGTTAATCGGATTTTTATGAGAATAACTTTTGTGTTTAAACGGGGTAAATAAGTTTATCCAAAAATGAAAAAAGACCGAATAAAAGATATGATCTGTGAAACTTTTCATTGGCATTGGATATTTTGAGGTTTCGGAAAATTATTAGTGGGTTTAAAGATTATAGTTGATAATTATAAAAATAATTTAGCGGTTTTTATGTTAAAAAGCAGTAATCACGGCAGATTTTGCGTTTTTTATTTTTATTTTGGTTTTTTTTTTTGTAGTTGGCAACGTTGATAGACAGACAAAAACAGTGTTGCATGGATTATGCCATAGTCTTGTTTAAAGAAGATTATGGCTTCAATGTATGAATCCTTTAAAATCTTTTTGAATTTTCCATAACATCAAAATCTTTAATAAAACAATTTTCGTCAAATAATTAATAACTTTTAGAAAGGTGGGTATATCGTAAAAAATATGTAGGTCATTCTTTTATTGTAATTTTAACTGAATTTCTAATTCAAACTTTTACTTACTGACTTCTCCCTAAAAAGATAAGAAATTTAGTATTTTTTTTTTATATAAAAACTTTAGTTAGTAAAACATCTTCATAATATTCCGCACAAAAGTGATAAAATTTTAAATATTTAATTTTTTTTAATTTAAATAAATTGTTTTCAAAATTATTTAGGTAATGCACATAACAAGAAAATTTGAACTGGGTTTGGAGACAAAAAATTATTTTTAGTTAGGGACTCTTTGTCCCAAATTTGTAAATAAAATTCGCCCACTGTGCTCAGTCCCTTAAATATTTTTCAAAACAAAAAGAAAAACTTACTTGTTGTTTAAATATTCTTTGAAGAAAATTCTTTTTGTATTATTTTGATTAATTTTTCTTTCCCGGTTTAACGACCAATTTCTTTATATTTACTATTAACGAAAACGAATACCTTTCAATATTTTTTTTTCATATTTAAACGACGAAAATTGCTATTTGCCACCGGTTTTGGTTGAAATTTCATTCATATTGTTGTTTTTGTTTTCATGTATGAGAATTATAGCTCTTATGATGTTTTAATATTGCTGGATCCATAACATAATTATTAGCTTCCGCCAATTGCATAGGTAATGGTGGTAATTTATCATTAGGATGCCTATGACTTATAGAAGTTTTACGTGACTTTCCCATGGTAGAGGATAGTAGCTTTTCGGTCGTCGACGACGATGTTGATGTGGTCGACGAGGATGATGTTGTTACATTGCCCGTAGTTGATGTTGAGCTATTTGATGATGATCCATTGCTGTTTGGGGTCAATGATTTATTAGTAGTACTAGTGCTTTCTGTAGGACTATTTGCTGCTGTGGTGTTGGTTGGTGTACCACTTATGGGTGTTGTTGTTGTTAGTCCTTGTTTAGGATTTTTGGGATTAACGAGAACTTTTGTTTGTTTAAGTAGTGAACGATCATTACAGAGAGCTGATATTAGAGGTAAATCTAAGTGTTTACTTTTTTCTCTTAGCAGTGCAATATCGAATTCATTAGGAGTTGGTGTATTACAAGTGGAACCATTAGATGTTGTTGCAATTATTTTACCAGATTGATTTTGTTTAGCTGCTGCTACTGAAGCCTGCAGTTGTGCTAATATATTGCTTTGTCCAGCCCGACCCAATAACATATCGGGTTTAGGTCTCTCGCCCGCCCATTGTGCCCCACTAGAAGTTTTTGTCATATGAATGGCACCATTTCGAGGAACACTAAGTGTTATAGGTTTACGTGGTGGTAACTGACTGCGTATAGATGTTGTTGTTAGAAAAGCTTCATTAGCAAAACTAATGGATCCGCTGCAACTCATGTTAGGTAAGGGTTTTGAAGGAACTGTAAGATGTAAAAAAGATTTTTGTAGGATTAGTCACAAGAAAGAAAAGGCTAGGGTCCAATTTTAGAGTGAATACTTAATATTTTTTCGAATCAAAGTTTATTATTTAAACGATTTAAGTGAACTTTTAAGCAATTGTAATGTCAAAAGACCTTAAAATCTCAGAAAAATTTAATTTAGATGTTCAAATTGGTGTTCACTATAATACCGACCTTTAATACAGATTTTTTTCAAATCTTAAATATTATGTTAAATAAAACTCAGTTTTGGCTTTTTGTAGGATTAGTCACAAGAAAGAAAAGGCTAGGGTCCAATTTTAGAGTGAATACTTAATATTTTTTCGAATCAAAGTTTATTATTTAAACGATTTAAGTGAACTTTTAAGCAATTGTAATGTCAAAAGACCTTAAAATCTCAGAAAAATTTAATTTAGATGTTCAAATTGGTGTTCACTATAATACCGACGTTTAATACAGATTTTTTTCAAATCTTAAATATTATGTTAAATAAAACTCAGTTTTGGCTTTATTAAGCTTAAGTTCTGGCAAAATTCTTGTGAATAAGCTTTGTTGGTCTTTAATGAGACCATAAGTATCGCCCTTAGAAGCTGATGTCTACACTCAACCAAAAAAGTCTGTAAAAGCTACTGAAAATTTGGCTGTTATTACTGGAAATTTAACTGTTTTGAGCCCAGCGGTATTTTTTTTTTGCTAATTTTTGGCAACACATGTCTGCTGATCTGTAGTACAACAAAATTTAGTAGCCGCTACTAAATTTTAGTAAAATTGTTGAAAACTGCAATTCAAAATCGATTTGCTAAAATCAGATAAAAAAAATTTACTAAATATCAATAATTTTAGTACATTGAAATTAGTATATATAATTAGTAGACGCTACTAAATTTCAGTAAATCGTTGTAAACTGCAATTTAAAATCAATCTGCTTAAATTAACAAAAAAGTGTACTAAAAAATAAAGAAACTAAAAAAAAAAATAAAATCAAATTAATAAATCAATTGTAAAAAATGTATAATTACTTCAACATAGGTACTTGAAATTTGTAGTAAAACTTGCAAACGGTTATTACCTTTTTATGCATTGGAGATACAATAAAATTTGCTGAGTTTTATTTCCAAACTAAGAATATATCAATAATAACAAATATAAACTAAAGAAAAATTCTAAAAAATCAACGAATTTTTGTAAATAAAATTTCCTAAAAGTACCCACTTGTTGTTAAATTAGTATATTTTTTGTTAAGTTTAGCACTTGGTTTTGAAAAATTATTAAAATGTTTTGCTGAAACCAGCAACGAAAATTAGTAAAAAAAATCATAATTTTTAATGAGAGAATAGAAAAATTATTACTAAAAAAAAAAAAATTGTACTAAAAATGAGTACAAAAATAGTAATGTGCGATTGATAACTGATTACAATTTTTTTACTAACTTTTTTATCTGAGTGTAGCAAGAAAACTACCCACATATTCAAACGAAACTGGGATAGAAGTCCTTAGACTCATGAGTTTACCAGACTTTTGCAAATTTAGAAGTATACGAGTGAAATTAAAGATTTAAAATCTTAAATACTTCTCTAAATCCATAAGCTCTTTTATTTTGAAGTACGTTTTGAGATGCACAATTTTACTACGATTATCTCGGTTTAGTTTCTATTAGAATTTCACGATTAAATAATGACCTAAATGCAACTAAAAATAAACTCAACTCCTCTTAAATTGAACTCTAACTTGACTCAAACTCAACTCTAACTCGACTATTTTACAAAATTTACAATTAAATTCGACTAAATTTCCATTTAAATTGAACTCAGGTCAAACCTAGCCTTTAAAGGTCGTAATGAATTACGACGATTGAAATGCACTTTAACTAATAAGTTTCAAAAACTTTAATACTTTAGAAACCCAAATTTTTCTTATATTTAGGTATCTTTTAAGACACGACTGTCTCGGTTTAATTTCCACTCGAAATTCATATTTTAGTATTGGCCGGCCCGAATAAAACTAAAACTAAATTCAAACTCACCTCAAACTTAAAACATATTCATTTAGAGCTCTATTTGAAAAGTTTTAAAATACAAATTAATTAATTAATATGCACTGTTGTTTCGACAATGCGACACAATGGACTATTTGCCGGAACTATTCAGATTCATCGGACTGAGAATTGTCAACTCGGCTTTATCCAATTTTCTGAAACACATCTCAAACTTAACTTAAATTACACTTAAATTGAACAAAAACTTAAACTCAATTTGAAGTTAATTTAAACCCACACTTAATTGAGACTCTATTAAATCTTGAACTTAACTGAAGTATAACCTAAGATTTACAAAACCTTCACTTTAAAACAATTTAACCCCTCAATCCATACTTACTTGGTGGTGGTTTTTCAGTCGGTGCCGGCATTGGTGGTTTCTTCAAACGCCTATCTACATATGGTGGTGGTGGAGGCGGCGGCAAACGTTTAACTTTCGGCAACGAGTCGAGCGTATTCAGAATATTATCGTCTGAACGTGATCGTGCGAATAGTGGAGCTGATGATGGATTTGCCGCCGCCGCAGCTGCTGCTGCTGCCGCTAAATGAGCTGGATGTAATGGAGGCGGTGGTGGTGGTTCATACGAAGAACAAATACTGGCCATTGATGGACTATACATAGGTGAATATGCACTTGGTAGTTGAACATAAGAATCGGAAAGATTTTGTGTCGAAGCATAACGTGAGTGAGTCGATAAAGCCAGTGGTAAATAGGGTGTACTACGATAGATAGCATGACCCTTACAAGCTTCCCATGCCTGGGAAGCGGCAGCATGGTGATAAGCTGCCAAGTAAGGGTGATGATGATGATGGGCATGTGGTGGTGGTGGAGTTTGAGCCATCGCTGCCAATATAGAACCCTGTTTGGCATCTAAATATTCCTGTTGGCTTACTGCAGGGTCTTGCAGAGGATAGATAACATAGTCAACATCACTGTAGAGTTGTTGCTGATAGAGTTCTAATTGTTTACGGGCTAAAGGACTGGCATAAAGTCCTGCCAATTGTGTGGGTGGTGGAGGTGGTGGTTGTCTAGGCAGACTTGGTGGTGGTGGCGGTAAATATTGTCTTGGTTTTATAACAGGCAATAACACACAAGTCCTAGTTGTGGGTTGTTTCAATTCCGATGGATAGGGTGGTGGAGGAGGTGGTGGTTGTTGATGTTGATGTAAAGAAGACATACTTTTATGACCACCTTGTAGATTATAAGAAACCATGGGTATACCCATCGAGGAGGGTAAGACACCAGCATGATGTTGCGCCATGGCAGAGTGTGACATTGTGGGAGGATGTGTGGGAGTTGTGGGTGTGGATGCTATTTGATGTGAATGTAGATTTAATGATGCCTGTGATCCCGACACATAATTTGAATTAGAAACCGAATGTTGTGATAAATGGCTGGGTATATGATGACTATATATCGAGCCGGTAGAAGAAGCCGCCGAAGAACAGTTAGTTGGCGCTGCATAACTAGGTTTAGCATTTTCATTAACCATTGAGGTATGGGCTTTTAATATATTAATTTGTGGTCGTGTGGTTATAAAACGAGCGGTTATCTCTTCTGATTTTAAGGAAGTCATTGAACCTCCTACATTTGTGAAAACATTTGAGCTTGGGGGATTTAATGAGGATGTGGAGGAGGTCACAGATATCAGGGAAGTAGGTCTTGGTTTAGAGATGGCTGTATAAGGAGGAGGATCTCTTCTTTTTATGGCTGGCGGTTGTAAAACGGCCGGTGGAGTTGGAAGCTTTGCTATGACCATAGGTTTCGTTGGAGGTTTTGTATCTATTAAAGATGGCACTTGTTTTGGTATGGAAGAGGAGGACGAGGTTGTTTTATTGGTAACATTAGTAGCAATAGAAAAAACATTTTGTGTGGTCACTTGTGCGATATTAGTACTTAATGAAGATCTTATGGGTGGACCACTTAAACCCGTTTTAAGATGACGGGCATTATAGGGTGGTGGTGATCTTGTTCTGATGTTAGTTAGATTCGGCATATTACTATCTACTCTTTTAGGAGGAGCAGGAGGATCTGTCGGCAATAGATCGCTTATTAAATCCTCTACGTGATCATCTGTAGGTGCTGTGTCTTGATGACCTTGTATGTATGATTCTCCCGACATGGATAGGGGTAAAGTAACGTAATCACAATCAGAATCTAAAGTACTTGATACGGTTTTACGATTAGGATAGGATCCTCTCCCAACTATCAAATCAGTTAGTTCTTCAGCCGATAGTAAAGTATGTTTCATATCTGCGGGATCACTACCATCACCTCGAAAGGAATCGGACGTACTGATATTAGAATCAGATCTTAAGCGAAAGTCCATATTTTTCAAACGTTTAGCCAGATAATTACTGCCGTCTACTGAATCCTGTAATTTGCTATGTTCCAAACGCATGTGTTCTTCTACAATTTTACTTTGTGTAGGTTGAAATATGCCATAGTGAGAACTTTTTTCTGACTCTGCTATCTCCGAAGATTGGCCAGTCATTTCACTACTATGCATGGTGTAAACACCAGAAGTTTCGGTAGGTGCTACGGCGTGAGCTAAAGTATAAACACCCGAAACACTTTCCGTTTCATCTCTCGAAGAAGAAGGCAAAAAATCATGTTCTATACAAGTAGATTCTGCCTCACTTAATGTAGAATTTTGAGCTGTATGACTAAAGCCCAACTCTAAACTGGAAGAAGTTGAATTTTTTCTTTGATGATTTGAATCGGAAGAACTTAATCCTGATCTTACCGCCAAAGTAGCTAAGGATGTATTAGTATCAGCTGTGGAAGAAGCTACTACCACAGTGCTACATGTGGATGAACATTGTGAGCCTATATTATGCTGAGACGAGGGTGAATCTGTAGAAGAATCGGTATTATTACGTTGTCCTCCTGTAGCTGAGGGTATAGAAGAACCGCTAGTAGAAGTAGAGTTACCTGTAGATGAGGTATTACTTAATTCGGTTGGAGACTCTCGGGGATTTTGTTGTTGTCTCACGGTTAAGGCTGCCAATTGTTCTTCCAAATCTTTAAGTGAGACTTCCCCTACCGAAGAAGTTTGTCGACTAACACTAGGTCTATCTAGCAAATGAGCTAAGGCCAAACTCTCTGTGGAAGGAGCCGCTATTGGAGCTGGTGGAGAATTTATCATTATCTCTAATTCATCTTCCGAGTGCACCCTATCACTTACTATACCCGATGTAGTATTGGAACTAGTGCTAGATATAACCGATATTCTCTGGTCATTTTTATTTTTATAAGTTGGCAAATGTAAACTCCTTGAATAAACATAACAAGCATGCAAACAATTACTTTCTTCTTCCTCCCGTTTAATGACCTCCTTCAAACGAGCTGCTATTTTCATTGAAAATTGATGAGTTTCTTTACACAGTGTTAAGAGCATTTTATTTTTCTCATCTGAAGTAGCATAGAGTGTAATTTTACTTTCACCTGAACGTATTTCAAACTTTTTTCTTTCAAACGACAATTTTGTAATGTTGGGCCAGAGAAATGTTATTTGCTGTTGGTGGCCATCGGGTCCGGTACCGCCTCCAAATATTTTGATACCTTTAGCATAAACCACAAACCAAGAATTTCCGTATCCTAATTCATTTTTACTCATACGCATACGAAATGTATGAGCATTAATGCATTCATGGACCAAACAAGCTTGCTGTATATAATGCAATTCAGCATCGGCTTGTGAAAGTCCACGATTTTCACGATGACAGGCTCGTAAAGCACTAGCGGCCCAGGCTGTCCTCAAATGATCGGGCAAGTAATCTTCTAAACGAAAATATTCATTACAAGAACTAGCAGTTGTAGACACAGAAGCATTTGTTGAAGCATTGCTAGGACCTCGACTTATCGAAGACGATGAGGAAGAGGGAGATAGTGGTAATTTGTTTGTGGCACCTAAAACTCTTTTCAAACCATCTATGCCGGATATATTTTCCCTGGTAGAGGCCATATAGCTGGATAAACGCAAAACTCTTTCATTTACCATATTAGCACGTTTACTAATCTTTGGTAAAGTTGTTGTTGTTGTCGTAGAACAAGATGTTGATGTTTTACTATGTTTGTTGGATTCTCCACCTGCGGAGGTATCCGGTGGCTTACCATCATTTAACTCCGTTAATTTTGTTTCGCCACCACTTAAAGCCCCCACGCCGCCACCTCCTACACCACTATTACTATTATTACTACCCGTACACGGTGCATCACCTAAATCTGCTTGCAACGCTAGACCAGCTAATAAAATCATCGATTGTTCGGCATATTCACGGGGTATGTCACGTTGTAGGGCATTATATTTTAATTGTAGATAATAATTGTGTCGGGTGGTCTCATCTTTTAACATAAACGGGCTCTCGATGTAGAATTGCACCCGAAAATGTAACTCTAAGAGGGGTCGTCCATTGGCATCTAGACCCTATATGAGGCAATTAAATGATTAAGTTTAAATAAATTTAGATTAGGATCTTAGCAATAGTTACATGTGTGTGTGAGGAACGCCAACTTTTTGGACCATATTTCGAGAGCTTGCTCTCGGGATCGGCAAACATATATTCGCCATCTGAAAGTAAATAAAAAAAAATAAAAATTGTTATAAATGTTGCTTTCAGAAATTTTTACTTCGCTTCATTTTCATAATGTGCAGTTAGCTACTAACTGGCGCTCTAACTGCCACAATTGTTGTTGTTTCCATATAAAATTTGAATTAAACATTATATTAAATTTTAACTGGACTTTCAGACGCCCGGCTTTTTTGGACCTTTTAAAAAAAGGAAGTTATTTTAATTTTCTCTTAAAAAGTTGATTTCTAGATGTTCTTGCCAACCAGGAAATTAAAATAGGAAAAATCGGTCCAAAAGTTCAAATATAATGACTAGGGCAAAGAATTTCATGCAATTAAAAATCGAAAATATACGCCAAAAAAATTACGCTAGAAAAGACAAATATGCATTAAAACATAAAAAATATGTACTAACAATCACTATTTTCGCAAACAATAAAGCACTTTTCAACATAAAAATATATGTAAGTTAGTTATTTTGCAAATAGACACAGAACTCTATCTCTATGCCATATGCCAATAAAGTTTTTAAGAATGTTAATTTTTAAAAATAATAAGAAAAAAAATATTTTGATTGAATCAAAATCAGAAAACGTACTCTTTTTATATTTTTTACAAATTAAAATTGTTTACTAAAATTGAAAAATATGCACATATATGCACTAAAAAGGCACCAGATATACATTAAAAAGGCACCAAATATGCATTTAAGTGAAAATATGCAAAAACATGAATTTTTGTCAAAATATGCTACTACAAATCGATGCCATTTTGTTCTAAATTTGATGATTCGGATAAATGTTTAGCCCATATTAGTTTTGGACTATCGCGGAAAAACATGCATCTGCATTGAATTCCTTGCCCTAGTTATGAGTAAAAATGTAAGCAGACATCAAAGAATTTATTTTCGTCTGGTAAAAAATTACGTTATTCTCGGCAGTGATGGTATTTGAGAATTTTCGTTTGGTGCCTCAATGATGCCAAAAAAGTGCCACAAAAGCTTTAAAAGTGCCAAAAAAAAAAAAATTAAGCAACATTTAATGTTTCAAAAAAAATATGTTCAGCTTTTATTTCAAATATTTATACATTTGTTACTTTAACCCTTAAATGCATGGTGTAGCCATTTGGCAACATACCAGTTTCTTAATAAAAAACGCCACTTGATGCATAAAACTCAATTTTTGGGCATTGGGGCCCCTTCTGCACAAAGTGCTCTTATAAACTATAACCCAGATTTTTTAAACAGTTATAGGAAAAGTCTTGGTTTTGCTTCGTATGTTTGTGAAAAATCTAAAACACGCGTTTTTTTTTACAAAAAGTGCAATATTCAAAAATGTTTGTTTAAATATTTAAAGTGGTATTCTCGCAATAAAATAAATTTTGGCAACAATAAATGTATAATTAATATTTCATATATTTTTTTTTGTTTCTTTTTTATCATACACTTTAAAATAATCACAATTTAGCTATTTGGCAATTATTTGGTATTTTTCTTTTTCATTTTTTGAAATGTACACGCCTTTAGAAATCATATATAAAGAAATGGTTAAAATTGTAGAGATCATGCATTTAAGGGTTAAGTAAAAGACAAAAAAAGAAGGCGGGCAACTTATCTAAAAAGTAACCCGAGTTTAACATTACCTACCACAAATATTTTCATATAAAAATGCCATTCTTAGCTATAGTAAAGGCTTCATTAGTTTAATCGTAAAGTAAAAAAACGTATCTGTAATCAATTCAATGTGTTAAAATAATATAGAAATATATTTTTATCTTTTTTCTATGCATTGAAACTGTTGTCAAGTAAAATCGTAAAAAAGTTCTGTTGAAAATAGAAATTTTCTATTTTATTACTTGACATTTAATTCTATGCACAAGAAAAAGATAAAAAATGCAATATTTTTATTTTTTATACTCTTTTTATTCATTATGAGAATGATACGTTACTTTTTTTTACGATACTTCCAAACTAATTTGGGCTTAAAGCACTAAACTTACGTTATTTTAAGATAAGTTAGCAGGTCCAAGACTTTCAAAAAATTTTACAATTAAATTTGACAATACAATAGAATCAATTAAGGTTTTTCTAATTTTATCCCCGTTGCTTTTATTTTTAAATATCAAAATAATGATTAAATTGTCCCCGAAGAACTGCAAGGTGGTCCAAAAATTTGTAGATTTTTTTAGTGTAGCATTTGTTTTTTTAATTTTGCCACCCCTTCTTAATAGGCGTGGCTTTTAATGAAAAACCAGCGATATCGACCTTTTATCAAATTATATAGAAATTTTCGTAAAAAGTGCCAAAATTCTATGGAGAGTGCCAAGGTGCCATTGAACATTCAATAGTGCCACAAATGGCACTTTTGTGCCACTTTTACCAACAGTGATTCTCGGTAACATTTTTAAGCGTTACACTCTTTTACTCAAATAAGTCTCTTGTTTTAATTGTTGTTTAGCGATACATTTATTTAATCAAAGAAGTTTTATTGCTTAATTGTTTTAACTTTCCTATTAAATTGCACCATCACAATAAGTGTGTTTGGGTACCCAAAAATTTGTACAAATTCGTACAAATTTGTACAAGTTTTTACTGGAAGGTATTTGTTTACACAATTACTCAGTAAGGAGAGAGGAAAAATAGAGAGTAAAGTGACAGTTAATACCACAGAACTTACAAGTTTTTACTGGATGAATTTTTGCTAGTAAGAATTTGTAAGAAAAAAAACATATGATTGAAAACATATGATTAAAGAAACAAAACATTTGTCTAAATAATTTTTTGTAAAAATAAAAAATATTTAAATTTAACCTTATTTACGATGGAAGGAGTAAGTAAGTGATCATTTTATTAGGTTTTATTTATTAATCCAATAATTTGAATAGATTTATTTCGCAATCAGCTATTTTAATAACTGTTGCTAATTTAGCTATTTTGTCGGCAAATCTAGAGATATTTCAACCCGTTTAGCGGGATAAAATATAATCTAGCTATTAGCGGGAAAACTAGCGATTTTTCTTTTTAAGACAATCTAGACATTTTCTTAGCATTTTTTACATTTATTTTCTTGACAGAATTTTTGAATTATTATTATTCAGCGATTTATCGCTAAATTTTTATGGAAAACAAAAAAGTTCGAAAAGTTTGGCGATGTATCAATAATTTTTTAAGAAAGTTTTAAGAAGTTTGAAAAATATAGCTATTTTTGTGAAATTTTTCAACAGAACCTAAAAAGTTCGTGAAATTTAGGGATTTATCCAGTGTTGCCACTTTTTGAATAATTATTCAAAAACGGGACAGTTTACACATTCATTTTTGTGTAGTTTTAGTGTAATTTCACTTTTTACAGAAATTTCCGTAAATTTTTAAAAGTAAATCCAACATGTTCCAGATTTCAACAGAATCGTATAAAATTAAAAAAAAAAATATCGGTAATTTTTGTGAAACTGTTATATTTTTATTTATGGTTAAAATTTGAGGAATACGGGAGGGAATAATTAGCAAGTAGGTAATATTTTTGCATGCAACGCATCTGAATGAAGTACCCTTTCTGAAAAAAACATAAATACTTTTTTCTGAAAGAAGCTTTTAATGTGGATAAAATACCATTTTATTAATATTCAAATTTAAAAGCACGCCGTTTTAAGCCTGAAAAAGATATTGAATTGAAATTCCCTTTAGTTAATAGACTAATTTGTTATATTTTTCAGGGAAATTGGCCTGGATTTGCTTTTGCAGAAGGTTATTGCAAAAATGCAAAATTATTGTTTTAAAATGCAAATAATTTTTGCACATTCCAGATGGCAAAATTCTAAGTCTTTAAAATCGGTTTATAAATAGAAAAAATGCAAAACTTTGGTAAGAAATGGCGAAATTTTTTCTCTCAGGAGAGTTTAATTTGAAATTATATAAGAAATTATAATTTTTTGTGTAATTTCATATGGTTTTGGATAATTTTTGACCTACAGCTGTGTACTTTTTTCTTTTAATGGTGGCAACACTGGATTTATCGCTTTTTTATTTTTTTTATAGTTTAGATATTTTCTAGTGATTTTTTAGTTTGATTTAGCGATATTTTTAGGAAAGAAGTTGGCAGCAGTTTTTTACTAATTCTTACAATTTTTCTGTTTGCGTACATTTTTAGATATTTTTTTTTTGAGAGTAAATTTTGCCTTACTCTCTGTAAATTTGTTACTGAGTAATTTTTACTGGACTTTACTGGAAAAGTACCCAAACATACCTAATAAATAATTTAAAAAAATTCTAATAAAATTTTTTTTATTTTTTTTAAACCTAAATTGTAAGAAATTCCAGATTTTGAAATAACCTAAAAAATCTTCAGCATACAATGAAAGTGTAAAGACACCATAAGGTTCTTATTGAACATCTATAAAAATCATATACATATAAAAACACCAAATACTATCATATTGGAATGCCGGTTTCAATAAATACAAACACCACGAATAGACAACAAAAGCCTCCAACAATGAAGAAGAAGAAAAAAAATGCTCACACCTGCTTTTTTCCACAACATTTATCGTTTATATTGGCTGGATACAGTTTTAGAAAAACAAAAAAAAAAAATATATGAAATACCATCAGTGAAAAAATTTTAATTTGTATTATTTTGTTTTTGTATCCATCCATCCACACTCACAAACACGCCTTATGAAAAATATCAGTGAAAATTCAAATTTCAGGTCCCAACGCACAATAACACCAAAATGGTGGTTAAAGGTACCAAACGATGTACAAGTATTTTGTTGAGTTATTTTATACGATTTTGTTTTTGGTATTCTGTAACCTGTTTTAGTTTTTGGACATTATCATGATGATTGTCTTATAAAGTCTTATAAAGCCAGCCATAATATTGAAGATAATTCTCTTAACATACCAAAAGTAGATGATGTATCGTCTCGTATGCAGCTGCTTTTATAATTTTTAAGTGTTTTGAAAAAATACTACTATCTTTTGGAGGCTGCTGCACGAATTTTAATAAATATTGTGTTTTTAACTCATTTTATATGCAGAAATGCTTATATTTATTATTAAAAATAAGTAAGACCTATTAAGTTGCATTAAGAACGGTCATAAGATACCCTATTATATTTATAATTTGTTGTGTATAAAGTATAAAATAACTAATTTCGCTATTGCTATAACGCACTTCAAAAAAGATTCATTTTTAATCATAACTTAATATAAGCAACTTCGAATGGCTCCAAACCAAACTTTAAGTGAGATAAAGTAAAACCCTCTGACTATAGTTGAACTGCAGTTCGCGTCTCTTTTGGGACACGATGAAATTGCGCGCCTGAATTCAAAAGATTAGCGTCCCATAGGAACTAAATCGGGGTTCTACCAGAAAGGATTCTATGGAAGATATCCGGAACCTTTTCTAAGAAGCTAAGGTGCAACTGACCGAACTAGTTCTACAATTGCTTCCATAAAAATATGTTCTTGTTTGGAGTATAGAAACTGGTTGGCTTTGAAACAATGTTTTGCATACTGGTAGATTCGCCTTAAAAATATCTTTAAAATTGTTTTTTTTTTTTTGAAATTTCATCAGTTCATGAAACTTGGTATGTTATCCTTATAAAAATTTCGGTTTTTTTTGGAAATTTGCAAAAGTTCTTATTGTTTGCGTTTAATTGTTGTTTGAAGTTGAGTATTTTATACATACATATGATGCAAATGAATCCATATTTTGGGATCCATACTCCGATAATTTAAATTTAAATATATTTATAATTTTAATTTGAAAGTTTACTCTCTCTTATAAGAAAATATATGAGGCTTAGTTTAATGCAATATTTATTAAAAGGATAAAAGAATTGAAAAATTACTTTAATTTTCGAATATCACAAAATGCATCTAATTTTTTTAATTTTTGTCCACATATACATAGTAGGTCAATGTTTGATTTATTACAACATATAACAAAAATCAACTTGGAATCGCTATACGTTCATTAAAAACACGCAAATTTCTAAAAAATCTAAAAAAAAACGAAAAAATATGTAATTTTTGTCCCTGGTTTTTAATTCTTAAACATTCGATTAGTTTTTCCCGTGTTGGGCAAACATGTCCCAACATTTTAATTTCAAGTTAAAAAAGGAAAACTAATTAAAAGAATATCTTCAAAACAGGTAGAACGTGGGATTAACATTGTCCTGTTACCCGATCGATAGTAGCGGCCAACCGTTGGATGGCGCTAACTTGCCAACATTTTCACATCGTTGTCAAAATTGAATCAATTTATATTTTAATTGTTTCAATTAAACGTATCCAATTTTTAGTAATTAATAGTATTATTTGAGTGATAGGTGCAAAATCAATTAACATTTTAATTAATATAATCAATTTCGTAATTAAAACTCGTTTTTTTTAGTTTTTTCTGTGTACGGAGGTTTTCTACTCTGTAGTATTTCGAATACCGGTTTCGGTAAGTAAAGGTTTTCTGCATAACAGCCTTCGGCCGGGCTTATGGAATTTTTTTCCTCTGTGGAATAACCAATGAGGTAAGTTTTTTTGTTGGTCATAATCCCCACAACAAATCGGACAAATCCCTACGTATTTTTAATGGATTGAAAGGTTTGTGGCATAATACACACACAAATTTCGTAGATTTCTTATATTTTACGAAAGATTTTCATGGTGCGAAACAATGAATTTCGTGTATTTTGCGAAGATTTTCGTGGTGCGACACAACAAAATACTTTCGATAAACATAAGAAAATATTTCATAAAAGGCACAAAAAAAATTCGTGGATTTGGTATAATTTGTCTATTTTACGAAAGAATTTCGTTGTGCGAAACGATGAAATATTTTGTAAAAGGTTTTGTACATACTGTCGCTTGTTATTGGTTTGACCTACTAACGATTTTGAAAAAATTGAGTTAGGAATGGATTACATATGATGTAAATATCCTCTTTGTCAATATATCTGAGATATCCAGTATCGTCTTTGATGTACATGCAAATTTTGGATAAAAAAATAAAAAATGTAAACTTTCTTTATCGTTTTTCTCGATAACGACTTTTTGGCGTTATCACACGATATTACATTTGGGGGTTTTATGTGTAGTAATGCTACAAAAAATTGGCTCCATAGAACAATATATTTGATTAATTTCGAGTACTCTCTAGGGGCAAGTAGGAGACTTATTGACCACTACAGTTTTGCTTCCCCAATGCTCTTTTACAAAGCATCTTCGAACAAATTTACTCCATCTCCTACCAGGACAATAATAGGTGGCGTAAATTCTTGCACAAGTGTACTGCCAGTTGTCGTCAAAGAGTTAATATTCAGAAATTAAATATTTTCTTATGCACCGTGTTAACTGTAGGGTATTTAAAACAAAAAAAAAAAAAATAATTATACATACAGGGCGTGTGTAAAGTTGTTTTTGAGTTTTTGGTTAAACCTTCTCTAAGAGTTTGAAATTGGAATGAATTTACAAACATTGACAATGTTTTAAAATGAAAAGCACAGGCATTTGTATTTTAATTTAAATTTGTAGCATGTGTATCTTCTGTAAAGTTCAGTTAAGTTTGTTTTTTTTTTTCTGGTTGTTGTTTGAATTTAAAAGCTTAAACATTAACGGTCATGCCCTTGAGATTTTTATCTCTTGTTAATTTTTTTTTCTTATTGATCATGTTGGTTTGGTGTAGAGGAGTACGTTTACGACACAGGTTGTGTAAATTTTTTTTTTGTTTTGTTAATTTTGGGATTTTTGTTAACAGAAAATATGTTAAAATTCTTTTTTTATTCTTAAAACTGACATTTTAACAAAACCCACCTTGTATTCTGTAACAAAAAATAAGAAACGTTAAAAAATAATCACTAAAAATTTTCAATCTTTTAAGAATTGAAGAGCCTGGCTCTGACAGTGCTTATGTCATTCTGTTGTAGTTTAGTTTTTTTGTATTCCTTGATCCAGCGATCACTTCAAAATATCTTTCTGTCTGAATGTCTGTCTTTCATTCTGTCAAAATGACATAAGGTGTTGTTGTTTGGAATGATTGTTATTTCTTTTATTTTTTTCTTTTTTTTTTACTGAATTTGTTCATGTATTGTAGGATTTTTATTTGATTTTCATGGCCGGAAATTTCATGCCATCAAATTATACTCTGAAGAAAAAAAATGTTTTAATTTAAAAGTCTGATTAGTTTTCTGTCTGGTTTAGGTCATATTAAAAACACATTGTACATAGATTGTTGGAGCCTGAAAATTTGTTTTCTTTTCTTTTGTTCTTGAAATTCCTTCTTTTTTTTTTTTTTTTGGTTTTTTAAAGGTATATTTATAATGACCTTGGTGTTTTTTTCTGTGGTTTAAGGTTTTTTGATAATGAAAAAATTACACAGTTTAACATTTTTCTTTAGAGTAAAAAACTAAAAATTACAATAAAACAATGGAATACCGATGACCATAAGTTGATGACTGATAACTGATGATGAAATTATGACTTGCGCTAAGGCTGCCAAATTACTAAATTACTTTAGTATGATATTGGAATTCAACTTTTACACTCAGGGGACTTCTGCAGTCAGAAATTGTTAATTATTTAAGTAGTATTTCAGTTCTATTGTTTCTAATGAAAATAATAGCCATTTGTAGAAAAAATTAAATTTTTTACTACATTCGTAAGTCATTGAGAAAAAAAAACAAACAATTAAAATTCAGAGAATTCGTACACTAATAGAAAAAAGTCCGTAAAAAATTTAGTTAAAACTACTAAAAATTAGTTAAAAATGATGCTGCAGAAAAAAACTGCTAAATTAGCAGATTATATTTGCTATATATTAGTAATATAGGAACAGCAAAAATAAAACTGTTAAATGTAGAGAATTTTAGTTATATTGGAGTTAAATTTTTGTAAATGGAAAATAACAAATTAACCCGCTAAAATCAAAATCACAAAAAAACTAAAAATTTTTGAAGTTCTTTTTTCGATTTTGTTTTAATGCAAATAAAAATCAAGCCTTTTGAAAACAGTAGTTTACAATTTTTTAGCAAATATTTCTACTGATTTTAGCAGGATAGACTGATCAAATTTTGTAGATATAACGGTTTATTTTTGCTATTTTTAGTCTAAAAATGTTTAGCAAAATTTTCTACAGATTTTACAGTACAATTTGTTATTTTCAATTAACTAAAAGTTGACTTAAATATAACTAACCCCCATTAACAATAAACAAATAACCTAAAGTTAACACAAACTGAAAGTTAAAAAATTCAACTTTGTATGGAATTTGACATCTGTAACTCTAAGTTAGCGCAAACTTTAGGTTAATTTGTTTATTGTTAATGGCTCTAAAATTCTGTAGATTTAACAGTTTTAATTCTGCTGTTCTCATTTCAGCGGTTTTTTCTGCAGCATAATTTTTAAATAATTTTTAACAACTTTTTCTGCTATTTTTACAGATTTATTTCTATGAGTGTAGTCATTGCACGAAATAGTGTAAACAACAAAAGCTCTGTTCCACGTACGTTATCGCGGGTGCCCGCGCGAACCGAATCTTACCAAAAAGCGTTTCTATTGTTAAAAATTGGGTAAATGAGAGCGTTGATGGGAGAATAATTTGTTTCTCATTTTACCAGAAGTTACCCGTACTTTTTTTCAGGTAAATGGTAAAACTGTCAAATCACTTGTTGTTTATAAATTAGCTGTTTTAAATTTGTAAAAATAATTAAAATATTAACAAAAGTTGTAAACATTAATTAATATCGTTAACAATTACCACGTTCTAACACTTTCTCTTTATTCCCTTTGATATTTTATTGTTAAAAATAGCTTTTGTTTATATGAATAACTTTGACGTTTATTTTTGTGCTTAAAATGTGGTTTTGTGCGTTCCCGGTATTGTGAGCAATTTTACCATTTTTTGAGATAATTATTTTTTTACTCTCATTTTACCAGACTTTACCCAGAATTACGTGGAACAAACTTAAAGTTTGTTTTGTTTTTTTCTTGCTTTAAAAATGTCGAATTCTATGCCAACAAAGCATTATTTGCGGGAAGGTTTGCTTTACTTCTTCAATTTGAAAAAAAAAGTGTAAATGAAGCACGTACCATTGCTTACCGAAGCTTATCCTGATAATGTTCCATCGATTTCAACATGCGAGAAATGGTTTGTGCAGTTTAGAAGTCGTGATTTTGATACGGAAGTCAATTGAATTGGAGGCATTACTCGACGAAGATTGTTGTCAACCTCAAGAAGAACTTACAAAATCATTGGGAGTCACTCAAGCAGCAATTTCAAAATGCTGGCAAGCAGTAAGATTCATCCAAAAGCAAGGAAATTGGGTACCACACGAGTTGAAGCCGAGAGACGTTAAAACATGATTTTGCCTGTTCGCAATGCTGCTTGAACGCCATAAAGAAAAGTCTTTTTTGCATCGAATCATTACTAGTGATGAAAAATGGATCCATTACGATAACCCGAAGCGCAGGAAATCGTATGTGAAGCCCGGGCCACCAGTCAAATCAATGCCAAAGCCGAACATTCATGGCACCAAGGTAATGCTCTGTATTTGGTGGAACCAGAAGAGTTCCATATATTATGAGCTGCTGAAATCAGGCCAAACGATCACAGGGGACCTGTACCGAACACAATTGATTTGCTTGAAGCGAGCATTGGCCGAAAAACGTCCGGAATATGCGATCAGACATAAAGCCGTGTTATTCCATCATGACAACGCTCGGCCACATGTTGCAAGACCGACTAAAAATATTTAGAAACCAGTCCAGACCTTGCTCCGTCCGTCTACAATTTGTTTCGATCGACGCTCTTACTGGAACACGCTTCACTTCAGAAGAGGGTATCTGGAATTGGCTTGATTTGTTCTTTGCCTAAAAAAATGAGTAGTTCTTTTGGCGCGGAATCCGCATGTTACCAGAAAGGTGGGAATAGGTCATAGCTAGCGATGGGCAATTCTTTGAATACGCCCAAAATTTGCCAAAAATTCCGCATTTTTAAGTTATACTCCAATATGTTAGACAGACTTGACAATTTCTTTCGCCCCTCGAAATTTGTCTTAAGCGACTTTTACTGTAGTTATAAATAATTTTGAGAAAACACGCAAAATTATTAAAGTATCAAGGATTTTTAGTATTTTGTTAAATGACGATAAATCCAATCTTTATTTACATCAGTGTTTTAGCTCTTTTTCAACAATTAAAAGTAAAAAAAAATCTGCGCAAAAAAACAATTATATTTTTTTTTATTTTACAAAAGTTTTTTATTGCCGCCACCTGGTATCGAAGCTCTCTACCACTGAGCTATATTTTGATATGAAAGTTGATTGGCATAAAAATGCCACTTTGTCATTGCGAGATATTGTGTTTTATTCTCTTCAATAAAAGTACTTTTTAAACAAATGCAAAAGGTGCACTGCTATTCAGTATTGTTTCAGTACTGTTTTCATAAGCGCATAAAAAGCAAGTTTTCATAATTTTTATTTTATATATTTTTGAAAATTGAAAAATCAAACAAATATTGAATTTAAACAAATTAATTATAAATATTACAAAAAAATAAAAAAAAATTAAAAATATATTGGTCCCTCCAGACATCGAACCCACGATTATCCATTTGGAAATACCAAATGATACCACAAACTCTTTTTAGGATCACTTTTGGAGCAATTATGCTCTAGAAGCAATACTTAAGTGATTTTTTGGATGTTGTTCAAAAGCAATTCTAATAAATATACTAAAGGATTCCATAGTATTAAAGAAAGAAGTGATTTTTTGAAGTTGTTCAGAATTACTTAAAAAAAGCAGTAAAAATAAACTAACGGATAGTTGTGAACCAGTGAAAGAAGCATTACTTTAATTTTTTTTTCCTGGGATTATTTTAATTGTATCAGTAAATTAGTCCATATTTCAGATAATATATATTTTAAAATTCAGGCTTCTAGCCAAAACCACTTTTATCTCAACATTTTTTAACTACAAAATACTAAAGCATCTTCCAAAAACAAAACAATAAAGCGTGAATTTCTGTGAAAAAATTTTTTGGTTACTACATTTTGTATGAAAGTTCCCTAAATACGTCGGATGTACAATTTAAAATGTTGAGAAATCCGAGACTGACATTACGTTTTAGTGTGAAGTTGGCTGCAACTAAACTATAGCTAATGTTGATGGGAACAGGGCTGCCATATGATTTTTTTCGAAAAATCGTCAATTTAACGCTATTTTTTGAAAAGAGAACTTTAACTTTTTAAATTTCATTGCTGTTTTGTATAGAAAGTTGTGATTTTCAGTCTTACAGTCTGGCAGTCACAACTCGTCATAAAATAAAATTTGTTCTCTACAATACAGCCGATTTAAAAAGAACCAAAATTAGCAGTTAGAATACTTTAATTGTATGAAAAATTCAGTAAAAATATTTAACATCGCAATCCGGTAACTTAAGAGACACCTCTAAAATCACATAGAAGTCGTCCACAAAAAATTTTCAACGAAGATTTTTAACGTAGAAATCTAGGTATATATTAAAAGTATCAGTGAATAAATTCCAAAGTTGGGGCCAATTACAAAGGAAAGATTGTATCCGAAATCAATAAGCTTTGTATTTGTGCCGCTATCATTAAAATATCTTTTCATTTGCTATCGATCTTTAGCAGAAAAACGAATATAGTAAATTGAATTAAAAAGTGATTCTGAGTTTCAAGGTGGGTGTAGATCCATTAATTTTTCATTTTATAAACATCAGCAAAAACTAAATAGTACCTTGTTCATGTAAACTTAAGGTTATATTGTGTTTTTTAAAAAATTATACCAAGTGCGAAAAAGAAATATTATTCTCATATATGAAAGAAATTGCCATTAATTTTATTTCATTAAGGCATACTTCCCTTTGAAAAGTTTCAAGCGAAGCCAAGAAATTTTTTTCATAGTTAAAATAATGCATTATTGTAAACCATTTAGATTTATGCTGTAAACCCTCTAATTTAAAATTAGTAAACCAACAAGCTTTCTAATAATATGTAATTTTTTAAAGTTTCCAACAATTATACCAGAAAATCAAACCCGCCTGATTTCAATTTTATTTTAATAATATTCATTTGGGTATTTTGCTTTAATATAAAATTGATGATAAAGAAAAAACTAAAAAATTGTATATTTATAATAAAAATACCATGTCATCGATTTTGCTGATGAACTACTTTAAGACATCTTTTTTAATCATAAACCAAAAAAAAAAAACAACAAACTCTAAAGTAACAACAGCAGCAAAAACAGCAACAACAAAAATATATATCAAGTGAACTGAGGAACGCAAAAGAGCACTTTCTTCTTTTATTGGGTTTTATGTGGAGTGGTATGGTATTTGGTGTTGTTGTGCTGCGTTGTATGTAACATTTAAAGAGGAGTAATAAGAAGAGCTATTTTTAATGGAATCTTTAGCTACTGGTACTACTCGTTGTTGTCTTGGCTGTTCTTGTTGTTACTAAAAGTGGCAGGTTTTCACCAAAGCACGCGCGTCCTACGTTCTTATTCCCCCCACCACGATACAATATCACATCGGCATCATCATCATCATGAGCAGCATCATCTGTTGATTGTGCATAAAATGCCACTCCAGTCAACAACAACAAAAAACTTTAAAGTACAAAAAAAATCTGTGGTATTGTATGGCTGACTGGTTGTTTGGATTGTTGTTGATGTTGCTGTTGTTGTTCTTATTGTTGTTTATTGTGGATTCTTTTAGTTTTTTTCGTTCGTTTTGTTAATTTATTTGTTTTTTTTTTTTTTGTTAAAAATGCCTTTGGTTAACAAAAAAAAAAAAAAAAAAGGAATTAAAAAAGAAATACTACAAAAAAAATTTGTTATTTTGCTTCTGTGTTACTGATTCTTGATTACAATAATATTGATGATGTTGCATTTAACGCTAATGCTGTTTCTGTAGCTGCTGCTGAGGTTGTTTGTGGATATTGCAGCAGCATAATTCTTACACACAATATATATTAATGTAAAACAAACTTCCAGGTATATACAATGTTTTTATAATTGGAGAAAATTTGGTGCATAGGTTTTTTTTCATAGTTGATCTTAAAACCGAACAAAAATAACAATCTTCAGATCAACTAAAATCTACAATAAAAAAGGGAACACATAAATTTTAGTGCTAATCAAACAACGTTTACTACGAGCAGAAAATTTGACTCAGTTCCTCCTGGTTACGATGTTATTGCTTCCTCCTGGATTTTGTAAATCTTTGGTATAAAAATGTTGAATTGTTCATAATAATTCGGAAAGCAGAACTCGAGACGCTACTGATCAACTAACCTTTGGACGATGACTCGGCGTGTAAGACCAAAAAAAAAAAAAAAAAAGCCGACGCCACTTATGATTTATTTCGGAAACTGTTGAGCATATACGAGTATTGACGCAATACAAAAATTCGGAAATGAAACGATCTGATCTGACGGACAGCACATAGCCCGCATATTTTTGAGTAAAAAATTCAGTATCTGATACATTTTTTTTATTAGGATCATCAATTTTCCATATAAAAATCTATATGATCAGATTCTAAAATAAATTTGCATTGAAAACTTTAAAATTTTAGATTTTTAGCATTTTATGTCTAATATACTCGATTGAGAACCTCTGAGGTATTTAAAAATACTTATTATTGTTTAAAAAGATTATCATTATCATAATGATGATCAACATTTTGTTGTTGTTGTTGAATTTTTTATATATTTTTCATGAAAATAAACTTAACATTCCATTGTATACAATTTTTTTTATTTAATGTTTAAAAAAATATCCAGCAGATGCTTTATTTTTTTTCATATACATACATTTTTCAACAAAGATTTTTGAAATATTCCTTCTTGATTGTTTTGGTTGTTGTTTTTTCAGCATGATTGCGTGAATTGTTTTCAGTTTGTGTGCAAGAACAACAACAAAAGTAAAATCATATTATACACTGCAGAAAAAAATATTGCTGGATCAGTTGGCTCGAATTTAAGTAACAAACGTTAATATTACTCTTACAAATAATTTAAAATTTAGAGCCAGTCAGAACTAAGAACAATTTTTTATACAATTTAGCTTTAATCAGAAATGTTTAAACAAAATTTCTAACTTAAGAAATATTTAAGACTAAAATCGTTCTTAGTTCTGACTGTAGAACTGAGCCCAAACCCGGTAATATTTTTATAAAAACAATTAAGGTTTGTTAAATAAAAAAATTACAATAAAAAGTTTGTGTCTTCAGTCTTTTGATTTTGTTACATTCTAACTTTTTTTAAGGAGAAGCAAAAAATAAATTCGTTTATAAAACTTACAGTTTTGATTACAGTTTTTTGATTTGGGAAAACTCTAGTCGGAAGATCGCAATTTCAAATTAAATTTTCAAAATTTTGTACAAAAAATCACAACTACTTTTGGAATCGTGAAAATGTTAGCAAAACTTTTACTGGAATTACTATTTCTTTATCAAATCTCTTTTGCTGAAAATCAATTTTCGCAAGAACGCTCCTGACTAAAAATTTGCTGACACAGCAACATAGCTACATATTGATATTTTCTGAATTTCAATTGAATGTTTCACAGCCTGTTTTAAATGCATTCATGCAGGCCTTTAGTGCATCGTATAATAAAAAATCAAGTTTGTGTGCCAAGTCTTTTGTATTTACCCCAAACTTATGTAATATGCGAAATTGTAGTAGAAATTGCTACTAAATATACTGACTATAATACTGGCCCTTAGGGCTAGTTTTATAGAAATTTTGCTTGAAAATTTCTGACCTAAATTAAAATTTTAGAAAAAATTTAAAAATCCATTCTAAAATTGCAGTTGCAATTAAAGTTGCGAAAAAAAAAATCTTTTTTATAAAATTTTTCTCAAACAAGGACAAAAGTACCATTCATATTCAATTTAAATTGCTGAGATGTAATAAGCGATGAATTTAATTTGTAGCAAAAAGTTTTAAAAATATTAAAAGTGGAAAACAGATTGAAAAATGCACTCAAAAATTGCATTTGCATTAAGAGTGCATTTGTGAACAAAAATTATATTTGAAACTGATTAAGTAAAACTGTAGACGACTCCAGCATCAAAATGTTTTTTGAATTATTAGAATCCGTTAAGAACTAAAAAAAGTAAAAAAAAATTATACTTTTTTTTAAACAAAAATCGTGAATAAAATCGCGACTTTTTGTAATTTTAAGGAAATAAAAATGGATTTGTCTTAATGGCTCCATACAACATTCGTGAGCTGAATTTGATGAAAATCAGAAGTTATAAGGTCAAAAATTGCTATTTTTTGAGATCTTTCCAGGAACTTATGATATACCGATAACTTCGATTATCAACTTATTAAAATTCCGAAATAGCACACATAAAAAACAAGTTTGTAACTTAAGTGTTTCGTTTTTAAATATGAAATAGATGTGCTTTTAAAAAATCTTAGCCTTTTCCTTAAAATATTTAGTTAAAAACTTAAATACTGCTTCACTATTGCCAAGCAGCACAAACATTTTATGTATATTTGCTGGCAACAAAACAACTATTTATAAAATTATATGATTCTTGCAAAAAAAAAAAGAAAAAATAACTATATAGTTAGAAGTTAAGAAACAGATTTTTTTCGCTGCCATGATGTTGAAAAAAATGACGAAAAAAAGCAAGAAAATACAAAAAATTTTTAAGACAATTTTTTTTTTTAAATTTTATACTAAAGTATCCTAAAAAAAATTAAAAATAAAACACTATCATATACAAACCTGTATTTAACATACATAGAATTTCTGTTGGTTTTAAAAAAGGTGCTGGCTGGTTTGGATGGTTGGGTTTGGACGGTTGCTTGAAATAAAACAGATTGATACTGGTTCTTTTGGAGAGGTTGTTGTGTTCTTTTTTAAAGTTTTTTTTTTTTGCAAAAAAAAAAATATGATGCTGTATGTTGCATGCATGCAAAGGCCATTTAAAACATTATGAACAACAACGAGATTTTTAAAAAAGTACTAAAATACATAAAAATGCTTAAGGAAGCAAAGTAAAAACTACAATATGTACAAAAAAAAAACCTTAAGAACGTTTAAACATTTCAAGTAAATTTTAAAAAAGTAAAAAAAAAGAACGGGAAAGACAGACATAGCAGGACGGACGTTTGGTGGTGGTATGGTTGGTTGAATTTTTTGTATGGCCAAAAGAAGAGAAATATACAAACAGACGGACGAACAGACAACAAGTCATTCCCGTACATACATACCTTTTTAACTACAAACATAAGACGCGTGTTCAGTAATTCAGGTAGCTGGTTGTGCATTGCTTTAATACAACCGCAAGCAAGCGTGCCGTTTGATGCTTTTACTGCATCAGAGCTCCAGCTACAGCAACATCAACTAATATGTTAAAGAACGTAAATTTTAGAATCTGGCAGTTAAGTGTTCATGAAAAAATCTCTTTTACAATTTTTTTTTTTTACAAAGGTATGCTTTATGTAAAAAAAAACACAACTTGAGTTTTTAAGATAAAAAAATACATATTTTTTTGAAGAATAAAAAAAAGAAGTTTGTCTTGTATTTTTAGGTTTATTAAACTGCATACCAGTTAAGTTTTGGTTTGAAAGTTTTGTTTTTTCCTGTTCTTCAGTATTTTTTTTATTATTATTTAGCATGAACAAATGTAACAAAATACTTTTTTAATGTTTGGAAACTTTTTCAAAAGTTTTTTAACTGTTGCATAATTTGCAAATCTAAAGATGCTTGCTAACATTTGCAACACTTTCTAATTAGGAAGCAAATTAAATTAATTAGAATGCAATGTTGTCTTATTTTTTATGAAAAATTGCAATTAAATTAGAAAATTTTAGAATACACACTTTAAATAATACGTCAGTAGAAAAATTAGTCAAACCGATTTCAAATCGATTTGACTAATTTTTAACAAATTTTTAGTTGAAACACTGATTTAAGCAAATATTTTAGTTATCTTCAGTTAACACAATACTAAAAATCCTAATTTTGAGTGTTAATTTTCAAAATTATTCGTTGAATTTTACAAAATTTATTGTTGAAATATAATATTTTCATGTTACTGTTATTACCCGGTAGATGGCGCCACCAATGTATCCGAAGTTTTAAAGATGGCGCTATTTCTTTCGCTCCCGATTTTTTAAAATGGCCCATATCTCGAAAACTAAGAGATATAAAGCAAAATTGGGGAAAATTTCGACCACCCGTAACCATATTGACCCCAGCGAAAGGGGTTATCTCTATCCGAAAATGGACCTTGGCGGGGCATTGGACCCTCGGATATTTTTAATAAAAATTTTCCACTTCATAAAATGGCCCATATCTGGAAAACTAAGCGCGATAGAGCAAAACGGACAAAATGTTTGCTCCATTGGAGTGCCCTCATATGCCCTCACATTATATGGACTAGGCCCGGGAAGTGTCCCGAGACCCTAAATTTTAATAAATTCTACGACTCAGTATAATTACAGATGAAACAGTAGTTTTAACATTTTTTTACTTAAATTTAGATTTGTTAAATTTAATAAACGAATTTGTTAAAATCAACAAATTTTATTTTAAGCCAAAAACAGGAATAAATTTTGTTAAAGTAACAAATTTTTCTGTGCAGCCATCGACGATTAATGATGATTTTTTGGTCTGATCTAACAATTCTTTATTTTAAATTTGTTGGCATCAGTGCCCATTGGCACATTTTGGTATTTATTGTCTTGGCCCTGACTGTCAAAGAAAATTTTGGCTACGCTTGCAAAAAGTCAACATGATAAGTGTGATTCCCCGTTAAATGAGTAATGAAATAAAAAAGTTCGCCAGTATTTAAATGAATGTATGAAGTTTGGCTTTATACTATATCCTCAGGATGATCGTTTGCCATTCAGAATGTTGTGCGAGATTTGACTGATCAACGAATCTATGAAAAAAGGCCATTTGAAGCACCTAGAGTTGAACCATTTTGTAAATACAAAAGAGAAAAAGGCCAATAATGAATTCACCTTTCGCTGCTGATAATCCAACAAACAATTGTAATTTGAAAGCTATTTGGTTATAAAATTGCACTGCTTATAGCTAAATCTTTACACTAATAGAAAAAAGTCTGAAAAAATGAGTTAAAACTTCTTAAAATTAGTTAAAATTGATCCGCTAATATAGCAGAAAAAAACTGCTATATTAGCGGATTATTTTTGCTATATATTAGTAAGATAGGAACAGCAAAAATAAAACTGTTAAATATACAGAATTTTAGTATTATTTGAGTTAAATTTTGGTTAACAGAAAATAGCAAATTAACCTGTTAAATCAGCAAAAGATTTTCCTAAATAATTCGTAGCCTAAAACATTACGAAAAAATTTAAAATTTTCGAAATTTTTTTTTCGATTTCTTTTTTAAATGTAAATAAAAATTGATCCTTTTGAAAACAGCAGTTTACAATTTTTTTAGCAAATATTTCTGTTAATTTAACAGGGTAGACTGCATTTTGCAGTCAACTAAATTTATCTTAAAAATAAAAAAAAATTTGTAGATATAAAAGTTTGTTTATGCTATTTTTAGTCTACTAATGATTAGCAAAATTTTTTTCAGATTTTACAGTCATTTTCAATTAACTAAAAGTTAACTTAAATATAACTAAAATTCTGTAAATTTTAGAGTTTTATTTTTGCTGTTCTTATTTTACTAGTAATTAGCCAAAAAAAAATCTGCTAATTTAACAGTTTTTTCTCTGCAGTATCATTTTTTAATAATTTTTAGTTGCTTTCTCTGCTATTTTTACAGATTTGTTTCTATGAGTGTAGCCTTCTCACATGTTCCTGAACGGCAATACCGGTTTTTAATGCAAGAGATGAAACTGACTGCTGTTTTGGTTTTTCTGGCAACACTGCTCTGTTTAGTGGAGAGCAGTGTTGCCACAGAAGTTTTAGCTCATTCCCATTTTGAAAGTTTAAATCTCTAATTTTATACCCAGTTCGTTTTAATTTAAACAAAAATCCAATTTAAAAGAAAAAAAAAAAAAAAAAATAGAAAATAAGTTCGTATCGCTCTTGATTTCAGAAAATTATTAAGAAATGACTCAGCAAAGTAAATAAAATTTAATATTTTAAGAAGAAATACTTACTTTTCACTCGAGGCCTCAAATCTTTATTTAAATTGTGAAAGAAATAAATTTTTTTTATAAGAAAGACATAAACGCAATAAAGTTGAAATGTCACTTTTTCAAAATAATAGCTTTGTACATTAAATCTGCGAGAAAAAAAATTCTACACAATTTTCACACGAAACTGATTATCGTGAAAATCTATTTTTTTATTCCAAAATTTGTATGGAATTTGACAAGTAAATACAAATAGTTTTCAAAAAAATAAGTTTTGAGATTTTAGCACATTTAATTCCTTTAATACTAGTTTTTGATTTCGAAAATTCTTCTGATTTTCGGCCTAAAACTAAATCTTTAAAAAATTTACAATTTTTTAGTTACAAATAGTATTTTTTTAAGAGAAGCAACGCTCAGGAAATTTTCTCTATTAATTAACGTGTTACTTTCATTGGAAAGGGGATAGAGAAGAAGTGAAATGTGGTGGGAGATGAAGGGCTTGAAATATGGCAACACTGTAATAGCATAAGATGTTGAATCTGACAGTTGTTGCGTGCCATTTGATAAAGAGTTGGCGATCTTTGTTGAAGCTTTTTAGTTCATAGCCCTGTTATATTATTTTACTTCGGTGGGGTTAAGGGCTATGGGAACACCGAAGGAGGACGCTGCGATATGTATGAGGGATAGAAAAAACTCATACATATTGTTATTGATAAATTGATGTTGCCTTGGTTGGGGATCGAACCCGTAACCTTATGTGTAACAGTCCAACGCGCTAACCATTACATCACAGCACCCACAATTATCAAAAATGAAAAAAATCCCACAAAAATTCATAAAAATAGTAGTAAAATCCTCATGTTTATTTAAATACCCAAATCGTAATTCTAAAAAATCTGTCCCCAAACCGAATTTGAAATCCCCAATTTGGTTCCAAATACCCTTACCAGACAACACTGTTAAAACCTCACTTTAAAAAATAAAATTCTCCCTTGACAAAATTTCCTACATTTTAGCCACATCTACAGTTTGTTTAAAAAGTTATCGACATCATATCTCTATATTATAAATCTATTATATCTTTATCACCTTATGACCATCGATATATTACTTAATAGTTTGTTTATTATCAAAAAAAGAATAGTTATTAAAAACCGAATAAATTTATATTCATTCACTTACCTATCAATACAGCTAAACCGAATAGTTCGGTATCGAGCATGCCTTGTGTGGCAAAATGTAGACATGTTTGTGTATACACTTCTCTGACTCGACTCTTTGCATCGACTAGGAAGTATAAAGTTTTGGGTTGGTGATTGCCTAACAGCCTAAAAAATAAGAAAATATAAAGTGAAATTAAAAGAAATTTAAAAGAAAACAAGTAAAAAAACGAAGACTAACATATTACTTTTTGTATACACGTTAACCTTTTACGTGGATAATTATCAACGTTGAAAACTTGGCGTTTAAAGATTTTCACATCTAACGTAACTTCTTCGAGTTAATTCCTAAAAAGTTTTGCTGACGCACGTTCCATTATACCGGAACTATTATAAACATTATCCGCCTCAAATTTTTTATACTATAATCGGTTTAACGTAGGATTGCTTTAAATACTTAACGTTAACGGCATGTGCGAAAATCAAGGTTGGTTACCGTTATCGTTATAATACCGTTATCGCTAAAATACCGTTTAAAATTGAATACCGTTACCGTTACCAATACCTCTAAAAAATTTCCCAATACCGTTATCGTTACCGATACCGTTATTTTTATGGGCAGTTACCGGTATTTTACCGGTATTTATTAATTTATATAAAAAATGCCAATTTTTTTAACTTTTTTATTTTATAATCTTGAATTATTTTTACAAATAAAATTATAGACAATCATTTTAATTATTAAAACTACCAGCATTGAATTTATAGGCTATAATCTGTATTTTTAAGACTTAAAATCAAGAACATGCTATGTTTTTACTTGTTTTTATATGTTTTTAACCTAATTTTTAATATCGGTACGTACCGGTATTGCTGTTTCGATAACGGTATACCGTTACCGGATCAATCTTAAATACCGTTACCTTTACCGTTACCGAAACAAACGAAATTCGATACCGTTACCGTTATCCTTACCGTTATTCGTTTCGGTAACCAACCTTGGCGAAAATACAGCTAATACTGATTTTTTTTGTTGGGTTTTGTCATTTTTTGGGGGTCTTGAAAATTTATACGACAAACTTTTTGGAGTTCTAGGAGAATCATACGTCCAAAACTGATTCGACTAGAAAACCATTTTTCTACGCCTGATCCCACTAAAAAGCCAAAAGTTTTGGCGTTTACAAACGCCAATAATAAACTAAGAGTGTAAGCACAATGCAAAGGTCCCCGTTTTTTCCCATACAAGAGATAAAACTTATTTTATTTTCTCAACGGATTTTCTTGTTCTCTTGTTTTTGCACTCAGATTATTTTACTAATGTTGCCATATTTTCAGACAATAACTTAAATTTTGTAAACAAAAATCATATGATTTCAATCACAGTACAAGTATAGTAGGATTACATGATTGATTTCGTCATGCACAAGCACTAGTGACAGCAAAGAATTTAACTTTGTACATTAACAAAGAAAACAGCAATAACACTTTCAGAGCATTTCATTCAAACTAATGTCAAACAACAACAATACGTTGGTATGTGGCAAGAAAATTATAATATATAGAGGACTTGACTTTATATGTGTGCTCTGCTCTTGCGCATTGACAAGTTTTTAAGATTCGGTTTCCGTTGCTATTTTGTTCATTTTTGTCCATCACAATTTACGATTCTTTTTCCGTTTGTATTGTGCTTATTCTCTAACTCTACTCATCAGGTGGCAGCCTTTTTACACACAGAAAAAATTATTAACCTTAAAGCTTTGCAGTTCACAAAGGAAAGTATGCAGTACTCCAAATACCCAGGAAAATTTTTTACAATCGGTAAACAACCACGCCTATTCTACAACTGGTTCCACTGCAACCGATTCCATGAAACTGGTTCCGGAACCAGTTTATGGGATCCTATATGGAAGGTGTGACTGACGTAGAATCAGTTCTAGAACTAGTTCCAGAAGTGATTCTAGGGTAACCGGTTCCACTTTGGAGCTATGAAAGTGGTTTGTTTTGGGACAATTTCAAACAAAAATAATCGGTGTTAGAATCGACAATAGAAAGGGTTGTAAATGAAAAGTAGCTGTTCTACAACCGATTCTTTGGGACAGAAAATTTTCCTTTCATACACACTTTTTTACAATTTCACATTTTTTGTTTTCATTTTCAATTAACGTTTTAATTGGTATTATTACTACTTTAATCAAATTTTGTTTCAATTAATCGTATACAATTTTTATAAATTAATATAATGATAGGTGCAAAATCAATTAAAATTTTAATTAATATAATCAATTTCGTTGTTAAAATGCGTTTTTAGTTTTTTCTGTGTAGTTTTACTTCCGTGGTAGAAAATTCCAGTTGTACTAAAACCACTTAACATTATACTTAAATGTAGTGGTACCAGATTGACAGGTTTCTTCTAAAATTACAGAATTTTTTATACTAGACTAATTCCATTTCGTAACAATATAGTCCGGCACCCTGTTAACATAACTTAAAGCAAAGAATAAACGGACAGGTAATATTTCCTATTATTTTAACAGAATTTTGAACTAATTATACGGACTTGTTTTTTACTGGGAATCTCTTAACGCCAATTTCAAAATAGACACTTCATATTTATGATAAAATTAACTTTAATAAAAGTTATAGAAATTTAGAAAATTTAACATAAAATTCAGTAAAATATGTTGAAATTTATTAAAATATATTCGAAAAGTAAAAAGTCTTACCTTAGTGCTAAAAATCGTGAGCCCGGTGATAGCTGTTCGGCCGAGGACGCGCATACTTCTAATGGCGCGCTGACAGTACAAAAAGCTCGCATGCTGCATCATTATTTGAATGCAACAAATTCGTTGGAAATATTTTTCTAAAATGAAAGAAACAAACAAAAATGTTATAAAATAGTCTTATAATATATATATATAAAAAAAAAAAAAATACTATAATAAATTATGAATTTATTTTAAAGTAAAAAACAATAATCTACATATTTCATGATATCAAATAAATAAGGTTTTAAAATAAAATTAAGTAGCTTAACATTCCTTTATTTCGATAAAACAAATACTTTTGTATATTATAAGCTCATTTATTATCAAAAAAAAAAAAAAAAAAATCAAAATTTATAAAAAAAATTTCACTAAGTAACAAACACCAAAACTTGCGACGTCAGACTTAAAGACAAGTTTCTAATATTGAAAAAAAAAATAAAGTCTTGATATAGTGAATTATAAAACAAACCTAATAAAGAAAGTTCAATCTATGTATGTAAAAAAAATCATAGATTTATGCATAAATTAAAACAAAAAATTTAACAACATGTATTTTAAAAAACAAGCTACTGTAGCAGTTTAAAGACCGACAGAAAAACTTTACACCAAATAAATTTTTTAATAAATTTTCCTATAACAAAAAGAAGCAACATATATTTATGAAATTATATGTTTTCGTTATAGGTTTTGTGACTTTTACTGGGTATCTATCGGTTTTCCATGTTTCTAAAAAAAATATATACCTATATATATATTTATAAATATATTAATATTAATATTCATGTCTGTTTTTTTTGTTGTTATTTGTATGACTAAAGAAATATTTATGTATAATTTCAGTTTAGTATTTTTCTGTAATCAATCAGTTTAAGTCTGACATTAATTATATTTAATCCAAACGACGATGAGAAATAAAATTATAGGTTTAGATTAAATTTCAATCAGTCATATTGTTAATATATTCATACGCATACAAAATGTGTATAAAATTAGTATTTGTTTAAAATGGTATAATTTTTAATATTTTAAGGTTTAAATTTTGTATTATAATTAATATCACAGATCTTTGTGAAAAGGGGCGTTTTGAAAATTAAATCAAAAACTTTAATTTTAATCGATTTGTATATGGTTGATTAAAATTTTTTAATTAGTATGCAAAAATATTTCTTTTTTTTCCCAAATTTAGGTATATGTTTTTCATTTTGAATATCTAAAAATGTATACATAAAAATAATAATATACCCAAATATATTTATTAACTTAGATGAACACTGCAGTTAAAACAACTGACTGCAATTTCATTTAAATTTACTAAAATAGCAGTATTTTTAATATGCTACAAACCAAATACAAATATAGTAAAAAAATACAATAGAATTTTAGAATTTTTTGCCTTTGAATTTTAATAGTTAGCGCAATTTGCCAATATGATTATTCTTACATAATACCCAGCAAAACCTTGGTAATATGTTGGTATTACAGAACACATTACCTGGTAATACCATACCCCTTACCATTGCATTATTTCATAACTAAAATGTAATTTCTTACGTATAATGTGCTGCATAACTACTGGGTAGTAATAGCAACTTATAGATTTAAACACTTCAAAGAAAAGAGTTACTTGTAATACACAACATGAGTTCTAAATAATAGCAGCGACTTATTACAGATGGGATATTTTAAAACCGTAAAATAAGGAGTTACTTTTAATGTGATACGTGATCACTTAATAGAAATAGCCACTTATTACCGATGGTGTATTCAAATACCTCAAAATAAAGAGTTATTTGTAATGCGATACATGAGTGTTATTTTCTATTTAAAATATTCGATACAAATAATTTATATGTTTTATACATATTGACTGAAATATCTTTTATGTTTTTTGTTAACTTTATATTAATCTGAGTAAATATTAATTAAATATGAATATGCTTCGTTTTAGCATTTATAAAAAACCAACACGATAACGTCTTATTTCAATTTTTTCTGTAAGAAGTAAGTATATATTTTTATGCAGTAAGTGAGCGCATAATTTTAATGTGTTATTTCAGACCTGTTTGTAACACATTTTTTTGGCCTTACTTTAAGCTGTTATGTAAGTAGTATTGTGCTCAGTATCGGTTATGTAAGTGGTTACGTAACTCCTGACATGTAACATTAAAGTAACATGTTCTTATGTTGTTACCTAGCCCTCTTTTGGAAAGTACATACCTCCAATGACATGTCCTTGTTAAAATAATAGCTGTTGGAATAGCAAAGTAAGAGGTTACATACCTTAATTTCTTCTTACAAACCTTATTACCAGGTAATAGAAAGTTTTGCTGGGTATTAACCCTTTACTACATATCTTTACATATATGTAACGAATACTTTGAGTACATGCAGCGCACATTGGTTTGAACAGTATCAAAACTGAAGACTAATTCAAAAGTTGAAGTTAAAGAAGATCAACAATCAACAGCTGTCAAAATTAATGTTCTTCGTTGTTTACTTTTTTCTTTGCTATTCTCTATCAAAGCGAAAGAGTATATGTAGTAAAGTGATAAACGAGATTTTTCAAGTCTAATTTTTATTTTTGTTTTTTTCTAAAACTAAATTTTTTTTAATTACTTTTTGTTTATTTAAATGTTGCAGAACTATTTTCAGCTGAATATTGCAGAACTATTTTCAATTTTTTTGTTGAAAATTAGCCTAAAAATAGGTTTTTTTTTAAATATATGTTGAGTTTCAAAACGTTATCGGAGGAGATCGGACAAAACTGTTTATATAGTGATAACATGCTATTTCAGCTCATGTATAAAAAAAAAGTTTTGACAATATGTAAGGTATTTAATTTTTTGTTAAAAAATCTCCAGTTGCAAATAAAACGAGTAAAAAAGTTAAAGTCGGGCATGCCGATCCTACAACTATCTGGTTGAAAGCCAACTAATGTTTTGATTTGTAATGTAAGAAATTTTGATTTGGGTGTATTTAAGAGGATATCGGATTCTATCTAGAATGAATAGGCTTTGCCCATGTGAGTCAGCGTACCAAATTTCATTAAAATATCTTCGTATTTAAATACAACCTGTAGCGTGCGATCAGTCCAATTTTGGGGGGACCTTTATATGGGCAATTGGCTTTATCCTTGGTCCGATATAAGTCCGATGTACCAAAATAATCAACATATCATAATATTTACGACCTGTATCGTGCGAACATGCCTATTTTTTGGGGACCCTTATACGGGCACTAGGTCTAAACATGAACCGATGCTAAACAAAATCAATAGATTTTGTCCATGGGCCTTGGGAATAAGTGTACCAAGAATACATGGACAGACGGACATCGTTAAATCGAAATAAAAAGGTGTTCTGAGACGATCAGTATACTGAAAGATGAAAACATTTGTAAAAGGACTAAACTAAAAACTATAATTTCTAACTTCCTTGCATCACTAGTAGAATCAGTAATTCAGAAAATATCAATTGATAGTCAGAAAATATTAATTAAAATCCAGAATTTCGTTTAAAATTCAGAAAACATCAATTGAAATTCAGATATTCCATTTGAAATTCAGAAAATATCAATTGAAATTCGGAAAAACATCATTAGAAATTCAGAAAATATCAATTAAAATTTAAAATATATCAACTGAAATTCAGAAATCGTAAATTGAAATTCAGAAAATATCAATGGAAAGTCAGAAATCCTGAATAAAATCCATGTTATATGTTCTATTATTTTTATTGATATTGAATTATAAGTGATATATATTTTCTTAATTTCAATTGATGTTTTTCTGAAAAGGAATTGAAATTTTCGAGAATTACAATTTATGATTTCTGAATTTAAAATGTAAATTCTGAATTTCAAATGGAAGTCACGAATTTCAATTAATATTTTCCGAATTACAATTGCAAAAGGTGTACACCATTGTTAATTGTATTTCAGAAATGATCGTTTGATGATGAATGAGGGGATGTATAGTTGATCTTTTTATTTGGAAATGATTGTTCTTTAGTTTGACTCTAGATCATAAATTAATATTACTTTCTGTTTAATTTTTTTTTAAATTAAAGAAAGATGATAGAATTTTCACAATTAATTACAAAGAATAAAAAAATTTTGAAAGACTTCGATAAGCCCAGCAAGATAGAATACGTATTTTCGGCTTTCGCTACAAAGCCATCATCAGTGTCGTTTGCCTTGACGGGTTCAACTTTGATAATCGTCTACTTATGTGAAAGTTGGAAGCAAATCGAATACGTTAACAACTGAACTTATAAATTATATAAGAATGAAACAAAAATTGCAACACATATTCTATTCTTATTTAACTAATTAATTCAGCTACGCCGAGATACGTTACGTTTACGTCTGGCTAAAGGCTCCATTAGTCTGGTAGTATCGTAAAGTATCGTGTCAGCTGTTTACTTTTAGTTAATGACAGCATACATAATTATTTATGTAGTTTGAAACTACATTTGAGGTAAGAAAATCTATTGCAAATAGATATCTTTTTTCGCCGCTGTTTACTTCCAAACTAAAGCTTAAATTAGTTTAAAAGTAAAGTGCGGCGAAATGTGGTATCGCAAAGTAGAAATCTATTTCCAATAGATTTTCTTAACTCAAATGTAACTAAAAGTAAACAGCTGACACGATACTTTACGATACTACTATACTAAATGCTCCATTAGTCTGTTAGTATCGTAAAGTATCGTGTCAGCTGTTTACTTTTAGTTAATGACAGTATACACAACTATTTAGTTTGGAAGTACATTTGACGTAAGAAAATCTACTGAAAATAGATTTCTACCTCACGATACCTCATTTCGCCGCACTTTACTTCCAAACTAATTTGAGCTTAATGGAGGTTTAATTTGGGCTTAACTCAGGCATAAAGTGTTGACATTAGGTTGAAACGTTTACGTTTCTCTAAGAAAATTCGCCTTTGTTTTCTTTTTTTGTATGTGAGTAATTGTTTATTTATTGTCATTGTTATTACCCTACGGGAAATTTTAACAAACTGTCACCGAACTGGCCCCTTTATATGAAATAGACTGGTCACTTTTGCATGGCGTTGTCATAGGAGGTGGAAATTGACCCCTTGTGACATGTCACAAGACAAATCCTAGGACAGGTTACTGAACTCTCAATTTCAGGGACCTGTCCTAGGATTTGTCTTGTGACATGTCACAAGGGGTCAATTTCCACCTCCTATGACAACGCCATGTAAAAGTGACCAGTCTATTTCATATAAAGGGGCCAGTTCGGTGACAGTTTGTTAAAATTTCCCGTAGGGTACTGTTAAAATTGTTGTAGCTGTTTTTTTTTGTGGGTCTTTTTATTGTTGAACAATAATTTTTTGTGTATGTCATTGTACAACTATGCCTAAAAACGGAATAAGGTCAGTAAAAGTTTGTGTTTTTTGTTTTGTTTGTTTTTCTTCTGGCTGAATGTAGGTATGTATACAAAACTGTGTATGTGTGTAATGTTTCTTTATTTTTTAAACAATTTGCAATAACACTTAAAGAGTGTTGTAGTTTGTTTGTTGTTTAAGTACAAAAAAAGAAAAAAAAAAATATGTTTAAAACAAAGTTGTATTTTGTTGAGGTAGGTGTTGTAATATTCACTCAAAACAGTCAGTGATAAATGGTAATATTTTAATTTTATGCAAAGATTTTTTTGGATTGAAGTGACCATTAAATAATGGTTTTTGAATGGGTACAAACAAATATTTAATAATGTGGTTATATTTTTATTTGTAAACATATTTTGTGATTATTAATTAAATGGAATACATTTAACGATTATTGAGCATAAATTGTTTAATTTAATACACTGAAAGAATTATCTGTATGATATTAATGAATTTTTCTATAATACTAATGAAGTTTCACTGGAACTTGTCCATTGAAACTTCTCATTGCCTTAATGGAATTTTTCATAAAAAGTTGAGAGCATTTTTTTTTATTTATTAAAGTTTTGATACACTCAATGAAAAATTTTCATTAAAACTGGATTAATAAAATATATGAAACTTTTTAATCAAATTTAAGAAATTTTTCATTTAATTTGTGAAGAAAACTTTATTAGTTCATTCTCTGTGTAGCGTTTTTATGCCATTTTATTTTCTAGTTCACAATCTTATAATGATTACAACAAGTATCAGTTGTGGTTTTTAATCATTCAATGGAAATACCTATATTTGTTATTAAACGCTGTTGTGTTATGAATAAAAATATTAAAAAAAAAAATCACGGCATAAGCATACCATTCTTGTGAGATCATAAGAAGCAAGTGAAAAAAATAAATAAACTGACAATGAACAAAAAAAAAAAACCAATTAATTAATAAAATTTTTAACATGTAAATAAGTTGGAATATACTACATGGACAGAAAAGTTTGTGGCCTCACATGCAAATGACAGGTTTTCAAGATCTTAAAGGTTTCCAGTAGTACCAACTTTAACTAGCCTTAGATAAAAATTGCATGATATTTTGGTGATCAGAAAAAAGTTATCGTTACAGAAATCATACTACTTTTGAAGTTAAAGAAGAAATTGATTTTAACTTTACTTGTAGTGCTTAGAAAAAGCTATTAAAAATGGCCTTAAAAAGGAAACTGCTGAGATTAGAAGCTTTTTTTTTTTGCTAAATACTAGTAAGATCAGCAAAAAAAAACTGTTTAATTTCCAGAATTTTAGTTATATTTAAGTTAACTTTTAGTTAATTAAAAATGACAAATTGTACTGTAAAATCTGCATAAAATTTTAGGTAAATTTAGTCGAATGCAAATAACATTTTATTCTGTCAAAATTAGCAGAAATATTTGATAAAAAAAATAGGTAAACTGCTAATTTTAGAAGGCGTGATTTTTATTTGCATTAAAAAAAGAATTGAAAAAAACTAGAAATTTTATTTTTTTTGTCATATTTTTAACCTGCTAATTATTTATCCAAAATTTTTTTCCTGATTTTAGCGGGTTAAATTGTTATTTTCTATTATTTCTATTAATTTAACTCACATACATATAACTAAAATTCTGTATATTAAAATTTTTTTTACTGTTTCTATCTTACTAATGCATATAAAGCAAAAATAATCTGCTAATTGCTGCAGCTTTTTTGATTTGTAACTAATTTTTAGTAGTTTTAACTAAATTTTTGATGGACTTTTTTCTATTAGTGTACATATTTTAATTACAT
Organism: Leucophora obtusa; assembly: GCA_949987735.1. Taxonomy (NCBI): domain Eukaryota; kingdom Metazoa; phylum Arthropoda; class Insecta; order Diptera; family Anthomyiidae; genus Leucophora; species Leucophora obtusa. The sequence continues at coordinate 193,736,916 of OX465298.1, forward strand.
AAAATACGATTTTTAGTGCTTGAACTTTCTTTATGGATTAGATGGAATTTTTAAATGAGGGTTAGACAGACGAATTGGTTTAAAGACGGCATTGGAGTTGTAAGTTAGTGAGTAGTCAGTACCTAAAAATGCTTACTCAAATCTTTCAGAGATATATTTTCTGTATATAAACGTACTTTTGCCAGGAAACCCACTACAAAAATATAACCTTGTTTTTTTCATATAATATGGAACTCTGTTTTTGTATGAATGTAAAAAATATTAAGTAGTAGTCACGAAAATTACATTACGAAATTTTTAAAAATATTTTTCTGATAATATGCACAGCATTACCAAAGTTTGAGCCCTATAAAAGTACGAAAAAAATAATAAAAAAAATACACTAAGAAGGCCAACTTCAAACGCAGGATTTACAAGTATTCTCAAAAATTGTTTTTGGTATTTTTCCCGTACTCAGCTCTTTAAAACGCATCGTTTGAAATTCAGGACAATCTAATATGTAAATTCAAATCTAAAACCAACTGATATAAAATCAATTGTTTAATACATTTTGAATTTTTTATAAATACTAAAAAACGTATCACTTGACATTTTTTTAGTAATTACGGTAATTAGATTTTTGCTTTATCAGTAATAAGCAATAAAAGCTTTTAAACCACGATTTGGCATACTTTAGAAATTATTTTCAATATTTTTTTATTTCTAATCTTTTTATGTCATACATTTTTGCATGGTTATACTACATCCATTTATTGCTTTTTATTTTAAATGTTTTATTAATTATATTTTTATTAAGTAATTAAATATCAATTAAATATATATTTTTATGTAATTGTTTAAGAATGTTGAATTTTTTATATCTTTATTACACGGTGCACCGGACATTACTGGGATTCAATTAAATTCATATTGAATTTAAAAGTAATATTCCGAATATTAAACATATGCACCTAAATACATACTACTCTTTTTTTTTAGTTTGTTTGTGATTCACAGGGCAACCAGAAATAAACTGTAAAAAATCCATTTTAAGCCAAAAAAAAAAATGCTTTAAAAAACGAAAAATATGATTTTAAAATTTAAAAAATATGCTCCCAAAAACACATTTTTATTTAAAAATCCGCATTTCATAATTTAGTTTTCAGTAACAAAAACGTGGAAAAAAGCTTAAACTTGTAAAGAACAATGTATGCAATGCCAAAAGCCAAAAAACAAACTGTATATTTTTGGAAATCCTATGAAATTTGCTTAAGTCTTGCATTATTTTTATCTACAAATGGTCGCCAGACTTAAAATGACAATACCTTAAACATGACAAAATTTTCATTTCTTTTTAGCGCTTTTAAAATAAAGTTGACAACACTGAAATTTTAAAGTGAATAGTTTCATGGTATACTTGGCACGATATAACAAATTAGTCAAGCTTTTTTATACGAAATAGTAAAACAGCTCTCCCCGGAATCGTTATTATTGGGGATGAAATGATTCAAAAAATTTTAAATTTATAAAAATCTGTATTAATTCTTTCACTAGAAAAATGTCGATGGATTTTATATTTAAATAAGTATAAAAAAAAAATATTATGTAAGCAAAATATTGAAGGTACTGAAAAAAAATTCTGTTGTAAATTTTTTTTTAAGAATCTGAAAGGAAATTTTCCTATGAAATGGCGCCGAAGATGCTAATCATATCAAAAGTGGTCTGGATCTGAGACTGCGATGCTCAGAAGACTAAAGGGACGACCTGCTTGCTTCTTTAGACGTGAAAATGTAGTATAAATGTTATTTATGATTTGTTTTTCACCTAAATAAAATGTACTAATATTAATATAATTATATGAAGTACATTAATGATTTAGAATAATTCAACACCACACTAAATGTGATATCTATTAGAGGGCGGATCAGTGAATCCGAGACTTTCGAACTTCCCTCTTAACTAATTAAAAATCAACAATATTCCTGCCAATTATCATCTGTTAATAGACCTCTGGCAAATTTTGAGCAAGGCTTTACGAAATACCATAATAACCACCAATGAAATAAAGCCCAAAAAACTAAAATAAGTCCCCAAGAGAAAAAAGTTAAATAATACCCAAAAAAATTGAAATTATCCCCAAAAGAGAAAACAGAATGATCTCCAAATAAGTCCCAACGAATTGGGAGTTATTTTATAATGAAATAAGTCACAACTTGTACGGAAAATATTTGGGAGTTATGTCATTTTTTTTTGGGACTTATTTAATTTGGGAGTTATTTCATGGTACCATAATCTCCAAACTTGAAGATGAAAGAAACTTTTGACATAATTTTTGGAGGTTATTTAATTTTTTTTGCGTTATGTCATTGGGGGTAATTTATTACCGCGAATTCAACCTCGTGAATTTTTGTAGAAATGGAAAAAAGTGAATTTGAAGAACTAATAAAACATTTTTTTTTCGGTATTAAAACCCATCACTCAAACTAAGAAAAACTTTATAAGCACAATGGGAATTCTGCACCATCAATTTCAGTGATTTATTGAGTTTCTCTGTTGTCGCAAGTTGGGTTTAACGGTTAACAAAGTCATGGCGACAGTTTCCTGAGAATAATCAACATTGGCTACATTCAAAATTGAATAACAATACATTGTGAATATTGGACCGATTCAACGAAAATTTCCTCAGTATAATGCTCGAGTGCAAACGAGTTTTTATGGCAAAAATCAATTGGTCTACGAATTCCACCATATTTTCCGGATTTAGCCCCCAGTGACTATTTTCTCTGTCTCCAAACCTAAGGATATGGCTCGGCGGAAAGAGTTTTAGCTCGATGAAACACTGAACAAATAAATTACTATTTTGAGGACTTTGAGAAATCCTATTATTTGAAAGGGAACAAAATTGGAAAAACTTTAGACAAAGTGTAAAAAGAGATTATTGACAAATAAATTATTATTTTTTTTTGCTAAAAAAACTGTGTTGTATTTAAAAAGTCACGGATTTATTGGGAAACTAAAAAAACTCTAAAATATGACTTCAAATTTCCAAAATTAAATGCGGAAAGTTTTGTGTATTATCTATCACACAAAGTGCGTAAACAAAAACACCAAATGCGTAAAATTATATTGTAAACATCATTTGTGTTTAATAATAGGAATTATGCATGTGTTTACAGTTAAACATATTTTACCTAAATTTGTATGAGAAAAATTCAAATATAAAACACAAAATGTGTAAATATCTAACATATAGACTGTAAATATACTAATTTTGTGTCTGAAATTACACATATAATGTACACAATTATTTAATTTACACACGCAGAGGTAATTTATAAAATTTATTGAATAAATTTAATGAACATTTATGTTTGAAATTTCCCAAATTGGTGAATAATTAATTATTATTATAATAAGCTAAATTATTCAAATATGGTGGAAAAAATAAATCTTAGGAAAACCTGAATCGTGTTTTCGGCCTACTCATTGACTTGAAAATTTAACATACAATTTTGACAAATTTAGGAGAAATTTAAAATTTAAATAACATACCTACTCGTACTATTGTTATACCGTGTTTATCATTCACTCTTACTAAATTATTTTTAAATACTGGTTAAATATATTTTTTTTTAATAAATACACATTTATTGTGGTTAATTTGAATATAAAATTAATTTTAATTGTGTTATATTTTTTCTGTTTCTTGTTTGTGGTTTGAAGCGTGTATCTCTCATTTCAGAATTTATTTCAAATTAACGATTTGTTTTCCATAAAATTTATGTAATTTACAAACGGAAATTATAAAGAATGCTGACATACAGGTTATGCGGTATTTAAACGAAAAGTGGTAAAGTGTTTTACTTTGATTATACCTATTTAAATTTAATGATTATGTTTTGTATTAAAAAAAATATTAAATATTATTAAATAAAAAAAAAAAAATATCCACATCTACTCAAGTACTTTTCTTATTATTGAACCAATTAGGGTCTAGATAAGTTTTATTGAATTCCAAATCCTATTGCTTAATGAGAAAAACAAGACTTTTCTACTTCACGTATAACAAATATGGAATTATTATAAAATATTAATCATACCTTCCGGAATAGTATTTTTTATTAAAAATTCTGGTGTTTGCTACATATATAAATATGTTTGTGTAAACTGAATCTAAACTAAACTTCCCAGCAAAAATGTGGAAGCAGTAAAACGATTACTGCTTCCTTACTGCTACTTTTACCGCTTCCAAAAATGTATAGCTTCGTAAACAGCACTAATGAAAGGTTTAATTGTTTACATCGCTTTTTGCTGTGGTATCAGGCATGATATCATCAATAATGCAATCGCTTCACTGCTCAGCTTTCCCTGAAAAAAACTGCTTCTAAGCAAGCAGTAATTTCTGCTGGGTTATTAGTTCTTTTTAACTCGTCGTGTGTTCTTTATAAATAGTTTAAAAATTCTTTAAATTTTTTATTTATTGTAATAAAAATAAACAGTCTTTTTATAGACTAAAATTTTTTTTATTTAATAAATTTAGCATTAATTTTTTATCTGTTTTTTTTTATTATTGTTGCTGTCTCGTTAATATAATTTTTATTTATTAGTGTGTGCTTTTTGTGTTAAAGGCTTTTAAAACCTCTTTTATTTGCTTATTTTATATTTAATTAATGTGTTTGCGCTTTGCTTAGGAATGCGGATAATTTGTTATGGCTCAAATACAAAAAAAAAAATTTAAAATACTCGTGTTAATAAAAATGTATATGAGTAACCAGAATAACAATAAAAACAAAATCTTTCTCCTTAATTTACATAGACAATAATATTCTACTCAACCATGACAGTACAGATATGTGTTGGTTACCATATTATATTGATACTTCTATATCCCATGTACTTACTAATTAGGGTATTTTTTTTTAAGACCAGTAGTGTTCATTACTTTAAACCATAATTGTGGCACTTTTGGTACTAGTTGCCGTACTTTTGGGTCTCAAATTCAAACTACAATGGAATCAAAATTTTTAAATATACCACACGCTGACATTTTCTAGATCCTAAAAAAAGCGTTTACTCTTATAAAGATATTTGGCCCGCTGAATCCGAATCTGACTTCAGAATTGTTCGATCACATCAGGTTTTCGAAAAATCCAACCTAAAAAAGAAAAAAAAAAGTTTTTTTCCTATATTCGTAAATTCAATAACCACGAATATGTTATTTTTCAGAGAAGTTACACTCTTCTTCTTCAAAGGGATTTTCTTTTTATATTTTTCCAAAACCTTATTTCTTTTCGCAAAAACGTGCAATGAATGTTACGTGGGGTGGGGGGGGGGGAGCATTTTTGCATTGTATGTATTTTGTTATCATATATCTGAGCAAAAAATTCATTAATATCAAGCAGATAGTTCTCTCAGTGTAGTACAAAAATATATGTTTACTTTCGACCGCTGATCTACTTAAGTATATGAAGTAGGAAACTGTGTTCCTACTATAAATTGTGTAAATTTACTCTATGTGTTGAAACGAAAAAAAATACACACATAATATGTCAGTTCATGTTCACTTAACCTTCCTATACCCGCGCTAATTTTTGTAACACCTATACCCGCGCGCGGTCTCACAGACCAAAGATTTTAAAACCTGTTTATTCATAGTTTTTTCAACCACAACCTATATAGATAATATTTTTTTTTTAAACTTAAAGATATAATGAAAAAAATTATACTATACAATAACTTTATTTTCAGTAATTTTACCGACTTTTAGTCTTTTACAAAACAGCCTTAAATTAAATATATTTGAAAAAAGTGTTTTCTCGGTCTCACAGACCAACGCGCGGGTATAGGAAGGTTAATGTGTAAATTTACATTAAAAGTGCTCAAGAATTAAATGAAATTTAAATTTATTTAAAAGCTTGGTCTAAGAGTAAATTTACGCAAAAAATAATTAAAAATGCATTTTTAAATGCATAAACATCCACAAAAAATGCGTATATTTACCAATGCAATATTTAAAGTTAAACAGCTACAACCTTTTTTATCCATAAATTAATAAATTTTGTAAAATAAAATCTCTCAAAACTGAAAAAATCATTCAATTAATAAAATTGCTTTAACAAAAAACACTAAAAAATGCTAGAATAAAAAAAATTGCTAAATTATAAAATTATCGCTGCAATAAAAAGACTTTAAATAAAAAAATCTCTGGAATTAAAAAAAAAAATCGCAACAATTCTAAAAAATCGTTAATATGAGAAAAAAAACCTACAGAAATCGATAAAAATGCCATAACTGAAAAAAAAAAAATCATCGATAAAATTGAATAAATCGCTAATCAAATTTTAATCACCCATCGATTTTTGAAGCTCTGTGATTTTTTTTAATTGCAGCGATTTTTTTCTAATTTTGGCGTTTTTTTAATTTAAGCTGTTTTTTAGTTTTGGCGATTTTTCCAATATTTTTTTCTATTTTTGCATTTATTTTCTAAATTTTCTAATCCCGATTAAAAAAAGTTGAGAGTTAATTTAAATTGAGTGTCTCAAATTTAAATTTCATTTGTTGTTGTTTCTTTTTTCAGAGTAGGCTACCTTTTACTCAGTTAAATCCATATTATATTTTTCTTTTGTTTAAATATTATAATAGATTTTTACGCATTATATTTCATTAGAATTCTCCCTTTTTATTCAAATTCATTTCCTTTAATTAATATTGATGATTATACAAGATTTTTTTTATACATTTTGTATTTAAATTTCTTAACTAAACACGTAACTAATCAGTTAAAATTACTTATAAAAAATTTTGAAAAATAGTTAAATAAAAGATTCTGTCTTCTCAAATACATAATACGGTTTAATAAATTTATTAATGTGTTCTTTAATGATGATAAATGCCATTTTTATGCAGGTACTACTTCAAATTAGTTTTTATTACTCTTTTTTTATGCTTCTATTGAGGTCAGCTAATTGTATAAAATTGATTTGAAAATTGTGTTACAGTAATCATAAAATATTTATGGTAATCAATTTTTTATGATTATGCGTAGATTTTTTTTTTTTATATTTTTTCTAAGCACAAAAGAAATTTTAGATTTGGTAAAGATCACAGTTCTAACGGTTATGCGGTAAGCACTGTGATCTAACGGTAATACGGTTAAAAGGGGTCAAAGTTTACACATTTTTAAACACTCATCCATCTTTTTAAATTTCTTTTAGAATTTTTAAATTCTTTTCTATATTGTTCGATTTTTAACAAAAAATACATCAACTTTATTTCAGCATTGACTGTAATAAAAATATATTTATTATAACAGCTATTTTCTTTAAAAAAATGTGCATTTTTGTCTTTAATCTAGTAAATATGTTTATGTAGTATTTTTTTTCATGTTCCTACCTGTAAATGAAAAATATCATTTCATACATTAATTACATTTAACATATACCCGCATTATAAGATATTAAATAGAATATAATATATGTATATCCAAAGGAATGTTAGACCATTAAACATTAATAAATCAGATATACAACCATCTACCACAGACAGACACTCTTTTGATAATCATAAATTGTTAATAATATATGAATATGTATAGAAAAAAAAGATATGAAACAACAAATTGTTAATACAAGTCAAATCTTTTAATACTATTTCATGGTTTTTCAATGCACCAGACATACATGCATTCATATTGTACACGCAACGACATAGAAAAAGGTTTTCATAATGGGCAGGTTTGGCAGAGAAATCCGATACCGCTACAATTGAGTAGTAGGGCTAATGTGACAAACGAAGCTTATTTGGAAATAAATATATTTAAACAATTTTATTTGATTTTAGGAGTTTTCATATAAACTCGTATTCTACTCGTAAACGGTGTAAACCTGGTATGTTTATGAGCTTAATGTCAAACTACATACATAAAAAAATATGGTTTGTATTTATACAAGGTTAACAAGGAATTTACGAGTTTATATGAAAACCGCTTTTGTTTTTTTTATAATTGTATATAATTGTTTTTATTTTTTTAAAAAGAAATTAAAAAAAAAACAAACGACAGCCTCAACATATTGACTTAACGTTAAGTAATCAAATCATTCACGGGATGGTACTGTAACAGATTAATAGCAGTTGAGTAGCAGTTCTGGTAAACTCGCCCAATAGTTTTACAAAATATTTTATTCCCGAAGTATTGTGAAGAAGGATAATCAATAGTGTCATTGTATAAATAATTTTCTCAATAATAATAATAACTAATACACCCAAAAAAAAGTTAGTAGTAGTAGTAATTAGTAAAACGCCTTGCATATAAAGTGTATTAGTTTTCTAGTCCTTATCGTGGCCCTTTTTTTGAATTTCAGTCAAGTAAATTTTATATTCCCAAGTAAAGTTGTTTTTTTCTTGCCTTTTTAGGAATTTTTAAGTTTGTGTGGGTATTTTGTTAAATAAATTTTAAAAATAAAAATCCGGCCACGATAAGGGCTGGAGAATTTATCTGGTATTAAGAATCACTTTACATTTTTATATTCCAATAATTAATGAAGGCTGCACAGTGGCAGCCGATTTTGCCTTTTTTTTAAAAGGCCAATAATGAAGTGGCAACCCTAGCGAATTTGGTTGGCGAAATTTAAAACTAATATTTTTTGAAAATACTACAATAATGTGTATTTTAAATAAAAGAATAAAATTGTAAAAATATTATTAATTGAATTTTTGACAACCGTTTAAATATGACCTATAAAATTCTGTTGTTACAGTATTTATCCCCCTTAAATTATTGAGATTCAAATAGCAGTCAAAAAAATATGTAGAATTCAACATATTTTTGTTTAATTATTATTTTTAAATTTTAAAAATAAAAATAGAATTTTCGACCTTTAATTCTCCAATGAAAAATTTTATTTATTATTGTTCAATTCCAATTATTTGCTTATTGTTTATATGTAGAATTTTTAAAAATTATACATTTTATATTGAAAAATAAGGTGACTGTAAAAAAATTTTTTTAAACTATTTTTACTCGGCCTCTCAAATACCTTTCGTATGACACCAAAATTTCCTATAGTTACTTTGGAATTAATATGAAATAAACTAAAAAACGAAAAACTGGGCCACTTTTAACCCCATTTTTTAGCCCTTAAATATGAAATTGGACAGCTAAAAAAATACCTTTAAATGTCGTTTAAGTTTTTCTCCTCTACAATATATCCGAAGCTCATTAAGATAAGTGTGATATTTCCATTTCATCCGAAAAATGTCCCGATATAATTTTATCAGTTTTTATCTATTTGTATCAGTTTAGATCTTAACGGATTAAATTATATATTAATCAGATGAAATTGTATCCGATTTTTGACCTGATACAATTTTATCGGTTTATATCTAATGGTATCAGTTTAGATCCAAATAGACGCAGTTCCATACAAACTAATATAGTTATGTTCGAATTTTGACCTGATACAATTATATCAGGATCAGAGAAACAAGCCAGCCGCCGTGAGCCGTTTCTGCCGCCGCCTGCGGTCATTTTTGCCTCAGCCGCCGCCGCCGATTTTTTTCGGCTCATTTAGGCTGGAAGTATCAATTTTTTAAAATAAAAAAATAAAAACAAATGTCATTGAACTTTTGAGTCCAAAATTTTCAAATGCGACACTTTTGAGTCCCAGATATATAATCGTGCTACTTTACAATCATGGTACTTTTAAGCTCAAAATTTACAATTGTGTTACTTTTGGCTCCTGAATTTACAATCATGCTACCTTTGAGTGCCAAAATTTACAATCATGGTACATTGGGCCCTAAATTTACAATCGTGCTACCTTTGAGTACCAATATTTACAATAATTGTACTTTTACGTCTCAAAATTTACAATCGTGGTACTTTACAGTCATCTTTACATTAACAGTGTTGTACTTTTGAGCTCCAAAAATTTATAATCGTGGTATTTTTGAGCCCTAAATTTACAATCTTGGTACTTGTTAGTCCCAAAATTTACAATCGTGAACCCCAACTTAACAATCATGGTACCTTTGAGCCCCAACTTTACAATCGTGTTACTATCCAGTTCCAAATTTACCGTGTTGAACTTTTGAGCTGTAAAATTTGTAATTGAGGTACGTTGAGCTCTAAATTTATAATCGTCGTACTTTGAGCCCTAAATCTATAATCGTGGGTCCCAAAATTTATCTAATCAAATCTACACTAAAAAAAAAGTTAATATGGTTAGAAAAAGTTTGCTGTCTCTGCAAAATTTTTAGTCAGGAGGATACTTACAGAAAAATTGCGAATTTTAGTAAAATCTATGCAAAAAATCTTTACAAATTTTTGCAGAATATCAGTCATGCGCGGTTCCAGCAATTAATATAAGGGGAAAAATCATACGCCTCAGTGTCCAACTCAAGGTATTTGTCTACGGTGGCGCATGATATCAGTAGACTGATAAAAATTTGTAGAGAAATTGTACTCTTTAGTAAATTTATTTGCTGAAAATTTAAATCAAGAAATTGTGTTTTTTCGATTCTTGTAAAATTATTTAGAAAATTTTGTTAAATATAAAAATGTCCAGCCTCCCGAATTGTCGACATGATTGAATTTAAAATCAAAAATATATAAAAATAGTTATAAAAAAATGTTTGAGTTTTTTTCTCATCGCATTATTTGCTTGGGAGTTTGTATAAATACAAAAACTTAAATATACATTATAACCTATAGAGAACCCTATAACGACAATCTGATGATAATGCTTGTTAGTACTTGAAAATGCATTAATTATCAACCATTGGTTCTAGGAAAGGTTTTTTCATAAATTTTTCCCTATTTGTTGTAAAACAAATTGTGAATTCTATATGGAATTAGTCATATTTCATCCTAAAACCGATCAAAAATAACAGTCATTGTAATAATTATAGGTAAATAATATAAATAAAATTATATCTCAATTACTTATAACGCATGGATTTTTTTCGGTGTATAAATATATTTGTCAGCACAATTTTGGTGGCAAAAAAAAAAATAGTAAAACATTCACACAAAAAAAAAGGGGGAATATTACCTAAGAGCTATGTAATTATACAACTACATAATTTTTAAGTTAGTTTTACAAAGTTCTAGTAAAATATGCATATTTCTTTGTAAAATACATACAATCCTTGCAAAATATACACATGTGTAGCGGAAAATATCCGAAAAATTACATATCTTTTGCTAGAAAATTGTGAAACTTACTTCGAACTTATGTAGTTGTATAATTACATAGCACTAAGATAAAGTTCCACCTGTTTTTTTTCTGCGTGTTAGTTCAAAATTAGTTTAGTTCTGAAAAAATATAACTAAAACTTTTGTTGAAAACACATTTTGCTGAAAACTACTATATTTGATATACAAGAAGTTTTACTAATTTTTCTACTAACTTATTTTTTTAAGTGTAGGTTATTTTTTAACACAACTCGTGATATCTTTCAGCACAAATTTAGATTTTTACAGTCGCTGTTTTCAGTTTCTAGTCTGTATTGAACTGTTAATCTTAATTCTGAAGTTAGCCTTATTTCAAAATCCAAACATTTTTTTGTCGTCGACTGTATGTGTCTTAGATTCTTTTACATTTGTAAAGTTTTGATGAAGTATGGCATGATGAAATGATATTATTATTATTTTTATTTGTTGTTTTCTTTTTTATTAACGCATTTGAAAGTGGTAAAACGGGATTTTTAAGAATTAGTAAAATATTTATAAAAAAATTACTACAAGTGTTTACGATAAGTGGTTTTAGCATTTTATCTCGATGGCTTTAGCTGGTGCTGGTGCACGTTGGGGTCTCTTAAACTGATTTGCTTTTTACAAGAATATATCGTCACCTAAAATGCAAAGGGGCGTAACAACACTTTTTATTTTTTTACACTAGAACCAAAAAAAAAACGTAGAATTAAAGATATTCTATATTTTCTTCTCTTGTTTAAAACACGACTATAGACTTATTTCGACATATAAGTTTAAAATTTTGTAGGGAAATGTAATTTAGTCTAGTGCATCATAATCAATCAGAAAATCGGCTTAAAATTTTTTGTTGTTACGCCCTTTTGCATTTTAGGTGACGATATTTTCTTTAAATTAATATATACCAGTACTACTATGAGAACATTCATCGATTTATGCGTCTGTCCAACTGTCTACATGTCTGTCCATCTGTATGTCTGACTGTCTGTAAGTAGGTTGGCATGTCTAGTCTAGTCTTTAAGTTGTGTATCGAATTGGTATTTAGCTTTTTGATTAGCAACTGTCAAGTAATTAATAATCTTGTAGTAATAAAATTAAATTAAGTCAAACAAAAAATAATAATTATTACTCGCAAACAATAAAAATTTATTTGAATTTGATTAAATGTTCAAAATCAATTATCTGTTATTGGTATTTACATCCCAGGAAAATTTTCGGTTCCAAAGAATTGGTTGTAGAATAGCTACTTTTCGTTTGCAATCCCTTCTACTGTTAATGTTAACAGCGATGATTTTTGTTTGAAATTGTCCCGAAACCAACCACTTCTATAGCCCACAAAAAGAAACCGGTTGACCTAGAATCAGATATGGAACATTTGAAACTAGTTCTACAACTGATTCTCTGTCAGTTATACCTTACATATTATAAGATCCATGGAACGGGTTTCGGAACCAGTTTCATGGAATCGGTTCTAGTGCAACCAGTTGCAGAACTGGTGTGGTTGGCAGCCAATTGTAAAAATTTTTCCTGGGATGGTAATTGTTTTGAAAATAGTCAGGTTTAAGATTTAATTTTTATGCCAAACTTTCAAATTTTTAAATTAATACCAAATAATTGGTATACAATAATTTCATTTCAGATTCTACAAATTTTACCTAGTTTACACAACAAATAAAAAACATTTCTAATTGCTTTAACTTGTTCCACTTATTTATTAAATTTTTATATATTTTATTCTTTGAAATAATTAAAAAATCACACGTAACCGATCAAAAGATTTAATAATCATTTAGTTTTTTTTCCAATAATTCTATAATTTTACATACATATTTGGTATTGTAATTGTATGTTTGTGGAATTATAAAACACTTGCTCTTCGTTGGAACGTGTATTGACAATTTGTTTTGATTTATTATTTTTCCAATTAAATTTGCGGTTCTTTTATTTTCAAATTCTACCGGCGCTTTGTATACTATAGAGAAATAGTTGCTGACTATGCTAATAAAATAAATAAAAAAAAAAAAAAAATAAGAAATAAGAAAAAAAATAGCAAAACGACCATATTTTTCGTATTTTAAATTCTAACACACCCTTTCATATCATAAATATTTATACTATAAAAAAATATGGGAATTTCCATACAATTGTATGCGAAAAATATGTCAAATATTTGCAATTAAACATTAATTGAATTTTGAATTCATTTATAAAGCCGGATGCAATAATTATTATGAAAATAATGTTGAATGAAATTTTTCTCACAGTAAAGTTTTAGTAGTTTATATTAGGAATGTGCGATTAATTGATTAATCAAACAATATAATGAATAAGAACTTTTTTGATTAATTAATTAATTGAAAATTTGATTAATCAGAATTATGATTAATCGATTAGTTTCAATTTTGATTAATCAAAACTTGAAAAATTTTAATTAATATTGAAAAAATGTTTAAAAATAAAAAAAAATTACGCAATTTTATCTGTGTTTTGTTGTCGATGCTTTATAAAGCTCTAAATAAGGAAACTCAGACAGATTGTTTGCTCACTGGTCAGACTTGACCAATGTCCATTCTTAAATTTTATGTTTCTAATGGAGCAAAACAAGATATTATTCAATTATACATAAATTTGATTAATCAAAACAATTATTAATCAATTAATCATTATTTTGAATAATCGAAATAACTGATTAATCCATTAATCTTGTTTTTGATTATACAAATTGTCTAATAATCGATTAATCAGAAATTTGATTAATCAGGAAGTTTGATTAATCGTTAATCGCGCATCCCTAGTTTATATTTACACTTTTTTGATATCTGGAATTTTATTATAAAAGCATAATATCAAATTTAAACCAAATTTGAACTTTTCACCAAGGATAATTTTCGTATCGGTATAATTCTGTTCTTTATTTCAGTTATGGTTAATGTTTGCATACTCATAAAAGTTCGACAGTTGTATGTGTAATAATCAGTAGTTGCTGTTAACCATAATTACAGTTGTTTTTATACGGGAAATTACAAAATACCTATTATGGCAGTTATTAAAAAAACAACTAATAAAAACTATGTACCGTATTTCATAACAGTTGTTTAAAGCAGTTATAGAAATTGCAACAAACAACTACCAAAATTGTATTTTTGCAGCAGAAAGCTACCCAGCTGGAAAATGTGTCTTAAAGACAATGTCAGCAGCACCGTTTAAGTGACAAGTCAGCAGGCACAGACATTTATCAAAGACGTCTTAAAGACATGTCTGCACATTTTTACTTATTCTTAAGTGACGCTGAAAAACTGCCTATTTGTCATCATCACTAGAATTTATTCTTAACTCGTGCTGACTCACAAGCTGTTTGTCATCATCACAATAATTTTTTCTTAATTCGCGCTGACTAAGTGCCTATTTGTCGGTACCGCGTTTTAACAAATCTATAAAAAAAAAACATATTTTTGTCATGACAGCGACTTGAACCGCGAACCTCAAAACTAAAAACATATTAATGTCTGAGCGTCTAGACATTTACACCATAATCGATTCAAAACTTCCCTACAAACATTTTTATCTTCCAAGAAAATATTAAAGCAATATTTTCTATTTTTCATTTGAATGACAATAATCAAGTAGTATTTTGAAATTGTCTTCCTTTTATCATTTGGAGGATAATTCGGCGATATTTGAAAAAAAAAATAATTAAAAAATTGAATTTTTTGTCATAATTTTATATGATAATATTGCGCCAATATTAGCTTTTTATCATACGGAAGATAAAGAAAATTTGTTTGGAATTTCTTGTCATTTTGAAAAAAAAAATTTAAAACAAAATTTGTACAGAAACATTCAACAGATACATACATAGGAAAAAAGCCCCTCGAAAACTCAAGATTTAATGCGCGGAAAAAATCCGCTATGATGTTGTTCAATGGATTATGTATGCAGATATTCTTTTTCAGGCTTAAATTTAATAATGAAAAAATAATTCCTTTATTTTGTACCAGGGAGATAATTTAGCGATATCACCTTTTTATCTTCCAGGTGATAAATTAGCGATATCGCCGATTTATCCTCCTGGGGTATTGTTTTCGTATTGCCTGGAAGTATTGCTTTCGGGTATTGCGGAAGTTTCCCGACGGAGGAAACTTCCGCAATAAGAAATTGATATTGCCAGCAATAATTGTTTTCTTCCTGGCAATATGATCGGGGATTCTCTTCGTATTGCCGTGTTTGCTGGGTTGTATGTACTTAATTTGAATTTAAAATTAAATTCGAATTTGAAAGGAACATTCAAATAAAATTAATATAATTTGAATTTGATTACAGGAAGATTCAAATAAAATTTAAAATTTGAATTTAAAAAACGGAATAAAGGCAACTTTTTAAAAATATTTGTATTATTATTGTTTAGATGAACATGTAAGGCCATGTACTAACAAACAGAAGGCTTCTGGTTCGAGGCTTGGTGAGTGTGATACCAAATGAAAAACTTTGAAATTTTTAATAGAAGAGAATTAACTACAAGGAAAATAAAGATAAGAAAAAAGAAAAATGAGCATTGTGGACGTATGAAGGATGAAAATAAAAGTTTTAAGCTGTTTTTAAATGTTGAGGTGGCGATGACAACTTACTGACCCGTGATGGAAATGTCAGCGACGACTTTCTCAAGATCATTTATTCATCACAGTGACCTCTTGGTGACTTGTTGTGATGACATTATTATATTTGTATGAAAATGTCAGCAGGTGTTTTGTATGAGAGCGGATCAGCAAGTCACCAATGACAGCGACATGTCGCTAAGCCGTCATGAAGATGTCTTCATGAAATTTCCAACTGGGTATTTTTGTTAGTTATTTAAAAAAATAAAAAATTCGTTGAATTTTTGAGAATTCTTGTTTAGTTTATATTTGATATTATTGATAGTTTGCAAATAAATTGTGTTGTATCTCCAATTGTCTTCAAAAAGAAATTCGTCTAAAACCCGAAGTAGGCCAAATATCGAAAAAAAGCCAAAACACCCCCTCACTTAAATATTGTAAGGAATAATATATGTGAATTTGACCCTTAACCCTGTATAGATCCCCATACAAAACCATTTAAAATTTTGATAGTTTATGTTATATCATAATCAAATAAGCATGTTTAAGCATGTTTTTTACACCGGTAAATAGGCCTCTCAAATACATTTCAATTGACACAAAAATTGGAAAATTTTTGACCCCAATTTTTAAACCCTAAACCTTCGCGGTTGCCTATAAAGAAAAATATGTCAACTTAAGATTTTTATTCTCTATCACACATCCGAGTTTCATTATCCTGTAACAAGATCCATCCTTGCTACAACCATGCCACTTTTGATCTTCCGATTTTAAGAACAAACACGGTACCTTTGAGATTAAAATTTTAACTATTTTTGAGCCCTAAAGAAAGTTGGTGGAAAAGTTTGCCGACGGAGGAAGAAGTAAAAGGCGATTGGTGTTTAAATAACTACACAGAAAAAATAAAAAGTGTATAATTATCGAAGTACTTATTATTTTATTTACTTATTTTCTGGAAGTTAATAAAAAAATACATGTAGTTTTATTAATTTTTAGTTTTTGTCAACTTGCCTTAGTTTTTGAGCTATTCCATTTCCAGGCACTTCAAAATATGTTAAGTTACCTAAGTTTCTTCTTTTGTAACTTATCTTAAAAAATATTATATTTTAATTAAAGAATTGTGTAGCTTAGCAGAAACCTTTTGAAGTTGTATTTTACCGAAGTACTTCGGTAATTATACACTTTTTATTTTTTGCGTGTAGACTGTGCTTAACTCAAATATGGCCACTTTAATTTTCAAAACCAATGGGAAATATCTAAAAATAGATCATATTCCTTCTGACGTAAGTCTTGAACAAATTCAGATTTTTAAATTATATTTCTTCTTAATGTGTTGTTAAAACTGGACCAGGAATTTTAAAATATGGGTCAAAAAACGTCGCAGTAAGTATTTTTAATTTAAATATCTCAGTTTTTAAAAGAAATATTATCAAATTCTTATAATGATTGAAGTTATTTATTTTATTATAGATACATACGTATGTATATATTTTTTTAATTCAAACGAGTTACAAAATCAAACACTACTCATGTATTAATAATTGTAAAACAATTTACAAATATGTAATAATCATACGGCAATTAAATAAAAAATATTATAAACTAAAGTAATTTCCAACAAAACATTTACGTCAATTTGCAAAGAAAAAGGTTTATTCAAAACAAGTACAAAAATTAAAGTCGGACATGCCAAACACATGAAGCCCTACACCACAGTAGGATTGGGGTCATATTAAACTACTAAAAATTAGTTAAAAATGACATTGCAGAAAAATCTGATGAAATTAGCAGATTATTTTTACAGAATATTAGTAAGATAGAATCAGCAAAAATAAAACTGTTAAATAAACAGAATTTTAGTTATATTTGAGTTAAATTTTTGTTAATAGAAAATAACAAATTAACTTGCCAAAATCAGCAAAAAAATTTTGCTAACTAATTCGTAGCCTAGAAAATCGCAAAAAAAATTTAAATTTTCGAAGATTTTTTTCGATTTTTTTTAATGCAAATAAAAATCAAGCCTTTTGTAAACAGCAGTTTACTAATTTTTTTATTAAATATTTCAGCTGATTTTAGCAGGATACACTGCTATTTGCTTTTAACTAAATTTAGCTTAATAATAACAAAGATTTTGTAGATATAACAGTTTGTTTTTGCTATTTTTAGTCTTCTAATATTTATAAAAATTTTCTGCAGATTTTACAGTAAAATTTGTCATTTCCAATTAAATAAAAGTTAACTTAAAGATAACTAAAATTCTGTAAATTTAACAGTTTTATATTTGCTGTTCTTATTTTAATGTTAAATTTTAATTAAAAAAAAAAATTTTCCAATTTCAGTAGTTTTTTCTGCAATATAATTTTTAACTAATTTTTAGTCACTTTTTATGCTATTTTTACAGATTTATTTCTACGAGTGTAGGTCCAAACATTAAGAGAGTTTAACAATGTTCAATAGGGTTCGTCCTCGGGGCACTTCAAACTTATGTACCAAATTTCCTCCGATTTAATTTCTTCAGACTTACGAACAGCAGGTTCCATTTTACATCGATGGACAGACGGACGGACATCATCAGCACAAACTCAATATACCCTTTACCACAAAGTGTTGTAGGGTATATAAATTAACGTATGCATAGTACGTAAATATACCCTTGACCTTTTCGTCATAAATTTTTGTATTTTACTTATTATTGTTTGTTTTTTTTTTATAGCAAATTCGCTCATGTTAGCTGTTTTGCCAGATACGGAGATTTAACCCCAAATTGGGGATTTCAACTTTAGTTTGGGAACAGATTTTTACGGGATAGAATTTGGGGATTTCACGAAATATTGGGGACTTCTTTATTTTATTTTTATATATTTTTGAAGATTTTTATGTTTCACTGAAAAAATGCAAAAAATAAATGGGCGGTTGAGTAATTTTTAAATCACTCTAAAGCACACTTATTTATGAATAAAAAATTAACCACGCACGACTCACGTAGAAAAAATTTTCATTAATTACATACGTATTATTTTGTGTGGGAAATCGAAAATTTTAAAAATTAAGGGACAGGTTTATTGTGAACTAACAAACGAAGTCAACCGATGCGGACCCTCAACTCTTAATGAACTTTGAATATGCTTTAGAGAAAATATTTTAGGAGACACTTTTTTTTTAGTTGCCCAATCTCATATTAAAGGGTTAACAACGGTCTGGAAAAGTACCCCATTTTACGTTTTTCCTTTTTTTTTTTTTGTTCTATTTTAAAGAAACTACAGACAAATTGGATATCCAGAAAAAAGTTGTTTGAAAACACATTCAATGGTATATAAAATATGTACGAGAACTTCTAAATACGGGTATATCAATAAATCCATGATTTTTCGAACTTCCCTCATGCTTACGTGAAATGCAAAACTTCTCCGTTAAAATACCATAAGTTACTAGACTACTGTCAAATTTTGAGCTAGATCCGCCCTTAACTTTGCGTTTAACAGGTGTTCAAAGCATACAACCTCGTAGATTTTTGTAAAAATCGTAAAAAGTGAATTTCGAGGGCTTCTCAAACGTTATTTTTTTATGAAAAAACCCGTCATTGAAACCAAAGAAAAGTTTGATAAGTACTATGGGGACTCTGCACAATTAACTTCAATGGTAAAAAATTGGTTTAATGAGTTTCGCTAAACGTTCTGGACACCCAATTGAGGTCAATACACCCGAAAATGTCGAAAAAATTCACGATATTGTTTTGGTCCATCGGAGTGTGAAAGAGCGTGAGATTGTTGATGACATAGGCGTTTTATATGGCACTGTGATTTCGATTTTAAATGATCAGTTGGGTTTTAGAAAGCTATCTGCAAGATGGGTGCCGCGTTTGCTCTCAATTGACGGTAAACGTAATCGTGTGACAACTTCAAAAGAGTTTTTGCGGCGTTTTGTAACTGTGGATGAAACATGGATCCATTACAACACACCGGAGACCAAGCAGCATTCTAAGCAATTGGCTCAGTTTAATCTAGTTCTTTTTTTACAGCGCATTGAAGGCCGGAAAGATCGAAATATTACGAAAATGTTATTGACTTGCTTTTAATTCTTTGATACAAAATTGTAACATCGTAACAAGTCTGAAACTAGAACTCAAGATAAAAGTTTTACGTGTAGCGTTTCAAGACCCCAAACAAACCGAAAAACCCTGAAAAATGTCCGTACCAATTCGGAAACTAGACATAACAGACAGCATATGATTCGGAACCTGTATCCGTTCCCAGGTCAATTAATCCGGGTTTTTAAATATATTTTTATATAATTATATCCCCCACTGTGTAGAGTAGGGTTCCATGACTTTGTGCTGATGTTTTTTACTACCACCAATACTTGACAGAGAACCACTTTTTATTACTCCTAATTATATATTCAACTTTATTCATTGCACCGTTAATTGAAATTCCCTTCCCGAAATTACATACATGACAATAACACCCAGCAAAAACAGACATTACCGAGTAATTAAGCGAGTAAGTAGCACACAAAGGGTTTCACTACTTACCAGGCTATTTACTCGCAACATTATTTTTGTTCGCGATGTCCAAAAATTCATGGGTGGTCATTACCCTCTCGCTTACAAAAAAAGTGCGAATAACGAGTTACCCATATTGAAAGAATAAGTAGTTACTCACAAAGATAGAATAAGTGGTTACTCAGAAGTTAGGAAATAAGTGGTTACCCTACATTGTAAAATAGTTGGTCATATTGGGAAAAAAAAATTTTACCTTGGAAAATTTCCTATTTAGTTCAAAACAAATTTATAAATAAAATATTAATATTGTTTTTGCTGGGCATATAAACAATTAATACTATTTAATGGAAAACCACTGATGATGTCTGTCCATAGAAAGAGGCAAAAACAAGATATATTCTGATTTGAAAATTAATATGTTTATAATTTTTGGAGAAAAAGGTTTATTCTTCTTCTTAACCCCAGCTCTACTAAATGTCTCATTTTAATTTTTACTTTTACTTCTTTTTAAATAAGTTTTAAAACTAGATTGGGAATTCAACAATTTTTTGGGGGCTTTTGGGGATTGCAATATGGGGTTTCTAAGCTAAAACATTTCTGGCAACACTGCATGTAATTGAACATGTTAAATTTAATGATCATGAAATTCCTACACGTTTAATCAACAGGTCGTATACTTTATTTTAATAATATGATGATGACAACAATCATACAACACACAGAAATTGTACCCTCCTGTCCCACCTCAGCCACCAATCAGAAAAATAAAAAGAAATATGATACAAATTATACAAAAAGACAGCTCAGTTAAGTTCAGTTTAGTTTTGTATAAATGTTATTCTTCTTTATTTTTTATAAATTTAGATTGACATGTCATGCCTGAGTTACTGTAATTACATGATAATCTCCTTTAATTTAAATTTGTCTGTTTTTAATTTGAGTTTATTTTTTTTTTGTTTAACAAAAACAATCTCTATTAAATACAACCGGTTTCATTTTAAAATAATTTACATTTTATATAACAATTTTCGTTATTGTTGTTTTGTGATTTTTTTTTTATAATTTAAACTTTAGACAAACAATGTTCTTTCATTAAAATTGCTATTTGTTAATGATCCATTAAAAACAAAAAAAAATATTTTTTTTTCGAAAAAAATTAAAATGAAATTAAAAATGTGTTATATGGTTTTAAATTGTCTAACAAGTACTTATGACGATTGAGTAGTAGGTATGTTGTATATCTATTGCGTTTGTCATAAATGTCATATAGTGTTTTGTTTTGTAAATTATTATTGTTGTTATAATTTTTTTATGTTCCATTTGAATTCATTTTGATTATCTAGTGTGCATGAATGTATTTTTCTATATTTTGTTTGGTATTATAAATTTAAGATTTTAATTACCTTAACCTTGGCATTGACATTTGACTTACAAAACTATAAAAAAAACAGTTTCTAAAAACATATAAAAAAGCAACAATATATGTATAATTCTAGAAATACTTAAGTTAACTATTTTAATAAAATTGAATGGAATTTAAATTAATACATTTACATTTTTTTACAAAACAAGCTGATAGACAGTCAGTCAGTCATGCATAAATCGAGTTTTTAATATTAAATTAGAAAGAATATAAATAAGAATAATTTGAAATAATTAGAAGAATATGAAGGACACGTCATATATCCGCTGGATATTTTTCAACCGAATTGTGCTGATATTTGGGCCAATGGTTCATTAAGAAATATTTGCAATAGTATCTGCCTTATAACGGCCTCTAGTGAAAATATTGGCAACATAAGTTGAAATTTTGATAGGATATGAATTGTAGAAGGTTAAAGATATTTTAAAAATTTAAATTTTGTATAAAAATAAAACTATTAAATTTACAAAATTTCTACAGAAAATTTTGCTAAATATTAATAGATAAAAATACCAAAAACAAACTGTTATATCTACAAAATTTCTGTTATATTTAGGTAAAATTTAGTTGAATGCAAATTGCAGTAAATTTTGCCTAAATCAACAAAAATATTTGCTAAAAAATAGTAAACTGCTGATTTCAGAAGGCTAGATTTTTATTCGCATTAAAAAAAGAGCAAAAAACTTTGAAAATCTTAATTTTTTTTATTTTTTTTTGTAGCCTACAAAATATTTAGCAAATTATTTTGCTGATTTTAGTAGGATAAATTGTTATTTTCTATTAACTGAAATTTAGCTCAAATATAACAAAATTTTTGTATATTTTATATTTTAATTTTGCTGTTCTTATCTTACTAATATTTACCAAACCTAATCTGTTAATTTTAGAAGTTTAGTTTACAAGGTAATTTTTAACTAATTTTTAGTAGTTTTAACTAAAAGTTTTACAGACTTTTTTCTATTAGTTTAAAAGTTTTTTAAAATAATTTTTTGAAAGAAGTCCCATTAAAAATGGTCAAAAATTGATTATTAAAATAAATATTTGACAAGTCTAGATAAAATTTTTTACACTCAAAAAAGTTTGTCGGTAGAATATACTGAAAATGACAGTTAAAACAAAGATATATGTTAAAACAACTAAAACGTTGTTATTTTTAACTTTTAAAAAATAACTAACAAATACATTAAAAATAACTAACATTGTCGTAAAATTAACTGACAAATTTTTACTACAAAAATTTAAAAACAACTGACAAAAAACTACATTTAAAAACTACACTCCGAAAAGTTTTGCAGTTATTAAATATATTTGCAATTGAAAACCATTTTTTTATCGATTTTAATATTACAATGAAAATTTTAAAGCTCGCCTCTCTTGAGGAATAATTTTTTTTCATATCTCGGATAGTTTTGAAATAATTTCGAAAATTAAATTTTTTTAAAATTTCAAAGAAATTTTTGCGAAAACGATCGAAGATTTAGATTTTTATCGTAATATTTCCAGTAAAAAGGAAAAATCCAAAACACACGTTGCAGAACACCTTATACCGCATTAGCATACACTCAGAAAAGTTATGCAGTTACTATATGACATTTATTTGTGCAGTAATGCTGTTGTAGTTATTTTAACTGCAATTGCAATTATTTTAATGTTTTTGACAGTTATTTTTTTAAACAACCCACAAAACTACTGCATTTTCGTTTAAGTTAATTTATTCAGTTGTTTTGGCTTTTTTAACAAACACATTTATTTTTAAGTGTGTGAGTGTTTGCTATTCGTTCAAATATTCCACACATATAAAATTTGTTGCGCACACACACAAAAAATATGGCATTTAGAATTTTCTAAAGAGAAGAGAAGAATATTTTTTCTCTTGTGTCTTTAGTCAAAGCAAGAACGCTAAAGAAAGCAAACTGAAAATTTCGCAGCAAGAAATTTTATTAAATAAAGAAAATAATGTGAGTTATAGAAAACTACATTTATTTACGTAAATATTATAAAGTACTGTATTTCTTTTCTTTAAGCTCTTTAACATTCATGCAGGCTCTTTTCCTCTGAATATTTTCTAGAACTGGTTATTCCCTACGGGAAATTTTAACAAACTGTCACCGAACTGGCCCCTTTATATGAAATAGACTGGTCACTTTTACATGGCGTTGTCATAGGAGGTGGAAATTGACCCATTGTGACATGTCACAAGACAAATCCCAGGACAGGTCCGTGAAATTGAGATTTCAGTAACCTGTCCTAGGATTTGTCTTGTGACATGTCACAAGGGGTCAATTTCCACCTCCTATGACAACGCCATGTAAAAGTGACCAGTCTATTTCATATAAAGGGGCCAGTTCGGTGACAGTTTGTTAAAATTTCCCGTAGGGTTATTATGGAAAAACTTCGTTTTCGGTTTATTCAAATTTAGGGGGAAAACCCGATAGCAGTCGCTTTTTTAAAAATGAAAAACTGTTTCACCGGTTTTCGGTTTCGATTTTGAATACTCAAGTCTTAATTTAAGTTAATGCTGACGAGGTGTGATCCATTTTGGTAGTTTTTTATTGGAAATAACTGCATTAAACTACTGATGAGTAGCTGTTTTGTTTAAAATAACAATTATAACAGAAGTTTTGTATTTTGGGGGTAGAAACACTACTGTAATTACAGTTAATCACAACAACTACCGATTACTACACAAATAACTATCATGTAGTTACTGGCTGACACACCTAAATACTGCATTAATCGTTTTTATCGTACACTCAAAATAATTCGTCTGTGATTTAATTAATTAAAACACTTAAAATTTTCAAGCTGGTTTTTAATTAAACAGTTTTTAGTTTAAAATTAATAAATCTACAAAAATTTAATATTAAAATAAACAAAATTCTGGCAAAATTTTTCGAAAAACTACAAAGACTTTTTTTAATATTTTACCATGTACTGTAAATGGCTTCAGGGTGCTATTTCCCAAACGGAATTCAACTTTATATACGTTATCTGGCTTTAGTATAAAATACTTAATTTATTTATACTACTTTACGTTTTTATAATCTGAAATACAGTGGCGAATAATCAATTATAAATATTTGTTTATACAAAAATACCCTCGAAATAATAATTATAAGTAATTACTGAACTGGTATTTATAACTTTATTTTTATATGGCAGGCTTTATATGGCAGGCTTTAAATTTTTTTATAAGATTTTATGAGAGTAAGTATTAGGGTATTCAATCGAAAAAATTTTACTCAAAAATTGTTCGAATAATTTAAAATATCTAAATTTCGAAGGACCAATAATTCAAATAATTTAATAAGATTAATCGATTAATCGGAATTGGTTAAACTACCCTACGGGAAATTTTAACAAACTGTCACCGAACTGGGCCCTTTATATGAAATAGACTGGTCACTTTTACATGGCGTTGTCATAGGAGGGGGAAAATGACCCCTTGTGAAATGTCACAAGACAAATCCCATGACAGGTCCCTGGACTTTGTTTTTTATGAGAGTTCAGTAACCTGTCCTAGGATTTGTCTTGTGACATTTCAGAAGGGGTCTATTTCCCCCTCCTATGACAACGCCATGTAAAAGCGACCTGTCTATTTCATATAAAGGGGGCACATTTTTCCAATATTTCCAAGGTAAAAAGTTATATTTCCAATATGACCAACTATTTCACAATGTAGGGTAACCACTTATTTCCTAACTACTGAGTAACCGCTTATTCTGTCTTTGTGAGTAACTACTTATTCTTTCACTATGGGTAACTCGTTATTCGCACTTTTTTTGTAAGCGAGAGGGTAATGACCACCCATGAATTTTTGGACATCGCGAACAAAAGTAATGTTGCGAGTAAATAGCCTGGTAAGTAGTGAAGTAGAAAACTAGAAGGGACAGAAAAGTTATAAATTTTGACAAAATATGACCCGTTATAAGTTTCTTTTTATTTTTATGAATTTTAAAAGAGTTATTAAAATTATTTCTGTTCCTTCTTTTTAAATAAAATTAATAAAAATGCAACAAAATTTGTATATTATTTTATTTTTATTTTTTTTGTCGATTAATCGATTAAATTTAAAATTTTATTCGATTAACCGGCTAAGAAAAAAAACCCGAATAATTATATGGACGATTAATCGATTAAAATAAAAAGTCAATTAATTGAATACCCTACTAGGTACGAGTATGTATATACCTTTGTAACTATTTGGCACATTTTTTGCTTTCCAATGAAATGTTCACACTTTGGACTCTTATTGAATAAGAAAATTAACGTTTTATTATTTGAAAAAGTGTCCTCACAACTTTTGAACCGCTTCACCGATTTTCATAATTTTTAACACAACGCTGCTTGGGACCATAAAAAACAACTGGGTAACAAGTGGTAAAAAAATTTTAAATCTCGTTTTTTAGGCTTTGAAGCATAATTTTCAAATATTTTGTTTTTAAAGAGTTAACCTAGAAAATCGGCAAGAATCACTGGATTCAGTGTACTCGTATTAGGTTTATCCACCATGTGCTCCGGTTGTCGGGAAAATTCTCCGATTAGAGAAAAGTGTAATGAAAACATTTTTGAAAATCTATTTTTAGATACATTACTTCAGGAAAACGCGAAGCATAGCAATTTATTTATATTTTAGTGAATTATCTACTTACATAATATTATATCAAATATTAATAGTTCAGTGGGCAGGGTCCTCAGCTTATAATCAAAGATTTCAATTTTGAATCCCAGAGTGATGATGTTATATTTAATAAAAAAAAATATTTGTAATTCAAGTTTATATGAAAATCAAATTTTAGACATACTTTTTTTGTAATCCCTAAAACCATCCCTAAGTAACTACTTACTTTATTAGCTCCAGGGCAATGGTTCATATATTATCTAGGGCTCATTGCCCGTAAAATTCTTCAATGAATTAAGGTGTATCGTAGAAATTATTCAACACTTTGTTTAAGCAATTAACTGATTGACTAAGAGATTGATTGATTGCACATCCCTAGTGTAAAGTTAGGCATGATCAATTTTGGCTACATTATTTGGTGATTTGTTAATGTGAGTTTTTGCTGGGATATGCGGCAAACGTATAATTTTCTATAGTCATTCGAAAACAAATTGTTAATATTTATGTATTATTTATTTTATGTCACAAATTGTCACCTTAATATATATTATTTAAACATTTTACATTTAAATGAATAATTTTAATGACATATTTTTATAGATGCTTTTTCAAATTTGTTTTTAATTATAGTAGGTGGCTGCAGTATTTATAAAAGAATGTTGTATTTCCCAGCAAAAAAATTCCAAGTAATGCTTTACAAACTACTTCTTTCAATGCTTCACAAGTATCCGTTAGTGTATTTTTACTTCTGAACAACTTCAAAAAATCACTTCTTTCATTGCTTCCAAAATATCCGTTAGTATATTTTTACAGCTTTTTTAGAATTACTTCTGAACAACATCCAAAAAATCTAAAGAGTAATTGCTCTAAAAGTGAACGTAAAAAGTGTTTTAGGTATTATTTGGCATTTCCAATCAGAGGATCCCGGGTTCAATTCGCGGCGGGACCAATATTTTTTTTTATTTTTTTTTATTCTATAAATTTTTTTTTAATATTTTATAACTAATTTGTTTAAATTCAATATTTTTTTAATTTTAAAATTTTTAAAAAAATATATATATATGTATATAAAAAATGGCGAGAAATTGCTTTTTATGCACCTGTAAAAATAGTACTGAAAACAATATTGAATTGGAGTGCACCTATTACACTTGTTTAGTAAGTACTTTTATTGAAGAGAATAAGAAACAAAGTGGTGTTTTTATGCCAATCAACTTTCATATAAAAGAATAGCTCAGCGGTAGAGCTCTAGACTAGCAACCGTAGGGTCGTAAGTTGATACCCGGTGACAGCAATAATAACTTTTGTAAAATAAAAAAAAAATAGAATTTTTTTTGTGAAGAATTTTTTTAAATTTTTAATTGGTGAAAAGGAGCTTTCTTTGCACTCGTTCAAAAAGTACAGAAAAAATGTTGAAGTCGGAGTACTGCTCTCCTATGACAACTCAATGTTAGTGATTATGTTAAAAAATAAGTACATCCAGATCATCAATTGCAGTGCTTTTTCTACTTGCTGGGTTGTGTATATATTTAATTTATTTGCACATTTTTTATATTAAATCTATTATTTATATATCTTTATTTTTGTTAATAAAAACAAAGCAAAAAAAAAAAAAAAAAACATTTGCCCCACCCTCATACCATATGACAATACATACTAATGTTTATATTTTTGTTGTTAATAAACAATCTTAATCAATTTTTATAACTGCCATAAAAATTTATATTCAATGTTTATTTTTTAAATTATGCTAATTTTTTAGTATTATTTTAAGGAATTTATAACACAGTAATTGAAGCTAAATAATAAAATAGCGGTATTCACAATCTGCGCGGTAAGAAAGTACTTGACCGTATATTCTGATATAAGAGTATATTTTTTTTTTACTAAAATATAAACAAAATGCAATCAGAGATGGGCATCAAGTACATGCTACTTATAGTGGAAAAATTTTAAGTACCAGTACTAAGTGTAAAATGTACTTTGTAATCAGTACCGATTACTAGTGAAGTAATTGATACTTTAGTACCAATACCTTAAAATGTACTAGGTACTTGCTGAGCACTATGGGTACTTGCTGAGTTCTATGGCACTTACTCAGTACAATAGCTACTTTCTAAGTTCTATGGTCATTCCTAAGTACTTATAATTGCTAAGTTCTATTGTACTTGCTAAGTACCTACAGTTCTTAACAGGTACCATAGTATTTAGCAAGTGTCAAAATTACTTAGCAAGTATCTGTAAAAAATTTAAGTCAAAAAATAACTTTTATATTTGCTCAAAAATATACAAGTCATAAAATAACTTTTATTTAAGCTCAAAAAATAACTTTTTGTATCTGACTTTTATGATAAAAGTCACAACTGTTAGGGTCCCTGGCAAAAAAATCTATTTATAAAAATTAACAAATGTATTAAATTTCACTTGAAACCAGGATTAAAAAAAATTCCTTTTTGAATGTCAATAAAATGAACCACAGAGTAGTCAAAACAATTAACAAAAATTACTTAAATAAATTACTTTTGATTTATTTTTTTAGAAACAAAATGGATAAATAAAATGAATATTACGAATTCTCAGTATTTTATGTTGTTGGCTTTTTTAATGACTTACGAATGTAGTTACAATTTACATTCTTCTGCAAATGAATTTTATGTTCATTTAAAATAATAAAACTGAAATACTACTTAAACAACTAACAAATTCTGACTGCAGAAGTTCCCTGAGTATAGATTTCAAATCGTTAAAATTTTTAAATCATAATTGCCTCTTAATTAAAAACTGCGTTAAAAACCATTAGCTTATACATTTTTTCTATTGTAATATTTATCTTAACCCTCTAACCGGCAAGCCCGCCTCCAGGCGGGGTATATTAAATTGACCAGAAATGCGCCAAAGGTGTATTTTATAATAAGAAATTGTACTTTTCCAACAGAAAACAAAATTTATTAAATTTTTTGTGAAGAATTTTTTTGTATAAAATGCACGGTTTGGAAGCGAGAAAGTGTCAAAGATAAAATTTCGTAAAATTTCAAAAATTAAATATTTTAAAACAAACAAAATTTTCAAAAATCTTAAAAATATATTTAAATAGACTAAAACAATTGATAATGACCATAAAGTAAGATTGAAGCTTAATATGTTCAAAAAATTCCTTACTTTGGTCCAAGGACACACAGGATTCCATAAGGATACCTTTAAAGGACATCGTCTTAACTTGAAAACGAATGGACGAATTTTTCTGAAATTTGGTAAAAATAATATATTCAGTATAAGTAGCAAAGCTTAAAATTTTGAATAATATATATTGAAGTTTTGGTGCGTTTTCGCTCAATTTCGCATTTTTCGGAAAACGAAAATCGCTATATCCTCTTAAGTAACTGCACAAAAAATGTAATTTTTTTATTGCAATTACATCTTGGTAAGAGAAATAATTTGTGCTTAAACCTAGTAATTTCTATGCGCTAGTTTTCGAGATTCACCCTTAAACTATTTTGGCCCATATCGCCTAAAGTAGGCAACGAAAAAAAAATTTTGTAGAAGAACTTATTCTTTGTTTTTCGTTAATATTTTCGGTAAAAATTATACTTTACTTTACCACCAAGTCTTCTTATGCATCTAATTCTATATGCTACAAACAAACTGACAAATTCAAATGACCATCACATATGGTAGGGTATATAAAAAAGTGTTAAATAAATATTATAAATTGCCAAGAATGTTTTTTTATTGGCTATTTGTTAAAAAGAGCTCATGTGCGAAATGGCTATGAAAATAAAATATTTTTTAGTTTTTTTATATGTAGTTATTTTGGTATGTAAGGTAAGCATATAAATATTGAAATCATTGGGCGGTGCAATAAGGCACACCTTACTAAAAAGAATTAAAAACAAAACGACAACTACGAAAACGGTATAAAAAGGCCATTAGGTATGGGGTGTACAGAGGTATGTTAAGTTTGAAAATGTATGTGACTGTTAAAAAATGTTTGGTTTCCATATAAAACAGACCAGTACGTACAAACGTATTTTAAACATTGAATTCAAACATTTATTTATTTTTTTAGTTCAACGAGTGAGTTCAAAAATAAATAAAAAAAAACAGCAAAAAATTATACACATATAATCATTCATATAACATAAAACTTGAAGAAAAAACGTTTAACGAAAAAACAGCTATATCGTAGGGTAACACTTATCTGAAAAGTTAAAATTTCTTTAAATTTCTAAAGGTTGGCAACGGTAAAGCCCGTACGACACTAGCTTTCTCTCAATGTTTTCTATAAAATAACTTTAACAAAACCCTTAAAAATTCAAGAAAACGTGAAGAAAAAAGGCTACTTCAAGAAGCCAAAAGGGGTTAAATTTCCTATTGCCACCTTCTTGCGAAAAGTCTTCATAGGATTTGTTATGCGATTAATGAACCAATTACAAGATATTTGAAACTTTGTAGTAGTTTATCTCAATTTTTTAATTGTAATCAGTCTAAAGATATGAGGGAAAATAAGTAGAACAGTTCCACTCCTAAAAATATAAATTCTTTAAACTTACAATAAATGTTGTCCTAGCTGATACAATGTTTTCGTAGAAAAACATTATTAATTCTTGTGAAAATTTTGCCATGATACCCCTTTAATATTTCTTTTATTGTTTTTTTTTTTTTTCTGAGTAAACCAGAAAATTTAGAGTTACACTTTTTTAAGCACTTTTTTGTTGCCTTTCGATTTTCTTTTTCAAAAATTTCATAACTTGGTCTGAAATCGTCTTATCCAAATATATAATTTTTAATAATTTTTTTAATATTTTTAGTCAAAAGAGAACATATTTCTCCCTGATAATCGACTTTATTTTCATTTAAGTGGTATTCAACTTACAATTATCTGGGAAAAAAATAACTACTCGCTGAATTTTTCTGAACCATTAAAACATGTAACCTCATCGCTGTAGGTCTTGGAAACTACGAGCGAAAAATGAAAATATTTAGTACACAGAGAGAATTTTGCTGGACGAATTTTGATGAAATTTTTCAGTAAACTAATGAAGTTTTCTTGACAAAGTAAATGAAAAATTTCTTAAATATGATGAAAAAGCTTCATATATTTTATGAATCTACTTTTAATGAAACTTTTTCATTTAGTGTATGAAAGTTTTAATAAATGAAATTTTTTAAAAAATTTTATGAAAAGTTCCATTAATTCAATGAAAAGTGTTAATGGACGAGTTCCAGTGCAACTTCGTTATTTTTATGCAAAAATTCATTAATATCATGCAGATAATTCTCTCAGTGTACTTACTCAAATCGGATACAATTAAAATTGGATCCACCAGTTAAAATGTTAAATTTTTTGATTTGGGCATCATTATCGCCATGTTGGGTCCGCCATTTTGAATACAAATTTTTTTCATTTCTGATTCGTTAACCGCGACCTTAAGACCTGCATAAGGAATATTTTATTTTACAATACATTACAATTTTAAATTATTCGCCGCCATATTGGATCCGCCATATTGAATTTTTAAAATTTGATTTAATTTTCGTAATATGCTACCCAAAAACTTCCCCGGGTGGAAATTTTAAGTTTAAGTAGTTCTAAAATTTTGGAAAAAAAAACTTAATCAGTTGGTAGCCAATACAAACATCTTTTGGAAAAGTGTCAATCTAAATTTTTTGGTTTGCTCAGAAAAAAACAGTTCATGATACAGATTTTTGTGGAACATTTTAACCCTCTGACTCTTCAATTAAAGGGACTTTTTGGCCCCTCTTTAAAAAGGGTTATAGACGACCCATAAGTTGATATGTTCCGCAAAAATATTTGTCATGAAATTCTTGTATAAGTCTCTAAAGACATTAAAGTTGCAAATTTATGTTCAATGTCAGAAATAAGTCAAAACTTAAAATGTGTTTAAGGGTTAATTTCGTGCTTATGCAGAACTGGCGCTCAATAGAGCACCCATATGTGCAAAAATGTTGTTGTTTCACCTCCACACGCACTTTCCGGCAGATTGGGCGTAAAAAGTAATATCCCCGCGAAAATTGATCCTCTAGGATTAAAAAAATTCCGTTACCTGCGACTTTTAGCGCTAAAAATGGACTCAAATTAGTACAAAACTTCTTTGTGCTATAACTCTTAAAGTAAAGGTGTTACAGAAAAATACTAAATGTGTATATCTACAGGAAATAATGTGGCTAGCATTTTTCTGGTACACACTCTTGACGTATCAATGACGCGTCATGGTGATTTAAGTGGTTAAAGTCAAAGTGATTTTTTTTGCCTTTATTCATAATAACTACATAGAGTATTTGTGAAATATTTAGTGGTTAAAATCAGATTTTAATTTCAACCACTTAAATCACCATGACGCGTCATTGAATATCAAAAAAAATTAAATTAATTAACTTTTATGATTAGCTTTAAACTTTGCACTCCGCGGTCGTTTTTTCGATTTTGGTGATTTTTTTTGTTTACTTTTTAAATTTTTTTCCTTAGAGTTATTTTGAATATTTTAAAATTTTTTTTAATTTTTAAAATTTTTATAAAATAAAATCAAAGGTCAAAAAACATACACATATATACACATATGTGACCTTCTCCGAGAAAAGTGACCTAGTGTGTCAAAAAACGGGTTTGGACTTAAGAATGGATTCTGGTACCTAAAAGGGTGTAGAATAAGATGAAATGAGTTAAGATTTCTGATAAAAATTTATTTACCCCATAAAAACGTACAAAACAAACTTGGGAAAAATCGATAAAAATGAGAAAAACATTAAAATAAAAATTTTTTTTTTCTCAAAACTTCATTTTCACACACTAGGTCCCTTTTCTCGGAGAAGGTCACATATATTGATATTTAAATTTTTTTTTTTTTCTTTCACCAGTTTTGCTAGAAACGTGTTCATACAATCCCTATATTTTTGGCGAGTTTTTTCGTTAAAAATTTTTCAAATTATTATAAGTTTCACCCTTCTACATAATTTTAAGAAGCACAATATTGCACATATACCCATAGTACAAGACAAGGTATGTATGTTTATGAAAAAACGCCAACTATTTCTTTATTTATTTTTTTAATTTTGTATTTTATTTTTTATTTTTAATAAAATCAACGACATGGCATGCATCTTAAATAAACGTGCGAACTAAAACTATTCATACTCACTACTCGCGTAGTCACCATAACCATTCCATGCCATACGTTGCCATCATACACTTCAAATGTTGTGTAAAAATATGCGAAATGGCCTAAAAAAAATAAACTAAACATATATTTTTTAAGGTAAGTTAACAACACATACCTGATCATCGGCCAATAAGTATTATGATGGTTTTTAATATTTGTAATTTTATAAAATAATTAAAAAAAAAAAAAATTAATAACACAAATATAGGGTACCACCGAAGATAATGTTGCTGTGTATAACTAAAACCGATTAGAGGGGAATTGTGGACGAAAAATGGACAGAATTTTGGTTTGAAAAGTTATTTGGGCCAACATGGGAGGTACCTTAACCACTAATAGAAAAAAATCTGTAAAAAATTTAGTTAAAACTACTAAAAATTAGTTATAAATGATGCTGCAGAAAGAAATTGCTAAAGAAGCAGATTATTTTCGCTATATATTAGTAAGGCAGGAACAGAAAAAACAAATCTGTTAAATATACAGAATTTTCGGTTATATTTGAGTTAAATTTTTGTTAATAGAAAATAACAAATTAATCTGCTAAAATCAGCAAAAAATTTAGTTAAATAACACTGCATGACACTCAAAAACTAAATGGAGATCTGACCATCAATTCTATATATTTCGGACATGCTGATTACAATGGCGTACTTTATTTTTCGATCTAAGGTACAGATTTTTCGCTAAATGTCTTTAAAGTTTGGCGGTTTTCCATTTATTTTTTTATATACAAACATTTTCAAATGTAATCAATAGGGGTTTTCATATAAACTCGTAAATGCCTTGTAAACCTTGTATAAATACAAACCATATTTTTATGTATGGAGTTTGACACTAAACTCATAAACATACAAGGTTTACACCGTTTACGAGTAGAATACGAGTTTATATGAAAACCCCTAATATAAATTTTTTGTGGTGAAATGTAGGCACAGGACCTGTATTCATATTTAGGCTCAAAATTTTATGCATAAAACTTGATATTAAAACCACTGTTTGCGTTTTATATGGATTTTTACGGTTTTTTAAGGTTTCAGCCAATTGAATCGCTGAAAGCAAAATCGGCCTTAATAAATGCGATGGCTTAGTAAAGAAGCCATTAAAAGGAAAATATTTCAACAAAAAAATGCATTCATCTATAGCGTCTTATACGTTAAAATCGCGACTTTTCAAAAATTTTATATGGCAGCATAGCTTTCCAAGTTGTCCCCAAAGTCCAACTTTTAGTCTAATATCAAGTCACCTCTAGAAACTGTTCTTGCAAAATTTCAAAGAAAACAGTTTCCATTTGCAAAAGTTATCGCAATAAATACATTTTTTACTAAAGACGCTTTATATATTAAAATCTATCATAATGTCTTTAAAAAATATAAAATCAAAATATTTGTATGGTTTAAAAGTTGGCGTGTTACATGCATGTAAAGTATTGATGTGTCATATAAATTAATTATTTTCATTTAAATTATTTTTCAAAACTTTTACTAACTGTATTTTGTAATTAAAAACGCCTTAAAAATATTTCCAATAATTGGTTAATTACCTTATAATTAAATAAAATCAATAAATAAAATAGGTCAATATCAGGATTTAATATTCTTACGACTACAGGCACAAATGATTGAAAAAGTATTTTTGTCATTAACACAGTGTAATACAAAATTTTAACCTCAATGGTTCCAGTGTAATTATGAAGTTTTCAAGTTCAATAGGCTGCAATTTTGGAACGATATGGAATTTTGTTCTGAGATTTTAGTATATTTGAGAATATATGTTTTACATTTAAGAAAAAAAAAAATTTATAATATTTCGGTTCTAATTCCGGCAGTCCTCTTAATTGTTTTTTTTAATATATAAGTATCTACTTTTGCTTCACAAATCTGTACATTAGAGCACCCATGATATTTTCCGATAGATTGGGCATAAAAAATAATATCCCCGCAAAATATAATGTACGCCACTCGACAAAGGGTTAAGAGTTAATTTCGCTTAAGAATTGGCGCTAAGTATATCATCCATATGTGCAAAAGTGTTATTTTTTCACTTCTCCCAAGCACTTTCCGGTAGATTGGGCGTAAAAAATAATATCCCCGCAAAAATTGGTCCTCTCGGATTATAGCAGGCCAGTCAGCCTAAAAATGGACTAAAATTAGTTGAATTTTATGCAGGCTGTAAAATTTTAAAACATCATGAGATCATTAGAGAGCGTTTCGTCTTGTGATCAACAACGCTGCTGAGAATATGTTAAAATTTAAAAGTTAAAAAAAGGCTAAAGTTTAGTCTCAAAAATTGTGAGATGAATAAAATTCAAAAACTCAAAAGATTTTATGTAGAGATTAGTAATAGGAAAAATATAAAATTAAAATTTTTAAAAAATTCTACCCCCTTGGGGTCGGCAGCATGTTAATGTTTGAATTTTAATTCCAAATATCTCCGCTAGGGGGTGCTACAAAGCCATAAAAGTAATAAACAATATTTCTTTTGCATAGATCTACATTTCCACGAAGTTTGGTCGGAAAATTCCCGGCCGTTAAAATTCTTGTGTCAAAGGGTTAAACACATTTTATTGTAAGTTTTGGCTTATTTCTGGCACTGGATCTAAATTTTATACTTTGATGTCTTCAGAGACTTATAGTAGAATTTCATGACAAATATTTTTGGGGAACATTTTAACCTTCTAACTCTTCAACTTAGGGGTCTTTTTTGTCCCTTTTTAAAACAGGGCCAAAAAGTTTAATTGAAGAGTCAGAGGGTTAAAATGTTCCACAAAAATATGTGTCATGTAATTCTACTATAAGTCTCTGAAGACATCAAAGTTACAAATTTAAGTTCAATGCGAGAAATAAGTCAAAACTGAAAATGCGTTTAAGGGTTAATTTTATACTTATTCAGAATTGGCGCTATATAGCTGCGTGGTAGAGAGCTAGACTAGCAATCTTGAAGTCGCAAATTCGATACTGGCTAGCGGCAATAAAAAATTGTGTAAAATAAAACACACAATTTGTGCTCCGATTAATTTTTTTTTACTTTTAATTGATGAAAAAGAGTTTTCCTTGCACTCGTTCAAAAAGTATTGAAAAAATTTTGAAGTGGAATTACTCCTCTCCTATGACAACTCAATGTTAAAATCATTACCAGCCAACATTTTTCTGAGCGCTCAGAAATTATGACTCATAAAAGACTCTAAAATACGAGCATTTTCAGAGTGCTCAACTTTTAGAGTCATAAATGAAACATAATAGACTCTTATTTATGAGTCTATTCAAAAATTTTTTAAAATTATTTCAATACTCATAAATGACTCAAAAATGGCTCAGAATATTCAAAATTTTACAGCAATGCTCATAATTTGGAGTCCTTTATGAGTCATAAAAGTGCGCTCAGAAAGATGCTTCATCGGTAAAGGGAAACACCCTCATATAGCTACACCCAGAAAACAGATTCGGTTCTGACAACCCCATTTGTTGCCCATCGAATGGTTCAGTTGCATCAAATGAATTTTTCGGTTGCAGCTACCGAATTATTCTTGATGCAACTGAGATTCCGTTGCCACAGTCAAATTAGTCCTGTCTCAATTGGTTTTCTGATGCCACAACTGAAAAATTCTGCTACCACAACTGAACCATGCGATTGGCTACAAATGCGGTTATCAGAACTGAATCTGTTTTCTGGGTGTATGATTTCAGAACGTCTAAGGGCTCTTTTATGAGTTTCGGACTCCAATTGTACACTGGGTAGTGTTTGTGTGAAAAAAGAAGTAAATCTAAATCATTAATTGTAGTACTTTTTCTACTGTTTTGGCATTTATTTTTTTTGCTGTGTCGTTTAAATTCTTAACGCAAATTTTCCTTAATTAAGAAATCGTGAGAATTTTCCAACAAAAATTTATAATTCCCAAGACCTTTATCCAAATTTATATTTTTAATTTGTTGTCTTAATTAAAAACTACGCAAATAATCAAGATTTTTGGAAAAAAAAATTAATACGAAATGCTCAGGAATTTTTTTTATATATGATTTTTTAATGCTCTCTAGAAAAAATGCGACAATAAATGTAAAATCTGGCAATCCTGTAACAATTATCTAAAAAAAATTATTTGCGGTTATAGCCAAACTTTTATACTATCTTATGCTTTTTACTGCACTATTATATCGAATACCGTTTTCAATATATCGGTTCTTGAATTTGGATAATAAGTGTTAAATTAGTAAATATATTTACACATAAATTGTTAAAAAAAAATTAAATTACTTGAACTAATAAAATGTTTTACTGATGTCTACAAAAACAATGTGTTTTTATGAGTGTAATTAAAATACATAATTATACAAATAATTAATACATAAAAAATTGTAAAAAAAATCTCACCTTACGCAGTGCTAAATATAGCACTCGTTTGCATAAATTTACACAAACATTTTGTTGATAAAATAAACATAATCCAGAGAATAAAAGATACAAATCACGAAGAACAGAGTAATCCAAAAGATTTAAAGAATAGTGTTTCACGGTTTAAAGAGAATGTATATTTTTGTATTAAAAATATTATTTTAAACTTTTAATTTAGTTTTTTTTTATTATTATTTTGTTTATAAGACACTGGAAATAAAAGAAAACAAACAATTTAATTAATATTGTAATAAAATATGTATTTAAATTTACTGAGTTTAAATTATATTTGAATTTTTTAGTTAAAATTTGTTTTTTATTTTTTTGGAAAACACGCGGTTTGCTTAGTAATTCAAAAACACAACAACAACTTGTTGATTTTCGGTAAAAATATTTTATGAGTTTTTAAATTTTAACACACGTTTTTAGTGCTGATTTGACGTTTTTATTTTGTTAGTTTCTTTTTAAATGGAATCGTTATTTATTAAAGAAATGAGTTTTTTTTATTATTCTTCTGCGTCAACAATAAACAAATACCAGCTAAAATATTAATAATATTCCCAAGTATGAATAAATATATCTTTTAACAACGACGAGTTTTTACAGAAAATCATGAACGATTTTTTTTGTATTTTATACAAATACACTCATAATTTTTCAATGCCTATGGAAAAAACTAAAAAAGAATTTAATGACGTTTTTTTTAAAGCGCATATTTTTCATATTAACTCATTTTATTTTTTAAATTATTTGTACTCGAAAAAAGAGAGTGTATTTTAAAAATTTTTATTTTTTGTTTTTATTAAAATATTATGAAATTGTTTCTTTTTTTTTTGTATATTAGATATTTATATTTGTTTTCAGATATTTTACTCTAGAGAAATTTTATTTTTTTAATGACCTTTCTAATATGGTTTTTAAATATTTTTGTTTTATTGTTGGGAGCTGTGTTTCTCTTGCAGTATTTTGCTCAATATTAAACAATGTTGCCAATTTAGCGGAGTTTTCTTTAATCTAATATTTTTGTTTATTTAATATTTTTATTTGCCGTTTATACAAAATTTTATTTTTTTAGTTTTACGTTCATTAACACACTCGAAGAAAAAAAAACCTGTAAAAATAGTAGAAAAAGCTACTAAAAATTAGTTAAAAATTACTTAGCAGAAAATACTGCTGAAGTTAACAGATTTTTTTAAGCTACATAATTTAAAAATGGAAAAAAAATTCGATAAAATCGAGTAATTATGAGAAAAAATTATGAAAGGTATTGAAAATACGAAATAAATGAATAAATTTAAAAAGCTTTATTTTTCATTGAAAAAAATTAATTTTGATTTTATTAATTTATTTTAATAGAAGAGGGTAATCCTTATTTATTTCATATTTTTTATTTTAAAGTTTTTTAGTTCAACTTTTTTTCAAATTATTCATATTTTCTAATGTTTTATAAAATTTTTCGTACAATTGTGTTGCCGCGATCGCGTCGAGGCGCATTCAAGTGTCAAATTTCGTGTCCGATGTCTTGTCCCTAGGCTCAAACCACGGCAGGACCAAAAATAATACATATGAACTTTAATTAAAAATAATAAATCTATTTCCAGATCACCCATTTTTTGGTTTTGCCAATTTTGTAAATTATTTTTCTTCCATTTTCCTTAAGCCCGCATCTTCCGTTGTCCTTAAGCCCGCACTCAAAAAAGTTTGACCGTTACTAAATGAGAGTTGTTTGTGTAGTAATCAGTAGTTGTGGTTCTTAACAGTAATTCCAGTCGTTTTTCTATGGAAAAATGCAAAACAACTGATATGACGATTATTTAAGAAAACAACTAAAGAAAAGTACTTTAATTTCCTAACAGTTGTTTAAATCACTTATTTTTAATATCACAATGAACAACTACCAAAACAGTATTATTACAATAAACAGTTGTTGTTGTTGTTAGTTATTTAGGAATTAAAAAGTTTAGTTGAATTTCTTTGAATTTTAAAAATTCTTGTTTATTTTATATTTGTTATTATTGATATATTCCTAGTTTGCAAATAAAAATCGGAAATTTGTATTGTATCTCCAATGCATAAAAGCATTATTAATACCTGGAGAACCGCTTGGAATTTTTACTTAAAATTTTAAATAAGCTGAAGTAATAAACACATATTTTTGTAATCGAAAAATATACTTTTATAATACCGAAAGAATTAACTGTAAAAAATAGTAGGTTTTACACATTTTATTAGTTGTTTTAAAATTTTTTTAGTAAAAATTTGTCAGTTAGTTTTATTATGTTAGCTATTTTTAATGCATTTATTAGTTATTTTCACAAGGGGTGTGCTATTTGTTGTATCGTTGTATCGTCCTAACAAAAAACAGAGTTGTTAAAAATTAAATTGAAAAAATACAACATTTGAGAATTGCACGATACAACATTTTTACGTATGTTTAGTGTCCTATGTTTGAGTGTGCTAACAGATAGAAACCTGAATAGAAAATCGTTGTTAAACACAAATAAAAATTTTAACGACTCTGTTTTTAGTTAGGACGATACAACGATACAACAGATAGCACACCCCTTATGAACAACCTTATAAATAGACTTTTCAAACGATTTTGTCTTTTAGGTTACCAATCAGTTTTTTAAATTGAATTTCTTTCTATATTTTTGCAATACTACCCAGCAAAATTTGTTAAAACCGCCTACATCTGAATTTATTCCAGAAAGGATAATTTTACCACAGGTTCCATGGAACCGGTATTAGAAATGATGTCGGAAAATCAAAATGTAAAGTTTAACTCTCCCAGAAATAGTTCTAGAACCAGTTCTAAAGCAACCTGTTCTAGTTTGAAGGAAAAGAACCTACTGCTTATAGGTCAGACTTCATATAAAAATAACCAGTTGTAGAATATAAATCAGAACCTATACTAATGCAGCATAACGTGTTCTGCAACCAATTCCATGGTTTTTACCTTTTTACTGGGTACAAAATAATATTCAAGAAACTTTAATATTTTCCAAAAATTATTTATTGAGAACTTAAATAAAATTCATTTATTTTCTTCCGAATATTCGTAAACATTTCGGTGCCGCAATTAGTCGAAAATGTATAGTAAAATGATTAAAACTATACGTTATCCTGCTTTTTATTTTAAATATGTATGTTCTTACTTATTTTTAAAATGCGAAAAGAAAATTTTAAATGTTGACATCCCAGTCTAGAAAATCATTACTAGATATGTGGTTATATAGCTATATATCTGGTAATAGTAACCAGTTATTTTTCTTCAGAAAAAATGTTAGTAGAAAAATTTGTAAACGTGTTTTAATACGACTACTGTTTTTGTACTAATTGTTAGTAAAAATAAATACTTCAGTAATAATTTTTGTTATTCTCATTTTAGAAATTACTGAATTTTTAACTAATTTTCGTTGCTGATTTCAAAAAGCATTTTACAAATTTTTGAAACTCGTGGGGATAAAATTAACAAATTTTTCTACTACTCTAAAGAAGGGATATTAACCCTTAAATACATGATGTCTTCGATTTTAACCATTTTCTAAAGAAGTGTACATTTCAAGAAAAATATCAAAAAAAATTTGTTTTAAAAAAAAGCAGATTTTTATTGAAAAATATGGTTTTTTGCCAAATAGCTAAATTGTGATTATTTTAACGTGTATTAAAAAAAAAAAAACACAAAACAAAAAAAATCTATAAACTATGAATTATACATTTATTGGCGCCAAAATGACTTTTATTTTTGAATATTACAATTTTTGT
Organism: Leucophora obtusa; assembly: GCA_949987735.1. Lineage (NCBI taxonomy): Eukaryota > Metazoa > Arthropoda > Insecta > Diptera > Anthomyiidae > Leucophora > Leucophora obtusa. Next base: position 193,778,576 of record OX465298.1, read on the forward strand.
AAAAAAAAAAACGTGGGTTTTAGATTTATCACAAACATACGAAGCAAATCTAAGATTTTTCCAATAACTGTTTAAAAAATCTGAGCTAAACTATAAGAACATTTTGTACAGAATGGGCCCCAATGCCCAAAAATGCAGTTTGTGCATCAAGTGGGTTTTGTTATTAAAAAACTGGTATGTTGCCAAATGGCTACACCATGCATTTAAGGGTTAAAGTATTTTTGTGTTTTTATAAATAGAACTTCTACTTACGCATTTAAAATTAATCATAAATAAAAAAATATTTTCAAAATTTTGTTTGAAAGTTTTTGAAAACGAAAAAGTGTGTAAATTAAAATTTCGTAAAATTTCAAAAAATAAATTTTTTAAAAACCAACACAATTTTAAAATTTCTTAAAAATATATTTAAGTTTACTAAAAAACAAAGTAAGATGGATGCTTTAGATTTATAAAAAAGTCCATACTTTGGTCCAAGGACACCTCTCAAGGACATAACCTTAACTTGAAAACTAATAAGCGGATTTTTATGAAATTTCGCAGAGAGAATATCTTCAATATTAGTAGCAAAACTATATAACTATTAATGTAGAGCTATAACGATATACGTTGAAGTTGAGATGCGTTTACGCTCATTCCGAAATAAAATCGCTACATCCCTTTATGTAACAGATCAAAAAATGTAATTTTTGAACTGTAGTTATAACTTTATAAGAGGAATAATTTGTACCTCAGTCTACTAATTTGCATGCACTAGATTTCGAGATTCACTCTTAACCTATTCTGTCCCATATCGCCTAAAGTAGGCAACGGAACAAAATGTTGTATATTTTTTGTTTTTTTTTTACCGAACACATGGTATAAATTTGATTGCAAAAAAGCGTAAGCCGGTTACAGGGTTAAATATTATATTATAAAAAAAAGGTAAGAATATGATTGTCACAACTATTTAAAAATTTTATGACCCTCATCGATTATGGTCATAAAAGCTATATTTTGCTTTGCGTGCATGTCCAAATAATTTACTAAAAAGTCCATTGAAAAATGTTCAATAGAAAAAAAATTTTTTTTGACAAATTAGGATTCAGCACACCGAAGTGGATTAGAAAATATGTTTTTTGGCAAAAGGTTTTTAACGATGCTGTATAGTGTCATCTTCAGAATTGCGACCTGCAGTTTGATCGATTCGGAAAAAGATTTTGAACTAATCCAAATACTATAAGGTGGATCTACGAACAATATTTCTGGTAAGTAGTTACAAGTATGAGCACAAACTCAATATATTCTGTTCCACATAACGATGTAGTGTATAAAAATTGAAGGGAATTATTGAGTCAATATAATTTCAAAACTATAATGGCATCTCAAAAACAGCCATTATACTGATTGTATTTTATATTAATGTCATGTACAGTGGCACAGAAAAGTATACATACCCTCTAGAAAATTCTTGTTATACAGAATGTATGAATGTTGTAGGAGAAAAATCTATGCCATATGAAATTAATCTATGAACAATAACAAAAAAACTATCAAAATAATATTGTTTACTAACGAAAAAATAAAAACAAAATATTTAAGCCACGGAAAAGTATACATACTCTAAAATCTAATAATAATATTCTCATATTTTATGATAAAAAAAGAATCTTATCTAATACTTTTTTGTGTGTCCACCTCCAAGTGCTAAATCTGTTTTTCACAGAAAAAAATTAATTTTTCAGTAACATCCTTTGAAATACCATTCCATTCCTCCAAAAGAACATTTTGAGATTTGTCTTACTTTTTATAGATCTTTTTCGGATACGGATACGGATTTAAGTCTAGCGATTGGCACATTATATGGGAGCTATTCCTTAACAATTCTCGAAGTATGCTTCAGGTCATTATCCTGCTGGAAATACTAGCCTGGTTTAAGACTAATTCTTCCAGCAGATTGTTTAATATTATCCTTTAGAAGATCAAGGTAAAGAAAACGATCCATGGTTGTCTCTATAAATACCAAATTTCCTACCCTAGCCGCAGACATATAACCACAGACCATGACATTACCTCCACCATACTTGCCTTGCCATTACCTCCACCATGTTTGCCATCAGATCCGAATAAATTGAACTTGCTTTCATCGATAATCACAACATTGGCCCAAAACGTTTCACTCCTGCAAAAATGTGGAAGCAGTAAAAACGTTGACTGCTTCCTTACTGCTACTTTTACAGCTTCTAAAAATGTGTAGCTTCGTAAACAGCACTAATGAAAGGCCTAATTTGATAAATTATTTACATCGCTTTTCGCTGTGCTTTTTAAAAAGGCATGAAATGAGTAATACGTTTTGATTGCTTAAATATTTTTGCTGTTCTTTTATCAACATTTTTTAAAATGCGGAAAAAATTTATTTTAATGAAAATAAGAGGTTTTACTGAAAATAAGAGGCATTTTTTCTTCACGGAAAAATATGCAGGAATATTTTGCTTTTGAGAAGGCATGATTTTAAGTAGTTGAAAAGGTTTATAATATGCACTTTCGAGAAGGCATGAATTATCGGCATTTTAAAAGAAAAACGTAAGCACTAATTAAAAGCGGTGAATTCATGCCTCATCGGATCTCGAAACAAGTGCTTTCACGCGAGCAATCTCGAACAAAAATCAGGCATGATATCATCAATAATGCAATCGCTTCACTGCTCAACTTTCCCTGACAAAACTGCTTCCAAGGAAGCAGTAATTTCTGCTGGGACCTTTTTCAATATGTTTCTTCACTGATGTATGGCTTATTGCTAGGTACACGACTATGAAAACCGTTGTTTCCTAGAACACGAAGTGTTTCTGGGTAGACTGAGGAAATGTCATTATATTCGAGATGATTTGCAATTTCCACTGTTGTTGTCCTGGGATTTTTTTTATTTCACCCAGTATCGGACGTTGTACTCTAGGAGTCACTATTAATGGTCGACCACTCCTAGGCTTACTTGCAAAACTTTTCTTTTGGTTATAGTTTCTAATTATTATTTGGATAGTAGCCTTTGAACGTCCAACAAATGCCCTAGCTTCCCTAAGAGATTTTGCTTCATCTCGAAGCTTTATTATATTTATTTCGGCTCTCATCTAAACTCACTTTTTGCTGCATTTTCTAAAATTTACCCTTTTATTTAAGCAAACAAATATACTAACTTATTTTTATCAAAGGTAAATTTATAAAAAAAATTCAACAATTGGTTGCATAGTTTCAACACTTGGTTGTTTATTTGTGGGTAGTACGTATACTTTTCTGTGTCCTGAAAAGGTACTTTTGCTCGTTTAGACAAGGTAAAAATAAATTAAATTTTTTTTCATACCTAATGTTTCAAATGAAAAGAAATATACTGTTTTGCATATTTTTTTTACGGAAATACAATTATATTTCATAAAACTGGATTTTCTAGGGGGTATATGTATACTTTTCTGTGCCACTGTATTTAGTAAAACTTCCCAAGTTGAAGTATAGAGATATATTTTATTCAGAAATTGGCAAACCTTGTTTTGAGCACGTATTCACAAGTTTCTATAATTTTTTAAGGATTTCAAAATAACTTTTTTCAGATTCCATAAGTTTTTTGTTTTTATTTGTAAATTTAAGTAATCTATTTGATTTCAAATTATTATTCAACTTGGCGATTTTAAAACAATTTTTAATGTATATTTTTTAGGAGTTGACAACTTTGTTTTTAACACATTTCAAGACTTTTTTTTTTTATAGATTTTTATACATATTTGTGAAAAAATTGTATATTTTGATTCAGTTTTTTATTAAATAAAAAGTATTTTTAAATTTTTTAATAAATTTAAGCTTAAGGGTTGCAATTTAATTAAGTTTTTAATATTTGTTTCAAATATTTATGCATTTTTTCATTTGGGCACGAGAGAGGGGGGCTTTACGGTTTTTAATTGTATATTTGTTTAATGAGAGAAAGAGTATTTTTTAGTGATAGGCGATCGGGAGAGTATAATTTTTGTTGTTTTTTTTAATAATATTTTTTATGGGGTTCTTTTTCATACACTTTGTTCATTTTACGGCAATAACCTGATGTGTTTCTGTGTGTTGTTTTTTTCAGTATTTGTTGTATATTTAACGTCGCCAAAGTTGTTGTTGCTGTTTTTGTTGTTGGGGAAAAGAATGCCATACATTTTGTTGTTGTCGTTTATTATTTTTTCATGTTGTAGTTGTTTTTATTATTATTTTTTCTACTTAAACATATAATATGATCTTGTTTTTGTTTAACTCTCTCTCCCAGAGAGCCGCTTTTGACACAAACATAATTGATTTTTTTTTTTTTTTGTACAAAAAAGGGGAGTCAAAGTAATTTTTTATAAAAAAAAACAGTATATCTTTTAAATTTTACAACTTGATTGAAATTTGCTAAAAAAAAAAAAAAACAAATAGCAATAAGGTAAATTTACAAAAATTGTTTTATATTAGCTAAAACTTGGTAAAATTAGTTCACATTTAAAATATTTAATATCAAAAACTTTGTTTAAAAAATCACTTCAAATTACCATTTGCAGTATTTAAAAAAATATCTATAAAGAGTTAAAACAATAATTGCTGTTATTTTACTTATTTTCTCTTAATTTTATATAAAAACATATTTTGTATGTTTTATTGAAAAAAATTTATCAAAACCCTGTTAAAATCAATTGTTTATTAAAACTAAAGATAAAATCTATTCACATATATTTTTAAGTTTTATACTGAGTTCATTTTTATTTAAAGTTAATTTTTTTTATTCAAAATTATTATAATCCATTAGTTTTTATTGAAATAAAGAACATTTTTGTTCAATAACATTTTTGTTTTGTTTTCCAATCATATTTTTAAAATCAATTTTTGTAATTTTCACTTAAATTGAGTGAAATTTCCTTGAAAACATTTTTTTTTGTTATTAAAATTTATGAAAAACTTTTTTCAAATCACCTTTTCTAAACTTTTTCCGCAAATATTTTTAAAATTTAGTCAACATTTTGAAGTTTTCACTTGAATTTGTTAAACTTTATATAAAACGATTCATGTTTTTTGTTAAATTTAATATTTTATATAAATTTGTTATAAATTTCTCTTTAAATCTTTATGTAGATAAAAGTAATTTTCACTGCGATTTGTTTTTATAAATCCGTAATATTTCTTTAAAAATTTTTAACTTCTAATGGAATTCCCTCTTTCTTTTTAAAGTTAAATGTTTTTTTTTTTAATCTTCTCGCTACGAAAACTAAAATACGTCAATAGTTTTTCAACCGCTTCGCTCAGCACCGTAAACTAAACTGATGTGTATGGTGTAGTTAACATTTGGTTTTCCTCGCACACAAAAATTCCATCAGATTCATTCCAATGTTTTCAGTTGTTTTTTTTATATTTTTGTTCATATTTATTTTTCTGTATTTTTTTCAATTTTTTTGTACACTTTGCAATCTGTATCTGTGTGTTGTATCTTCAAGATACTCGCGGGTCTTTTTGGATTTTAGTATTAGTAACGTTTGGTTTTCTTTGGTCGTTGTTGTCGTCGTCGGTTTTAAACTCGTACCTGCTATTAAAACAATTATGGTGTTTGTTTGTATCCAAGTGTTGGTATTATTGAGGTCTTTTCTTCTTCTGTGATTTCTCGTTTGGTGTTTGTAGTGCCCTCTCTTAGTCTCTGCCTTTATAGGGGCCAAGATCTCTCCTTCTCTCTGGAGTGATCGATTTAAACAAAAAAATATTTGTGTTATTACCAACTTGAAATTGTATTAGTTTGTGTATATGTTTAGTTAGCACAAACAAAATCTAATTGGCAAAGAATTTGATGAAAATTGTTTTTCCTCCAATGCAGCATAATTTCTTGCAAGGTCAGTTTATCATCTCTAGGTGTACACTTTCCATAATTAAAATGGAAATCGGTATAAGGATAAGTCATGGCCAGAAAATATTCTTAGCGAGTCCATGTATTCGAAAGTCCTAACCGGTGTAAGTACGTTTTGGCACACACATGTGGACACATCTACAGCTGTCGACAACTAATTAGAAACGCTTTATAATTTACCTAAATCGTTTTAGTTTTTGTGTTAAACGATTGTTTCATTTATTTTATCATATTTCTTTTAAATATATTGGAGAGAACAAACAAACAAAAAGAACTCAAGAAATTGTTCAATTTTAAAAATATTTTATAAATCGATTAGGTATATTGCATAAAATTTGAACGTGACACCTAATTAGAAACTATGGTAAACTATCAAAAAAAAAAAAAATGGGGTAAAAAGGTAAAATCCAAAGAACTGGTTGCAGAACATATTATATTGCAGTAGAATAGGTTCTATGTTCTACAACCAATTCTTTTTATATGGAGTTCGACCTAGAGGCAATAGGTCCTTTACCTGCAAACTAGAACGGGTTGCTTGAGAACCGAAATCTTATAGTTTGACTTTTAGGAATCAGTTCTATAACCGGTTCCAAGGAACCTATTGTAAAAGCATCTGTTCTGTAATATATTTAGGGGTAACCGGTTCTAAAAAATGTTGCTGGGAAGTTCTTACTTTTCTCAATATTTTGTTGCAAAACCCTTTTGCACCTGTTCTGGAATTGATTCAGGTGTAACCGGTTCTAAAAAAATGTCTGGGAAGTTCTTACTTTTTCTCAATATTTTATTGCAAAACCCTTTTGCTTAATCACTGCTTCATTTATAGGCCACTCACATGAAAGAGCTAAATAAATTTTTTTATTTTTGTTTTATAAGCCGGATTCACAATGCTGGAGTACTCCACGCTACAGATTGGTGAGTACTAAAAGAGATCGCATGATACAAAAACTATGTATGTGCGAAAAAGAAAGGAACAAAATTCACTCTGCAGAGTGGACTACTTCAGCATTGTGAATCTGGCTTTATTCTATTAATTTTTTGACACTATATGGTAATAGAATAAAGAACAAAAAACGAGCAGATTAGTAATCTCGTTCATGTGAATGGCCTAATAGATTGCGATTTGATGTTATGATATTCTTTTGGACACTAACAAAAGTGCAGGATTCGACCTCATGCCGCCAATTTTATTGAAGAACTGTGCGTATTCCTTTGCATACCCTTGACAGCAATTTTTAATCGATCGCTTACAGAAGGTAATTTTTTAAAGGACTGGAAATCTGCTTTTATCACACCGATATTTAAATCTGGCCGTAGGGATATGGTTTCTAACTATCGCCCATTTTCATTACCATTGAATTTTTATTACCATTAGTTCATACTAATGACAATGAAAAAAATTCCATTACCATTTAATGGTAATGAAATATTTTTCATTAGAAAAATCATTACTAATGGTAATGAAATTACACTAATGTATAAAAAAGCTAATTACAATTGATTAAAACCCATTTGTTTACAAAAAATGAATGAATAAATGAATAAAACATAATTTATTAAGGAGGATCCATTTAATTCCATTAAACTTTACCTGGATACAAATAACAACGGAATGGAAAGTAATATTTCATTTCAAATGAGCATGAGCCTGAATGAGCATATTCCATCTTCGATTTCAGCGAGTTTGACTCCATTTTTACGTTTTTCTGTCAATGGCAATTATTTTTTTAAATTTATTCATTATCAATGGTAATGAAATTTAAAATCATTGACATTAATCAATGAAATTTTAGAATCATTACCTTTAATTAAAAAAATGGTAATGAAAATAATTTCATTACAATTGATATCAATGTAATGGTAATGAAATCATCAATTAATTAGTCCACCTAATTAATTAGTCTCATGTATGCTATCGCCCTATAGTAAAATTGTTTATTATACCAAAAATTTTTGATGAAATCATAAACCGAAAGTTATTTTGGAGATTAAGGTGCCTATTCGTACTTGTGACTCATTGTGACCGTCTTAAGACTATTTTTAAGACTGAGAGTCATAACTTTTCATACAAAATAACAATAAAATTCAAAAAATTAAAATTTTATTTGTCAATGTTATGGTTGTATCGATACCAGGTCTTAATTTTTTTGAAGTTTTCAAACAAAAATTTTAATAAATATAATTTATTATGACTTTGCAAAAACAAATACATGTGGAATACAGTCATAACTAAGAATCACAGACTTTTCGTAGAAATTATATTTATTAGTGTTTGCTAACACGGTTTTTTTTAGAGGTAGATTTACTTGTACAAATCCAACACTTTTCACACATTTCTGTATGAATTCTATTAAGAATGGTCTTCAAGTCGATACACTTTATGCCGATTTCGGAAACGCGTTCGATAAACTTCAACATTCGATATTGATACTCCATAGAATGGGTTTTCATTCAAAATTTTTGAAGTGGATAGCTTCTTACCTTTCGGAAAGAACTCTTTATGTGAAAATTGGTCCTGTTTTGTCAAATCCGATTAATGTGAGGTCTGGTATCTCACAGGGTAGCCATCTGGGTCCATTACTTTTTCTTTTGTATATAAATAACATCATTAAGGGAGTTCAGTGTTTGATGCATATGGTCTTGCGAAAGTCCAAGTGCAAAATATTGCAGCTTTTGTTTGCAACCCAACAACAAAATACACAGAATTGCAATTGTCACATCATTGTTTTTGCGCAATACTAAAACTGTATATCTTTTTTTGCTACGTGTATTGCGTTTGCATCACTGAAACTCGAACAGCTGACATTTGTAAACAACAATTTAGAATCGTCAAACAAAATTAAAGGTATGGAGCCCACAACTGTAAGTAAAAAATTAAAAAGAGAAAAACCTAACAAAAAGTGGACGCCATATGAAATAAAAATTGTTCTGGATTATTTGGAGGAGGCAGAAAACATAGAGGTGAGTTTTTAAGAGAAGTCTGTAATTTTTTATAAGCATTTTAAAACAATTTCACAAAATAAACACCTTTTTGTTAATTTTCACGACGACTAATTCTGTATATCAGCTGTTACATTTGCAACACTGAATACCGCTATTGACATTTTTAAAACCTATGAGTGTTTACTCTATGCTGATGATTTAAAACTTTTTCAAAATATTTCATCAGTTGCTGATTGTTAAAACTCTCAGCAGGACATTTTTTCTCTAATGACTTGGTGTCAAAATAACCATCTTTACCTCAATTTTTCCAAATGTAAAATTATAACATTTTCTCATAAACATTTTCCTATTATTTATGACTATATGGATGAAAATAACTCCTGTTTTTTGCGTCATAACCCAGCAAAATCTTTCATTACCAAATAAGTGGTTATATAATAGAAATTCATAGCTCCGCACAACTTATTTTTTGGCGTCTAAACTCATTATTTTTGTTTGGCGTGGTCGTTTTTATTTATAAGTAGTCACGCTTACCCGCTCGCTTACGAAAAGTGAGAAGTAAGTAATTATGAGATTCTGAATAATAAATGGTTACAAACATGCTTAAAAAAAGTTGAATTATAAGTGGTTATACGACTGCTTACTTGATTCTTAAAAATAAGGAGTTACACAAATACTATTAGCTTCAGGAAATACATTCAGAGAAATTAAAGTTTTTGCTAGTGTGTAATTTTAGAACTCGTCATAAAAATTTTGACACAAAACATATTTACAAGTAATAAATATAAATCCCAGCAGACAAAGATGATCATTAATGACTCAGAAATGAGCTCCAAAAACATAAACATTTTTTCACTTTTTCCTATGAAAGTGGTCCGTCCAATAGAGCCCCCTGTGTTATCAGAAATGACTCAGAAAAAAGAACGTATAACGAAATTTTTCTCATAAATTTAAATAAATTTTGGAATCTTCTTTGAGTCCGAAAAATGAACCCTCATTTTGAGACAGCTTTTTAGATTGTAGAGACAACTTTTTGGATTGTTTTTTGAGGGTTCATATATTCTGCCAAAAAAAGAGTGTTTTCAAAAAAACAATAATCATTTCTATGAGCCACTTAAGAATCTTATTTATGAGCGCTCCGAACTTGCTGGCTGGGATGTATAAAATTTAACTTTGTAAAAAGTACTTGTTTAAACTATTGTAAGTCATTATTTTATATTTAAAACAGTGACTACAATAGGCCGTTATTAGGAAGTCATTTTTTTATTACAAAATAATGCAAAAGGTAATGATATATAATTATTGGTAATGCAGACAGCAATGAGGTGTCATTACCAATATTTTTCTGAGAACTTAGTTAAAGACTTAGGCGTGTTTTTTGATGGCAATTTATCATTTAAATGCCACATTAATTACATTATTTCTAAATCCAATTATTTGGTTTTCTTAAAAGAAATTCGAAAATGTTTTCTAACTTAAAAACTCTTAATGTTCTTTATGAATCCTTAGTCAGGCCTCATCCTTAGTATTTAAGTGTTATTTGGGATCCTTTTTATGAAAATTATTTAAATCGGATTGAAAAAATCCAGAAACGTTTTACTAGATTTGCTCTTAGGGGGCTCTTTTCTTTTGATAATATGCCTACATACGTTGACCGATGTCAAAGACTCGGCCTGCAGATGTTAGTGGACCTAAGAAGAATCCATGGCATCATGTTTGTAAAGGATATACTAGACAACAAAATAGGTTGTTCTCCTTTATTATCGGCATTACAATTTCACGCTCCTGCTAGAGTGTTAACCCTTAAATGCATGGTGTAGCCATTTGGCAACATACCAGTTTTTTAATAAAAAAACCCACTTGATGCACAAAACTGTATTTTTGGGCATTAGGTGTTTAGCGCAGAATTTTTAAACAGTTAGAGTAAAAATCTTGGTTTTGGTCTGTATATTTGTGAAAAATCTAAAACACGCGTTTTTGTTACAAAAAGTGTAATATTCAAAAATATTTGTTTAAATATTTAAAGTGGTTTTCTCGCAATAAAATTCATTTTGGCGACAATAAATGTATAAATTATAGTTTATAGAATTGTTTTTTTTCATACACATTAAAATAATCACAATTTAGCTATTTGGCAAAAAACCATATTTTTCAATAAAAATCACCTTTTTTTTAAAATAAAATTTTTTTTTGGTATTTTTCTTGAAATATACACGCCTTTAGAAATCACATATAAAAAAAAATGGTTAAAATCGAAGAGATCATGCATTTAAGGGTTAAGGGAAAATCATCCTTTCCATAGAACTAATTATGGACGGAATGAGCCTATACATAGATGTATGTATTCTCTTATATAATTTGGTATCTAATCCAATTGATACAGACGTTGGCAGAGCACCATTTAAGAGGCTAACCTCCAACCTCATTGACGAATAAGGGCTGTGGTCTTGTATGCTGTTTTATCTCTATTCTATAAGGCTGCTATTGTGAAATTATTAATGTAAATTGTTTGATATATTGCTTTAAAACTATGTATTTTGAATGTTATCTGTAAGTAGGGTTTTTCTTTTCCCGGACTTTTTCATTTCCCGGGAAATTCTTAAAAAAATCCCGCTATCCCGGGAATTCCCGCTCATTCGAAAATAAATAAATCCGACATATGTTGTATTGGAAAAACTCGATTTCTATTACAACACCGTCCGACAAAGTTAAGTTTTTGGTTGTACCTATGAGAAAATCTACTTAATATATTCTGAAAGCAGTGCTAAATATAAAATATCCATGTCTTCCGCTTTTTCTAGATCAATTCGTCCAACAGTTTAAATCGCGAATTAATATTGAGGTAATATATTTACATGGAAGGCCATCTTAATTTTAAAAAAACTCTTAGAAATAAGTGAATAATAATTCGCGTTTTAAACGGTTAAACGAATTAATATAGACAAAGTGAAAGACACTGGTGTTTTATTTTCATCCCTTCTTTTAGGACATATTCGAATTGTTCATGGGTGCAAACTGTGTCGGACCAGTTTTATAGTCAGAACTAAGATCGTTTTTTTGCTTAAACATTTCTTAAGTATGGAATCCAAAAATTTATATTTATAGATATTTTGTTTCTGTGGATATTTTCAGAAGAATTCGTCTAGAATTATTTTTATAAAAAAGTTTAAAATGGAGTACTTTTCACACAAATTTTTAGGCAAATTGTCTTAAATCTTTTTATAAAAATAGAAAATAAAATATTATTAAATAATCTTTTAACTTTAATTGGTATTTTTTGATTAGAAATTTTTAAAAATAAATTCCCAGCCAGCAATTTCGGAGCGCTCATAAATAAGATTATTAAATGGCTCATAGGAAAAAGTTGAAAAATGTTTGTTTTTGGAGCTAATTTCTGAGTCATTTATGATCATTTTTCTTTGCTGGGTTATGTAATTTTCATAGTTGCATTTTAAGTTAACATATAAAAAATCAAAAATAATTTGAAAAAGCATCTGATGCATTATTTGAAAAATAAATAAATTTTAAAAAATACAATTAAAATAAAGGAGTAGCAATTGAAATTTAAATGAAATTATTTGAGGTAAAAAACACTCAAATTATTTATATCAGCTGAAAATATGAAAATATTACTAATTTTTGAAATTTTAATGCACAGCCTTTTTGGAGATATTTTGAACTGAAATGTTGTATATCGTTAGCTGAAATGCAAAACCACGTAACTAACAAAAAATTCAAAATCGGTTTTTTGATCGATTATGATTCATATCAACGAGGTCCACGTCTTCTCCAATTTTTACTGTCATATAATAAAAATTAGACATATTATTAGCGAAAATCGAAAGCACGTAACTACATACTTGTTGCTTGAAAATTGTAACTAACACATATTTATTTCTATTGAATTTTATTTATTCATAGTAGGATTTGAATTTTTATATTTCACTAGCGGATAGTGCTACTACGCTCCCCTCCCCTAGTCGTCCTATTTTCTCATAATTATAGTGATTATAGTTTGAAATTTTTACTTTGTTAATTATAATAATTTTTTTTTTTTGGAGATCCCACAGTCAATATGATTCGTGTATTAGCGTATGATCCCTCTGGAGTAATTTATTTTAAATTAAGTGCAACAGATGAGTTTAAGGAATTTCCACAAAGAATTGGAAACAAATAAAAGCGTTTGAAACTTTGAAGTTGCATTTACAAAGAATAAAAATTTCAAGCAAAAAATGGCAACATCTTCAGGACCTTAAACCATTTCTTCCACCCGATTGTCATTATTATTACAATGAAATTCCATTTGAGAAGTAAAGGTTTAATTTTTTCCTTTATTTGTATTGTAGTTATTGTTGTTAATTATCTTTTGCTTTTGTAAATCATTTTTTATTTTCATATTTAAAAAAAAATAATAAATATATAAAGCGATATATTAAATAACAAGAGAACAACTTCTTTTATTCTACATTTTATGAATGCAAAACAAAATTTTCCTTGAAACTTAAAAAAAATTCATTGTAGTTACGTGTTTTTGTTTAAGAAAATACGAGTTCAAAAGCGCATAACTAACTTAACTCTTTGAAACATTAATAAATTATTACTTTTATTCCAGAAATGAATTAATCAGTCTATATTTAGAAAATCTGCGATATTTGATTACCAAAACTCCATTTATTTTTCAATATATAACATTTTTTGTTTCTCCTGTAAAATAGTAAAAATGTTAGTTACGTGGTTTTGCATTTCAGCTAACGATATATTGCTTTACTTGAACAAAGATCATCGTTTTACAGAAACCATTTTTTTTCCCGAAGTACGAGTATTTTTATTGGTAACTAAACCAAATTCACGTGACATTCAAAAACAATTTGGCCTAAATAATATTATTTTTTTTTATATTGTACTAATTCAGTTTATTAAATTTTAAATCGTATTTTTTATTTTAAATATTTTTATTTAAATTGATTTCAAAAAAATCAATGCTTTAAAATTCAATAAAGCTTCCGCAATATATACTAGCTAGAACTTCTATAAAAGAATACAAAAAATCCCGGGAAATCCCGAATGAAATTTCCGGGATTGCGGGATTGAAAAAAGGGCGGGATTCCCGTCCCGGGAATTCCCGGGACATAAACCCTATCTGTAAGGGTTAAGCCCGGTAGATGAAATAAAGAAATTGAAATTGATACGTTGATATTGCTCGCTATCTGCCATATTGCCATATTTGTTATATTTTTAAGGCTTAAGCACCGTAAGTTGTTTTTCACGTGGAAAATTTTCACTCAAACTTTAAAGGCCTTAAATAATAATTTAAATTCTGAAAACGAAAAATTTTTTTATGCAGTTAGCAAGCCACAATCACAATAAACTCAAAGTGTCACTTTTCACAAGAAAAATAATAGTCTTTTATATTAAATTTGCGTAAAAACAAAGTCTACACAATTTTCACGTGGAACTCATTGTCGTGAAAAATTAGTTTTTTTATATGGAGTATAACAGTTTTTTCACTTTTTCACGTGAAACTCAAACAACTTACGGTGCTTAAGCAACGTAAAAATATCAATTGAAATTCAGAACTTCCATTTGAAATTCGGAAAACATCAACTGAAATTCAGATTTTCCATTGAAATTCAGAAATCATAAATTACATTTTATGTTATGTTTATTGAATTTCAATTGATATATTCTGAATTTTAATTGATATTTTCTGTAACTTATTTGTTATTTTCTGAATTTCAATTGATGCTTTTCTGAATATCTATTGATATTTCCTGAATCACAATTGATATTTTCTGAATTTCAAATGGAAATTCTGAATTTTAATTGATATTTTTGGAATTTTAAATGAAAATTCTGAATTTAAATTGATATTTCGTGAATTTTAAATGGAAATTCTGAATGTCAATCAATATTTTCTGAATTAAAATTGCAAAAGGTGTAGTTCTAAATTTTGATTTATTTTTTAAAATATTTCCAAATCTAATCCATAGAATTGAAAGTTTGAACCCAATTTATATTCATTAATAACCGTTTAGCAAATGGCAAAATTGATTAGCTACTGTTTTATTTAATAGGATAAAACTAGGAAAATAAAAGTTTCAATATCTTTGCAGTGCCAATCAAATATCCTTGTGTACCTACCGACATAATTATACTCAAATGAAAGCCAATTTTATTTAGATTAATAATTTTTAAAGAAACTGCATGATTCTAATGTCCAGATTTGAAAGTTTTCTTAAAAGTTACCATGGGTTTTGAACATAAATTTTAAAACCAAAATTTCTCCAAAATGGTACTTAGAAAAAATTTTTTCCTTACCAGATTTGTAAACAGCGTTCCATGGCTTATTGAAAAAAAAAAAAAAATTGCGGAGGAGGTTCTTCAAAAACATACAACTTGTTAAATAAATTCTTGTACAATAAATTCTTTTCTTTTTTTAAATCCTGGCATTTATTATATTGTTAATACAAGTGTTTTAACAAATTAGTTAAATAAACGGTTAATACGCGAATAATAAAATAACTTAAAAAGAAAACACAAATAAGAAAAAAAAAACAAATTATATATTTTCCAGACTTAAATAAAAATTTTTTAAACCTTAATTGCAAAAATGTGTAGACCCCAAAAAACACAAGTAAATAAAGAATTTTGTAACAAAATGTGCTATTGAGAATTTGTGACATATGGAAAGAGAAGAATTAGAGCTTCTTTATTCAAGACAAAAGTTAGCTGCATGTCAAAGTATAATCGAATTAAATCCATACACAATTTAATTACCGTAAATATCAACTGTAATCAAGGCTTACCTTGCAATAATTACTATTCTATAACTTTCCAACTATGTATTATACATATCATAAATATGCAACTCATGTACAGAAGTACTTAACACAATTAATTTATATTACCTACAATATCACAAGTCTTTATAATTAAAAACCCCAAATCTCAAGTTTTTAAAATCTATTCTGCTAGATAGAAAAAACACTATTTGTATGATCTAGAGAAACCCATATTTTGTATTCAAATCGTAACAAAAAGTTTGCTAAAAAAAATCTCTTGCTGTAGAAATCAAAGAAGAGGAACGATTCTTCTGATTCTTTTGTCGGCTTAAAGGCGACATATTATACTAAGCGGTTTCACTTTTGATGTGTGATAATAAAATAATTGCGATAAACTATCTATTCTTTCTGATATATTTTGTACGTTAAAGTTTTTTTTCTTCTTCTTTTTGCATTATTTGGATTTTAAAATTTTTTTACTGCAAACAACTAAAAAAAACAAATAATCAAAATAAAAAACTCTGAAGAAAGATTCCTTTAAAAAAAAAGAAAACGGCAGAAGAACGTTTGAAAAAAAAACGAGATTCTGGAAAAAATAATCCAACATAAAAAACATACAAACATACTATAACAAGAGCATAGTTTAGGAGACAACAAGGAGTATATGAGAACATACAACCTGTAAGCTGACAACATTTTTATACGAAAATACTAAACAACTAACAATGCACAGTGGGACGAACCTTTAAAAATGCACTTTCCAGGGAAGCTTCGAACGAATACTACTACAACTGACTTACAACTTCTAAAAAGTTACGCACCAGAAAAAATTGAAGTTATACTCTTCTTTTAATAATTTAAAAAAATCACTTCTTTCAATGCTTCCAAAGTTTCTGTTAGTGTATTTTTACAGCTTTTTTTAAGTAATTCTGAACAACATCCAAAAAATCACATAATTATTGATTTTAAAGCATTATTGCGCTAAAAGTAATCAGAAAAAGTGATTTGGATACCGATGTCTTAATATCCGAGTAGAAAGGGGGTATATCACGACTTTTCGTTACTTTGCAGAAGAAGAAGAAAACTGAATAAATCAAAAAAAGAAAAACTTTAGATATACAATAATAAAGTTTTGAATGCCATTTTTACTCAAGCCAAGCAACAAATACAGTATTGATTTTCTTTTTATATTTCTAATACTTTTTATGAAGTTATTTTCGATAAGGCTTTTTGTTATCGACTTTTTTGAAAATTAAAGTAAAGTTAGGGATTTTTGCAGTAAGTTAAACTTAGGATAAAATAATATACTAATTCATGTTTTAATCGAAAAAAAAATAAATAAATAAATAAATAAATAAAAACTCAAGCTAAAATACAGATTTTAGCCAAATTCGTAATACATTGTAAAAAATTTAGGATTTATAAGTTAAATTATAATTTAACTAATTTATAGTTATCATAAAAATGGTGGCAACCTGCTGTAAGGAATTTTTGTTTTTAAGATCTAGCAAGTGGCTCTAATTTTTTTAGATATAAATAGATATTTTCTCTTTATGAGGACAATCAGAGGACACATTTTCAATAGCAGATTTCGATCTCTGTGGGATAAATATTTTTTTTTGTTCGGGGTACCGATAGAGGATTAAAATACCTTTAATTAGAGGTATACGATATATCATTTAAATCCTCTTAATTTTTATATGTCTGTGAAGATAAATGTAAATTTAACTAGCAAAGACACAAACCGATTTCGTTAACAGAGCTATGTTATGAGTCAACAGAGCTCTGTTAACTACTTAACAGTAACATGTTAAAATTTTTGGAATGAAGGGTTATGAATTTCAAGCATTATGGGCGATAGGGGCGTGGTCCGACTGACGGAATGAACACAATCTGTGAAGCAGGGTGTATATAACTTTCATCATTTTTTTTTTTGAAAACGCACGTAAGGAATACGTGTAAATAAAGTTTTAAATTCAGTAATTTTAGGCCAAACTGCGGGAAATGTTTGGAGCCACAACGGACAACTGGGAACAGGTTCCTCAATGGTGTATATACTGAAGGTAATACAAGTGATGTATGTTTCAGCCTTGCTATTGAAATCTTCCCCGTCAATTTAGAAAGTTCTAAAAAATGATGCTAAAATTTTCATATTCTATGTTAAATATTTGGATGAAACTGGTGGCCAGTATGGAAAATTGGACAGAGGTTCCTGGATGAAAATCATTTTACAGACTATATTATGGCTGAACTTTCCAATTCTAGTCCTGAAATTTTCGAGGTCAATTTAGAATTGGGAGCAATCTAAAATTAAAATAATGTCCTTTTAAGTGAAATTTCATGGGTGAACCTGGTGGTCACTATGGAAAATTGGACAGAGGTTCCTGGACGAAAACAATATCGTAGGCTATTTAAGAGGTCTAGTTTCCAGCCAATGTTTTGGAATTGTGCTGCTCAATTTAGAAACTTGTTAAAAAAGACCCTAAAATTTTTAGAACCTATGTTAAGTATTTGGATGAAACTGGTGGCCAGTATGGAAAATTGGACAGAGGTTCCTGGATGAAAATCATTTTACAGACTATATTATGGCTGAACTTTCCAATTCTAGTCCTGAAATTTTCCAGGTCAATTTAGAATTGGGAGCAATCTAACATTAAAATAATGTCCTTTTAAGTGAAATTTCATGGGTGAACCTGGTGGTCACTATGGAAAATTGGACAGAGGTTCCTGGACGAAAACAATATCGTAGGCTATTTAAGAGGTCTAGTTTCCAGCCAATGTTTTGGAATTGTGCTGCTCAATTTAGAAACTTGTTAAAAAGGACCCTAAAATTTTTAGAACCTATGTTAAGTATTTGGATGAAACTGGTGGCCAGTATGGAAAATTGGACAGAGGTTCCTGGATGAAAATCATTTTACAGACTATATTATGGCTGAACTTTCCAATTCTAGTCCTGAAATTTTCCAGGTCAATTTAGAATTGGGAGCAATCTAACATTAGAATAATGTCCTTTTAAGTGAAATTTCATGGATGAACCTGGTGGTCACTATGGAAAATTGGACAGAGGTTCCTGGACGAAAACAATATCGTAGGCTATTTAAGAGGTCTAGTTTCCAGCCAATGTTTTGGAATTGTGCTGCTCAATTCAGAAACTTGTTAAAAAGGACCCTAAAATTTTTAGAACCTATGTTAAGTATTTGGATGAAACTGGTGGCCAGTATGGAAAATTGGACAGAGGTTCCTGGATGAAAATCATTTTACAGACTATATTATGGCTGAACTTTCCAATTCTAGTCCTGAAATTTTCCAGGTCAATTTAGAATTGGGAGCAATCTAACATTAAAATAATGTCCTTTTATGTGAAATTACATTGGTGAACATGGTGGTCATTATGGAAAATTGGACAGAGGTTCCTAGACGAAAATTGTGTCATAGCTAGCATAAAGGATATATACTCCGATCGTGGTGGTAAAATCTTCATGGTCAACTTGGAAATGCATCAATTTACAACTTTAAAAAGTTTAAATTTATGTTAAGCAATATAATTAAAATGGCCATCCAAAACTGTTAACTGAGCTATGTTAAGCATTTAACAGCGCAATATAAATAAAAAAAAGGCCAACCAATACTGTTAACTCAGTTATGCTAAGTAGTGGGAAATATCTGAAGCTACATCGGGCAACTGGAAACAGGTTCCTCAATGATGTATATACTGATGGTAATATAAGTGATGTACGTTCCAGCCTTGCTATTGAAATCTTCCCCGTCAATTTAGAAAGTTCTAAAAAATGACGCTAAAATTTTCATATTCTATGTTAAATATTTGGATGAAACTGGTGGCCAGTATGGAAAATTGGACAGAGGTTCCTGGATGAAAATCATTTTACAGACTATATTATGGCTGAACTTTCAAATTCTAGTCCCGAAATTTTCCAGGTCAATTTAGAATTGGGAGCAATCTAACATTAAAATAATGTCCTTTTAAGTGAAAATTCGTTGGTGAACATGGGGGTCACTATGGAAAATTGGACAGAGGTTCCTGGACGAAAATCATTTTACAGACTATATTATGGCTGAACTTTCCAATTCTAGTCCTAAAATTTTCCAGGTCAATTTAGAATTGGGAGCAATCTAACATTAAAATAATGTCCTTTTATGTGAAATTACATTGGTGAACATGGTGGTCATTATGGAAAATTGGACAGAGGTTCCTAGACGAAAATTGTGTCATAGCTAGCATAAAGGATATATACTCCGGTCGTGGTGGTAAAATCTTCATGGTCAACTTGGAAATGCATCAATTTACAACTTTAAAAAGTTTAAATTTATGTTAAGCAATATAATTAAAATGACCATCCAAAACTGTTAACTGAGCTATGTTAAGCATTTAACAGCGCAATATAAATAAAAATAATGCCAACCAATACTGTTAACTCAGTTATGCTAAGTAGTGGGAAATATCTGAAGCTACATCGGGCAACTGGAAACAGGTTCCTCAATGATGTATATACTGATGGTAATATAAGTGATGTACGTTCCAGCCTTGCTATTGAAATCTTCCCCGTCAATTTAGAAAGTTCTAAAAAATTACGCTAAAATTTTCATATTCTATGTTAAATATTTGGATGAAACTGGTGGCCAGTATGGAAAATTGGACAGAGGTTCCTGGATGAAAATCATTTTACAGACTATATTATGGCTGAATTTTCCAATTCTAGTCCTGAAATTTTCCAGGTCAATTTAGAATTGGGAGCAATCTAACATTAAAATAATGTCCTTTTAAGTGAAAATTCATTGGTGAACATGGTGGTCATTATGGAAAATTGGACAGAGGTTCCTGGATGAAAATCATTTTACAGACTATATTATGGCTGAACTTTCCAATTCTAGTCCTGAAATTTTCCAGGTCAATTTAGAATTGGGAGCAATCTAACATTAAAATAATGTCCTTTTAAGTGAAAATTCATTGGTGAACATGGGGGTCACTATGGAAAATTGGACAGAGGTTCCTGGACGAAAATCATTTTACAGACTATATTATGGCTGAACTTTCCAATTCTAGTCCTGAAATTTTCCAGGTCAATTTAGAATTGGGAGCAATCTAACATTAAAATAATGTCCTTTTAAGTGAAAATTCATTGGTGAACATGGTGGTCATTATGGAAAATTGGACAGAGGTTCCTGGATGAAAATCATTTTATAGACTATATTATGGCTGAACTTTCAAATTCTAGTCCCGAAATTTTCCAGGTCAATTTAGAATTGGGAGCAATCTAACATTAAAATAATGTCCTTTTAAGTGAAAATTCATTGGTGAACATGGGGGTCACTATGGAAAATTGGACAGAGGTTCCTGGACGAAAATCATTTTACAGACTATATTATGGCTGAACTTTCCAATTCTAGTCCTGAAATTTTCCAGGTCAATTTAGAATTGGGAGCAATCTAACATTAAAATAATGTCCTTTTATGTGAAATTTCATTGGTGAACATGGTGGTCATTATGGAAAATTGGACAGAGGTTCCTGGATGAAAATCATTTTACAGACTATATTATGGCTGAACTTTCAAATTCTAGTCCTGAAATTTTCCAGGTCAATTTAGAATTGGGAGCAATCTAACATTAAAATAATGTCCTTTTGAGTGAAATTTCATGGGTGAACATGGTGGTCACTATGGAAAATTGGACAGAGGTTCCTGGACAAAAATCATGTCATAGATAATCAAAAATGTACATTTTCCAGCCATTGTGGTATAATATTTCTGGTCAATTTAGAAATATTATTAATTTAACTGTAAACACATTATGTTAAGTTATAGAAATTAACATGTGGCCAACCAATGTTAACAAAGCTGTTTAACAGAGCAGTCATGAGAATAACATCATAGTATTGGCGCGCAAAAATATATTTTTGGCGGCAAGTACTCAGCGTTGTAATTTCAATATAGAGGTGCCCACCAGAAAAGAACAAATTTCATAGAAAAAAATACACATTTAAACATCAATATTGCAGTTCCAAATTAGTAAATTAGTAATATTTTTGTATTTTAAATTAATATACATATGTATTTTGCTATAATGACACAGATATTACCTTCAAAATGCCTCTCTAAATTATATGACAAATACTATTTAAACTACTGTTAAATAAATCTCAATTATATACAAATCTACTTTTAATTTTCAATTTCCCAGTTTAGAAAAACATTACTAGATATTTGGTTATGTAACTGCTTAACTGGTATTGGTAACTAGTTAATTTTCTTATTACATTTCTTATTACTTTTCTATGGGGATGTCGCGAAAAATAATGAGTTATGCTTACACACCAGCATACGAAAAATCAAAAATATGTCGTTACTTATATATTTACCAGTATTGACAAAAATAATATACACCATTTTCAATTGTATTTCGGGAATTATCATTTTATTTCAGAAGTTATCAATTGTTTTTCAGATTTATCAGTTGTATTTCAGAAATAATTAATTTTCAGTTTTATCAATTGCATTTCAGAAGTTATTATTAGAAATTATCAATTGTATTTCAGAAACCGTCAATTGTATTTCAGAAATTATCAATTGTATTTCAGAAATTATCAAATGTGTTTCAGAAATTATTCTTTATTAACTAGGAAATACATTTGATAATTTCTGAGATACCATTAATAGTTTCTGAAATACAATTAACAGTTTCTGAAATATAAATAATATTTGCCGAAATACAATTAACAATTTCTAAAATACTTTTGATAATTTCTGAAATACAATTGAAAACTTCTGAAATTTAGTGAAAATGGTGTAGATATTCAAAAAATAGATTTTCAAAAAATTTGTTTTATCAAAGAGTATACATAATAAATAGATTGGGGGACTCTCTATCACTGGGAAAGCATTTGTTCTATTATGTGCCTTGGAACAGGAACATACTCAAACCAATATCACCCAGCAAACATGGCAATACGAAGAAGGTTCTCCGAACATATCACCAGGAAGAAAACATTTATTGCCGGTAATATCAATTTCGTATTCTGGAAGTTTCCTCCGTCGGAAACAACTGTTACACTAAAACAATACTTCCAGGCAATATGAAAGCAATAACTCATATGGAAGATAAAACGGATATCGCTAAATAAACTCCCGGTACAATAAAAAAACGATTTAGTTTTTTAATTATTAAATTTAAGCCTGAAAAACAATATCTGCATACATAATCTTTTGACCAACTTATAAATTATCTTGATTTCATCTTAGCCGATTTTTCCCGCGCAATTAATCTTAACTTTTCACGAGTTTATTTCCTATTTTTTCACATTGATAAAAGATTTCAAACAAATTTGCTTTATATTCCAAATGATACAAAGGTGATATTGCCGCAATATTGTCATAAAAAGTTATGACAAAAGATAAAATTTTTGAATTATTTTTTTCCAAATATCGTCGAATTATCTTCCAAGTGATAAAAGGAAGACAATTTCAAAGTAAATACTACTTGATTTTTTTCATTCAAATGACAAATAGAAGATATCGCTTTAATATCTTCTTGGAAGGTATCTTTTAAATGTTTGCAGGGTCATTATGTGCGCTCTTTGTATGACTCAAAACATCGATTGTAACCAGGGATGGAAAATAATAATTTAGTTATAAAAATCAAGAATGGAACTATACTATGGAATTATACTATTCCAACAGTATTATAGCCCTAGATTATGAATTTTAAAAAACCATACGTAAAAAATTGCAAAACAATATCGGAATGCGAAAAAAGGATTTGGGGTTCAAAAAATTAATTAAAAGATTTACATTCTGCAAACGATGCCAAAATTTTATTTTTTTGCAACTAACCACCAAACTTTGTTTTATGAAATGGGCATTATACTCCGTAGATTATAAATTTAAAAACCGCACTTAAAAAATTGCAAAATAATAGAGGAACGCGAAAAGAGATTTTGTGGTAGAAAAAAATAAATAATAAAACTATATCAGCGATTAACAATCTGCAAATGAATACAATGACGCAAAAATTTTCCTTTTTGCAAATATTTTTTTCGCGATTTTTTTTTTTTTTTTTTGCAAACTAAGCACCAAACTTTTGTGTATAAAATTTGTTACTATAGACCCTAGATTATAAATTTAAAAAAACCACACTTACAAAAATTACAAAATAATCGCGTAAAGCGAAAAAAGGCTTTATGGTTCAAAAAATTAATTAAAAAACTTAATCAGCGATTTACATTCTGCAAACAAATATATTGATGAAAAAATTTTTCCTTTTTGCAAATTTTATTTTTCGCGATTTTTTTTTGCAACTAGCCACCAAACTTTGTTGTATAAAATGTGTATTATAGTCCCTAGATTATAAATTAAAAAGAAACGTACTTAAAAAATTGCAAAATAAAAGCGGAACGCGAAGAAAGACTTTGTGGTACAAAAAATTAATTAGGAAACGTAATCAGCGATTTAGATTCTGCAAACAAATATATTGATGCAAAAATTTTCTTTTTTGCCAATTTTATATTTCGCGGGTTTTTTTGCAACTAGCCACCAAACTTTATTGTATGAAATGTGTATTATAGCCCCTAGATTATAAATTTAAAAAAACGCACATAAAGAATTGCAAACTAATAGCGGAATTTGAAAAAAGACTTTATGGTACAAAAATTTAATCCCTAGGTTATATATTTAAAAACAAACCGCACTTAAAAAGTTGCAAAATAACGGCCGAATTCGAAAAAGGCTTTATGGTACAGAAAATGAATTAAAAGAGGTAATCAGCGATCGACATTCTGCAAATGAATATATTGTTACAAAAATTTCGCTTTTTGCAAATGTTTTTTTTTTCGCAATTTGTGCTAATATTTGCTAATATCTAAATATTTAATTTTAATTTTTTTTAACGAGCCAAAGAGGAAGCTATTTTTTAGTTACTTACATTTTTAAATATGTAAGAGCGATCTAACATTTTTTTGTATAAGAGCCCGATTAAGTGAGCCTTTTACATCCCTGATTAACCAGTCGGAGTTCGTTCCTGTTCCAAGCCGCATAATATTTTTTCAAATAAAAAATATTGAGAGAGTTGCAAGGCCATTGGTTTTATACCAAAAAATATTTCTTTGTTATATAATTTTGTTTTAATTAAGTATGCTCGTGACGGGATAGCTCTACCATCTCAGCTATCTAGACATGTTATATTTGATATATAAAAATATAATTGACATGCTGCACACAACTATGCTTATGCGACAAACTAACAAAAATCGAAAATATTTACTATATCCTTACCAGTGTTAAAAAAATATTCTGCCTAAATATAGATTTTCCAAAAAATTTAAAGAAAAATCTAGAAAATTATATTTGAAATAATGATAGAGATAAGTCATTATTGGTAACGCATTATTTTTTATTTTGAAATAATGGAAAAAAATAACTAGTTGTTACCCAGTGTAGAAATGGTAATGACATCCCGAGTAAAAAAGTTTTGATATAACCATATATTATTTTATGTAATTGCATATAGTAACTTATAGTTACATATGGCCACATATGCTTTTAAATTCAAGAAGATATACTTTTATATAGTCATATGTTAGATATTTTTTCCTCAAAGGTTTTAATATGGAGACATATGTGATTTTATATTATTACATACAGGCCTACATATAATTGCATGTGCTATATATAAGTACATAAAGTAACATATTGCAGATATAATTACATATACGTTTATATATAATTTAATATGACACTATACATAATAATATAAAACTATATGTGGAGCCATATAAGAAATATTTCATAATTTGTGTTAGATATGATTATATATATTTTAGATATGATTATAACTTAATATGATTCCATATCTACAATATTTCATAGTTTCTTTAATATATAACAATACAACGTTCTTTATAAAATCATCTATAATTATATATTGTCCCACATAAGCAATTATTTCAAAGTGATTTTGTATAAAAATATATAAGGTCCATATAAAACCGTATTATATTTTATGTGGTTCTATGTTAATGATTTTGAACTATTTTTAGATTTAGTAATTACTAGGGATTGACGCGTTACTAGAAATGTTCGTGAGTCACGTTATTCACACATGATCGTGAGTAATAATTACTATACTCAAGTGCGTGAGTCTGAGAATATATAATTCCTACTTGATTCGTGCGTGAGCGTGAATAAGAATATATAACCCGTGCATGAGTCGTGTGTGAGTTTATTTTTTGCATCATATATTTTTAGTAATTTTTACTATTTTGTAATATTTTACTATTTTTTTTTACTATTTTTCTTATATCTTGGTTGTATAACAAAATCCTATTAACTTTAAAATCTCAGTCTTGTTAACTTTATTTTAAAATTACTAAAAATAAAAAAATTTTGTTCATGTTTAATGCACTGTCATTGTAAATCTGGATAAAAGTAATGGAAGATTTATCGAAATTATAGGATCTCCAGCAGACCTTTGGGTTAATCATTATATTTGTAAATTACACATGCAATTACACAATTACATGTAATTGTAATTGAAAAAAATTCAATTACAATTACATATTATTTGTAATTGTAATTAAAAAAAAAACAATTACAAGTAATTTGTAATTGAAAATTTTCAATTATACATTATATATAATTGTAATTGAAAAAATGTCAATTACAATTACATTTTTTCGGAAAAGAAATAATGACAAAAGGCTCAAAAATTTTAACAAAAAACACTTTAATTCTAAACGTAATTGAAATTTGTAATTGAAATCACCTTCAATTACAATTACTTGTAATTGAAAATTTTCAATTACAGTTACATGAAATGTAATTGAGTTTTTTTTAATTTCAATTACATTTATTTGCAATTGTAATTAAATCCCCTAGGTCTGATCTCCAGATATTGCATATCTTTTTTATTTAAAAAAATAATTTTTGTATATTGTTAGATGTGGTCATATATAATATGATCTAAAGTATAAGGTCAATTTTTAGATATAATTGTATCAAACTATGTCCACTTTTATAACATTTTATATAATTTTATACAAAAAGATATAATTTGATGTAATTGGATGAGGACAAAATTCGGATACAATTGTATCGAATTGCATAAAATTGTATCAAATTGTACCAAATTGTATACAATTGTACACAATTCGATACAATAAGATACAAAGATGTTCTCATTTTTCGGATATAATTATATCTAATTACATAAAAGATTATATATAATTAAATATAACTTCATATGGCTACATATCATTTTTTTTACATGGGATATCATTATTTTTTGGACTACCAGTAATGACACCCACTTACCTTCTGCATTATTTTAAAACATATAATAATGAGTTACTGATAATGACTTATTTTTATCATTATTTCAAATAGAAAATAATTTGCTAGATTTGTTTGAAAATTTTCTGAAATCTATTTTTAGACTCAATATTTTTTAATCACTGGTAAGGATATATGTAACCACATATTTTTTGATTTTTTGTATGTTGGCGAGTAAGCTTACTTGTGTGCAGCAGGTCAATTGTGTTTTTATCTATTAAATATTACATGTCGATTTGTAGACCCAAGTTCGATTGCCGCACCACGAAATTTTATTTAAAAAAATACAATTAGGTTGTTCATAAGGGGTGTGCTATCTGTTGTATCGTTGTATCGTCCTAACAAAAAACAGAGTTGTTAAAATTTTTATTTGTGTTTAACAACGATTTTCTATTCAGTTTTCTATCGGTTAGCATACTCAAACATAGGACACTAAACATACGTAAAAATGTTGTATCGTGCTCAGAGACTATTAATTATAGAGATAGGAAATCAAAACTTACACTACTTACCGATAGAGGGCGCTGAAGTTTAGTATTACCCGAGCAACTATTTAGTATCAGTTTAGTTTCAGCTGAGCCTATATTTAAAAACTCAAAACTGCTGAAAACTGCTCAAAATAAGGAAAAAACAAACGCGGAATATATTCAAATAATAAAATTTGAAATATTTGTTTGTATTTTTTCCTTTGTTGTTTGTTATTATTTAAATTTAAATAAAAAAAGAAAAATGTCAATTTTTTTTACAAAGTGCCATCTAGTGATAATGATTTTTTATAACTTATTTTTTTGGTGATGCCATACCCCTGATCGTGCTATTCTCAAATGTTGTATTTTTTCAATTTAATTTTTAACAACTCTGTTTTTTGTTAGGACGATACAACGATACAACAAATAGTACACCCCTTGTGAAAACCCTTAATAAAAAATATTTTTTTTTTATATAATTAATTTTTTTGAAAATCTATTTTTAGACTCATTATTTTTGTCAGTACTGGTAAGCACACAGGTAGCGTTATATTTTTTGATTTTTCGTATGCTGGTGTGTAACCATAACTCATTATTTTTCGCGACATCGCCATATAAAGGTAATAAGAAATGTAATAACAAAAGTAACTAGTTACCATTACAAAGTATGTACTTACATAACCACATATGTGGTAATGATTTTCTACACTGGGTATTTTCGTCAAAAATATATGGGCAACAAAAACAAATTTTCGGTACTTTGCTTTCGTTTACACCATTTTCGTATTACATAAACAGGGGCTTACATAGAAAAAAAATTCAAAGTAATTTGAAGAAAGCATCTGATGCATTATTTCAAAAATAAATAAAATTTAAAAATACAACTGAAATAAAGCAATAGCAATTTAAATTTAAATGATATTGTTTGAAGTAAAAAAAAGTCGAAATACTTATGTATATTAATTTAAAATACGAAAATATTACTAATTTACTAATTTGGAACTGCAATATTGATGTTGAAATGTATATTTTTGTATGAAATTTGTTCTTTTCTAGTGGGCACCCCTATATTGAAATTACAACGCTGAGTACTTGCCGCCAATAAATATATTTTTGCGCGCCAATACTATGATGTTATTCTCATTACTGCTCTGTTAAACAGCTTTGTTAACATTGGTTGGCCACATGTTAAATTATATAACTTAACATAATGCGTTTAAAGTTAAATCAGGGGGTTTCCATCAGCTGCTTTTAAAAATGGTTTATGAGCCAAAAAATTTCACGCAAGAAAGAGAGGAACAACAGAAGGAATATGAAGAAAATTAAAAGCGAATGAGATAAAATGAAGTAATTCGGGAAAACAAAAAAAAAACAATAAAATCGTTTTTACAACAAAAAAAAAAAACAAAAGTTAAAAGCAAAAAATTTATTTAAATTAATTAATTATTATTTATTTCCTTATTAAAGTTGTTTTTGTTACCGTTTTATTCAGTAATCGTAAAATATTAATTTTTTCACTTTTCTTTTTCTCATTCTTCACTGAAATTAACAGACCCGAGCATCCATACAAATAATTGTGCACGAGTTAACATAATTTCTTGGGAAGAAAACTCTTTCCTTTAAATCATCTTAGGTTAAATTAATAATATTTCCAAATTGACCAATTCTCCACTGTAACTACCATCCGAAAATGTTACCTAATTAGTTGTCACTTGTAAGAATTTTCATAATAAAATTTTTCAATTTCAACATCAAATTGTTGGAATTTATAAAATGACCAGGAGACTGGAAATAGCATCTTTGGAAAGTATATACCCTAAAGCACCAATGATCAAACTTTCTTCCAGGAACCTTTTTCCAAACTTTAGTTGTGACCACATTAGTTTTTACTTAAAAATTCTGTATGAATTTTCATAATAAAATTGTAAAATTTAAACATTAAATTGCTCCAATTTTTAACACGACCAGAAGAATGGAAATGGCATCTTTGGAACATACATACGATATTGTAAAAAGGATAAATATTTCATCCCAGAACTTTTTCCATGCCTTTGTTTTTGTCATTAAAAATGTCTTCATGGATTTTTCTTATTTAATTTTAAAATGTATTATATGTGACTTGGAAAATGCAGTTTTTACTTTTATCATGACATTATTGTCAATAAACAATTTTGCATATATTTTTTAATGCAATTTTTACTATTTTAGTGGGCAACCCTATATTGAAATTACAACACTTGATACCTGCCGCCAATAAATTTCTGATTAAAAAAATATACTACACTGTTAACCAGCTTTGTTAACATTGGTTGGCCACCTGTTAATTTCTATAACTTAACATAATATGTTTAAAGTTAAATTAATAATATTTCTAAATTGACCAGAAATATTATACCACAATGGCTGGAAAATGTACATTTTTGATTATCTATGACATGATTTTCGTCCAGGAACCTCTGTCCAATTTTCCATACTGGCCACCAGTTTCATCCAAATACTTAACATAGGTTCTAAAAATTTTAGGGTCCTTTTTAACAAGTTTCTAAATTGAGCAGCACAATTCCAAAACATTGGCTGGAAACTAGACCTCTTAAATAGCCTACGATATTGTTTTCGTCCAGGAACCTCTGTCCAATTTTCCATAGTGACCACCATGTTCACCCATGAAATTTCACTTAAAAGGACATTATTTTAATGTTAGATTGCTCCCAATTCTAAATTGACCTGGAAAATTTCAGGACTAGAATTTGAAAGTTCAGCCATAATATAGTCTGTAAAATGATTTTCATCCAGGAACCTCTGTCCAATTTTCCATAATGACCACCATGTTCACCAATGAAATTTCACATAAAAGGACATTATTTTAATGTTAGATTGCTCCCAATTCTAAATTGACCTGGAAAATTTCAGGACTAGAATTGGAAAGTTCAGCCATAATATAGTCTGTAAAATGATTTTCGTCCAGGAACCTCTGTCCAATTTTCCATAATGACCACCATGTTCACCAATGAATTTTCACTTAAAAGGACATTATTTTAATGTTAGATTGCTCCCAATTCTAAATTGACCTGGAAAATTTCAGGACTAGAATTGGAAAATTCAGCCATAATATAGTCTGTAAAATGATTTTCATCCAGGAACCTCTGTCCAATTTTCCATACTGGCCACCAGTTTCATCCAAATATTTAACATAGAATATGAAAATTTTAGCGTAATTTTTTAGAACTTTCTAAATTGACGGGGAAGATTTCAATAGCAAGGCTGGAACGTACATCACTTATATTACCATCAGTATATACATCATTGAGGAACCTGTTTCCAGTTGCCCGATGTAGCTTCAGATATTTCCCACTACTTAGCATAACTGAGTTAACAGTATTGGTTGGCATTATTTTTATTTATATTGCGCTGTTAAATGCTTAACATAGCTCAGTTAACAGTTTTGGATGGCCATTTTAATTATATTGCTTAACATAAATTTAAACTTTTTAAATTGATGCATTTCTAAGTTGACCATGAAGATTTTACCACCACGACCGGAGTATATATCCTTTATGCTAGCTATGACACAATTTTCGTCTAGGAACCTCTGTCCGATTTTTCATAGTGACCACCATGTTCACCAATGAAATTTCACTTAAAAGGACATTATTTTAAGGTTAGATTGCTCCCAATTCTAAATTGACCTGGAAAATTTCAGGACTAGAATTGGAAAGTTCAGCCATAATATAGTCTGTAAAATGATTTTCATCCAGGAACCTCTGTCCAATTTTCCATACTGGCCACCAGTTTCATCCAAATACTTAACATAGGTTCTAAAAATTTTAGGGTCCTTTTTAACAAGTTTCTGAATTGAGCAGCACAATTCCAAAACATTGGCTGGAAACTAGACCTCTTAAATAGCCTACGATATTGTTTTCGTCCAGGAACCTCTGTCCAATTTTCCATAGTGACCACCAGGTTCACCCATGAAATTTCACTTAAAAGGACATTATTTTAATGTTAGATTGCTCCCAATTCTAAATTGACCTGGAAAATTTCAGGACTAGAATTGGAAAGTTCAGCCATAATATAGTCTGTAAAATGATTTTCATCCAGGAACCTCTGTCCAATTTTCCATACTGGCCACCAGTTTCATCCAAATACTTAACATAGGTTCTAAAAATTTTAGGGTCCTTTTAAACAAGTTTCTAAATTGAGCAGCACAATTCCAAAACATTGCCTGGAAACTAGACCTCTTAAATAGCCTACGATATTGTTTTCGTCCAGGAACCTCTGTCCAATTTTCCATAGTGACCACCAGGTTCACCCATGAAATTTCACTTAAAAGGACATTATTTTAATGTTAGATTGCTCCCAATTCTAAATTGACCTGGAAAATTTCAGGACTAGAATTGGAAAGTTCAGCCATAATATAGTCTGTAAAATGATTTTCATCCAGGAACCTCTGTCCAATTTTCCATACTGGCCACCAGTTTCATCCAAATACTTAACATAGGTTCTAAAAATTTTAGGGTCCTTTTTAACAAGTTTCTGAATTGAGCAGCACAATTCCAAAACATTGGCTGGAAACTAGACCTCTTAAATAGCCTACGATATTGTTTTCGTCCAGGAACCTCTGTCCAATTTTCCATAGTGACCACCAGGTTCATCCATGAAATTTCACTTAAAAGGACATTATTCTAATGTTAGATTGCTCCCAATTCTAAATTGACCTGGAAAATTTCAGGACTAGAATTGGAAAGTTCAGCCATAATATAGTCTGTAAAATGATTTTCATCCAGGAACCTCTGTCCAATTTTCCATACTGGCCACCAGTTTCATCCAAATACTTAACATAGGTTCTAAAAATTTTAGGGTCCTTTTTAACAAGTTTCTGAATTGAGCAGCACAATTCCAAAACATTGGCTGGAAACTAGACCTCTTAAATAGCCTACGATATTGTTTTCGTCCAGGAACCTCTGTCCAATTTTCCATAGTGACCACCAGGTTCATCCATGAAATTTCACTTAAAAGGACATTATTCTAATGTTAGATTGCTCCCAATTCTAAATTGACCTGGAAAATTTCAGGACTAGAATTGGAAAGTTCAGCCATAATATAGTCTGTAAAATGATTTTCATCCAGGAACCTCTGTCCAATTTTCCATACTGGCCACCAGTTTCATCCAAATACTTAACATAGGTTCTAAAAATTTTAGGGTCCTTTTTAACAAGTTTCTAAATTGAGCAGCACAATTCCAAAACATTGGCTGGAAACTAGACCTCTTAAATAGCCTACGATATTGTTTTCGTCCAGGAACCTCTGTCCAATTTTCCATAGTGACCACCAGGTTCACCCATGAAATTTCACTTAAAAGGACATTATTTTAATGTTAGATTGCTCCCAATTCTAAATTGACCTGGAAAATTTCAGGACTAGAATTGAAAAGTTCAGCCATAATATAGTCTGTAAAATGATTTTCATCCAGGAACCTCTGTCCAATTTTCCATACTGGCCACCAGTTTCATCCAAATACTTAACATAGGTTCTAAAAATTTTAGGGTCCTTTTTAACAAGTTTCTAAATTGAGCAGCACAATTCCAAAACATTGGCTGGAAACTAGACCTCTTAAATAGCCTACGATATTGTTTTCGTCCAGGAACCTCTGTCCAATTTTCCATAGTGACCACCAGGTTCACCCATGAAATTTCACTTAAAAGGACATTATTTTAATGTTAGATTGCTCCCAATTCTAAATTGACCTGGAAAATTTCAGGACTAGAATTGGAAAGTTCAGCCATAATATAGTCTGTAAAATGATTTTCATCCAGGAACCTCTGTCCAATTTTCCATACTGGCCACCAGTTTCATCCAAATACTTAACATAGGTTCTAAAAATTTTAGGGTCTTTTTTAACAAGTTTCTAAATTGAGCAGCACAATTCCAAAACATTGGCTGGAAACTAGATCTCTTAAATAGTCTACGATATTGTTTTCGTCCAGGAACCTCTGTCCAATTTTCCATAGTGACCACCAGGTTCACCCATGAAATTTCACTTAAAAGGACATTATTTTAATTTTAGATTGCTCCCAATTCTAAATTGACCTCGAAAATTTCAGGACTAGAATTGGAAAGTTCAGCCATAATATAGTCTGTAAAATGATTTTCATCCAGGAACCTCTGTCCAATTTTCCATACTGGCCACCAGTTTCATCCAAATATTTAACATAGAATATGAAAATTTTAGCATCATTTTTTAGAACTTTCTAAATTGACGGGGAAGATTTCAATAGCAAGGCTGAAACATACATCACTTGTATTACCTTCAGTATATACACCATTGAGGAACCTGTTCCCAGTTGTCCGTTGTGGCTCCAAACATTTCCCGCAGTTTGGCCTAAAATTACTGAATTTAAAACTTTATTTACACGTATTCCTTACGTGCGTTTTCAAAAAAAAAAATGATGAAAGTTATATACACCCTGCTTCACAGATTGTGTTCATTCCGTCAGTCGGACCACGCCCCTATCGCCCATAATGCTTGAAACTCATAACCCTTCATTCCAAAAATTTTAAGATGTTACTGTTAAGTAGTTAACAGAGCTCTGTTGACCCATAACATAGCTCTGTTAACGAAATCGGTTTGTGTCTTTGCTAGTTAAATTTACATTTATCTTCACAGACATAATTTTTATTGGTTATCCTAAAATCAAAATTTTTTCAAAAAATCGGCCAAGACATAACTCTGTGGAATTTTGTAAACTATTGAAAATATCATAAAAATAATTTTGAAAATCGGTTGAGAATTGTGGCCTGCAATGTTATTTGCTCAAAAAAGTGCTTTTGGAAATATTTTGCGAACGTACGGAAATATACTTCTGAGTCGATTGATAAACTATACGAGGGGACTAACAAAAGTTCGCTTAGTAAAATAGTAAATAATTTAATAAAAATTTAATTTTATGTCCTCAGTGATCATAATTTCTGTAATTTTCCCAACATAATTTCCATTTTTTTCAATACATATTTTACCACTTTTGCTTGTCTGAAGTAAATTGACATAATCACGTTTGTTGCTGATTTTTGTTGCCATGCTTTCACTGGAGGATTTGAACCTTCTGGGCTCCATACCAAGGACTGTGTTTGGTTTCCGGATCTATTTAAATGAAGATGCTAGACTCTTCTTTTCAGAATTTGTTCAGAAAATATTAAGCAAAACGTACACGTGAATTCGATGAATCCATCGGGCTGATTTCTTCGTGTATCCAAGATGATTATCAATATTCTCTATACTGCCATGTCATTAAAGCCCAGTTCATCAGCAACCATTTCCTATGTCAATATTGGATATTCGTAAATTGTCGATTTCACCAGAGCTCTTCTTGCATCATTTTTAGGGTTTATGTCCCGGGAATCCCGCCCTTTTTTGAATCCCGCAATCCCGGGAATTTGATGCGGGATTTCCCGGGATTTATTTTAGTCTTTTACAGTAGTTTTAGCTAGTTTTATTGCAATTTTAGAAGCTTTATTTAAATTTAAAGCATTGATTTTTTTAAATTTAAAGCATTTTAAATTTAAAGCATTGATTTTTTTAAAAATAAAGTTTTTGTTTTTGGATGCCAACTGAATTTGGTTTAGTTAAACCGAAAAATATTATATTAGCAATTACCAAATTTACAAACTAAAATACTTGTCCTTCGGGAATTTTTTTCTTCTTTAAAATGATGATATTTGTTCAAATAAAGCAATATTTATATAGGCTGTTTTAAACTATAAGATTCTCGGAAAGATTTTGCAACCTTGCCTATATGTTTTGCACGTGTACTGAAGTAAAATCGTACCGAAAATCTTATAGTGTAAACCAGCCTTATACAACATTTCAACATCATTATTTCAGTTCCAAATACCTCCAACAAACTAGGGATTAAAATTAAAAAATACTAATTTTTTCGTATTTTCAATTAACATAAGTATTTTGAGTTTCTTTTACTTCAAATAATTTCATTTAAAGTTCAATTGCTATTCCTTTATTTTAAATATATTTTTTTAAATATCATTAATTTTTAAAACAATAAATACATCAGATGCTTTTTCAAATTATTTTGAATTTTTTATATGCTAATTTAAAATGCAACTAAATATGAAAATTAAATAATTTCTTTTTAAGGAGTTGTGGCATAAAAAATTCCTATTTAAGAAAACTAATTAAAGTTATGAAACTATTTAATATTTTAATGTATACTTTTATAAAACAATTTAGGCGAATTTGCCTAAAAATTTCTGTGAAACATTATCACTTTTAAACTTTTTTATAAAACTAATTCTAGACGGATACTTCTGAAAATCTGCATAAAAAAAAACAAAATATCTAGAAATAGAAATTTTTGAATTTCATGTAAAAGAAATATTTAAGCAAAAAATTGATTTTAGTTCTGACTATAAAACTGGTCCGACAAAAGTTTGCAACCATTAACAATTCCAATATATCCTGAAAAAAGGGATCAAAATAATATAACTTTTCTATACCAATTCGTTTAACAGCTTAAACCGCGAAATTAATATTTAGTTAATATACCAATAAGAGTTTTTTTAATTAGGACGGCCTTCCATATAAATATATTACATAAATACTAATTCACGATTTAAATTGTTAAACGAATTGACCTAGAAAAAGTGGAAGACATGGATATTTATCCCTCCTTTCAGAACATTTTCTCATGGATACAACCAAAAGATAAACTTTGTCGAACGGTGTTTAACCAAAAAGTAGTTTTTCAAGTACAATATATGTCGAATTTATATATTTTCTAACGAGCGGGAATTCCCGGGATCCCGGGAAATTCCGAAAAAAATCCCGCTGTCCCGGGAAATGAAAAAGTCCGGGAAAAGAAAAACCCTAATCATTTTTCATCTCCGATACCATTGTTTTTTTTTTGCACAGGCTTGAGCTTACGCCGAAATCTGTAATGAATGGCAAACCGAATCTCTGGTTAAATTGGGAGTGGACCTTCCCCATTATTTTTCACTTTGTTGTCTACATGATTCTCAAAAATTTAAATGGGAATATGAAAATTTTATTTCAATTTTTGTTTTGTTTAATATTTATAAAACCAGCCAAGGTGGGTCTAGGTTGGTCTAGGTATACTATTTTTGGTCGTTACAAACCAGCACTTATTAAACCCTCTCTACATAGTGTAGGGTATAATTATTTATTACTCGCTTCTCGAATTTTCGATTTACTGGAGATGCGCTAACTTCCAGCGCAAATTTAATTCTTCATATATTTTACGTTTTAGTAGAAACTGTCCACAGAAACTGTGAATTCCCTTTAGAGAAATATCCGAGATATTTACTTTCTTTTTAATATCGTTAGTTGCTACTTAATATCAGAGAATACACGCAATTGATATTCAAGTTAACAAACAAATTGTATTCCTTCGAATCTTCGAGATGTCTTAAATTCGGGGGTTTGCAACCTCTGCCAGAGTTCTATAGTTTTCGTATAGATAAAAACCTCTTCAGGATACATCCGTCAAAGCAGCCACATCTTTACCAGCCCCTGCCGTCAGCTTTAAATTTTATAATTCTTAGGTGTCCGGACATGACTTCACATAATTATTATCCCTATTTCCAGTCGTTACGAAAGAGATAAAAAACGTTAATCCTATTTTATTCAGCAAAGTTGTGTTCGAACATATCCAAAAATAGTGTATGAAATCGAAATTCCTTCAAGGATTTTTGTAAAACTTTCAAATTACGAGAGTTGTGGCTTTTAAGATTCATCACACCAAGTGCTGTTTCGTAAAAAGTTTCTTTCTGAAGATTTTTAATATTTATCGTAAGTATTAAAGACTTTTTAGTTTTTCGTTAATTTCAAGGCTTTTTTTTCGTTAATCAAGATTATTTGAAAGATCTCTTAAGTTGATCATGAGTTTTCATAATAGTATTTGCTAATATTTAGTTTCTCAAGTGCTTTTTTAATGATTTTCGCTCAGCAAGGAATGTTCCTTATTGCATATGTACTGTCAAAACAATTCCATTGTGATTGCCGAATTTTTTGCCAACCGACATTGCAGCAACCGAATCAATTCGGTTGGAAAAAATTCGTTTGTTACAACGGAATTATTGTATTTTGAGAGTGTGGATTTTTCAAAAGTCTTTCTTCGTCAGTTTCCAGGATTCTCAAGAGTTTTTTTTATTCACAAACATTTTTTTAATTTAAGCTCGATGAAAGAGATCGTGGTTTTGCAGGATAGTTTTGATTAAGCAAGGATTTTTAAAAATCTTATACCTTTATACATTTTTTTTAAGACTTTTCACATTGACCATCTCTAGGATTTTTATTTATAAAGACAATTTTCAAGGATCTTGCAGATAAATACCTAGTCAATTGGTTATCATAAATTTTCAAATATTTCTCAGTTTTTGATATGGATTTTAAAAATTTAAACACAAACCCATTATTCCTAACTTTTTCACTCAATTGTCCCCACTGTGCAACAAACTTAGAGGACGACATCGTAGCAATGTCGTAAAAATCAATAATATTTGTGATAAAAAGTAAGAAGAAGCGAAGCCATAACAGACAAAACCAAATGAGAATCCCAGTAGCGCAAACACATTTTCTTTTAGACACAATCAAATATACACTTATAAAAAGAAAAAGAACAGAGAGAGGGTATGCGTGAAATTCCATTTGAATTTTATATGCTGGTATGGGTGAAGCTGTCGCAACAGCGCATATAGCAAAAAAAAGAAAAAAAAATGAATGAGCAAAAAATAAAATCGAGAAAAAAAACTAAACCAAGATTTAAAATTAACAACACACTCTACTCCAATCTACTTATCCAATTCTCTGCTGTATAGAACCGACCATATACAGAACATAAACGAATGCAGCATATAAACGCGTTTTTTTATTCCAATCTGCTACGATATCGTCACTTGGGCGCATTCCATAGCATAATGTGAGCTTGATTTGCTGGATTCTTTTATACGTTCAATTCTGACTTTTTCTGTGTGTGTTTCTTCATATTTTTGATGTCTTAGCAGCAGCAGCAGCAGCAATAAGGCTCCTCTGACACTCTAGTCTCTAGCTAGTTCCAACTTGGCTTTCTATATAAATAATTGAAAAAATACCCAAGGAGGCTCGATTGTCGTGGTCGTAGTCATTCGTAATCATGGCTATTTGTTTCATCAGTTTTGTAGCTAGTATTTTTTCTATGCGTTTCTTTTTTTTTTTGTAGGTAAGAAGAGATTGAGACTGGTTTTTTAGTTTTATTCACTCTACATAATTTCAATGTCTGTTTGCCTGATCCAAGATTTAACTATAAAGCAACTATGGTTGTAGGCTGCTCTGTTAGAGCTTTAGTTTTCATAATGTTAGTGTATTTACGAATGTTTATGTTCTATAGTTTTATTCCTTTAACCCATTTTCGAACGGGTACATCAATGGCGTTTCTTTTCAATCGCGGTTTCACTAGAGATTTTTCTTTCACTTCAATTATGGGTGTACTCGTATTATTTCGTATCAATAATGAGTTTATATGATTTTTACAGGCCTATACAATTTTTTAGTCGTGGGTTTAACTTAAACAGTGTGTTAGTTTACTCGAATTTCTTACTACTTTTACTACAATTGGAAAGTTTTGTTTACTTTTTGTATTGAATTTTTCCAGCTGTAGTAAAAGTAGTAACTTGCAGTAAGTAAACGAACAAGCTTAATATTCTTCAATCACTGATTTATTATGGGATCTTTATAGGCATATACCCTTAATAGTGGGTTCATTAGGGATTTTCATAGATTTTTACTCTAATCGTGGGCCCTAAGGTACTTTTAAAAATATTTCACCTCATGTGTTGCTTTTTTAAGACCTTACGAAGATCTTTCACATTATTGGAAAGCTTATTCCAATTTAATCGTCGAAACCTTTGACGGTTTCTTAAAAGATTTCCGAAGATCTTTGCATCTTTGCATTTTCATAGATTTTTACCCTAATCGTGGGTTTTTAAGGGATTTTTAAAGACTCTCTACTTTAACTGTTGTTTTTATAATGATCGTTCATATTATTGGAGAGTTTATTTCTTAAGGGATTTTCGAAGATCAGAGATTTATACACCTATAAAAAAGTTTTGTTGTCCAAACCGAATTTGGTTCCAACCGCAGTAAGGTTGTGACAACCTAAATAGGGTGGAAACAATCGAATTTTCGGTTGCAGCAACCGAACGATTTGGTGGGAACCAAATTCGGTTTTGACAACAAATTTTTTTTTAGGTGTAAGATATTTTACTTCAGTCCTCTGTATATTGAGATATTTTCGGAGATGTTTGGCTTCAATATCGTCTTTTCCTAAAGGTATTTTTGAAGATATTCGACTCAGTCACGGATTTCTTTAAAAATTTTTTAACATCTTTGATTTCAATCATCGGCTTCTTAATAAATTTTTGAACATTCTTTCACTTCACTCGTGGGTTTCTAAAGCAATTTCTAAAGATTTATCAATTTAATCATTGGCTTCTTAGAGGATTTTTGAAGACCCTTGATTCAATTGTGGCTTTTTAAAGAGATTTTGGAAAACCTTTCAATTCAATAGTGCGCAAAGATGCATTTTCGTGCTGAATTTTCTACCTCTAGAACTAGACCTAAACCATATAGTTAAGTGATTTTAAATACTTTTCTGGATTGTTGAGGGATTTTATCAAGGTTGGTTACCGAAACGAATAACGGATTTTTTTTTTACTTTTTTGACGTTTTTTTTACTGATTTCTCTGATAAGTACGTTTGAACTTGCTGCACCTGCGTAATTTTCCTATGACTACAGATTTGCACTGTTCTCAAATATTTGATAAATACGAAATAAAGCAGGTGTCATACGGGCTTAAAGACCTTAAACCTTATTGTTGGGATTTTTAAAGACCTGTTACCTTAACAATTAGTTTCTTCCACTTCAATCGGCTGATTCGTAAAGGATTTTAGAAAATCTTTCACTTTTATCGTGGGTTTCTTAAAGAATTTTTATACACTGTTAACCCTATTAGTGGTTTCTTCGACTTTAATCGTGGGTTTCTTATGTTGAATTTTTTAAGACATTTCAACTTATTGGTAGATTTTTTCCACTTTAATCATGGACTTCTTAATTGGTTTTGGAAAATCGTTTACTTTAATTGTCCATGTTTTACGGGATTTGTAAGGATCGTTCACCTTATTGGTGGGTTTCTGCCACATTAATTGTGGACTTTTTCAGAGAATTTGGAAAATATATATATTCGCATCGTGGGTTTTACTTTACTCGTGGATTTCTTGAGGAACTTTTGAATATTCTACACTTCAATCTTAAGTTTCTTAAGGGATTTCAAAGATCTTTCACTTTAATCGTGGCTTTCTTAAGAGATATTTGAAGTTTAAAAGCTTTTTAAGACCTTTGAATTCGATAGAGATAACAATTTTTTCCGAATTTGTAACCAATCGAATGACTTGGTTGTGGCACCCGAGTTTTTCAGTTGTGACAATAGAAAATCAGTTAAGACAAGAGTAATTTGACTATTATAACCAATTTTAAGCCAAAAATTCGGTGGCCACATCTGGAAAGTTAGATTTTTAGCAACAAATTTGGCTGTGTGCACGAATACATAAAAAAACTCATTCACTAATGGGTTAAATTAATTTTTTGTCGTACTCAGTAACAGCAGTAAGACAAGCCAATCATACAGGAATTCACGAAAGCACGAAGTCAAACAGGCAAGCTAGTCAGCAAGCAAGCAGTTAGGCAAACAGCCAAGTCAGGCAATCACATAAAAACTTTCAGGAGCCTTAACCATCATCATTATCATCATAGTGGTTGTTGTATCTCCCAAAACCCCCGAACCAAAAATACATAAACACTTTGGGATCTTAAAAAACAACAACTCCATAACTTTTGTATGTTATTTTGCTGTTGGTGCTGCCGCTGCTTCCATACTCGTATTATCGTTTATATTATTTTGGCATTCTTAAGGTCCCTTCTTGGCATCTTTAAATTTCAAAATTTTGCTCAAGCTGTGGCTGTTGTAGTAGTTGTTGCTGACTGCTGCTGTTTCTTTTTTATACTTGGCCTGGCTTATGTGTTTTTCGTTTGTATGCGTGAAATTGGCGCGCATTTTTGAAATTTCCAACATTTTTTGCTTTATATTGTTTGTTGGTTTATATGGATCGGTGTTATTTTATGAAAAATTTATTTTTATATGTATTTAAAAAAAAATTAACTGCACCTGGTTTTTTATAATCAGGATTGTCGAAAAACTAAAAATTACGATACCAGGTCTTTTGGTGTACAATATATGGTCAAATACTGTTGATGTGGCAAGACTAACAGATATTTAGTGTCAAACTTATTAGGGTATATTTAGTTTGGTTGGTACACCCAGAAAATAGATTCAAGCTGACAATTGAACTTTTTGCCAATCAAATAGTTCGGTTAATACAACTGAACTTTTTAGTTATGGCTAAATGACGGACAAATAACTGTTGTCTTAACCCAGGAAACAAATAAATAACCCACGGTGTTATCCAAAATTTACTACATTATTGGAGATCACATCGAGAACAGCTAGGCTAAATTAATCTCTGAAACTCTAACGAAACTATACAGAACGAAACTAAAGAAATTAACTACTTAAAATAATGAGTGCGTCGATCCGATTCTCGATAATATCAAGTGTGGTGAACTTACCCAGCAAAACAAAAAACATTAGGTCCGTCAACGACCAGCATTTGCTATTAAATGTTGTTTTGGAGTGCCCTTTAGCTCAAAAATACTCACAAGAAGGTACTCCAAGTTAAAAACTTCACTTTTTATATAAAACTAATTTTTTTCCCGTTTTTATTTGCACCTTTCAAGGAACGACAATAAGTAATAAATATGGCAAGGAATTTCATGCACTTAAAAACGAAAAATGGGCGCCTTCAAAATGCTGCTAAAAAGAAAAATATGCATTAAAAACACACAAAATATGCACTAAAAACACCTATTTTTGCAAAAATAGCGTATTTTAAATCATAAAAAATATGTAATTCAGTTGTTTTTCAAATAAACACTGATTTCAACGCTTTAACTTAGGTCAACTTAAAAGTCTTGTTGACCTAAGTTAAAGCGTTGAAATCAGTGTTTATTAGAAAAACAACTGAATTACATATTTTTTATGATTTAAAATACGCTATTTTTGCAAAAATAGGTGATTTTAGTGCATATTTTCTGCTGAAAATGCAAAATATGTATTAAAATGTTCAAAATATGCATTAATTATGGCTACTCTTGAACGTAAAAACCATACGTCAGTGTGGCAACATTTGCGAAAAAGGAGACACGCAGGAGATTGGAAGATAAACAAAAAAATTTAAAATCTAATTACTTGTGTAAATTAACCACACTAATCGCTATGCTGACCGTGGTGTATCTTGTTAAGAGGTGACAATCGAACAATAAACATATAAACAATTAACAATTTAATGGAAAATCACTGATGAAGCCGGTCCATACAAAAAGCCAGAAACTAGATCTAGTCTCATTTAAGAATTATTGTTTATAATTTTTAATTTAACCTCAAACCTACTAAATTAAAAATTGCAAAAATGCATATTAATTACAATATTAATTGCAACTGTTTGTACGACGTTAAAACAACACTGTACTAAAAATTTAGATCAATAGGCTTTGTTCAAATTAAAAAGCTTTGCTACCAATACTAAGTATATTCGTTCTGCCAAATTTCATAAACATCCGTCCATTAGTTTTCAAGTTAAGACGATGTCCTTTAAAGGTATCCTGATATAACCCTGTGTGTACTTGAACCAAAGTAATGACTGATTATAAAAGTTAAAGCTTCAGTCTTGCTTTGAGTTAATTATCAAAAGTTTTTAGTAAACTTAAATATATTTTTTAGTTTTTTTGCAAATTGTGTTCATTTTAAAATAATTATTTTTTTGAAATTTTACGAAATTTTAATTTTGAGACTTTCTCGTTTCCAAACTGTGTACTGCATAGGAAAAATTTTTTCCCAAAAGATTAAAGAAATTATGTTTTGTATCGAAATTGCTTCAGTTATGATTATAAAATACGCATTTGACGCATTTGTTAGA
This sequence comes from Leucophora obtusa, assembly GCA_949987735.1. Classification (NCBI taxonomy): domain Eukaryota; kingdom Metazoa; phylum Arthropoda; class Insecta; order Diptera; family Anthomyiidae; genus Leucophora; species Leucophora obtusa. The sequence continues at coordinate 193,822,064 of OX465298.1, forward strand.
AATTTTATGATAGCTGCTCTCAGGCATCCTTGCCCATTAGAGAGTTAAGAGAAAATCGGAAAAATACAGCTTTAGACATTTTCTTTTCAATTGTTTTGCCTAATTTTAATTAAATTTTTGTTTCTTACAATGTAGACTCTTTGACAGACACATATTAAATTAAATTATTGTTAATATTTATTTTTTCTTCTTTGTGATATTAGAAAATTTTTTACTTATGTATTAGAATACGGTTTAATTTTTATTATTATTTTTTTACAATTTGCAATATATGTTTTCCACAAACTGCTTTCCTGTACTTTAATTATAAGATTTGTACTTGTTGTACAGGATATATCAAAATAAATAAATAAATAAATAAATAAATAAATAAATAAATAAATAAATAAATAAATAAATAAATAAATAAATAAATAAATAAATAAATAAATAAATAAATAAATAAATAAATAAATAAATAAATAAATAAATAAATAAATAAATAAATAAATAAATAAATAAATAAATAAATAAATAAATAAATAAATAAATAAATAAATAAATAAATAAATAAATAAATAAATAAATAAATAAATAAATAAATAAATAAATAAATAAATAAATAAATAAATAAATAAATAAATAAATAAATAAATAAATAAATAAATAAATAAATAAATAAATAAATAAATAAATAAATAAATAAATAAATAAATAAATAAATAAATAAATAAATAAATAAATAAATAAATAAATAAATAAATAAATAAATAAATAAATAAATAAATAAATAAATAAATAAATAAATAAATAAATAAATAAATAAATAAATAAATAAATAAATAAATAAATAAATATCGAATCTATAGTTCATATAGGTGATAGGTTCAAATATGGGCCGATCCTATCTAAAATCAACAGGCTTTGTCCTTGGGCCCATGTGAGCCAGTGTACCAAATTTTATATAAATATCTTCGTTCTTGCGATCTGTAGGGACTGATTCTAAACCAAACCAATAAAATATCAAATAATCTGCCCATGTGGATCAGTGTACCAAATTTGATTGAAGTATCTTCATATTTGTCTCCTGTAGATTGCGGAAAAGCCAATTTTAGGGGGATCTTTATATGGGCACTAGGTCTAAACGTGTACAGATTTTAATCAAGATCTATAGGCTTCGTCTTTGGGCCGATATAAGACCACGCCGCGCATTTCATCAAAATATCTTAATATTTGCTATCTCCAGCAGGCAAACAAACCAATTTTGGGGGGAACTTTATATGGTCACTAGGTCTAACTATGGATCGATTTTAACCATAGTCAATAGAATATTTGCGACCTGTACCGTTAAAAAATTATAAATTTTTGGGGTCCTATGTATATACGAGCAGTAAGTCTAAACATGAACCGATTCTAGAAAAAATAAACAGGCTTCGTCCATGGGCTCATGTGAATTAGGGTACTAAATTTCGTTAAAATTTCTTTGCAGTTGGGACCTGTAGCTTCCGAGTAAGCCAATTTTGGGGGACATTTATCTGGGCACTAGATTTAAACATGGGCCGATTTTAACCAAAATCAATAGGCTTCGTTCTTGTCCCTAAATAAGCGAGTATACAAAATTCTATCAAAATATCTTACTATTTGCAACCTGTAACGTGCGCACAAGAATACATCGTTAAATCGAAACAAAAATTCTTCTGATTCTGAGTCGATCGGTATACTAATTGGTAGGTTTAGGTATAATATTTTTTGATGTTACAAACACCAACACAAACTTATTGTACCCTGTCTAAAATTTTGTAGATATAACAGTTTGTTTTTACCATTTTTATTTTAGTCTACTAATATTTGGCAAAATTTTCTGCAGCTTTTACAGTATAATTTGTCATTTTCAATTAACCAAAAGTTAACTCAAATAAATAGTTCAATATATTACTAAAAAATCACAAAAAAATTAAAAATTTTCAAAGACGGTTTTTGTATTTTTCTTTACTGCAAGTAAAAATCGAGCTTTCT